>CP106728.1:109583780-110783780 GCA_025506655.1 Gossypium rotundifolium | reverse complement strand
TTGCCATCTAAAAGCATACCAATTTAGCAATTTAAAACATGCAATCAATACCAACTCTAATCATACCTAATTCAATACCAATACTTATTCTATCAGAAGCATAATTTATTCCCAATCTCACTACCCTTTCTAGCATTTATCAACACAAAGTTACCACTCAATAGCAAATTTATCAATCTACAAATCATGCCAAAAGATGCATCACACATATCACATTCATTCATGCCAAACCTATCACATATCTAGCCACATCTCATGGCTAATTACAAACCTCAAACTTGATTCAGTTTACCAGCCTATACATGCCATAATCTAACTATATACATCTTTCCAAAAGTACCAAAATAGAATGCCGATAGTGTGATTGAGAAGCTGACGATCCCAGATCCAAGCTAGCTTTACTGACACTGCAAGGTAGAGAAACAAATCACACAGTAAACTTTCCAAAGCTTAGTAAGTTCGTAATATAATACATATTACTCAATACAACAACATCGATATGTATATATATATATATACCATCACATAGATAGAGGCACAACTAGGTACATTATCAATCTCAACCACATACTCAATTATCCATTCAATCAACTCTTAAATCTATCATCAACCATATAGGTTCATACGTACCTTGATCAACACATAGTTACTTACCATTTATGCTACTCAATTGTTCAATTTTACCTCTCGTTCAACCTTTGCTATTCCATTGGTTTATTTGCACACTTAATGCCAATTTCATAACTGAAACATAATCATCACCGCACACTTAGTGCCAATACATGAAACCGAATTTATATCGGTATCGCACACACAGTGCCAAGTCAATAAGCCAAAGCTTCTATCTTTTCGCACACATAGTGCCAATCATCTCTTTCTCGTTTCAAATTTCACACACTTAGTGCCCCTTTATCTCAATTCAGCACATAGCATTTCAAATCTCATAGTTACATATACATCCATTCAATTTATATCACATAGATAAAGTTTACAACTAGTATTATATCCGAACTTACCTCGGATGTCAAAATACCGAAATGGTCGATTAATCGAGCACTTTGTCTTTGCCTCGATCTCGATCCGAACCTCTTCGTTCTTGGTCTATACACATTTAAATTTAATCCATTTAATCACCAAATCATTCATTTTAATCCAAACACACATATTTAGGGCATTTTGCAAAATAGCCCTTTTATTTTAACATTTTGACACTTTAGTCCCTATCTCACAAAATCTTCAAATTCACAAATTCCACACATTCACATGCTTGGCCGAACCTCTCTAGGGATTATATAAGTCTAATTATTTCATCAAATTTTCTATTTAGTCCCTCAACTTACATTTTTCACAATTTAGCCCAAAATACTCAATTTTCATCAAAAATTCAAAAATAAAACATGTTAATCCAACACCAAGTCTTCATATATCACTATCATCTAGCACATAGCTCACACATTCATCAATGACTCATCACAAAAACATCATCAATTCACAAAATTACAACATGGGCTAGCTAGAGCACGAAGCAATGATTACAAAAATGTAGAAATTATTAAAAACCGAGCTCAAACATACCTTAATTTTGAGTTGATAGTAGCCGAATGTATGAGAGCTTTTAATCTTTCTTTTCTTTTGAATTTTGGTGGAAGAATGCATGAAATAATATCCATTTTTCCTAGTTTTATCATATTATAATTCTTTAATAAATAATTTCCCATTTTAACCTTATAATATAAATTTATAAAACACATTTTCAAAGGTTAATATGGACTAATACCATCCACTAACTAAAGAAAGGGCTAATTTGCCATATAAAACCTCTATTTTTTCAAAGCTACAGCATATAAGTACTCACAAATCAGTACACAACATTTTACTTTCTATGCAATTAAGTCTTTTCTCTTAATTCGACACTAAAACGATCAAATCATCACACAGAATTTTCACATAGGCTATGTCACATATCATTCACACAGAAAATATCATTAAAATATTTTTTACGACCTTGGATTTGTGGTCTCGAACCACTGTTTCGACTAGGGTATAAACCGGGCTGTTACAGATCTTGTCTCGGGTACAACACTTATATCCATAGCACCTTACAGGATGGCTCCTACTAAACTAAAAGAGTTGAAAGCACAGTTACAAGAATTGTTTGACAGAGGTTTTGCTCGAGCTAGTTTCTCACCTTGGGGTGCATCGGTTCTATTTGTAAAGAAAAAAGATGGATCGTTGAGGCTGTGCATAGACTATAGACAGCTCAACAAAGTTACAATAAAGAACAAGTATCCATTGCCTCGTATTGATGACTTGTTTGACCAGTTAAAATGTGCCACTATATTTTCAAAGATTGACCTTCGTTCTGGCTACTACAGTTACGGGTAAAAGATTTAGATGTACCAAAGATAGCCTTTAGAACCAGGTATAGATACTATGAGTTTCTTGTGATGCCATTCGGTTTAACAAATGCACCTACAATGTTTATGGATCTGATAAAAAGAATTTTCAGCCCATATTTAGACAGGTTTGTTGTGGTATTTATTGATGATATTTTGGTTTACTCTCGAGATGGAAATGAACAAACTGAGCATTTGAGGATATTGTTGCAAACTCTGCGAGAGAAACAATTGTATACCAAATTTAGTAAATGTAAATTTTGGCTACAAGAAGTTAGTTTTCTTGGGCACATAGTATCTGCTAAAGGTGTCAGGGTAGACCTAAAGAAAATTTTAGCCATTGTTAATTGGAAGCCACCGAAGAATGTGTCTGAAGTCTGAAGTTTTCTAGGATTGGCTGGGTATTATTCAAAGGTTTGTAAAAGGGTTCTCAATGATAGCTTCTCCGATGATCTGTTTGTTGCAGAAAGATGTAAAATTTGAATGGTCTGATAAATGTCAGCAAAGTTTTGATAGGTTGAAAGCTTTATTGACAGAAGCACCTGTGTTAGTTCAGCCTGAATCGGGTAAGGAATTTATAATTTACAGTGATGCATAGTTAAATGGATTAGGTTTCTTTTTGATGCAAAAAGGTAAAGTAGTAGCCTATGCTTCAAGACAGTTAAAACCACATGAAAGAAACTACCCGGCACATGATCTTGAATTGGCAGCCATAGTGTCTGCATTGAAAATCTAGCGAAATTATTTATTTGGTGAAAAATTTCATATATTCACTGATCATAAAAGTTTAAAATATTTGATGTCACAGAAAGATTTGAATTTGAGACAGTGCATGTGGCTTGAATTACTGAAAGATTATGATCTTGTTATTGACTATCATCCAAGAAAAGCCAATGTAGTGGTAGATGCTTTGAGCAGAAAATCCCTGTATACCTTGCGAGAAATGAATACCGGATTGTCATTATCTGATGATGGTTCAATAATAGCTGAGTTAAAAGCTAGACCAATGTTTTTGTAGCAGATCTCTAAAGCTCAGAAAAATGATAGCAAGTTGCAAGAAAAACAAATACAAAGTGAATCATTTCCTGACTCAGAATTTTAGGTGGGGACCGATGGTTGTTTGTTATTTAGAGGCAGAGTATGTGTATCGAAAGGTTCAGAACTAGTAAAGGAAATTCTGAATGAAGCTCAGAATGGTAACCTGTCTATTCATCTAGTAGTAATAAAATGTACAACGATTTGAAAAAGATGTACTGGTGGTGGGAATAAAACGAGATATTTCTGAGTTTGTATCTAAATGTTTGATATGTCAGCAAGTAAAAGCTGAACATTAGTTGCCTTCTGGACTATTACAGTCGGTTATGATACCGAAATGGAAATAAGAAATAATTACTATGGACTTTGTATCGGGGTTACCCTTGTCTCCAAAGAAGAAAGATTCCATTTGGGTAATTGTTGATCGGTTGACAAAGTTGACACACTTTATTTCGATACGTATGGACTTTTCCTTGTATAGATTGGCTGAACTATATGTTTCTGAGATTATCAGATTGCATGGAGTACCTGTCTCCATTATTTCAAATAGAAACCCTTTGTTTACATCTCGATTCTGAGCAATTTGGAAGAAGCTCTGAGTACTTAGTTACACTTTAGCACTGCATTTCATCCCCAGACAGATGGTCAATCTGAACGGGTAATATAGATTTTGGAAGATATGCTTCGGTGTTGTATACTTGAGTTTGAAGATAACTAGGAAAAGTATTTGCCTTTGGTTGAATTTGCTTAAAATAACAGTTATCAGTCTAGTATTAAAATGGTACCGTATGAAGCTTTATATGGTTGAAAATGTAGAACTCCATTGTATTGGACTGAACTCAGTAAGAAAAAGTTACACGAAATTGAGTGAAAGTAATCCGAGACAAGTTAAAAGTAGCCTCTGATCGTCAAAAGTCCTATGCTGATCTTAAACGAGAAGAAATAGAATTTCAAGTCAGTGACAATGTATTCTTGAAAGCATCACCTTGGAAAAAAGTTCTCTGGTTTGGTCGCAAAGGAAAACTGAGTCCACGGTTCATTGGACCATATGAGATTACAGAAAGAATTAGACCGGTTGCATATCGATTAGCTTTACCACAAAAACTTGATCAAATTCATAATGTGTTCCATGTGTCTATATTACGACGGTATCGATCGGATACTTCACATGTTATTTCTCCAACAGAAGTTGAGATACAACTTGACATGACTTATAGTGAAGAACCAATCAAAATTCTGGCACGTGAAACAAAAGAGTTAAGAAATAAAAGGGTAGCATTAGTAAAGTTGTTTGGCAACGACACGATATAGAAGAGGCTACCTGGGAATCAGAGGATACTATGAGGAAGCAATATCCAAATCTCTTTTCTGGTAAGATTTTTGAGGACGAAAATACTTAAGAGGGAGAGTTGTAATAGCCCATTTTTTAGTGAAATTGGAACAGTGATTTCGGTACCAAAAATCTGATTCAAAATAAAATTTATTTTTATTTTATTACATGTTTCGTAATATGCTAGAAATGTCATGTGAAAATTCTGATAAGAAAATTTTATTGATTATGTGCTTAATTACGAGAAGGACTAAATCGCATAAAATTCAAAAGTTGAATTCTAGTAGCTATAAGGATTAAATAGCTATGTAATTCAAAACTTGAGGTCCTTATATAGTAATTAGACCATTAAAGAAAAGTATGTAGATAGTTTGGTGACTCATCCTTGGAAATTTAGAAAAAGGGTAAGGATAAAATTAGAAATTAAAATAATTAAATTAATTAAAAAGATGATAAAAGATATCATCTTATTTTTATGTCATCTTCAACCTAAAGTACATGGAAACCCTAGGAGAGAGAAAAGGAACTTTCATGGCTTAATTGGGTAAGTTTCCTTGTCCCATTTTTAGTAATTTTGATATTTTTGAAACCGGGATAGCTTAAGCTATCTATTTGGGGGATCAATTTGAAAAGTTATCAAAGTATGAAATTTTGGTCATGGATGGATATGCTTAAAATTAGAAATTTATAGTAGAAAATGAAAGGTTGTCGATAGATAAACAACTTTTACAAAATGATTTTTGATGAAAACATGTTTTAGGGACTAAAATGTAAAGTTGTGAAAATTGATGAAAAATTCTAAAATTTATAGAAAATATGTGCTGTAAATTGTATATTGAAATTTTGGGTAGGCTTGGAATAGGGAGTAAATTGCATAAATCTCATTTTTCGAGTCTAGGGATGAAATTAAAATTTATGGAAAAATCAAGAGAAAAATGGTAATTTTGCCAAGACATAAATTGAGTCCAAATGAATATGAAATGTGTGAAATTGATGATTAAAGTTATTTATATAGATCCAGACAACACAAATTCGAGGGTAGACCGAGGAAAAGAAAAGGTTTTGGATGAGTAGATTTTATACGCGAACAAGTGTCATGGTAAGCTCGTGTAACTTAATCGAGCATGTAATTATGTTAAATTAAATGTTGTGTTGTATGAAATGTGATTATTATTTATGTAAATTGTTTGGATGTTACGATATAAGAATGAATACAAGCTTGTAATGGTTGAAAAAGGGTTATGTTCCGTTTGAATTTTGAATTCCGATGAATATATGTGCTTTTGCGAAATGCATGAGGTCCTGCATTTGTTGCTGACGGATTTAGGTCAGACGAGTAATCCTATTGAACTCATTATAGAAAGGATTAAGCCTGGACTGGTAATCCTAATATAATACCTCTCGAGTATACATTACAATTAAGATTTAGCCTAGACTAGTAATCCTAATTGAGCTCTCCTGAGTATACGTTATGTAAAGGATTTAGCCTGGACTGGTAATCCTGTTATATGATATGTGGCTCGAGAGTGTGTTCTTGATTAAGTGCCCTAATGGGTACTTTTGGATGAGAATTGATGGGTTATTAAATTGTACACTTCGAGCGTACTACTTGAGCATCCATCAAAACTTCAATGGTTTAACGGACAAAACTCTTGGCAAGATGAGAGAATTATGGAATGAAGTGAATGATGTCTTGAAGGAAAATAGTATGGTGAGCTCGTCTATGTTTACTTGATGTATATAAAAATTTTGTGACTAACATGTTTGATTGAATGTTAGTATTTAGGCAATTTTGCCAAGTTGATGGAAAACATGTTATTATATGCTTACATTTAATAAACAGGATCAGTAAGTTTAGTTTTCCATTATACGAACTTACTAAGCATGTAATGCTTACTCTGTTTTATTATCCCCTGTTTTATAATGCTCGGAAGCTCACAAAGGTTGGAGATAATTGGAGCATCATCTCACTATCCACTAGCTTATTTTGGTTATACATAGTAAAATCATTTTGGCATAATGGCATGTAGAGGACAACTTGGCCATTAGTGGCTTTATAATGATGTTTGTAATCTAGCCCTTGGGATGGCTAGTAATGGTTGTTTTGATATACTTATAATGTTACATTATGATAGCTACATATATGTTAAGTAGTTAATCAAATTATGTCTAACATATGGATTGAACAAAGGTAAGATGGTAAACACGTATGCATGTAATGGTATGCCATGTTGAATGATGGAATTTGCTTAATTTGAATGCTTGAAATGGTTGGTATTTGGATGTAAGTTTTAAGTGCAGGTCAATGGTGTGAATTTGGGTGAGAAATGAAGGTAGAAATGACTTTATTTTGTCCACATGGGCAGACACACGGGCGTGTGTCTAGATCGTGTGTGACACACAGCCTGGTATATGGGCATATGGTTAGGCCGTGTGTCCCCTGCACCTAAATTTTGAGAAACAGAATGCTCAGAATTGAGCACACTGGTAGAGACACAGGCGTGTGTCTTAGCCGTGTGTGCTACACATCCTGAAACATGGACGTATGTCTTGGTCGTGTAAAACCTTCACCTAATTTTGAAATAATTTAATTAACCACACGGCCTAGCACAAGGGCGTGTGGCATGGCCGTGTGCACAAGTTAGAGAGTTACACGGGGTCGAACACGACCTTTAGCACGTGCATCTCCCAAGGTCACACAGGCATGTCCCTCGGACCACATGGGCGTGTGAGCCTTGCAACTTGGAAAATTTTTGTAATTTCGCGAAAAATTCTTAGAGTCTCTTATTAAGTCCTGAATCAATTCTAATGCTTGTATTAGGCCTCGAGGGTCCATTTAAGGGATGATATTACCAATCACGGTTAATGAATATTAATTTACATGAATTATTTGTAAATGTTCTAAAAGTTTTGGTATACTCCGTAACCCTGTTCTGACGACGGATACGGGTTAGGAGTGTTACAACAAGTCCTTTTTTGGACACATATAGAAAGAGTACCCTAAATCCAGAATCCACTTGGATGTAAGTTTAGACTTTTCTATCGTAGACACCAATAACCAATCATTACCATTATCATCGGCTACACTAGCATCGGCTACCTTAGCGTTCTATTCCTTGTCGCTTTCAACAACCCTCCTATTTTTATTTTTCAACTTATAACATTCTGCTTTTATGTGGCCAAACTTCTTGCAGTTGTTATAAGTTTTGTCACGATTCCTTGACTTTAGTCTTAACCTAGCTACCTGAATTATTAGGCTATTCATTGCTTATAGCAACAAAAAACGAGACTTGATTACCAGAATTGCTACACAAACCTAACTCATTATCGAGTTTTTATTTTCTCAACAAGTTACCCTTCACATATTCAAATGATACTTTATCTCTACCATAAATCAAGGTCTCCCTAAAAGTTTTGTACGAAGGGGGAAAAGAACACAATAATAGCATAGCTTGATTTTCATCATCTATGTTAACCTCGGCATTCTTTTGATCATTCAAGAGAGTAACAAATTGACTGATGTGACCCCTAAAGTTTTCACCTTTGTCTTTAGGGTACATGTATAATCATTGTTTTAATACCAAACAATTTGTGAGATACCTTATCATATAAAGGGCTTCTAATTTTCTCTATAAGGTTGCTGTCGTCTTCTCTAAAAGTACCTCCTAAAATACATTGTATGCTTGGTCATGTCAATGAAACTTGGATAGCCAAACAAATCAAACCAGATTCAATCAAAGGCAATATGTGAAGATGTTAGGAAATGAGGAATGATACATGCACAAAATGGGTGAAATTTATTAAATTCTATTTACCAAAGTTGCCAGTTTTTATGTTTGAGGAATCAGCAGACTTGCAATGACTTTTTGGATAGGATCAAGGTATTTTTTGGTTAAGATGTCCCAATGACATTTGAAGATCTATCTCTTATCTTCAAAACACAGTTTGAATCACTTGATTTTGAGTTTGAGATCTCAAGTTATAACCATTTTAGTGAAAACTACGTGAGCAAAATTTCTGGACGGGATTTTGACGGTTATTACAAGTTTCGGACTTTGAATTTGAGTTTAAATCATATTTGGTTCGAGTTTTAGGCTTAATTTTTATTATATATAAGCTCAGTATTGTATTTATCACCTCTTAATATTGTATTATTTTTTTATTCCAAATTTTTTTATAATTATTAAGTATTTTAAGTTACTTAGGAGTTTTATGTCAACAAGAAAGTTTAGTTTAAAAGTACTTCTTATTTAGGTTCATTAGAGTGTTAGTATACTTAAGATTTTTATTAATATTTATTTAGCTAGCCTAGATAAAGGCCTTTAGATTGTACACAAATACCAATTTCATTATTATTCAACAACTTCTCTTTTGAGTTAATATGTTCTCTTTTAAGAATTTGTCTTGAGTTTTCTTTGAAAAGTGTTTTAAAAATCTTTTAGATTGTGGGGATCATCTTCAAACTTTTTCTTGCCAAGTTTTCTTCCTTGGAGGGAAAATTAGAGCCGCTTGAAGGAAGGTTGTGGATTTTTCTTGTTTTCAAGGCTTAATAGGACTTCTACATGCCACATTCTATCTTTTCCATCCATCTTCTTTATTGTCTTCCTTATTGTTTTAATCTTTGATTTATTGTTCTATTTTTTTTATCTTTGTTATTTACTTTAATTATTTTACTTGACATGGATTCGTTTGTGTTTCAGGTTGCGTCAAAATTCATATTTCTTTCCAAACGTCTAGAGCCCTAAGTTAAATCCGCGACTTGGACAAACTTTATGATCCTCTTCCACACTTATCTGCGCTGGTTCCTGTCATTTGGTATAAGTTTCTTGGGTGTTTTAGGTGTTTTTTGAGTTCTTATAAACTGATTTCTAACAAACAGCCTTAAAATAAATTTTTTTATCCAGAAAATTTTTAGAATTTTTTTTAGTAGGCAAATGTTTTCCAAATGATTTGAAATTTTACATACTGATTCTTGGAACTCTTTTAGAATATTAAACAAATATTTCCCATAAAAAAAGTGATCAAAAAAGTGCAAAAATAGAAAAATACAAAAAAAAGTTAAAAAAATATTCTGTGGGTTGAATTTTCATTGACTCTTAGCCTTAGGTTTTCATTTGTTTTTGCTTTTTATTATTCCTTTACACAATCTAAGACTTTGTTGTTTCTTGTGTTAGTAGGTTTAAACACGTTGCACATTCCTTCCTCCGTGCAACACAATTCTTTAGTGTTTAGCCGATTTTGGACTCCTAGTGCTACTAAGTTTGCTTTGTTCGTTTGATTGCAGTACATTCTGATTAATTGATATAAACACTTTTAAAAGACTCACACGATTAATTCTTACCTCATTGAGAATTTAATTTTATTTTTGAGTGCATAAGGTGAGGTTTGCTTAATTTTTATTTTGAGTGTTGTGTTTTTTCAGGCTTACACAATGACTTGTGACACTTGTAACGAAAAGAACCATGATGAGACACCATCCAATGACAAATGTAACCCTTGAATTTGGGCCTAGTAAGATTGGGCCTGGTGCGTGGGAGTCTCTAGGAGATGGCACATAAAAGTTTATGTGTGCGAGAAAATATCATAAATTAAGTGTAGCTTTAGTGGCTAAGTATTTGGGTATATTTGGAAGTGCCTAAGAAGCCTGGGTTCAAGTCTGGGTGTTTACAAAATTTTAATTGGGCTCTTAAGTGAACCGGGATGTTAGCTTATAGAACTTATAATAATTAGTGTTTGTTTTATGACAAAAAGAGAGAAGGGATCTAATGGCAAGGTGGCGCACATGTGTGGCATAGAGTCTGAGGTTTGAGGCTTGGTGTGCGTAATTGTATGTCTATTTTGCTGCTTGAGCTGGGCAGGTGTTGGAACTGGACTGGAACTCTGTGGTTGAATTGGTCATAGGAATTTGTATTGAATTTGAATGGGGAGTTGGAGTAAATCAAGGATGATTTTGTGGAAGGATTAATGGAGTGATTTATGGAGAAAAACAAGGAGTTTGAAATGTGTGGGTGTGTTGTGCCGAATTGGTATGGGAAAGCATATGAAATTCAGCTAGGATAGTTTTCTCTCATTTTCAGTTTAGTTTTAGTCACTTTTGCCTTAGGAAAAACTGGTTTGTGCTGCCGACTTTTTCTTTTTCTTTCACCTCTTCTGTTTTACATTTTGTCTAGTGAATATATTTTCTCTTTCCCCCTCGATTTCATTCTTTCTTTTTGGTTATTCTCCTCAGCCGATTGCCTCTTCTCCATCTTTTCTCTTTCGATATTCCCCTCTGCTTATTCCTCTTTTGGCCAAATATTCTGCTTCTCTCCCTATTATTGGCCGCCTATTTTAGTGCTCTGCCATTGGTGTTGTTTTGGCCTTGCAAGGGTTCCAAGGAATCGATAGGTACTCATAAGTTCTCTCTATTGTTTCTCTGTTATTTCAATATGTGTTCAAACCCGTTTCTTCTACTTTTTCTAAAAGTCAAATACTCCTCTATCTTATTCTTTGATTACCGAATGTTAGTTTCCTAAGCTGATCATTGGGTTTTTAGATTTCTACAAGAAGTGACGGGTTGCAAGCATTTCAGAAGGGATTGAAACTCTTTTTTCATTCAATCAAAGAACTCTCGATGGGTAAAGAGGATTCTAGTAGTAAAGTGATCAAAAGGTGCGGTGAGGCGGCGTAGCTTCTATTCCGAAGTTTAAGCAGTGTAAAGTGTCAGCTATTCGGGACTTTCCGCCAAGATGCGGAAGGGTGGCTACAACAAACTCTGGTTCGAGTCAGCTAATCATAGTCAATCGATCTAGTCAAGGCAAGTGGCAGTCGACCTTTCGGTTAAGTGGTTGTTAAGAGTTTTTTAACACTATTTGATAAGTGATTAACTGAATGTTATGTTTGAATATAGGTTCTGGCGATAATGAATTTTTAGTACTCTACGTGATCTACGTGATCAGGAGTGTAACAGTACCCTATATTAGATAGTCGGCGAGAAAGCCGATAGAGTGTGTAACCACATTCTTTCTGATCATAGATCGACAAAGTGTTGAAAATCTGAAGTACCGGCGAATGATACCACGTGTGTGATCGCACGTGTGGTGGACCGAGCCCACGAATATGGGCGTAAGATGGTTGAGACCACCATGAGCGTTCTCATGAGCTTATGTCATTTTGGGCTATGTTAGGGACGAAATGGGCCGTGGGCCCCTCATAGATTAAATTTGAATATTGTGGTAAATGTTAGACCGAGCCGTGTAGTCCACATGGCTAGGGTCATTTTTGGGCAATGGACCGTGTGAGCCCACTGGGCTGATGGTCCCCACACAGATAAAATGCATGTTATATGGGTTCTATTGGTTTGAACTGTGCTGTTTGTATAGCCGAGGCTATTTTTGGGCTAATTGGGCCACACGAGCGTGTGGGCCCATTTAGGCCGAATAATAGGCCTTAGGCCCATTTACATCGTCATGACTGTTTAGGTTACTTAAGTCGCTCCAAATACCCCGATTTGTGAAATTATCGAAATACCCCGATTTGTAAAATTATCGAAATACCCCCAATTTGTATAATTACCGAATTCCCTCAATTTGTAAAATTATCAAAATATCGCCTATTTGTGAAATTACCAAAATACTTCTAATTTTTAAAATTACGAAAATACCCTCAATTTGTAAAATTATATAATACCCGCGATTTGTGAAATTACAAAAATACCCCTAATTTGTGAAATTATCGAAATACTCCTAATTTGTAAATTACCAAAATACCCCTATAGGGTAGAATTATTGAGATACCCTTGTACGGTAGAATTATCGAAATACCCCTGAAGGGTAGGATTATCGAAATACCCTTATAGGGTAAAATGACTATTTTGCCTTTATAGGTAAATGACTAATTTAGACTATGAATTTGATTGATTTGACTGTGATTGTATGACTGTGTTTTAACTAACTTGACTGTGGGCGTGTGACTGATATGCTTTTAATATATATCTAAATGAATGTTATAGACCATGGCCATTTTGCATACACGTGTAATGATTAAGCATGACATACACCACATATTGCAAGGGGTTGGGTCATTGATAAGGAGGAAGTTCTGATAGGGTCGCACGGGTCGCATGAGATGATTGTGGATCCAGTATTGATCTGTTAAGGTCGCACGTGTCGCATGAGACGACTGTGGACCGACGGATGGCTTAAAGTCGCGTAATCTGATTATGGCTTTGTGCCAACCTAAATATGACTCTGTGCCATCTTGATTATGGATTTATGCCAATCGTATTTACCTGTGGCTATGTGCCTAACATATATATTGATGACTATGTGTCGATCATAATTACCCATGGCTGTGTGCCGATCATATTACCGTCATTGATGGCTATGTGCCAAACTTAATATAGTTACTGATAGTTTTGTGCCATCCTGATTATGGCTCTATGCCATTCTGATTATAGTTTATAACCATTCTGTTTATGGCTTTTAGCCATTACATTCTTGCGACTTTCTTTGCATTATTGTCTTGGCGGCTATCTTTGGGATATTAATGTCTTGTTGGGTAGGTCAATTTTATCCCCATGTAAGTGTAGGGTTGGTAGAGGTGGTGTGTTGGCTTGATCGGGGTGGGATGCATCCTCATACTGTTGCATATCTGTTTATGAGATCTGTCACTGTACTGGGTTTAGGCCACTTATTCTGTTATTGGTTTGGGCTAGGCCCAATTGATTCTATTATGGGCTATGACCCAAATGATATTGTAGTGGGTTTTGGCCCACGAATGCTCTGAACTAGACTGTATTGTTACTATTAAAGGGCTTTGGCCCAGGCTGTTTCGATTTCTATTTCTGTATACTGACTGTTACTCTAGTAAGGGGATTACATACTGAGTTTTAGTAAACTGGCACCATTTTTTACTATGCAGGTAATCCGTAGCGTTAGAAGGATCAGTGCTGCGAGGGACTCGGAGGTGACCATACGACTACTGTTGTTATGCTTTGGGCTTTATATATGTTTAAATTTTCGTCTTGGGTTTTAATTTCTGTAATAAGGCTTTTCTAGATTTAATTCTGAATTTTGGATTTTGTTACGTTTTATATCTGTTAGACGTAGACGAGTTTTCAACCCAATTACTATTTTTAAAAAAAATATATGTTTTAAACTTCTTTACCTTAAATTAGCTTCCGCAACTAAAAGAGATTTTTAACGAAGTTAATAACTTTTTAAAAGTGATTAACTTTTCAATGAACCACGTTTTGAAATTGAACGAACACAAACTGAGACTTCAGTTTTTAAATATTAAGGAGGGTTTTCAATGAAAACATGGTTTTTGAAAAACTCTTCAATGTGACAGACCAGATTCAAGCTTAACTTCTGGGCTGGGTTTAGGGTGTTACATTTAGTGGTATCAGAGTCGAGTTGCAAAACTCGGCTGTGGATTGGGTTTTTAAAATTGAATTACTGAAAGAACTATTTCAAAAGATTGAAGTACGTGAAAAGTTTTACTGAATATTTTCCTAAAAGTGTGGCTTACCGAGTTTTCGGCGCCGAATCTGTAAGTTTTCTGAATACTTTTGTCTGTTTAGAAATTGAAATACAGTGAGTTAGAAATACCGTGGTTTCTTTAGATATTGAACTATATTTTTGGTATTTATTCTGTGTGTGTTTGGAAATGTTGGATGTGATGTTCTGGATATAGAAATTGTAACCTATCTGCTACGATAGGTGGATATTTTGGATGTGTGTTAAAGGCGTTGGGATCAAAGTGCGCAACAGTAGCATAATGTTGTAGTTGTTACATGACTACCCTGTTAGTTGGAAATTTTGGGGACGAAATTTCTTTAAGGAGGGGTGAATTGTAACGCCCTGAATTTGGGCAAAGTAGGATTGGGCCTGGTGCGTGGGAGCCTCTAAGAGACTGCACATAAAAGTTTATGTGTACGAGAAAATATCATAAATTAAGTGTAGCTTTAGTGGCTAAGTATTTGGGTATATTTAGGAGTGCTTGAGAAGCCTGGGTTCAAGTCTGGGTGTTTGCAAAATTTTAATTTGGGCTCTTAAGTGAACCTGGATGTTAGCTTATAGAACTTATAATAATTAGTGTTTGTTTTATGACAAAAAGAGAGAAGGGATCTAATGGCCAGGTGGCGCTACATGTGCGGCAAAGAGTCTGAGGTTCGAGGCTTAGTGTGCGCATTTGTATGTCTATTTTACTGCTTGAGCTGGAGAGGTGTTGGAACTGGACTGAAACTCTGTGGTTGAATTGGTCATAGGAATTTGAATTAAATTTGGATGGGGAGTTGGAGTAAATCAAGGAGGATTTCGTGGAGGGATTAATGGAGTGATTTATGGAGAAAAACAAGGAGTTTGAAGTGTGTGGGTGTGTTGTGCCGAATTGGTAAGGGGAAGCATAGGAAATTCGGCTAGGATAGTTTTATCTCATTTTCGGTTTGGTTTCGATCACTTTTTCCTTGGGAAAAATTGGTTTGTGTTGCCGAATTGTTCTTTTTCTTTCACCTCTTCTGTTTTACATTTTGTCTAGCCAAATATATTTTCTCTTTTCCCCTCGGTTTCATTCTTTCTTTTTGGTTATTCTCCTCTAGCCGATTGCCTCTTCTCCATCTTTTTTCTTTTATCTTTTGATATTCCCTTCTGCTTATTGCTCTTTTGGTCGAATATTCTGCTTCTCTCCCTATTATTGGTTGACTATTTCAGTGCTCTGCCATTGGTGTTGTTTAGGTTTTGCAAGGGTTCCGAGGAATCGATAGGCACTCATAAGTTCTCTTTGTTGTTTCTCTGTTATTGCAATATGTGTTCAAATTTGTTTCTCCTACTTTTTCTAAAAGCTGAATACTCCTCCATCTTATTCTTTGATTACCGAATGTTAGTTTCCTAATCTAATCATTGGATTTTTAGATTTCTACAAGAAGTGACGGGGTGCAAGCATTTCAGAAGCGATTGAAACTCTTTTTTTATTCAATCAAGAACTCTCGATGGGTAAAGAGGATTCTAGTAGTAAAGTGACGGCAAAGGTGCTGGTTGAGATTGAGCACATAGCCTCTGCTCTTAAGTTTAAGCAGTGTAAAGTGTCGACTATTCAGAACTTTTCGCCAGGATGCGGAAGGGTGGCTGCACCAAACTCTGGTTCGAGTCGGCTAATCACAGTCGACCGATCTAGTTAAGACAAGTGGTTGTTAATAGTTTTTCTAACACTATTTGATAAGTGATTAACTGAATGTTATGTTTGATTATAGGTTCTAGTAATTATGAATTTTTAGTACTCTACGTGATTAGGTGTGTAACAGTACCCTATATTCGATATTCAGCGAGAAAGCTGATAGAGTGTGTAACCACACTCCTTCTGATTGTACATGGAAAAAATTCTGAAAAGCCGAAGTACCGGCAAATGATGCCACACGAGCGTGTGGTGGACCAAGCCCACGAATATGGGCGTGAGATGGTTGAGGCTACCATGAGCGTTCTGATAGGTTTAGGTCGTTTTGGGCCGCATTTGTAACAGTCTGATTTACAACCTGGCCGGAGAAGTGGTTTCGGGACCACGAATCCGAGTCTGAATATTACTTTAATATTATTTTCTGTGTCATTGATATGTGACTAAGCATGTGCTAAATTTTCGTGAAACACCCCACACCCGGCCCACGAGCCTGAACCGGATCTGGTATGTTCCTAAAGTAAACCGGTTTCAAATTCATTCGTTACTTAGAGAAAATTTGTAAAATATTTAGAAAAATGTTGTTGTGGATTGGGCTTAGATTGGAAACCCATTTAATTAATCTAGTAAATCAAATTTTTATTAAGGTGACAAAATAATTTTTAGGGTTTGTAAAAAAAAATATCACTTTAGCTTTAGTCATAAGTAGTTCGTAACATAATAGTTTAAAGTAAAGCAGAATAAGGAAAATCCGCTGGGCCTTATGGCCTTATTACACCAAGTAAAACCCAAATATAAAATTAAAGGTACTAAAAGAATTAAAGTCCAAATTACATAAAATCTTCAAATGAAGCATGGCCACCTCAAGGTCTACCGTCCCGGCCCGTCACTGTTCATCACCTAAAATATTTCCCACAACGGGGTGAGTCAACAGACTTAATGTGCACACAGTACTAACATTCAACAAATCAAGATACATGTTCATATCAAATTCATATTCATATAAAATAAATGATGATGCAACCCAAACCCAAGCCTAATGGTCCATCCGCTACACACCACCGTATTCGGTCACACCGTGGGACTACTAAGTCAACCCTCCATCCGCTACACACCATCGAAGGCGATCATTGCAATCGACGTGCTCATCGCCCATATAATTTGTGTCATTAGACACCATATTCAAATAATGTAACCGAAGTTGCCAAATTCAGATAATGTAACCGGAGTTACCATATTCAAATTTTTGTGACCGTAGTCACCATATTTCGTTGGTGAGATCGAAGTCAACACCTTCTTCCCCTTTCACATAAATCCTGAATGCCCCATAAATTTTATATCATGCATAACATACTAAATTCCACATTCATATATATTTTCACATGTTATAAAATAACATATTTCATAATCCTATCAGAAGTAGGAAACGTACCTGAGTACTTTTGTACCACATTAGGGTACTTAGCCATATTCACATTCTTAGGTATAATCATATATTAAAATAATAGCCATATGATATATCGAAAGTTAGTGTGCGTACACACCTGATTTGCTTAATAGATTCCTTGAAATCTCGAAGAACGATCTACCGATCTAGATCTTAGATCTGTTAATTCCTATATTTGGCCCATCATATAAAACACATTAATAGCCTTTTTGCTTTTAAAACCAAATCCTAATAGGAATGGTATTACTAATACTTACCTTGCTTGCCAATTTGATTGATGATCAAATCCCTAAGATTTGTGTTCTTCTCCCTTGAAATCGGCTAACCATTAAATCCATTGATTTGATTAGTCTCTAATTAAAATAAATAGATCTAGACATTTAAGAGAGAACCTTGGCCGATTATAACCACTTACCTTATGATGAGATTTCCAAAATCGATTCCTTGCTCCCTTAGTGATGTCGAAATTCCTAAAATTCATATGTTAGATCTGATCTAACTTTAATAAATAAACTTTGGCCTTTGGCCGAATGTACCTCACCTTAAATTCCTTGAATCTGAAATTCCGAAACTCTTCCTTTGATATTCGGCCAAGAGACATAAAAAAAAAGGTTATTTCCTAGATCTTGGTTAAAAGAATTAGAAGAACAAGAATTAATTGTTCTTACCTTAATGCCTCAGTTGACTGCACCTCTTGCTTGGAGTTACAAAGATTCGGCTATGGAGTCTTTTGAATAACTAGAGAAAGGTTGAAAGAGAAAGGTAGATTTGGCCGACTAGTAGAGAAAAGAAGAGGATTTCGCTTGGAGAATTTCAAGAGAGAGAATTTTGCCGAGAATTTCTAAGACACTTAGGAAAAAGATGAGAGAATAGCCTAACTCTCCTCCTTTAGCCGAAATTATCAATAGGAGAGTCCCTTACTTGGCCACTACTCCTCATAAGTGATAATATTATCTCCTTTAATTATCACCTAATTAAATTGAAAGTATCTAATCCATCCTTTAACTCTTTAAAGAAAAATCCTGTATTTATCACTTAATTTATCAAGTTTTAACAGAAATAAAACTCCTCCCTTTCTAGAAAATTGGTGCCGTCCACCCTCTTACTTATGGAAGCAAAAATAAACCTTCATTATTCGCTTCCCAAGTGACTCGAACTCAGGCCCATTCCTCTTACACATGGCGCCATTTCCATAGGCCCTAAGTGACACCTTGAGCCACTTTTCCAAGCCCTGTTTGTGTGTCAAATCTCATCAACTTTTTCTTTTAAGGCCCTCTTGCCCTTATTTCCTATTTTGAATGTTAAAATTTGTCATTCTGCATTATTTCTAAGTTTCCTAAAATTTTGATCGGCTCAGAACTTGCCATTTTTCTTACATGTTCAAGTTTCCAAAATGTTCAGTTTCCAAAATGTTTTTCCAAAATGTTCGTTTCCAAAATTTTCATTTCCATTTTCATGCATTTCAGTTTTCCAAAAATATCAAAATTTATTCTTAGTACTTAAACTTGTCATTTCATACAATCAAACCGAAAATGCATAGGCCTTTTTCGGATGTTACTGATTCTACCCCTTAAACAAAATTTCGCCCAAATTTCCTAACTAAAATAGTTGAGGGTATTCTTTGTCGCATGGTCTCTTCCGCTCCCACGAAGCTTCTTCCGATCCATGATTGCACCATAACACTTTGACTAGAGGCACTGTCTTCCTTCGTAGTACTTTCACATCTCGCTCCAAAATCTAAATCGGCTCTTCCTCGTAGGATAAGTCTGGCCTTAGTTCCACCTCTTCAATAGGTACCACATGCGACGGATCCGATCGGTAGTGACGTAGCATGGATACATGAAATACGTCATGCATCTACTACAATTCTGGTGGCAACTCTAATTGGTATGCCACTGGCCCAACTCGTTTCAGTACTCGATAAGGCCCTATAAACCTTGGGCTTAACTTTCCTTTTGACCAAACCTCATTACCTTCTTCCAAGGCGAGACTTTCAGAATACTTGGTCTCCCACTTCAAACTCTATTTCCTTCCGCTTTAAGGTGCGTATACGACTTACGCCTATCGAGGCTTCCTTCAACCGTGCTCAATCAACTCAACCTTTTCTTGATTTACGCCACTAATTACGGACCCAAAACTTCGGCGTTCTCCTAACTCGGTCCAACAAGTAGGTGTTCTACACTTCCTTCCATACAATGCTTCAGTATGGTGCCATTGAATGCTAGCTTGATAGTCTGTTGTTGTAGGCGAATTCAGCTAAAGGCAAGTAATTTTCCCAACTTCCTAAAATCCATTACACGACCTCTCAACATATCCTCCAACACTTGTATAACCCATTCAGACTGCCCGTCTGATTGTGGATGAAAAGCCGTAGTGAAGTCTAACTTAGTGCCTAAAGCTTGATGAAGTGCCTTCCAGAATCGAGACGTAAACCTTGGGTCTCTATTAGAGATGATCGACATTGGTACTCCATGTAACCTCACAATTTCTTCCACATATAACTTAGCCAACTTTTGTAGAGAATAATCCATTCTTACTGGAATAAAGTACGCGGACTTAGTCAACCGGTCCACTATCACCCATATCGAGTCCTTCTTAGTAGGCGTAAGGGGAAGCCCACTAACGAAGTCCATGGTAATTCTCTCCCACTTCCATTGGGGAATCTCGATTGGTTGAAGCAATCTTGATGGGACTTGGTGTTCAGCCTTAACTTGCTGACACGTCAAACATTTCCCCACAAATTCAGTCACCTCTCGTTTCAGATCAGACCACCAAAACTATTCCCTTAGATCTCTATACAGCTTGATGCCTCCGGGATGCATAGCATAAGGGCTACCATGCACTTCTCGAAGAATCCTTTGTCTCAACTCCTTATTCCTCGGCATACAGACTTTTCCCTTGTAGCACAATACTCCTTCATCACTGACGCTATAGTCCTTTAATCCACCTTGCTGTACTTGCTGTAACTTAGTACTTAAGTCCTTATCAGCCAACTGTCCCTCTTTCACCTCCTTCAGCCATGTGGGCTTGACTTATAACTCTGCCAATAGGCTTCCGTCATCATACAGACTTAAGTGAGTGAACAAAGCCCATAAATCTGACACCACCTTCATACTCAGGGCATCAGCTACCACATTTGCCTTGCCCGGATGATATTCTATTGAACAATCGTAGTCCTTCAGCAATTCCACCCACCTACGTTGCCTCAAGTTCAACTCCTTCGAGTCAATAAATACTTAAGGTTCTTGTGGTGCGTGTAGATAACCGACCTTTCTCCATAAAGGTAGTGCCTCCAAACCTTAAGGGCAAAACCATCACTTGCTAGCTCCAAGTCATGAGTTGGGTAGTTAACCTCATGAGGTCTTAGGCCGCCGTGGCGCATAGCGACTACTTTGCCATCTTGCATTAACACACACCCTAACCCGTGTCACGAAGTGTCACGAGACACCACAAAATCTTTTCACGCCTCCTACCGGGATTAACACCGAGTTTCACAACACCCTTTTAAGCTTTTCAAAGCTCTCCTGCTGCTTATTAGTCCATTCGAAGGGTACTTCCTTCCTTAGTAACTTTGTTAAAGGCGCGGCTATTGATGAGAATCCTTCCACAAACCTTCTGTAATAGCCTGCCAAGCCTAGGAAACTTCGGATTTCAGCCACGGACCTAGGTGGTTTCCAATCCAACACTGCTTTGATCTTCCTAGGATCTACTCTTATTCCTTTGCGGATACCACATGTCCTAGGAATGCCACCTCCTTAAGCCAAAATTTGCACTTGCTGAATTTGGCATAGAGCTTCTTCTCCCTTAACACTTCCAACACAACTCGGAGATGCTCATCATGCTCCTCCTCTGACTTCGAGCATACCAAAATATCGTTGATGAACACAACGACAAACCTATCCAAGTAGGGTTGGAAAACCCGATTCATCATGTCCATGAACGCGGCTGGAGCGTTCGTCAACCCAAATGGCATCACCACAAACTCGAAGTGACCATATCTTGTCCTAAAAGCGGTCTTATGGATATCAGCCTCCTTCACCTTCAACTGATGGTATCCCGACCTTAAGTCGATCTTTGAAAACACTGCGGCTCCCTTCAGCTGATCGAACAGGTCATCGATCCTTGGTAAAGGATACTTATTCTTAATGGTTAGCTTATTCAACTGACGGTAGTCTATGCACATACGCATAGTTCCGTCTTTCTTCTTCACAAATAAGACCGGTGCTCCCCACGGAGACACACTGGGTCGAATGAACCCACGACCCAATAGTTCTTGTATTTGAGCCTTGAGCTCCACTAACTCCTTTGGTGCCATTCAGTATGGAGCGATTGACACAGGAGCTGTTCCGGGTAGCAAATCAATTCCAAATTCTACCTCCCCATGCAGGGTATTCCTGAATTCCTCTGAAACACATCCGCGAAGTCCTTACCGTCCTAACTCCATTAATACCTTCCTCCTTCCCACCTGTCGCACTTACGAAGGCTAGGAATGCCTTGCAACCTTTCTTAACCATGTTCTCGACCTTGGTCGAAACTACGTTAGACAAGTAGTTCCTCCTTTCTCCGATCATTACTACCATTTCATCCTCCGGGGTTCTTAGTTCCATACGTTTAGCCACACAATCCAACACGGCTCGGTGTTCTATTAGCCAATCTATTTCGAGTATAAGTTTAAACTCTCCAAAGGGTAACTCCATTAAGTCTGCCCGAAAGTTCACTCCCTGAATCTCTAGAGGTACATTCCGAAAGATCTTGTCTACCACTACAGTTTGGCCTAATGGGCTTACTACAGTCATCTGTCTATCAGAAAGTTCAGAGTCTAGGCCTAGTGTTTCCACTACACTACATGCCACATAGGAATGGGTCGATCCCACATCAATCAGAGCAAAATAGGGTTTGTCAAAGATAAAGAACGTACCGGTTATAACATCCAGCGCGTCTCCATCTTCCCTTCGGTGAACTGCATAAACCAAACCCGGTTGTCTTGCTTCTGTATTAACATTAGTAGCACCTCGACCCTGTGTTCCACGGCCTCTGCCAGTACCACTACCTCGATTACCTGAACCACGGCCCCGTTGAGGCTGTTGTCCGCCTCTACCACCGCTAGCATTCTAAATCTGCCATTGGCTCTCATCTGTTTGCTTGGGACAATCCTTAAGCATATGGTCCTTGGACCCACACTTGAAACATCCTCCCGTCTTTCTCCAACACTCTCCCATGTGCTTCTTTCCACAATGCTCACAAGGGCGATACTGCTAGCCCGTACCAGTCTGTTGATTTCGTGGCCCGTCAACCCTAGGCCTCTTATGACCCTTTCGGATGGCCCAAATCCTCTTTGGCCTTATTCCTATCCATATGCGCTTAGTAGCGTCCTTAATCCCTCGCCACCTTGGCTTTTTCCACCAAAGTCGAGAATTCACGCTCACGATGCGGTGCTATCAGCGATCTCGGTCGTCTTTCATCCGTCCTCAAAGCGGACCACGGTGTTCATGCTCGATTGCTACTACCCCTCGAGCATAGCGGCTCAACCTCGAAATTCGCCTCATATTCTGCGATGACTTACTCCCTTGTACTAAGCCTCACTTACTCCCTTACTCCCTGTACTAACCCCGAAAAGCCTTCCTTTGTTCATCTCAGATACCGTTCCCACATACTTCTTCCAAATGCCTCTCTAACATACTCCCAGTCAAATTTTCACTTGTGGTACCATCCCTAACAGCTTAACCACCATCGATACGCTTCATCGCGTAACAACGCCACCATCCCTTTCAACTTTTCCTCTCGAGTCGATCGAGCTCATCCATGATACGCCCATTGCTTCCAACCAATTATCAATTTGTCTTTGGGTGCCACATTAGATACTCCTCGGAACATTTTCGCTCCATTAGCTCGGAGCCGTTCAGTCTGATTTTGATTTCCCCATTTCCTCTGCACCACCATCAATTCCAAAACTTCGCAAACCTGACTGCGACACACAAGATCTTCCCCGTCCGAGCTGCTTTGCTCAACATTAATAAATGGGGTGGTGGTGGCGGTGGCATTTTATTGTCGGACCCTTGACCCGATCTAACGGGTTCGACGCGGTCATCCTTCCTCTACCTCGACCACGATGACCACGTCCTCTAGAGCTCATTTTCTAGCGTCGAGATCGATTAAGAAATTTTATAGATTAGTCATTGTTCCACTTATTTACCAAATGAAGGAGTTTTATGAAAAGGGATTTAAGAGTGGTTCTTTCGTATACATACAAACACACAGTCTTTTCCATTCATTCATTCATCCATCAAACAAGTATGAACTTTCGTTCATTCAGAGAAACGTTGTAGTTTTTGTTGTTGTTGTTTTCTACTACCCAGGGGTATTTTCGTAATTTTGTCCTACAGGGGCATTTTTATAATTTTTTAGAAGAAAAAAAAACGTTCCTTGGTGTTTTTGTCAAAAATTATTTTGAAAATTTCAAAATCTCGGGGTAATTTGGAAAAATTTTAAAATTCGGGGGTATTTCGGTAATTTTTGACCTCAGGGGTATTTTGGTAATTTTTTACAAATCAAAGTAAATTTGAAATTTTAATAAATTTGAGGTATTTCAAAAGTTGTGAAACTTTGAGGGTTCTTTTCGAAAATTGAACCTTCAAAAATGGGGATGTTGCAAAAATTTTAAAAATTAGGGTCATTTTGGTAATTTTGTAAGTTAGGGGCAATTTTGTAATTTTTTTCCAAAATCAAGGTATTTTGATATTTTACAAGTTAGGGTTTTTGAATGTTTATAAAAAATAAAATTTTGGTAAAGTCATTGAGTAGTTGAATCATTTTATAAACAAGGGCACTTTGGTAATTTTACCACTAAGGGCATTTTGTAATTTTACCGTCAGAGTTTTTCGAAAATGTTGTAAAAATAATTTTCTCGATTTAAAAGAAAGTTTTAAAAGTTTGAAAAACTAGGGTTTGTTGTTTTGTTCTCTCTCTTTTTTTTAAAACATGGCTAGTTCCTTTCGGGTTTTAGTCATTGGGTTTAGCCTATGACCGAGCCTTCTTGGTCGTGGTGAACCAAAGCTACGCACTGAGGCGGGATTCGTGTGGAGAGGAGGTGAGTCACGCGACTACTTAAATACCAAGCTCCCACCGAAACCATTCCTAGACATGCTTGTGAGGTTGCCATACCACCGAGCCTCCGAGTTAGAGTGAGCCAAAGCTACGCACTGGTAGGATTCTGCGAAGAGGAGGTGAGTCACTAGGATCGCTTAAATACCGTGCTCTTCCGGATCCAATCCTAGACATGCGTACAAGGGTTACCACACCCTAGCTCAGTGACTTAGCCATAGGTTTGTTCAGTGCATTAAGTCTTATGTGATTTTGTGTTTGAGTAGTCTAATCCTAGGGTTCAAGTTCCTATCATTCTATTCTACGTTCCATGCCTTTTCTACCCTTATACAGCTTCATAAATCATGAATCACACATAGAGTTAGGGGTACTTACCGGTGGATCATGGCCTGAGACTTAGGGCCATGCCGTAAGCCTACTTATTTCGAGAGAAAATCATTTGGGCTCGAATTCAAAACGTTTTGGGCCTTAGCCCACAGGACGAGAGTTTAAAATTGGGCTCTGATACCAAGCTGAAACACCCCACACCCGGCCCACGAGCCTGAACCAGATCTGGTATGTTCCTAAAGTAAACCGGTTTCAAATTCATTCGTTACTTAGAGAAAATTTGTAAAATATTTAGAAAAATGTTGTTGTGGATTGGGCTTAGATTGGAAACCCATTTAATTAATCTAGTAAATCAAATTTTTATTAAGGTGACAAAATAATTTTTAGGGTTTATAAAAAAAATATTGCTTTAGCTTTAGTTATAAGTAGTTCGTAACATAATAGTTCAAAGTAAAGCAGAATAAGGAAAATCCACTGGGCCTTATGGCCTTATTACATCAAGTAAAACCCAAATATAAAATTAAAGGTACTAAAAGAATTAAAGTCTAAATTACATAAAATCTTCAAATGAAGCATGGCCACCTCAAGGTCTCTACCGTCCCTACCCACTGCTCATCACTGAAAATATTTCCCACAACGGGTGAGTCAATGAGACTCAATGTGTACACATACTAACATTCAACAAATCGGGCATACATGTTCATATCAAATTCATATTCATATAAAATAAATGATGATGCAACCCAAACCCAAGCGTAATGGTCCATCCGCTACACACCACCGTACACGCCACCACATCGTGGGACTACTAAGTCAACCTCCATCCGCTACACACCATCGAAGGCGTTCATTGCAATGACGCGTGCTCATCGCCCATATAATTTGTGTCATTAGACACCATATTCAAATAATGTAACCGGGTTACCAAATTCGATAATGTAACCGAGTTACCATATTCAAATTTTGTGACCGTAGTCACCATATTTCGTTGGTGAGATCGAAGTCAACACCTTCTTCCCTTTCACATAAATCCCGAATGCCCCATAAATTTTATATCATACATAACATACTAAATTCCACATTCATATATATTTTCACATGTTATAAAATAACATATTTCATAATCCTATCAGAAGTAGGAAACGTACCTGAGTACTTTTGTACCACATTAGGGTACTTAGCCATATTCACATTCTTAGGTATAATCATATATTAAAATAATAGCCATATGATATATCAAAAGTTAGTGTGCGTACACACCTGATTTGCTTAATAGATTCCTTGAAATCCCGAAGAACGATCTACCGATCTAGATCTTAGATCTGTTAATTCCTATATTCGGCCCATCATATAAAACACATTAATAGCCTTTTCGCTTTTAAAACCAAATCCTAATAGGAATGGTATTACTAATACTTACCTTGCTTGCCGATTTGATTGATGATCAAATCCCGAAGATCTGTGTTCTTCTCCCTTGAAATCGGCTAACCATTAAATCCATTGATTTGATTAGTCTTTGATTAAAACAAATAGATCTAGACATTTAAGAGAGAACCTTGGCCGATTATAACCACTTACCTTATGATGAGATTTCCAAAATTGATTCCTTGCTCCCTTAGTGATGTCGAAATTCCTAAAATTCATATGTTAGACCTGATCTAACTTTAATAAATAAACTTTGGCCTTTGGCCGAATGTACCTCACCTTAAATTCTTTGAATCTGAAATCCCGAAACTCTTTCTTTGATATTCGGCCAAGAGACATAAAAAAAGGTTATTTTCTAGATCTTGGTTAAAAGAATTAGAAGAACAAGAATTAATTGTTCTTACCTTAATGCCTCAGTCGACTGCACCTCTTGCTTGGAGCTACAAAGATTCGGCTATGGAGTCTTTTGAATAACTAGAGAAAGGTTGAAAGAGAAAGGTAGATTTGGCCGACTAGTAGAGAAAAGAAGAGGATTTCTGCTTAGGAGAATTTCGGCAGAGAGAATTTTGCCAGAGAATTTCGGCACACTTAGGAAAAAGATGAGAGAATAGCCTAACTCTCCTCCTTTAGCCGAAATTATCAATAGGAGAGTCCCTTACTTGGCCACTACTCCTCATAAGTGATAATATTATCTCCTTTAATTATCACCTAATTAAATTGAAAGTATCTAATCCATCCTTTAACTCTTTAAAGAAAAATCCTGTATTTATCACTTAATTTATCAAGTTTTAACAGAAATAAAACTCCTCCCTTTCTAGAAAATAGGTGCCGTCCACCCTCTTACTTATGGAAGCAAAAATAAACCTTCATTATTCGCTTCCCAAGTGACTCGAACTCAGGCCCATTCCTCTTACACATGGCACCATTTCCATAGGCCCTAAATGACACCTTCAGGCCACTTTTCCAAGCCTATTTGTGTGTCAAATCTCACCAACTTTTTCTTTTAAGGCCCTCTTGCCCTTATTTCCTATTTTGAACGTTAAAATTTGTCATTCCTGCATTATTTCTAAGTTTCCTAAAATTTTCGATCGGCTCTGTAACTTGCCATTTTTCTTACATGTTCAAGTTTCCAAAATGTTCAGGTTTCCAAAATGTTCAGGTTTCCAAAATGTTCAGGTTTCCAAAAATATCAAAAATTTATTCTTAGTGCTTAAACTTGTCATTTCATACAATCAAACTGAAAATGCATAGGCCCTTTTCAGGATGTTACATTTCGTAAGCTAATTTTTCTGTTTGTGTGTTTAATTTGATAAAAGGATGAATTTGCATTGAATGTGAAAGTTACTTGCTATTTGTGAAAGTACCAATGTGTTGTGGCTTTGTAAAGTTGTGGCCTTATGTGGCAAATAGACCACTATTTAGATAGTGGATGGTAAATGACCTATTATACCCTTATTGTTAAATGATGCCAGATATCTTTTAAATGGCTAAAAAGGTAATTATTTTATTATCATAAAATTTATGAAACAAAAGATGAAAGTGTTCATCTTTATTACTTTTGTTTTGACCGAAACTAGTAAAAGAAAAAGAAAGAATAAGCTTGCTAAGGTTCGGCCATTTGAGGGCTTAAATTCAAGGTTAGTTTTTTATCCGTTTTCGATAATTTCTACGTTTTTGTAATTGTTGCTTTGAGAGCTATCAAACCCATGTCTCAATTCGATGAATTGATAATGTTTGTGTGAGATGCCATTGATGATATGTCAAGCTTTTTGATGATTTTTGGTGTTAAATGAAAGATATGAGCTAGATGAACATACTTTGTTCTTGAATTTTTGATGAATTTAGTTGAATAAGGCTAAATTGAGAAAATGGTAACTTGAGGGACTAAATTAAAAATTTGATGAAAAGCAGGGGCTTGTATGATGTTTATATACATTCGGTTAAGCTTGTGTTGTGTTGATCTTGTGAATTTGATGTTTTGAGAAAAATGGACTAAATTGATAAATTGTGCAAGTATGAGGGCCAATTTGTAAATTATCCTAAATATATGTGTTTGGATTGAATTGAATGGATTAGTGAATAAAAGGATTAATTCTGAATATGTTTAGATCAAGGACCGAGAAAAACAGACTTAGATCGCGGGAAAGCGAAAGTAACCGAGTAGTCGTTTTCATTCCGATAAACCAAATCTGAGGTAAGTCACTATGCAAATAAACATATTTGTATTGAATTGAATATATCTATATGACTATCAATGATAACGAATGTTTATGAGATGCTAGGTGCATGAATTATGAGATAAGTCCGATATAGTGATTAAGTCCGAAGAGTCCTGTACGAACCTAGGAATAGGTAGGATTAGCTATGTCATGACATATGTATCTGTTCTGTTTTATCATGTAAGGCCATGTTTAGGACGTTGGCGTTGATTTGAAATTTCATGTAAGACCTCGTTTGGGATGTAGGCTTCGATATGAATTCTATGTAAAAGACCTCGTCTGGGATGTAGGCATCGATATGAGCTTTACTAGTAAAACCATGTCTGGGACATCGGCATTGTATTGATTTGTGTAAGACCCTGTTTGGGACAGTGGCATCGATATCTGAGTGCATGTAAGACCTCGTCTGGGACGTTGGCTTTGTATGACTATTTCGAGATTTCTGAGCATCCTACTAGGTTTTTATTGGTTCAACGGGTAAGTCTGTGATATGAGTTACAAATCTGAGCTATGAACAGTTACGTGATTATAAATCCGTTTCAGGTACGTTGATTATACACTAAACGTGTATACAAGGTAAGCATCCATGTGATCTTACAATGATATCATGTATATGGAATGGATGATGTGATAAGTAAGTTTGGCTAGATGAGCTATGTGATTATATGATTCTTGAATTGCGAAATTGGCTAATGTTATCAAAAAGTATATGAACCAAAGCATATATGTGATAGTTTATTAAGTGATTGATCTGTGCCAATCTATTATTTGCAAATATGCCTTCTATGTCAAGTTTTTTTGTATATTGACTTACTAAGCTTTGTAAAGCTTACTTTGTGTTTGCATTTTCTCTATTTTATAGGTCGTCAAAGCTATTGAAGGCTCGGGACCGTTAAGGATCGTCATCACACAACGAATCTCATTTTGGTACCCTTTTTAAAATGTAATAGCTAAATATGGTTGGTATTTGGATGTAAGTTTTAAAATGTAATACTCATTTTGGTACTCATTTTGCTTATAAACCGAGTTGGGACTAAACCGAAACACATATAAAATTTCATGAAAAACTGAAACTTTTCTAGAATACAGGGGAGACACGCCTGGGGAAGGTAGTGCCTCTCCCACGGCTACATGACACAACCGTGTGCCCTCCCCGTGGTTACATACTGCCAAAATCAACAAGGCTAACATGCACGCCCCTGTGCTAAGGCCGTGTCCTATAAGGTCATATACTGCCATTTCTCGCACGGCCTGTAGGCACGCCCGTGCCATGGCTGTGTGTAGTTGAAGCTCCATTCTGCCAATTTACCTACGGTCTGAGACACGCCCGTGTGCCCCAACCGTGTGACATTATTGGTCATTTTTGTAAGACCAACATGCCACCCACTTAGGGTCTAACCTACAAGCCAATCAACCAAACATCTCATGCACATATTGCCATCTAAAAGCATACCAATTTAGCAATTTAAAACATGCAATCAATACTAACTCTAATCAAGCCTAATTCAATACTAATACTTATTCTATCACAAGCATAATTTATTCCTAATCTCACTACCTTTTCTAGCATTTATCAACACAAAGTTACCACTCAATAGCAAATTTATCAATCTACAAATCATGCCAAAAGATGCATCACACATATCACATTCATTCATGCCAAACCTATCACATATCTAGCCACATTTCATGGCTAAGTTACAAACCTCAAACTTGATTTAGTTTACTAGCCTATACATGCCATATTCTAACTATATACATCTTTCCAAAAGTACCAAAATAGAATGCTGATAGTGTGATTGAGAAGCTGACGATCCTAGATCCGAGCTAGCTTTACTGACACTGCAAGGCAGAGAAACAAATCACACAGTAAGCTTTCCTGTAACACCCCAAACCCGGCTCATAAGTTCCAACCGGATCTGGTATGCTACATGTTTAATGCTAAAAACTTTACTTAGAATGGTTTTGAAAAACTTAGTCATTCTTGTAGATATTCGTTAAATAAGTGGCACTTGTAGAAAATCTTTGCAATTTATTTTTTTTCAAAATGGAAGTTATTGAAATCATATTTGAAAATCCCATCTTTTTACTTCCTTTAAAACATAAGTCTTGTTCATAAAATTTGAGAAGAAATAAACACTAACAAATATCAACTTAAACCTAAGCTACGAGGCCTTATTACATCAAATAATTCCAACATTTAAAAATTGAAATAAAGTGGAAAGTATAAAACAAATAACTTCATGGCCCCTCGAGTCCGTCTCGGCTCCCATGTCCACGATCTACTGCTCATCTGAAAGAGTAGAGAAAAGAAAAGCATGAGTCACCAAGACTCAGTCTATAAATCCTGAACACATTGTCCTAAGGCCCACAAACACATTATGGGCCTTGGCCCATACATAAAGGCAACAATCACAATCCATGATAGACAATACATAATGAATGGCCCAACCCATCCTAGAATTCCATCCTCTACACACCAACCCGTACCAACCATCACACCTTGGGGATTTCTACAATCAACCCTCCGTCTGCTACACACCACATGGCATAGCCACCGATCACTGTGTGATCTAACATTTAAATTTGGTGGGATTTCTACCACCGGTCACCATGTGAACCATATTTATATTCGTCAGATTTCTACCACCGGTCACCATGTGACCCATATTTATATTCGTGGCATTTCTACCACCGGTCACCATGTGACCCATATTGCACTTCCCCTTTCATATTATATTCCCACCCTATGCATACATACAGAAAGAGAACATCATATAGGCTTTCATAAGTCTCAATACACATAGAGATTTCCATGGTTGCATACCTGGCATCCTTGCCTAACCATTTTAGGGTTTTAATCGACTGTCTACACAGCCACTTTCCGGCTTTTTAGCCCACTACACATAAAATACAATTAGAGAGTGTGTGTTAGAGATCTACACACCTGGTTACCGATAAAATGATATTTTTTATGTCGACACTATCCGTAGTCGACACAACTGCTATCTGCCTAAGGTGTTGTTCAAAAGCCGGTCCACAACAAAGTAGCCAATCTCGAACGGCAGATACCGCTCATTTCTTAAACTTAGGGATTCTCTCCTTTGCCTGATCCATATTTAATTCCATCACAAGTCCTTGTTAGAACTACTATCACAATATATGACCGTTAATCCTCATCATAAAGTTTAGATCTTGTATATAATGAATGAATCTAGTAAAGATCTAGGGAGAATCTCCTTACGTTAAAATCCTGAAATTGGAGACTAGCTATTTTTGGCTTTTAAATCTAGACGACCAAGTTTCCTTCAAATCCCAGATTGCCGCCCAACATAGAACCATTAGGCTATTAGTTTTTTGGCTTTTGCCTTTGAAAAACCGAGAGAGAGAGAGATCTTAAGAGAAATCAAGAATCGACACTTACCTTATTAGAGGGAAATCAGCAACTCTTTGGGGATTCCGGCTTTTGAGAAAAATCAAAAAGAGAAGATGATAAGAAGGAATCTTGAATAGTTTCGGCTTTTAGTGGAAGAAATCGGCAAAGAGTAGGGATTATTCGGCTTTCGAAAAAATAAAAAGAAAAGAAATTAGAGAGGAAGAGTTAAGAATTTCGGCACAGGTTAAGAAGAAGAAAGTAGGGTTCAAATGCAGGAGTTGGTGAGCTATTCCCCTCTATTTATAGAGATTTCAGCACCTACCTTAAAAACCCGAGAGTACCCTTCCTGATTACTAAAAGTCAAGCTAATAAAAAGGGAAAATTCGACACCCCTTCTTCATGAAGTAGCCGAATTCTTCACTCCTCTAGGTGGTGGATTTTCGGCCATCACCTTTCCTTGATAGCTCATATCTTTTCTCCATTTTATCTTCTAGATTATCAATTATAAATTCCATGTAAATCCTCCTATTTTAGAGCCTTGTTTTCGTCCACTTCTCCTAACCCTAATGTCAAATTTTAGCTCACTTAAATTAAGAGAATTGGGCTCCCTATTTGGGCCCCTTACACCCTTGTTGTGGTGTCTCCCCTTGCTCCCTTTTAAGTGCCAAAATGGCCCAGAAACATGGGCTCCTTGCGGCCAAAACTTGGGCCTCTTTAACTATTAGTAACGCCACCTTCTAGCGCCACCTATTGTTGGGCCACAAGCCCACATTGGTATTTTAAACACAATTACTACCTTTTAACTCTATAATGCCCAATCAGATAATTTAACCAAGGCCTTTTTCCTAGTCCTGAGCCCAGTTTGGACCCCTATCACTTAAATTAACATATTAAACATATCCTTACACTAAACGCATAGACCCATTAATTCAGGATGTTATAGTTCTACCCCCTTAAAGAAATTTCGTCCTCGAAATTACCTGATCAGAAAAGATGGGGGTATTACTGTCGCATCACTTCCTCTAGTTCCCACGTAGCCTCTTCAGAACTGTGATTCTGCTACAGCACCTTAACCAATGGAACCGTTTTCCTTCGCAACACCTTAACATCACGATCCAGAATTTTCACCGGTTCTTCTTCGAAGGATAGATCAGGTCTTACCTCAATTTCCTCCACAGGCTCTATGTGACATGGATCCGAACGATAACGTCTTAACATAGAGACATGAAATACATCGTGAATTTAACTTAATTCTGGGGGTAACTCAAGCTGATATGCCACTGGTCCTACTCGCTTCAACACTTGGTATGGTTTGATAAATCTGGGGCTCAACTTACCCTTACGTCCGAATCTTAGCACTTTCTTCCACTGCGATACTTTTAGGAATACCTTATCCCCTATGGAAAACTCTATGTCCTTACGTCTTAAGTCAGCATAGGACTTCTGTCTATTCGCCACCTCTTTTAGTCTAGCCCGTATCACTTCCACTTTCTCCTCTGTCTCGGTGACCAAGTCTGGACCCAAAATTCGACGTTCCCTTAATTCCATCCAACATGTAGGGGTACGACACTTCTACCCATACAAAGCTTCGTAGGGTGCCATCCGGATACTTGACTGGTAACTGTTGTTATAAGCAAACTCTGCTAATGGTAAGAACTCTTCCCAACTACCTCTGAAATCAATGACATACCCTCTTAACATGTCCTCCAAGACTTGTATCACCCGCTCAGACTATCCATCGGTCTGAGGATGAAACGTTGTACTGAAATCCAACTTCGTTCCCAGCGACTTGATGTATCGCCTTCCAGAATCGCGAGGTGAACCTAGGGTCCCTATCTGATATGATCGATATCGGTACTCCATGCAACCTTACCACCTCCGCTACATATAGCTTAGCCAACTTTTGTAAAGAGTAATCGACCTGCACTAGTATAAAGTGAGGAGACTTCGTCAAACAGTCACAACTACCTAAACCGAATCTTTCTTAGTAGGTGTGAGGGGTAGCCCACTAACAAAGTCCATTGTGATTCTTTCCCACTTCCATTGGGGAATCTTCATCAGCTGCAATAACCCTGATGATAATTGATGCTCCGCCTTGACCTGCTGATAGGTTAAACACTTGGCCACTAGGTCAGTCACCTCCCGTTTTAAGTTTGGCCACCAGAACTGCTTCTGTAAGTCTCGATACATCTTACTCCCTTCGAGATGCATAGCGTATGGACTTCCATGCGCTTCTTGAAAAATCCTTCATTTCAACTTAGTATCCTTAAGCATGCATACTCTCCCTTGGAAATATAACAGCCCATCCTTATCAACACTGAATTTTGCCGATCCATCATTTGACCTTGCCGAAAACCTTCCTTTCAACATCTCATCTGTCTGTTGCTTCTCCTTAACCTGGTTGACCCATGAGGGTTTCACCTGAAGTTCAGCTAATAACCTTCCATCATCATATAGGCTAAGGTGAGCAAACATTGCTCTTAAGTCAGAGATTACTTTACGACTTAGAGCGTCCGCTACTATGTTAGCCTTACCCAGGTGATACTCGATCAAGCAGTCGTAATCCTTTAACAACTCGATACACCTCCTCTGCCTTAGATTCAACTCCTTCTGAGTCAAAAGATACTTTAAGCTCTTATGATCAGTGAAGATGACGGATTTCTCCTCGTAAAGATAATGCCTCCAAATCTTCAAAGTGAAAACCACCGCTTCCAACTCCAAGTCATGAGTGGGATAATTTGCTTTGTGCGGTCTTAACTGCCGAGATGCATATGCAACCATCTTTCCATCTTGCATCAACACACACCTTAACCCCGTGTGTGAAACATCACAATAAATCACAAATTCCTTCCCAGCCTCCAGCTGAACCAACACTGGAGCCTCCGTTAAAATCCTTTTCAACCTCTCAAAACTCTACTGTTGCTTATCCGTGCAAACAAACAGAACTCCTTTCCGTAACAACTTATTCAACATACCACAATTAAGGAGAATCCTTCAACAAACCTTCGATAGTATCCGGCCAAACCAAGGAAACTCCGAATCTCTGCCACCAACTTAGGCGGCTTTCAATCCAACATCGCTTCAATTTTTCGAGGGTCAACCCTAATCCCCTCAGTCGACACAACGTGCCCTAGAAAAGTAACCTCTTTTAGCCAAAATTCATACTTACTGAATTTGGCATACAACTGCTTCTTCCTTAGAATCTACAAAACTATTGGCAGGTGAGCATCATGCTCCTCCTCCAATTTCGAATAAACCAAGATATCGTCTATAAACACCACGACACACCAGTCTAGGTAAGGTTGGAATACTCGGTTCATCATATCCATGAACGTTGCTGGCGCGTTGGTCAACCCAAATGGCATTACCATGAACTCATAGTGACCATAGCGAGTCCTAAAGGCCATCTTATGAATATCAGCCTCCTTAACCTTAAGCTGATGGTACCCTGACCTCAGATCTATCTTCGAAAAAAACTAAGGCCCCCTTTAACTGATCAAACAAGTCATCGATCCTTGGCAATGGGTATTTGTTCTTGATTGTTAACTTATTCAACTTGCGATAGTCAATACACATGCGCATTGACCCATCTTTCTTCTTAACGAATAGAACCGGTGCTCCCCACGGTGACACACTAAGTCGAATAAACCCTTTATCCAACAACTCCTGAATCTACGCTTTCAACTCCACCAACTCCTTCGACGCCATTCAATATGGAGCTATAGATACCGGCTCTGTCCCTAGAAAAAGATCGATTCCAAACTCCACTTCATAATCCGGAGGTAATCCCGAAAGCTCCTCAGGAAAAGCATCAGAAAACTCCTTCACCGTCCTAACGTCTCCCACTACTAGTTCCTTAGCTTCCATAGCACGAACAAACATCAAGACTGCCTCACATCCTTTCCTCACCATCCTTTTCACTCTCAGAGCGGTCACCACGTTTGATAGACAGTTCCCCCTTTCACCTATTATCAATACTTCGCCACCCTCAGGAGTTTTTAACACCAAATGCTTAGCTGCACAATCTAGATTAGCTTGATACTTCACAAGCCAATCCATGCCTAAGATTAAATCAAACTCCCTGAACGATAATTCCATTAGATCCGTACAGAAAACTATTCCTTGAACCTCTAAAGGTATTTCCCGATAAAGCTTATTTACCACCACAAGTTGTCCTAATGGGCTTACTACACTCATCAACCTAGAGGAAATCTCAGCATCTACACTTAAAGTTTCAGATACCCTACTAGCGACATCTGAATGTGTCGATCCGAGGTCAATTAATGCAAGATAGGGCAAGCCAAAAATTAAGAACGTACTGGTTATGATATTCGATGCGTTAGCCTCCTCTCGATGTCTGACAGCATAAACTAACCCTGACTGTCTCGCTTCAGCATTTTCGGCTCCTCGGCCTACTGCTCCATGGCCCCGACCGAAATCGTTACCACCTCTGGCTGCCCCACGACCTCCTCTATCAGGCTGAACATTCCCTTGGCCCGTGGGCTCTTCATTGCCTTTTCGCTGCGGACAGTTCCTAACTTGATGGTCAAAAGACCCACACCTAAAGCACTTTCCACTGCCTGCCCTACACTCATCCTCATGGGATTTACCACATTGAGCACACTTCGGTGTCTGACTAGTAATAGCAGGTCTATTATCTCGTCTAGGCCCATCTGGCCTGGGTCTTTTTTGATTATCTCTAGTTGTTCTCGATGATCCAAAGTTCTTCTTACCTTCACCCCTATCTTTATCCCGATTCAGCTTTTCCGTCCGTTTCACCTCCTCCGCTATCTTAGCCTTTTCCACAAGCATCGCAAATTCCCATTCTTGTTGCAGAGCTATCAACATATGCAATTCGTCTTTTAGGCCATCCTCAAATCGAACACATCGCTCATATTTCGTGGCCACTATCCCTCGAGCATAACGGCTCAGGTGTAAGAATTTCGCTTCGTACGCCGCTACGGACCTACTTCCTTGAACCAGGTTTAGGAATGCTCTGCACTACGCATCCACATAGCTCGATCCAATGTACTTGTTTTGAAACGTTGTTTTGAAGATCTCCCATGTGATACGGTCAACCACCGTACCATCATTAACCGTGAGCCACCATTGGTAAGCTTCATCCCTTAAGAGAGATATAACCCCTTTCAATTTCTCTTCGTCTGTGAGATCCAGATTGTCCATTATGCGTTCAACCGCCTCTAACCAATACTCAGTTGAGCTTGGGGCTATACTAGAGATTCCCCTAAACACTTCGCCTGCTACTCTAAGTCACTCTGATGCAGTTTTCGGGCTCCGTGCCCATACCGCTCCAAAGAACTCTCTCAAAACCCTTAGCATAGCCTGAGATACAGCATCATCTCCGGCCATCTGATCTTGAAATTTTGCCTCCATAGCTGGTGGCACTGGTACCTCATTTTCAGATTCATGGCTAGACCCTACGGGTTCTGACATAGTAATCCTACCTCTACTTCGGCCACGCACACCATGTCCTCTAGTGCTCATCCTATCGTTCGCGATTTATCTGATTAAAAATTTTATGATTTATTAGTTTTCTTCCACTAATTAACCCTGAACAGTCTTATGAATAGTAGATTTAAAAGTAGTTCTTTCGAGTTCACAACAAGTTCAATCCTAAGTCTGTAACTCCTAATTCTTAGAGCCACATACATTCCACCATCAACATACAAATAACATCCATGAACTTTCATTCATCACGTAAGGGTATTTTCGTTGTTTTACTACCTAGGGGTATTTTCGTAATTTATCCTATAGGGGTATTTTCATAATTTTCCAAAATAGGGTTCCTTGGTGATTTTGTGAAATAAGGGTATTTTGGTAATTTTGGAATCTGGAGGTATTTCGGTAATTTTGTCAACTTTGGTATATTTCGTGAATCAGGGTTAATTTAGTAATTTCTCAACAATGGTACTTTGGTAATTTTTCAAACAAGGGTATTTCGATGTTGTTGCTGTCGTATTGTTGTTGTTTGTTTTTTTTAAACAGGAGTACATTGGGAAAAATCTAGTTTCATAATTCGGGTTATTCTTGTAATCATGAGGTTCTTGAGTAAATTTTCAAAACATAGGTTCTTTATAAATTCATGGTTGATTGGAAATTTCTACAAATCAAGTGTATCTCTTTTACAAAACTTGGGTTTTTTTTGAAATAAGGTGGCTGGTCCCTTTCGGGTTTTAAATTATGACGTTTAGCCCATCAACAAGTCCTCGTAGCTAGGGTGAACAGTCACTACGCACTAGGTAGGATTCTAGCGAAGAGGAGGTGAGTCACTAGGACTGCTTAAGTACCAAGCTCTTCTTGAATCCAATCCTAGACATGCGTATGCCTATTGCCACACCCTAACTTATTGACTTGTTCACGGGTTTGTTTAGTTGGATTAAATCTTATGGATTTAGAGAGTGATTTAAACTAAACCTAAAGTCCATCAATGTCTAATATTTTAGCCCACGTCCCTCAAGCCCATTAAGCCCACATATATGTCACAACAAAAGTTTAGAATACTTACCTGCGTGGATCGGGTGCCGGTAGACTCGAAGGCCATATCTTCAACCAAAACATTTTTTCCTAAACTCACCTCATTTTACAAAACATTGCTAAGCCCATTCCACAGGTCGAGTTTTGAACTGGGCTCTGATACCAAAAATGTAACACCCCAAACTCGGCCCATAAGTTCCAACCGGATCTGGTATGCTATGGCTAAAAACTTTACTTAGAATGGTTTTGAAAAACTTAGTCATTCTTGTATATGTTCGTTAAATAGGTGGCACTTGTAGAAAATCTTTACAATTTATTTTTTTTCAAAATGGAAGTTATTGAAATCATATTTGAAAATCCCATCTTTTTAATTCCTTTAAAACATAAGTCTTGTTCATAAAATTTGAGAAGAAATAAACACTAACAAACATCAACTTAAACCTAAGCTATGGGGTCTTATTACATCAAATAATTCCAACATTTAAAACTTGAAATAAAGAGAAAAGTATAAAACAAATAACTTGATGGCCCCTCGAGTCCGTCTCGGCTCTCATGTCCACAGTCTACTTCTCATCTGAAAGAGTAGAGAAAAGGAAAGCGTGAGTCACCAAGACTCAGTGTATAAATCCTGAACACACTGACCTAAGGCCCACAAACACATTATGGGCCTTGGTACATACATAAAGGCAACAATCACATTACATGATAGACAATACATAATAAATGGCCCAACCCATCCTAGAATTCCATCCTCTACACACCAACCCTTACCAACCATCACACCTTGGGGATTTCTACAATCAACCCTCCGTCCGCTACACACCACGTGGCACAGCCACCGATCACTGTGTGATCTAACATTTAAATTTGGTGGGATTTCTACCACCGGTCACCATGTGACTCATATTTATATTCGTGGGATTTCTACCACCGGTCACCATGTGACCCATATTTATATTCGTGGGATTTCTACCACCGGTCACCATATGACCCATATTGCACTTCCCCTTTCATATTATATTCCCACCCCATGCATACATACAGAAAGAGAACATTATACAGGCTTTCATAAGTCTCAATACACATAGAGATTTCCATGGTTGCATACCTGGCATCCTTGCCTAACCCTTTTAGGGTTTTAATCGACTGTCTACATAGCTAGTTTCTGGCTTTTTAGCCCACTACACATAAAATACAATTAGAGAGTGTGTGTTAGAGATCTACACACCTAGTTACCGATAAAACGATACTTTCTATGTCGACGCTATCCGTAGTCGACACAACTACTATCTGCCTAAGGTGTTGTTCAGAAGTCGGTCCATAACCAAGTGGCCAATCTCGAACGGTAGATACCGCTCGTTTCTTAAACTTAGGGATTCTCTCAATTGCCTGATCCATATTTAATTCCATCACAAGTCCTTGTCAGAACTACTATCACAATATATGACCGTTAATCCTCATCATAAAGTTTAGATCTTATATATAATGAACGAATTTAGTAAAGATCTAGGAAAAATCTCCTTACCTTAAAATCTCGAAATTGGAGACTAGCTATTTTTGGCTTTTAGATCTAGACGACCAAGTTTCCTTCAAATCCTGAATTGCCGCCCAACATAGAACGATTAGGCTATTAGTTTTTCGGCTTTTGCCTTTCAAAAGTCGAGAGAGAGATCTTAAGAGAAATCAAGAATCAACACTTACCTTATTAGAGGGAAATTGACAACTCCTTGAGGATTCCGGCTTTTGAGAAAAATCAAAAAGAGAAGATGATAAGAAGGAATCTTGAATAGTTTTGGCTTTTAGTGGAAGAAATCGGTAAAGAGTAGGGATTATTCGGCTTTCGAAGAAATAAAAAAAAGAAATTGGAGAGGAAGAGTTAAGAATTTTGGCACAGGTTAAGAAGAAAAAAGTAGGGTTCAAATGCCGGAGTTGGTGAGCTACTCCCCTCTATTTATAGAGATTTCGACACCTACCTTAAAAACCTGAGAGTACCCTTCCTGATTACTAAAAGTCAATCTGATAAAAAGGGAAAATTCGGCACCCCTTCTTCATGAAGGAGCCGAATTTTTCACTCCTCTAGGTGGTGGGTTTTTGGCCATTACCTTTCCTTGATAGCTCATATCTTTTCTCCGTTTTATCTTCTATATTATCAATTATAAATTCCATGTAAATCCTCCTATTTTAAAGCCTTGTTGCCGTCCACTTCTCTTAACCCTAATGCCAAATTTTAGCTCACTTAAATTAAGAGAATTGGGCTCCCTAAAACTTAAATTTTGGGCCCTTTACACCCTTGTTGTGGCGTCTCCCCTTGCTCCCTTTTAAGTGCTGAAAATGGCCCAGAAACATGGGCTCCTTGCGGCCAAAACTTGGGCCTCTTTAACTGTTAGTAACGCTACCTTTTAGCGCCACCTATTGTTGGGCCACAAGCCCACGTTGGTATTTTAAACACAATTACCACCTTTTAACCCTATAATGCCCAATCAGATAATTTAACCAAGGCCTTTTTCCTAGTCCTGAGCCCAGTTTGGACCCCTAACACTTAAATGAACATATTAAACATATCCTTACACTAAACGCATAGACCCATTAATTCTAGATGTTACATTTCCAAAGCTTAGTAAGTTCGTAATATAATTCATACTACTCAATACAACAACATCGATATGTATACATATATGTACCATCACATAGATAAAGGCACAACTAGGCACATTATCAATCTCAACCACGTACTCAATTATCCCTTCAATCAACTCTTAAATCTATCATCAACCACATAGGTTCATACGTACCTTGATCAACACATAGTTACTTACCATTTATGCTACTCAATTGTTCAATTTTACCTCTCGTTCAACCTTTGCTATTCCATTGGTTTATTCACACACTTAGTGCCAATTTCATAATTGAAATATAATCATCACCGTACACTTAGTGCCAATATATTAAACTGAATTTATATTGGTATCGCACACACAGTGCCAAGTCGATAAGCCGAAGCTTCTATCTTTTCGCACACACAATGTCAATCATCTCTTTCTCGTTTCAAATTTCGCACACTTAGTGCCCCTTTATCTCAATTCAGCACATAGCATTTCAAATGTCATAGTTACATATACATCTATTCAATTTATATCACATAGATAAAGTTTACAACTAGTATTATATCCGAACTTACCTCGGATGTCAAAATACCGAAATGGTCGATTAATCGAGCACTTTGTCTTTGCCTCAATCTCAATCCGAACCTCTCTGTTCTTGGTCTATACACATTTAAATTCAATCCATTTAATCACGAAATCATTCATTTTAATCCAAACACACATATTTAGGGCATTTTACAAAATAGTCGTTACATTGTCACATTTCGACACTTTAGTCCCTATCTTACAAAATCATCAAATTCTCAAATTCCACACATTCACATTCTTGGCCAAACCTCTCTAGGGATTATACAAGTCCAATTATTTCATCAAATTTTCTATTTAGTCCCTCAACTTACACTTTTCACAATTTAGCCCAAAATACTCAATTTTCATCAAAAATTCAAAAACAAAACATGTTAATCCAACACCAAGTCTTCATATATCACTATCATCTAGCACATAGCTCACACATTCATCAATGGCTCATCACAAAAACATCATCAATTCACAAAATTACATGGGCTAGCTAGAGCACGAAGCAACGATTACAAAACGTAGAAATTATTAAAAACCAAGCTTAAACATACCTTAATTTTGGCTTGATAGTAGTCGAATGTATGAGAGCTTTTAATCTTTCTTTTCTTTTAAATTTCAGTGGAAGAATGCATGAAATAATATCCATTTTTCCTAGTTTTATCATATTATAATTCTTTAATAAATAATTTCCCATTTTAACCTTATAATATAAACTTATAAAACACATTTTCAAAGGTTAATATGGACTAATACCATTCCACTAACTAACGAAAGGGCTAATTTGCCATATAAAACCTCTATCTTTTCAAAGCCACAACATATAAGTACTCACAAATTAGCACACATCATTTTACTCTCTATGCAATTAAGTCTTTTCTTTTAATTCGACACTAAAACGATCAAATCATCACACAGAATTTTCACACAGGCTATGTCACATATCATTCACACAAAAAATATCATTAAAATATATTTTATGACCTCAAATTTGTAGTCTCGAACCACTGTTCCGACTAGGGTCTAAACTGGGCTATTACAGATCTTGTCTCAGGTACAATACCTATATCCATAGCACCTTATAGGATGGCTCCTACTAAAATAAAAGAGTTGAAAGCATAGTTACAAGAATTGTTTGACAGAGGTTTTGATCGAGCTAGTTTCTCACCTTGCGGTGCACTGGTTCTATTTGTAAAGAAGAAAGATGGATCGTTGAGGCTGTGCATAGATTACAGACAGCTCAACAAAGTTATAGTAAAGATCAAGTATCCATTGCCTTGTATTGATGACTTGTTTGACCAGTTAAAATGTGCCACTGTATTTTCAAAGATTGATCTTCGTTCTGGCTACTACCAGTTACAGGTAAAAGATTCAGATGTACCAAAGATAGCTTTTAGAACCAGGTATGGACACTATGAGTTTCATGTGATGCCATTCGGTTTAACAAATACACCTACAGTGTTTATGGATATGATAAACATAATTTTTAGCCCATATTTAGATAGGTTTGTGGTGGTATTTATTGATGGTATTTTGGTTTACTCTCGAGATAGAAATGAACAAACTGAGCATTTGATTATAGTGTTGGAAACTCTGCGAGAGAAACAATTGTATGCCGAATTTAGTACATGTGAATTTTGGCAATAGGAAGTTAGTTTTCTTGGGCACATAGTATCTACTGAAGGTGTCAGGGTAGACCTAAATAAAAATTCAGCCATTGTTAATTGGAAGCCACCGAAGAATGTGTCTAAAGTCTAAAGTTTTTTAGGATTGGCTGGGTATTATTCAAAGGTTTGTAAAAGGATTCTTAATGATAGCTTCTCCGATGATCCGTTTGATGTAGAAAGATGTAAAATTTGAATGGTCTGATAAATGTCAGCAAAGTTTTGATAGGTTGAAAGCTTTATTGACGAAAGCACCTATGTTAGTTCAGCCTGAATCGGGTAAGGAATTTATAATTTACAGTGATGCATAATTAAACGGATTAGGTTTCTTTTTGATGCAAAAAGGTAAAGTATAGCCTATGCTTCAAGACAGTTAAAACCACATGAAAGAAACTACCTGACACACGATCTTGAATTGGATTGGTAGCTATAGTGTCTGCATTGAAAATTTGGCGAAATTATTTATTTGGTGAAAATTTTCATATATTCACTAATCATAAAAGTTTAAAATATTTGATGTCACAGAAAGATTTGAATTTGAGACAGTGCAGGTGGCTTGAATTACTGAAAGATTATGATCTTGTTATTAACTATCATCCGAGAAAAGCCAATGTAGTGGTAGATGCTTTGAGCAGAAAATCCCTGTATACCTTGCGAGCAATGAATACCCGATTGTCATTATCTGATTATGGTTCAATCATAGCTGAGTTAAAAGCTAGACCAATGTTTTTGCAGCAGATCTCTAAAGCTCAGAAAAATGATAGTAAGTTGCAAGCAAAACAAATACAAAGTGAATCGTCTCCTGACTCAGGATTTTAGGTGGGATCGATGGTTGTTTTTTATTCAAAGGCAGAGTATGTGTACCGAAAGGTTCAGAACTAGTAAAAGAGATTCTGAATGAAGCTCATAATGGTAACATGTCTATTTATCTAGCAGTAATAAAATGTACAATGATCTGAAAAAGATATACTGGTGGCCGGGAATGAAATGAGATATTTCTGAATTTGTTCTAAATGTTTGATATGTCAGCAAGTAAAAGCTGAACATTAGTTGCCTTCTGGACTATTACAGTCGGTTATGATACCGAAATGGAAATAGGAAATAATTACTATGGACTTTGTATCGGGGTTACCCTTGTCTCCAAAGAAGAAAGATTACATTTGGGTAATTGTTGATCGGTTGACAAAGTCAGCACACTTTATTCCGATATGTATGGACTTTTCCTTGTATAGATTGGCTGAACTATATGTTTCTGAGATTGTCAGATTGCATGGAGTATCTATCTCCATTATTTCAGATAGAAACCCTTTGTTTACATCTCTATTTTGGAGCAATTTGCAAGAAGCTCTGAGTACTCAGTTACACTTTAGCACTGCATTTCATCCCCAGACAGATGGTCAATCTGAATGGGTAATACAAAATTTGGAAAATATGCTTCGGTGTTGTATACTTGAGTTTGAAGTAACTAGGAAAAGTATTTGCCTTTGGTTGAATTTGTTTATAATAACAGTTATCAGTCTAGTATTAAAATGGCACCGTATGAAGCTTTATATGGTTGAAAATGTAGAACTCCATTGTATTGGACTGAACTCAGTGAGAAAAAGTTACACAGAGTTGAGTGAAAGTAATCTGAGACAATTTAAAAGCAGCCTCTGATCGTCAAAATTCCTATGCTGATCTTAAACGAAAAGAAATAGAATTTCAAGTCAATGACAAGGTATTCTTGAAAGCATCACCTTGGAAAAAAGTTCTCCGATTTGGTCGCAAAGGAAAACTGAGTCCACGGTTCATTGGACCATATGAGATTACAGAAAGAATTGGACCGGTTGCATATCGGTTAGCTTTACCACCAAAACTTGATCAGATTCATAATGTTTTCCATGTGTCTATGTTACGACGGTATCGATTGGATCCTTCACATGTTATTTCTCCGACAGAAGTTGAGATACAACTTGACATGACTTACAGTGAAGAACCAATCAAAATTCTGGCACGTGAAACAAAAGAGTTAAGAAATAAAAGGGTAGCATTAGTAAAAGTTCTTTGGCAACGACACGATATAGAAGAGGCTACCTAGGAATGAAAGGATACTATGAGGAAGCAATATCCAAATCTCTTTACTAGTAAGATTTTTGAGGAAGAAAATCCTTAAGAGGGAGAGTTGTAACAGCCCATTTTTAGTGAAATTGGAACAGTGGTTTCGGTACCAAAAATTCGATTCAAAAATAAAATTTATTTTTATTTTATTACTTGTTCGTAATATGTTAGAAATGTCATGTGAAAATTCTGATAAGAAAATTTTATTGATTATGTGCTTAATTACGAGAAGGACTAAATCGCATAAAATGAAAAAGTTGAATTTTAGTAGCTATAAGGATTAAATAGCTATGTAATTCAAAATTTGAGGTCCTTATATAATAATTAGACCATTAAAGAAAAGTATGTAGATAGTTTGGTGACTCATCCTTGGAAATTTAGAAAAAGGGTAAGGATAAAATTGGAAATTAAAATAATTAAATTAATTAAAAAGATGATAAAAGATATCATCTTATTTTTATGTCATCTTTAACCTAAAGTACATGGAAGCCCTAGGAGAGAGAAAAGAAACTTTCATGGCTTAATTAGGTAAGTTTCCTTGTCCCGTTTTTAGTAATTTTGATATTTTTAAAATCGGGATAGCTTATGCTATCTATTTGGGGGATCAATATGAAAAGTTATCGAAGTATGAAATTTTGGTCATGGATGGATATGCTTAAAATTAGAAATTTATAGTAGAAAATGAAAGGTTGTTGATAGATAAACAACTTTTACAAAATGATTTTTGATGAAAACAAGTTTTAGGGACTAAAATGTAAAGTTGTGAAAATTGATGAAAAAATCTAAAATTTATAGAAAATATGTGCTGTAAATTGTATATTGAAATTTTGGTTAGGCTCGGAATAGGGAGTAAATTGTATAAATCTCATTTTTCGAGTCAGGGACAAAATTGAAATTTATGAAAAAGTTAGGGGAAAAATGGTAATTTTGCCGAAGACATAAATTGAGTCAAATGAATATGAAATGTGTGAAATTGATGATTAAAGTTATTTATATAGATCCAGACAACACAAATTCGAGGTTAGACCGATGAAAAGAACAGGTTTTGGATTAGTAGATTTTATACGCGAACGAGTGTCAAGGTAAGTTCGTGTAGGTTAATCGAGCATATAATTATGTTAAATTAAATGTTGTGTTGTATGAACTGTGATTATTATTTATGTAAATTGTTTGGATATTACTGTAATACCCTAGGTTATGGCTTATGCAATATTTGCTTAATTATATGAAATAGCATGCTTATGTGTGTTGTGGATGTGCATTATGAATTTTTGTGAACCTTAGTGTATAGTTAAATGCTTTAGAAATTATTAGATTTTAAATCTAAAAGAGGGAGCTAGACTGTTAAGGCTTTAAAAGAAATAGTAGAGGAATTGTGACATGAATTGGGCTTGGTAAAGTGGCTGCAAGGCGCCACTTAGGGCCTCTATAAGTGACGCCACAAGTAGGTGCAAATGGGCCTAGGTTCGAGTCACAAGGGAAGCAAATAAAAGTTTTTATTTTGCTACAAGGAAGAGAAGAAGTGGACGGCACAGGGACACTTCAAAGATGAAGTTAAGGTCAAGTTAAAGACTTAAAGATTCGGCTAAGGTGGAGTAAAAAGGGGGATTGAATGGAGAGAGAAAGAGTTGGCCGGCCTAGGGACTCCTTTGATGTGATATCCGGCCAAGTTTAGTAAGGAGGGGGATAGCCAATTTCATTAAGCAATTTAGCCTTCTTTTCATTTTCCTTTTCTCTCCAAAGCCAACACCTTTCTTTTCTTTTTCTTTTATTTTAGCCGAAACCCTCTCTAAAGGTCACCATAGCTATTCTTTCTAGGTCTTATACACTCTCTTCTCTTTTCCTTTTTGATTTCCAAAAAGCCAAAATACTTCTTGTGATAGCCAAATCCTCGTTGCCGAATTACTCAACCCTTCTTTCTTCAACCCAATCAAAAGCCGAATACCCAAGAGACTCCTAGCCGATTGGTTCTTTAAACTCTCAAAAGCCGAATTTGAGTGATCAACAAGTAGTCCTAGCCGAATATCTCTGTGGGTTTTTGGTAAAGATGCCGTCGACTACAACACTAAGGGTAAGGATTCGATTGTTGTCATATTATTTCTTTTCCTTAAAGCCGAAACTAACCAAGTCTAGTGAACTAGTGTTGGCCGATTGCAAGAAAGAAGTATCACAAAGTTTTCGGGATTTGAGAAGTACTCAAATCGGCAAGCAAGGTAAGATTTCGATTATGTTTCCTTGAGATTTGGTTATATGGACGAATAAGTTTTGCTAATATGTCTAACAATGGCGAATTTAGGAACTAAGATCTAAAGCGTTAGATCGGGGTTTTTGGGATTTCAATAAAGCGCTAAGTAAATCAGGTGTGTACTCCACACTAAATTTTGACAGATTTACGGCTGTAATTTATTATATGTGTTAATATGAAAGTGTAAGAATATGGCTAAGGTACCATGTAATGGTACAAAGTACTCAGTGCACGTTTTCCTACTCCTACTATGAGTATATAGTGATAATCATTATGGCACATAAGTGCAACTATAAGAATGTGAATAAAGCATAAGGCATAATATTTGCATGTTTTGTATGACATAGGGCATATGGGTGATATGTAAAAGGAAGTGAATTGGTGGTTTTATACCGATATCGAATGTGGTGACTTATGTCACAAATATCTCGAATGTGGTGACTTATGTCACAAATATCGAATGTGGTGACTATGTCACGATTAATTATCGTGGCTCTACCATGAATTTTATAAGGGTGATGAGCACGCCATTGCAATGGATCGCCTTGATGGTGTGTAGCGGATGGAGGTTGACTTAGTAGTCCCCGGTGTGCGTGTTAGTGCGGGTGATGTGTAGCGGATGGTACCTAGGATTTGGGTTCGGGATTGCATCATTAAAGTTATTTGCTATATGTATATGTATGATATGTTATGATATGCCTAAATCATTGGGACTTAGTGTTGGTTGTACACATTGAGTCTGTTTGACTCACCCGTTGTGGGAATATTTTTCGGTGACGCCAAGAATGGACCGGCCGGCGGGAGCTTAGTGGTGACCATGCTCATACAATTTTATTAGTGGGACAATTTATTTTATTTAAGTACATTAAATTTTATTTTGGGTTTAGTTTTGATGTAATAAGGCTATAGTGTGAACTGTTCATGCATGCACTTAAATTATGTTATTATGGCACGATACTTATCAAATTAAAGTAAGCAAATTTTCTTAATAATAAATGAAAAATGTTTTGACATCTAAAATACAAATGATTTTCAATTTAATTAACAAACTTTAAAGACTCGACTTTTACCGATAACTCATGGTTTTGAAATATAACACGAACTTTTCTTAAACAAAATCTTTGAAAAGTTTTTATGTTTTCAACTTGAACCCAAATCAACTGTTTTCAAAAACACGAAAAATTTTAGCAAAGTTCAAACAAGATTTGAATGGTTTTTCCTAGAAGCATGCCAGATCCGGTCAGGGCTTGTGGGCCAAGTTTGGGGTGTTTCATCTTGGTATCAGAGCCCGATTCAAAACTCGACCTTGAGGGCTTTTAGGGCCCAAAATGTTTTCTTTCTTCTGAAAATGGGTTTTACTAAGATATAAGCAGGTTTTCTAGCATGGCACCTAAGTCTCCGGCCCGTAGTCCACTAGGTAAGTACTCCCAACTCTTCTGTGAATTGTATGTGGGAATATATAGGGACGTAGATTAGTGGACTAGGAATTAAACCCTAGGACTAGTTTACCCCAACATGAAAATGACATAAAACTTTAATGCCCAGTTAAACAAACGTGTGTCTAAGTCGCTGAGTTAGGGTGTGGCAACCGTTGCGCATGTCTAGGATTGGTTTCAGTGGGAGCTTGGTATTTAAGTAGTCCTAGTGACTCACCTCCTACCCACTCGAATCCTACCTAGTGCGTAGTGATGGTTCACCCTAACCAAGAGGACTCAGCCACAGGCTGAACCCAATAACTAAAACCCGAAAGGGACTAGCCATATTTTTATAAAAACTCTAGTTTTAAAACCACCAAATTACCCCTTTGATGTGTAGGAAAAACTATATTGAAAAATTTTCCAAAATATTCTCGATTTACTAAAATGACCTAAATACCCTTGGTTGGAAAAAATTTCTAAAATGCCCCTGGTTCATAAAATTTCCTTACTACCCACAGTTTTTACCAAGAATCTCTTACCTTACAAATATCCAAAAACCCTATTTTTACAAAATACTAAGATACTCTGATTTGGAAAATTTACGAAATTACCCCTGATTTGGAAAATAACCAAATTACCCCTAACCTGTACAAATGACCAAAATACCCTCAGAGAGGACAATTACCGACGTACCCTCAAATTAGAAATCTTTAAAAATACCCTTGTTTTGAAAAGTCACCAGGAACCATGTTTTGCAAAAAATTACCAAAATAACCCTGGCTTGTAAAATTACAAAAATACCCCTATGTATAAACTTACCATTTCACCCTTGAAATTTTTCCAGCAAGTATTTTAATTTTGTAAAATATCAACAATTTCTATTTTGCAGCATTTTCAAATACCCTAATTTGGAAAATTACCAAAATACCCCTATAGGATAAAATTACGGAGATACCCCTGGGTAGTGGAAAACAACAAACAACGACAACTACAACATTTCTCTGTAATGAATGCGAGTTCATAAATGTGATTGAATGACTAAATTAGGACTGTTTGTGTATGAAATCGAAAGAACTACTTCTTAAAATTAGTAAACATAAGACTATTCGTGATAATCAGTGGAACAAAACTAATTCATAAAATTTTTTAATCAGATAAATGCAATTCAAAAGTATGAATTCAAGGGGACGGGGGCGTAACATGTGAGGCTGTGGTAGAGGCCGAATGACTGTGTTGGAGCCCGTTAGATCAGGTCAAGGATTTAAAAATGAAATGCCACCACCACCAGCCGCTGATGTGGAATATCAGATCAGACGGGGGACGACGCAGTGTCACAGGCGATGTTGTGGGTCTTGGAAAGGGTGGCTAGAGTAGGTGGAGGCATGGGAGCTTAGAAGTCAGTACCTGAGTGACTCCGAGCCAGCAGAGCTGAGGTGTTCCGTGGTGTATTTGGTGTGGCACCCAGTACCGCTGATTATTGGTTGGAAGCGACTGAGCGGATTATGGATGAGCTCGATTTAACTGCCGAGGAAAAACTGAAAGGAATGGTGTCGCTTCTCCGCGATGAGTCATATCAATGGTGGCTCACGGTTTGGGATGGTGCTACAGCTTAGGAACTCACTTGGGATTATGCTAAGGCAGCATACCAGAAGAAGTATGTAGGCACTAAATATATTGATGCGCAGAGAAAGGCTTTTCTGGGGCTGGTTCAGGGGAACAAGTCCGTAGCTGAGTATGAGGCTGAATTCCTAAGGTTGAGCCACTATGCTTGAGGGATAGTGGCGACGGAGCATGAGCGGTGTGTCCGATTTGAGGACGGATTGAGGGATGACCTGAGGTTATTGATAGCCCCGCAACAGGAGCAGGAGTTTACTGTGTTGGTGGAGAAGGCTAAGGTAGCCGAGGTATCAAGGACTCTGTAAGGCAAAACACTGATCGAAATAGGCAGAAAAGAGGATTTGGATCGTCTGGGTCATCTGGGAATGTTCAAAAGAGGCCTAGAGTTGATGGGCCGTGAGGTCAGCAATCTGCTACAAAAGGGTAGTATCGTACTTTTGATCAGTGTGGAAAGAAGCACTTAGGTGAGTGTTGGAAAAAGATGGGAGGATGTTTTAAGTGTGGATCTAAGGATCATATGATTAAGGACTATCCTATGAGACCGGATGCGAATCCACCAGCAGCTCAGGGTGTTAATCAGGCTAGAAGAGGCGGACAGCAGCCTCAGCGAGGGCGTGGTCCGAATGGTAGAGGAAACGATGCAGAAAGAAGACGTGGAACACCTGACAGAGGTGCTGGTAACACAAAGGCAAGACAGTCGAGCTTGGTGTATGCAGTTCACCGTAGGGAGGATGGAGATGCACCGGATGTCATAACCGGTACGTTCCTTATATTTGGCAAGCCTTACTTTGTTTTGATTGATGTGGGCTCAACCCATTCTTATGTTGCATATAGAGTAGTAGAAACTCTAGGAATAGCCTCTAAACTATCTAATAGGGAGATGACTGTAGTAAGCCTATTAGGTCAAACTGTAGTGGTGAACAAGATCTTTCAGAGTGTACCTCTAGAACTTCAGGGAGTGATATTTTCTGTCGACTTGATGGAGCTACCCTTCATAGAATTCGATCTTATTCTTAGCATGGACTGGCTAGTGGAACATCGGGCTGTATTAGATTGTGCAGCCAAGCGAATGGATCGGAGGATGAGGTGATAATCTTGATAGGAGAAAGAAGGAACTACCTGTCTAACGTAGTTTCAGCTCTAAAAGCGAAAAAGATGGTTCGGAAGGGGTGAAGGCATTTTTGGCTCTCGTTAGTGCTTTGGATATGAGCGAAGGGGGAGTTAGTGGAGTTAGAATGGTAAGGGAGTTTGTAGATGTCTTTCTAGAGGAATTACCAAGAATAACCCCGAACAGGGAGGTGGAGTTTAGAATTGACTTGCTGTCGGGTACAGCTCCTGTGTCAATTGCCCCTTACAGGATGGCACCAAAGGAGTTGGTTGAGCTCAAGGCTCAGATCCAAGAATTGCTAGACTGTGGATTTATTCGACCCAGTGTGTCTCCATGGGGAGCACCAGTCTTGTTTGTGAAGAAGAAGGACGGAACTATGCGTATGTGCATAGATTATCGTCAGTTGAATAAGCTGACCATCAAGAACAAGTATCCATTGCCAAGGATAAACGACTTGTTCGATTAGCTTAAGGGGGCGGTAGTATTCTCAAAGATAGATCTAAGGTCTGGATATCATCAGCTTAAGGTGAAGGAGGCTGATATCCATAAGACAGCTTTCCGAACAAGGTACGGGCATTATGAGTTCTTAGTAATGCCGTTCGAATTGACAAACGCCCCAACCTCATTTATGGACATGATGAACCGGGTTTTCCAACCCTATCTGGACCGGTTTGTTGTTGTGTTCATAGACGATATCTTGGTGTATTCGAAGTCTGAGGAAGAACACGATGAGCACCTCTGAGTTGTGTTGCAAGTGTTGAGGGAGAAGAAGCTTTACGCCAAATTCAGTAAGTGTGAATTTTGGCTTAAGGAGGTTACATTTTTAGGACATGTGGTATCTGCTGAAGGAATAAGGGTGGATCCTCGAAAGATTGAAGTAGTTTTGGATTGGAAACCCCCTAAGTCTATGGCGGAAGTTTGGAGTTTCTTAGGATTAGCAGGCTATTACTGAAGGTTTGTGGAAGGGTTCTCATCGATAGCCGCACCTCTAACAAAGTTATTGAGGAAGGAAGTGCCTTTCGTATGGACCGATAAGCAACAGGTGAGCTTTGAGAAGCTTAAGAGGGTCTTGACCGAAGCTCAATTTTGATTCAGCCTGAGGCAGGGAAGGATTTTGTAGTGTACTATGATGCTTCCCATACAGGATTGGGAGGTGTCCTTATGCAAGGCGGGAAAGTAGTTGCTTATGCGTCTCGACAATTAAGGCCACACGAGGTTAACTACCCGACGCATGACTTGGAATTGGCGACAGTGGTCTTTGCTCTTAAGGTATGGAGGCATTATCTTTATGGAGAGAAGTCAGTGATTTACACAGACCACAAGAGCTTGAAGTATCTGCTGACTCAGAAAGAGCTAAATCTGAGACAGCGAAGGTGGGTAGAGTTATTGAAGGATTATGATTGCTCCATAGAGTACCACTCGGGCAAGGCAAATGTGGTGGCAGATGCCCTAAGTCGGAAGGTAGTGTCGGATCTGAGGGCCATGTTCGCACATTTGAGCCTTTATGACGATGGAAGTCTGTTAGTAGAGTTGCAAGTTAAGCCGACATGGCTGAATGAGGTGAAAGAAAGTTAGTTAATGGATGAGGGTCTAAGGGTTAAGTTACGGCAAGTACAGAATGGAGAGTTGGAAGATTATGGCATTAATGATGAGGGAGTATTGTGCTTCAAGGGTAAGGTTTGTATGCCGAAGAATGAAGAACTTAGGCAGAGAATTCTTCGGGAATCGCAAAGTAGCCCTTATGCTATGCATCCTGGAGGCAGTAAGATGTATAAAGATCTAAGGGAACAGTTTTGGTGGCCTGGTCTTAAGCGGGAAGTTACCGAATTTGTAAGGAAGTGCTTGACATGTCAGCAAGTTAGGGCTGAACATCAAGTTCCATCAGGATTGCTTCAGCCAATACAAATTCTACAGTGGAAGTGGGATATAATTACCATGGACTTCGTTAGTGGGCTTCCTCTTACGCCTACTAAGAAGGACTCGGTATGGGTGATAGTGGATCGACTGACAAAGTTCGCGCATTTTATTCCAGTGCGGGTTGGCTACTCCCTACAAAAGTTAGCAAGGCTGTATGTGGCAAAAATTGTAAGATTGCATGGAGTGTCGATGTCAATTATCTCGGATAGGGATCTGAGGTTCACGTCTCGATTTTGGAAAACTCTACATCAGGCTTTAGGCACCAGGTTGGACTTCAGTATGGCTTTCCATCCACAGTCAGACGGTTAATCTGAACGAGTAATACAAGTGTTGGAGGATATGCTAAGAGGCTGTGTGATAGACTTTAGAGGAAGTTGGGAAGAATATTTGCCTTTAGTAGAATTTGCTTACAACAACAGCTACCAGGCAAGTATATGGATGGCACCGTATGAAGCACTGTATAGACGGAGGTGTCGCACTTCTACGTGTTGGACGAAATTGGGGGAACGTCAAATTTTGGGTCCAGAAATTATGGTAAAATCTGAGGAGAAGGTTAAGATAATTCAGGCACGGTTGAAGGAGGCGTCTGATTGGAAAAAGTCATATGTAGATCTCAAATAGAAAGAGATCGAATTTGCTGTGGGAGATCAATTGTTTCTCAAAGTTTTGCCTTGGAAGAAGGTGATGAGATTTGGTAGCAAAGGAAAGCTAAGTCCAAGGTTTATAGGACCTTATCGAGTATTGAAGCGAGTTGGACCAGTGGCATACCAGTTGGAGTTGCCTTCGGAATTGGAGCAGATGCACGACGTATTCCATATTTCCATGCCACATCGTTATCGATCGGATCCATCTCATGTGGTGCCGGTTGAAGAGGTGGAGCTAAGGCCAGACTTGTCCTAGGAGGAGGAGCCGATTCAGATATTAGAGCGAGATGTGAAAGTGTTGCGGAGGAAATCAGTTCCTCTAGTCAAGGTATTATGGCGAAATCATGGATAGGAAGAAGCTTCGTGGGAGCCGGAAGAGGCGATGCGACAGTAATACCCTCACCTATTTTACCAGGTAATTTTGAGGACGAAATTATTTTAAGGGGGTAGAACTGTAATACCCTGGATTATGGCTTATGCATTATTTGCTTAATTATATGAAATAGCATGCTTATGTGTGTTGTGGATGTGCATTATGAATTTTTGTGAACCTTAGTGTATAGTTAAATGCTTTAGAAATTATTAGATTTTAAATCTAAAAGAGGGAGCTAGACTGTTAATGCCTTAAAAGAAATAGTAGAGGAATTGTGACTGAAATTAGGCTTGGTAAAGTGGTGCGCAAGCGCCACTTAGGCCTCTATAAGTGACACCACAAGTAGGTGCAAATGGGCCTAGGTTCGAGTCACAAGGAAGCAAATAAAAGTTTTATTTTGCTACAAGGAAGAGAAGAAATGGATTGACAGGGACACTTCAAAGATGAAGTGAAGATCAAGTTAAAGACTTAAAGATTCGGCTAAGGTGGAGTAAAAGGGGATTGAATGGAGAGAGAAAGAGTTGGCTGGCCTAGGGACTCCTTTAATGTGATATCTAGCCAAGTTTAGTAAGGAGGGGGATAGCCGAATTTCATTAAGCAATTTAGCCTTCTTTTCGTTTTCCTTTTCTCTCCAAAGCCAACACCTTTCTTTTCTTTTTCTTTTATTTTAGCCGAAACCCTCTCTAAAGGTCACGATAGCTGATTTTTTCTAGGTCTCATACACTCTCTTCTCTTTTCTTTTTTGATTTCCAAAAAGCCGAAATACTCCTTGTGATAGCCAAATCCTCGTTGCCGAATTGCTCAACCCTTCTTTCTTCAACCCAATCAAAAGCCGAATACCCAAGGGACTCCTAGCCGATTAGTTCTTTAAACTCTCAAAAGCCGGAATTTGAGTGATCAACAAGTAGTCCTAGCCAAATATCTCTGTGGGTTTTTGGTAAAGGTGTCGTCAACTACAACACTAAGGGTAAGGATTCGATTGTTGTCATATTATTTCTTTTCCTTAAAGCTGAAAACTAACCAAGTCTAGTGAACTAGTGTTGGTCGATTGCGAGAAAGAAGTATCACAAAGTTTTCGGGATTTGAGAAGTACTCAAATCGGCAAGCAAGGTAAGATTTCGATTACGTTTCCTTTGGGATTTGGTTATATGGATGAATAAGCTTTGCTAATATGTCTAACAATGGCGGAATTTAGGAACTAAGATCTAAAGCGTTTGATCGGGTTTTGGGATTTCAATAAAGCGCTAAGTAAATCAGGTGTGTACTCCACACTAAATTTTGATGATTCTGTTGTAATTTATTATATGTGTTAATATGAAAGTGTAATAATATGGCTAAGGTACCATGTAATGGTACAAAGTACTCGAATCGTTTTCCTACTCCTACTATGAGTATATAGTGATAATCATTTATGGCACATAAGTGCAACTATAAGAATGTGAATAAAGCATAAGGCATAATATTTGCATGTTTTGTATGACATGGGGCATATGGGTGATATGTAAAGGGGAAGTGAATTGGTGGTTTTATACCCTGATATCTGAATATGGTGACTTATGTCACAAATATCTGAATGTGGTGACTATGTCATGGTTAATTATCTGGTGGCTATGCCACGAATTTTATAAGGGCGATGAGCACGTCGACTGCAACGACTGCCTTTGATGGTGTGTAGCGGATGGAGGGTTGACTTAGGAGTCCCCATGGTATGCAGGTTGGTACGGGTGATGTGTAGCGGATGGTACCTAGGATTTGGGTTCGGGATTGCATCATTAAAGTTATTTGCTATGTGTATATGTATGATATGTTATGATATGCCTAAATCATTGGGACTTAGTGTTGGTTGTACACATTGAGTCTGTTTGACTCACCCCGTTGTGGGAATATTTTTCAGGTGACGCTCAGTAATGGACCGGGTCGGCAAGGAGCTTAGTGGTGACCATGCTCAGCACAAATTTTATTAGTGGGACAATTTATTTTATTTAAGTACTTTAAATTTTATTTTGGGTTTAGTTTTGATGTAATAAGGCTATAGTGTGAACTGTTCATGCATGCACTTAAATTATGTTATTATGGCATGATACTTATCAAATTAAAGTAAGCAAATTTTCTTAATAATAAATGAAAAGTGTTTTAACATCTAAAATACAAATGATTTTCAATTTAATTAACAAACTTTAAAGACTCGACTTTTACCGGTAACTCATGGTTTTGAAATATAACCATGAACTTTTCTTAAACAAAATCTTTGAAAAGTTTCTATGTTTTCGACTTGAACCCAAATCAACTGTTTTCAAAAACAGGAAAAATTTTAGCAAAGTTCAAACAAGATTCGAATGGTTTTTCCTAGAAGCATGCCAGATCTGGTCAGGGCTTGTGGGCCGGGTTTGGGGTGTTTCAATTACGATATAAGAATGAATAAATGCTTGAAATGGTTGAAAATGGGTTATGTTCCGTTTGAATATTGAATTCTGATGAATATATGTGCTTTCGCGAAATGCATGAGGTCCTGCATTTGTTGTTGACGAATTTAGGTCGGACGAGTAATCCTATTGAACTCATTATAGAAAGGATTAAGCCCGGACTGGTAATCCTAATATAATACCTCTCGAGTATATGTTACAATTAAGATTTAGCCTAGACTAGTAATCCTAATTGAGCTCTCCTGAGTATACGTTATGTAAAGGATTTAGCCTGGACTGGTAATCCTGTTATACGATATGTGGCTCGAGAGTGTGTTCTTGATTAAGTGCCCTAATGGGTACTTTTGGATAAGAATTGACGGGTTATTGAATTGCACACTTCGAGTGTACTACTTGAGCATCCATCGAAACTTCAATAGTTTAACAGACAAAACTCTTGGCAAGATGAGAGAATTATGGAATGAAATGAATGATGTCTTAAAGGAAAATAGTATGGTGAGCTCGTCTATGTTTACTTGATGTATATAAAAATTTTGTGACTAACATGTTTGATTGAATGTTAGTATTTAGGCAATTTTGCCAAGTTGATGGAAAACATGTTATTGTATGCTTACATTTAATAAACTGGATCGGTAAGTTTAGTTTTTCGTTACATGAACTTACTAAGCATGTAATGCTTACTCTGCTTTATTATCCTCTGTTTTATAATGCTCGGAAGCTTGCAAAGGTTGGAGATCATTGGAACATCATCTCACTATCCACTAGCTTATTTTGGGTATACATAGTAAAATCATTTTGGTATAATGGCATGTAGGGGACAAATTGGCCATTAGTGGCTTTATAATGATGTTTGTAATCTAGCCATTGGGATGGCTAGTAATGGTTGTTTTGATATACTTATAATGTTACATTATGATAGCTACATATATGTTAAGTAGTTAATCAAATTATGTCTAACATATGGATTGAACCAAGGTAAGATGGTAAATGCGTATGCATGTAATGGTATGCCATGTTGAATGATGGAATTTGCTTAATTTTAATGCTTGAAATTGTTGGTATTTGGATGCAAGTTTTAAATGCAGGTCAATGGTGTGAATTTGGGTGAGAAATGAAGCTAGAAATGACTTTATTTTGTCCACATGGCAGACATACGGGCGTGTGTCTAGATCGTGTGTGACACACATCCTGGTATATGGGCATGTGGTTAGGCCGTGTGTCCCCTGCACCTAAATTTTGAGAAACAGAATACTCAGAATTGAGCACACGGGCAGAGACACGGGCGTGTGTCCCAGCCGTGTGTGCTATACATCCTAAAACATGGACGTGTGTCTTGGTCGTGTGAAACCTTCACCTAATTTTGAAATAATTTAATTAACCACACGGCCTAGCACACAAGCGTGTGGCATGGCCGTGTGCACAAGTCAGAGAGTTACATGGGGTCGAACACGACCTTTAGCACGGGCATGTCCCAAGGTCACACAGGCGTGTCCCTCGGACCACATGGGCGTGTGAGCCTTGCAACTTGGAAAATTTTGTAATTTCACGAAAAATTCTTAGAGTCTCTGATTAAGTCTTGACTCGATTCTAATGCTTGTATTAGGACTCGAGGGTCCATTTAAGGGATGATATTACTAATCACAGTTAATGAATATTAATTTACATGAATTATTTGTAAATGTTCTAAAAGTTTCGGTAATGCTCCGTAACCCTGTTCCGACGACGGATACGGGTTAGGAGTGTTACAACAAGTCCTTGTTTGGACACATATGGAAAGAGTACCCTAAATCTAGAATCCACTTGGATGTAAGTTTAGACTTTTCGATTGTAGACACCAATAACCAATCATTACCATTATCCTCGGCTATACTAGCATCGGCTACCTTAGCGTTCTATTCCTCGTCACTTTCAACAACCCTCCTATTTTTATTTTTCAACTTATAACATTTTGCCTTTATGTGGCCAAACTTCTTGCAGTAGTTATAAGTTTTGTCACAATTCCTTGACTTTAGTCTTGACCTAGCTACCTGAATTCTTAGGCCGTTCTTTGCTTATAGCAACCAAAAACGAGACTTGATTACCAGAATTGCTACACAAACCTAACTCATTATCGAGTTTTTATTTTCTCAACAAGTTACCCTTCACATATTCAAATGATACTTTATCTCTACCATAAATCAAGGTCTCCCTGAAAGTTTTGTACGAAGGGGGGAAAAGAACACAATAATAGCATAGCTTGATTTTCATCATCTATATTAACCTTGGCATTCTTTTGATCATTCAAGAGAGTAACAAATTGACTGATGTGACCCTTAAGGTTTTCACCTTTGTCTTTAGGGTACGTGTATAATTATTATTTTAATACCAAACAATTTGTGAGATACCTTATCATATAAAGGGCTTCTAATTTTCTCTATAAGGTTGCTGTCGTCTTCTCCAAAAGTACCTCCTAAAATACATTGTAGGCTTGGTCATGTCAATGAAACTTGGATAGCCAAACAAATCAAACCAGATTCAATCAAAGGCAATATGTGAAGATGTTAGGAAATGAGGAACGATACATGCACAAAATGGGTGAAATTTATTAAATTCCATTTACCAAAGTTGCCAGTTTTTATGTTTGAGGAATCAGCAGACTTGCGATGACTTTTTGGATAGGATCAAGGTATTTCTTGGTTAAGATGTCCTAATGAAATTCGAAGATCTATCTCTTATCTTCAAAACACACTTTGAATCACTTGATTTTGAGTTTGAGATCTCAAGTTATAACCATTTTAGTGAAGTCCGAGTGAGCAAAATTTTTGGATGGGATTTTGACGGTTATTACAAGTTTCAGACTTTGAATTCGAGTTTAAATCATATTTGGTTTGAGTTTTAGGCTTAATTTTTATTATATATAAGCTCAATATTGTATTTATCACCTCTTAATATTGTATTATTTTTTATTCCAAATTTTTTATAATTATTAAGTATTTTAAGTTACTTAGGAGTTTTATGTCAACAAGAAAGTTTAGTTTAAAAGTACTTCTTATTTAGGTTAATTAGAGTTTTAGTATACTTAAGATTTTTATTAATATTTATTTAGCTAGCTTAGATAAAGGCCTTTAGATTGTACACAAACACCAATTTCATTATTATTCAACAACTTCTCTTTTGAGTTAATAAGTTCTCTTTGAGTTTTTTTTAAGAATTTGTCTTGAGTTTTCTTTTAAAAGAGTTTTAAAAATCTTTTAGATTGTGGGGATCATCTTCAAACTTTTTCTTTCCAAGTTTTCTTCCTTGGAGGGAAAATTAGAGCCGCTTGAAGGAAGGTTGCGGATTTTTCTTGTTTCCAAGGCTTAATAGGACTTCTACATGTCACATTCTATCTTTTCCATCCATCTTTTTTATTGTCTTCCTTATTGTTTTAATCTTTGATTTATTGTTCTATTTTATTTATCTTAGTTATTTATTTTAATTATTTTACTTGACATGGATTCGTTTGTGTTTCAGGTTGCGTCGAATTTCATATTTCTTTCCAAACGTCTACAGCCCTAAGTTAAATCCGCGACTTGGACAAACTTTATGATCCTCTTCCACACTCATCTACTCTGATCCCTATCATTTGGTATCAGTTTCTTGGGTGTTTTAGGTGTTTTTTGTGTTCTTATAAACTGATTTCTAACAAACAGCCTTAAAATAATTTTTTTACCCAGAAAATTTTTAGAATTTTTTTAGTAGGCAAATATTTTCCAAATGATTTGAAATTTTACATACTGATTCTTGGAACTCTTTTAGAATATTAAACAAATATTTCCCACAAAAAGTGATCAAAAAGTGTAAAAATAGAAAAATACAAAAAAAAGTTAAAAAAAATATTCTGTGGGTTGAATTTTCATTGACTCTTAGCCTTAGGTTTTCACTTGTTTTTGCTTTTTATTATTTCTTTACACATTCTAACACTTTTTGTTTCTTGTGTTAGTAGATTTAAACACGTTGCACATTCCTTCCTCCGTGCAACACAATTCTTTAGTGTCTAGCCGATTTTGGACTTCTAGTGCTACTAAGTTTGCTTTGTTAGTTTGATTCCAGTACATTCTGATTAATTGATATAAACACTTTTAAAAGACTCACAAGATTAATTCTTACCTCATTGAGAATTTAATTTTATTTCTGAGTGCATAAGGTGAGGTTTGCTTAATTTTTATTTTGAGTGTTGTGTTTTTTCAGGCTTACACAATGACTTGTGACACTTGTAACGATAAGAACCATGATGAGACACCATCCGATGACAAATGTAATGCCTTGAATTTGGGCCTAGTAGGATTGGGCCTGGTGCGTGGAAGCCGCTAGGAGATTGCACATAAAAGTTTATGTGTGCAAGAAAATATCATAAATTAAGTGTAGCTTTAGTGGCTAAGTATTTGGGTATATTTGGGAGTTCCTGAGAAGCCTGGGTTCAAGTCTAGGTGTTTACAAAATTTTAATTGGGCTCTTAAGTGAACCGGGATGTTAGCTTATAGAACTTATAATAATTAGTGTTTGTTTTATGATAAAAAGAGAGAAGGGATCTAATGGCAAGGTGGCGCTACATGTGTGGCATGGAGTCTGAGGTTTGAGGCTTGGTATGCGTAATTGTATGTCTATTTTGCTGCTTGAGCTGGGGAGGTGTTGGAACTGGACTAGAACTCTGTGGTTGAATTGGTCATAGGAATTTGAATTGAATTTGAATGGGGAGTTGGACTAAATCAAGGATGATTTTGTGGAAGGATTAATGGAGTGATTTATGGAGAAAAACAAGGAGTTTGAAGTGTGTGGGTGTGTTGTGCCGAATTGGTAAGGGGAAGCATACGAAATTCGGCTAGGATAGTTTTCTCTCATTTCGGTTTGGTTTTAGTCACTTTTGCCTTGGGAAAAACTGGTTTGTGTTGCCGAATTGTTCTTTTTCTTTCACCTCTTCTGTTTTACATTTTGTCTAGCCGAATATATTTTCTCTTTTCCCTTCGATTTCATTCTTTCTTTTTGGTTATTCTCCTCTAGTTGATTGCCTCTTCTCCATCTTTTCTCTTTCGATATTCCCCTCTGCTTATTCCTTTTTTGGCCAAATATTCTGCTTCTCTCCCTATTATTGGCCGACTATTTCAGTACTCTGCCATGGTGTTGTTTCGACCTTGCAAGGGTTCCGAGGATTCGATAGGTACTCATAAGTTCTCTCTGTTGTTTCTCCGTTATTTCAATATGTGTTCAAATCCGTTTCTTCTACTTTTTCTAAAAGTTGAATACTCCTCCATCTTATTCTTTGATTACCGAATGTTAGTTTCCTAAGCTGATCATTGGGTTTTTAGATTTCTACAAGAAGTGATGGGTGCAAGCATTTCAGAAGTGATTGAAACTCTTTTTTCATTCAATCAAGAACTCTCGATGGGTAAAGAGGATTCTAGTAGTAAAGTGACGGCAAAGGTGCCGGCTGAGACTGAGCGCGTAGCTTCTATTCCGAAGTTTAAGTAGTGTAAAGTATCAGCTATTCGGGACTTTCCGCCAGGATACGGAAGGGTGGCTACACCAAACTCTGATTCGAGTCAGCTAATCATATTCGATTGATCTAGTCAAGGCAAGTGGTAGTCGACCTCTCGGTTAAGTGGTTGTTTATAGTTTTTTAACACTATTTGATAAGTGATTAACTGAATGTTATGTTTGAATATAGGTTCTGGCGATAATGAATTTTTAGTACTCTACGTGATCTACGTGATCAGGTGTGTAACAATACCCTATATTCGATAGTCGGCGAGAAAGCAGATAGAGTGTGTAACCACACTCCTTCTGATCGTAGATGGAAAAAATGCCGAAAAGCCGAAGTACCGACGAATGATGCCACACGAGCATGCAATTGCACGTGTGGTGGACCAAGCCCACGAATATGGGCATAAGATGGTTGAGGCTACCATGAGCGTTCTGATGGGCTTAGGTCGTTTTGGGCCGCATTTGTAACAGTCTGGTTTACAACCTGGTCAGAGCAGTGGTTTTGGGACCATGAATCTGAGTCTGAATATTACTTTAATATTATTTCCTGTGTCGTTGATATGTGACTAAGCATGTGCTAAATTTCTGTAAGCTAATTTTTCTGTTTGTGTGTTTAATTTGACAAAAGGATGAATTTGCATTGAATGTGAAAGTTGCTTGCTATTTGTGAAAGTACCAATGTGTTGTGGCTTTGTAAAGTTGTGGCCTTAAGTGGCAAATAGACCACTATTTAGATAGTCGATGGTAAATGACCTATTATACCCTTGTTGTCAAATGATGCCAGATATCTTTTAAATGGCTAAAAAGGTAATTATTTTTTTATCATAAAATTTATGAAACAAAAGATGAAAGTGTTCATCTTTATTACTTTTGTTTTGACCGAAACTAGTAAAAGAAAAAGAAAGAATAAGCTTGCTAAGGTTCGACCATTTGAGGGCTTAAATTCAAGGTTAGTTTTTTATCCCTTTTCGATAATTTCTACATTTTTGTAATTGTTGCTTTGAGAGCTATCAAACCCATGTCTCAATTCGATGAATTGATAATGTTTGTGTGAGATGCCATTGATGATATGTCAAGCTTTTTGATGATTTTTGGTGTTAAATGAAAGATATGAGCTAGATGAACATACTTTGTTCTTGAATTTTTGATGAATTTAGCTAAATAAGGCTAAATTGAGAAAATGGTAACTTGAGGGACTAAACAAAAGTTCGATGAAAAGTAGGGGCTTGTATGATGTTTATATACATTCGGTTAAGCTTGTGCATGTGTTGATCTTGTGAATTTGATGTTTTGCGAAAAATGGACTAAATTGATAAATTGTGCAAGTATGAGGACCAAAGCATATATGTTATAGTTTATTAAGTGATTGATATATGATAATCTATTTATTTGCAAATATGCCTTCCATGTCAAGTTTGTTTGTATATTGACTTACTAAGCTTTGTAAAGCTTACTCTGTGTGTGTATTTTCTCTATTTTATAGGTCGTCAAAGCTACTGAAGGCTCGGGACTGTTAAGTTTCGTCATCACACTACAAAACTCATTTTGGTACCCTTTTTAAAATTGAATAGCTAAATTAGGCATGTATAGGTTAGATATATGCATATAACATCCTGAAATAGGGGTTAAATTTTATTAAATTATTTTGCATAAGTGTGGTCATTGTGGTGTTGATTGAGGTATTTTAGGTGCTAGTTATAAGCTAAGGGAAGGCCTGAGCTATAGGAGAAAATTTGGTTTTAAGTATTAAAAAAAAAGGGAAGGCTTGGAATTAATTAGTTTAGAATAATTTTTAGAATGGAGAATTTAGTGAAGTGGATCAAGTGATTATGATGCTTAAGTTAATTTAAGTGTTTAATGTTAGCATAAATGAGCTAGTAGTAAAGTGGTGTTGGCGCATGAGTAATTGCATGAGGGAAGAGGTTCGAATCCCATGAATGGCAATAAGGTGACTTTTATTTTTTCATGTGTATGACATGTGTCGGTCAACTCTGATTAAGGTAAGGTTGGACTTTATCTTTTATGGATAGTAGATTAAGGAAATAAGGTAAGTGTTAACTTAAGGTATGGAACCAAGAAAATTTGGAATGATAAGGGACATAAGGCTTGAATTGAGGAATGTGTTATGGATAGAATAGTTGGCAAGGTTGACTCTCTTGTCCATGAACACAGTGGGTTTTGGGGCTAGAGGGTTGGTTGAATTTTGAAAGGGATAGGAGGAAGATTAGGAGAAAATTGTGGCTTTATTTTATATGACGGGATAAGAGATAAATGAGGAGAGAATAAGGGATATGAGAGGGAAGAATTAAGGGATATGATAGGAAATAGGTGTGCAAATTGGGTAATATAAATAAGGGTGATCGGTTCTTGGCAATTCCTTTTCTTCATTTTCTTTTTGCTTGAAATTGTTGGCCATAGAATTCTCTCTTTCAAACTTTCTTTTCATCTTGATGTGTTGCGAAATTTGCACCTTATTTTCCTTTGACAAGAGCCAAAGTTAGAACCATTTGTGCATGTATTTTCTTTCTTCTTTCACATCTCTTTCTTTTCTTTTATTTTGCTTAAATCGAAATCTCCTTTAAGGTTGCCATTCTTAGAATATTACATCTTCATTTGGAAACACCATAGCTGAATCCTCTAAACATTAAACCCTCTCCATTGTTGCATTTTCTCTCTTCACCATTAAGTGCCAAAACTCTTTCTCTTTGGGATCTAGAAGCCGTTTCTCTGAGGGTGTTTGTATAGTGCCGACATTAGGGAGCATCAAAGGAGTCTTTCGGGATTGGAAGTAATCAAGGTAAGCCAAGGTAAGTCAAAAAGGTATTCAGCCAAGGGCCATCTTTAGAGTTTTCATGTGCTAAGCCGATTCTAATGGTTCTTAAGTCGGGATTTCGACTATTCAAGGGAAAATGGTGATTCGGGATTTATATTAGTAAGGTAAGGAGGTTTGTGATATTCAGCCATAGGCCATTAGGTTTATTGTGTTGACCGATTTGGACTATGGATGTTTAGGGGCAGATCGACAGTGATTAAGAGAAACTTTCGGGATTTGATCGATTGTGCCAAAGAAAAGGTGCATAGTTATCGCACTGTTCTCTTCTTATGTGCATGTGTTATATTTATGTATATGTGAAATGATGTGAATGGTAGCCGAAGTAAGGGCTAAAATGGTGGATACCCATGATGGGTAATCGTTCAACCAGGTCAGTATTTTATGATGTTGATTTACATTTGATATATGTATGAAATGTGATGGCATGTGATGCATAATTGTTCAAGTGATATGTTGCCATGATATATATGTATGCATGGGACTTGGGATGTGACTATCGAAGGAAAGGGTGTACTTTATGTACGTGGTCTATTGTTAGCCTTGTGCTACATTGGCGCTTGATGTTGGCTATATGCCTCATCAAGGGAGGTGTTGGCTAGGTGCGACATCTCGGTGGTTGATAGTCGTGTGCATCATCGTGGGTGATTGATATGTGGGATCACTTATGTGATCGGTGGCTCACCACGGCCTTGTCAAAGACAGTCTACCAAGGTAAGATATGTGGATCACTTGGTTGATCGGTGGATTAGCCACGGCCTTGGCGTGGTGCGCCAAGGTAGGTGTAACGGATGGACACTAGGTTGGGTTGGGCTTCATGTTGCATATTTATTAAGTGGATTTGTATGGATATGGGCCAAGCCCATATGTGGAGACATGTGAAATAACTATGCATTGAGTCTGCTGACTCACCCAATTTTACCAATATCGCGGTGATGCATAAAGCTTGGACCGGGTTGGAGTCGATCTGAGGTGGTCCATGCAGAAGATGTTTTCTTTAATTATTTACGTAATTTATATTTTCGATAATTTTAAGTAAGGTTTATTGTAATAAGGGCCTTTTAAGGAGTTGAGGTTTATTATTATGTTTAAAGTGGATTGACGATTAAAGTATTATTTGAAAATGTTTTTAATCTCGTAATTTATACCTTAAAAATATGCATTACTGCTTTTCAATTCAGATAGTTTGTAATAATAAAGTTTTACTTAGAATTTTAAACAAACAATGTTTTACAAAGAACAACAAATTTTTATGTTTTTAACTTTAAGTCAAAAGTTTTTCAAATATCTTCCGCAGTGGCATTTCAAATTCGGTCATAGTGAATGGGCCATGTTTGGGGTGTTACATTTTGGTATCAGAGCCCGGTTCAAAACTCGAATTTGAGGGTTTTGGGCCCAAAAACATTTTTTTAGATGGACTTTTTCAATGGATTTTCGTAAAATTTTCCAGGTTATTCTGGCATGGCACCTGTATCTCCGACCCGAAGTCCGCCAGGTAAGTACCCCTGACTATTGAAGTGATTTGTATATGTGAATGTTATGGGCATATTTGGGCTCGTAGATTAGTGAACTAGGATCTATTGAACCCTAGGACTAGTCTACTCCAACATAGAATGCATAAGACTTAAGAATAACTAAACAAACCTGTGACTAAGTCGCCGAGTTAGGGTGTGGCAACCATTATACACATGTCTAGGAGTGGATTCAGTAAGAGCTTGGTATTTAAGCAGTCCTAGCGACTCACCTCCTCTTTACTCGAATCCTACCTGGTGCGTAGCTACGGTTCACCCTAACCAAGAGGACCTATTCACGGGCTAAACCCGATAACTAAAACCCGAAAGGGACTAGCCATACTGTTTCATAAAGATCTTAATTTTTAAATTTACCAAATTACCCCTCTAATTTATAAAATCCTTTTAGACTTGAAAATTTTTCAAAATAGACCCGATTTACAAAATTACTAAAATACCCCCGAGCTGTAAAATTATGAAAATGCCCTTGGTTTATAAAATTACCATGTTACCCTCGACTTTTATGAAAATATTCTTACATTACAAAAATACCAAAACCCTTGTTTTGTAAAATGTTAAGATACCCTGAATTGGGAAATTTACTAAAATGCCCTTGACTTCTAAAATTACCGGAATAACCTCGATTTCCAAAATTTCTGCAATACCCTTGATTCGAAGAATATTTTCCAAAATACCCTCGAGACTTTGAGATTTCAAAATGCCTTGATTTGTAAAGTTTATTTTCAAGTTGACCCCGATTAATTACGAAAATACCCATGTAGGGAAAATGATGAAATTACCCTGGGTCGGGAATGGTCAGAAATGCCCATAATGATGTGTTGAATGTTGTGGATGAATGTGAATGTGATTCTCTGAATTAGAATAGTGAACTTGAACCTAAAATTATGATCGAAAGAACTACTATTAAGCTCTTTTCATAAAATTGTTCACGGATAATCAGTGGAACAAAAGTACTAATGCATAAAACTTCTAAAACAGATTAAATCGCGATGTTAGAAATGAGTTCTAGGGGACGTGGTCATCATGGACGTGGTAGAGGTAGAATGACCGTATCGAAACCCGTTAGATCGGGTCATGGATCTGAGAATGAGGTACCATTACCACCGCCACCACCACTACCAGCTTTTGGTGTTGAGTAGCAAGATCAGACGGGGGATGATGCAGTATCGCAGGCGATGCTGCGAGTTCTTGAGATGGTGGCTGGAGTAGGTGGAAATATGAGAGGTAGGAAGTCTGTACCCGAGCGACTTCGAGCCAATGGAGCTGAGGTGTTTCGTGGAGTATCTGGTGTGGCACCCAGTACTGCTGAGTATTGGTTGGAGGCGACCGAACGGATTATGGATGAGCTGGATCTGACCGCTGAGGAGAAAGTGAAAGGAATGGTGGCGCTGCTACGCGATGAAGCATATCAATAGTGGCTCACAGTTCGGGATGGTGCCACAGTTGAGGATCTTACTTGGGATTATGTTAAGGCGGCGTACCAAAAGAAGTATATTGGTACTCGTTATATTGATGCTAAAGGAAGGCATTTAAGGGCCGGTTCAAGGAACAAGTCCGTAGCGGAGTACGAGGCTGAATTCCTAAGGTTAAGTCGATATGCTCGAGGAGTAGTGGCTATGGAGCATGAACGATGTGTCCGGTTTGAGGATGGACTAAGGGACGACCTGAGGTTGTTGATAGCTCCACATCAAGAGCGTGTATTTGCTGTGTTAGTAGAAAAGGCTAAGGTGGCTGAAGGAATTAAGGACTCCGTAAGACAGAACAGAGATAAGGATAGGAACCGAGATAAGAGGAGTTTTGGACCGTCAGAATTGACTGAGAGTTTTTAGAAAAGACCGAAGGTTGAGAATTCTGTTCGTGTTGCTAAGTCAGCTACTGGAAGTCCGGACCGTCCGTGTGCTCGGTGTGGAAGGTATCATATTGGCGAGTGCTGGAATCGAGAACAAGAATGTTTTAGGTGTAAGTCCAAGTCTCATTTGATTAAAGACTATCCCCAGGATCTGAGTAGGGCTCAGACGAGAGGCGGGGTTATGAGCGGTAGGGTAGAAATGGTCGACAATTATTTAGGGTTGTGGTCCGAACCATGGATGAAATGGTTACGGCCAAGGTCGTGGAGCACCAAGTTTGAGGTCTTCAAGGTTCGATGCAAGGACCAAGGTTGGTTTATCGATCGGTAGTCGCGAGGATAGTGATGTGCCGATGTGACAACGGGTAAGTTCTTATTTTGGAATACCCTTCATTGCCTTGTTAGTTGTAAAGTCGATTCGTTCTTATGTTGCTAGTGAGGTGTATGAAACCACGATTGTGAACTTAGAGAATGTGCCTAGAAAGTATGATAGTTCTTTAAGATCGGTGTCTTGCAGACGACATAGTGTGGTGAGTTAGAATATCGATTGTTAGTTAGTAAGTAATTTCGAGGACGAAATTATTTTTAAGGAGGTAGAATTGTAACATCCTGAAATAGGGGTTAAATTTTATTAAATTATTTTGCATAAGTGTGGTCATTGTGGTGTTGATTGAGGTATTTTAGGTGCTAGTTATAAGCTAAGGGAAGGCCTGAGCTATAGGAGAAAATTTGGTTTTAAGTATTAAAAAAAAAAAGGGAAGGCTTGGAATTAATTGGTTTAGAATAATTTTTAGAATGGAGAATTTAGTGAAGTGGATCAAGTGATTATGATGCTTAAGTTAATTTAAGTGTTTAATGTTAGCATAAATGAGTTAGTAGTAAAGTGGTGTTGGCGCATGAGTAATTGCATGAGAGAAGAGGTTCGAATCCCATGAATGGCAATAAGGTGACTTTTATTTTTTCATGTGTATGACATGTGTCGGTCAACTCTGATTAAGGTAAGGTTGGACTTTATCTTTTATGGATAGTAGATTAAGGAAATAAGGTAAGTGTTAACTTAAGGTATGGAATCAAGAAAATTTGGAATGATAAGGGGACATAAGGCTTGAATTGAGGAATGTGTTATGGATAGAATAGTTGGCAAAGGTTGACTCTCTTGGCCATGAACCTGGTCGGTTTTTGGGGCTATAGGGGTTGGTTGAATTTTGAAAGGGATAGGAGGAAGATTAGGAGAAAATTGTGGCTTTATTTTATATGACAGGATAAGAGATAAATGAGGAGAGAATAAGGGATATGATAGGGAAGAATTAAGGGATATGATAGGAAATAGGTGTGTCAAATTGGGTAATATAAATAAGGGTGATCGGTTCTTGGCAATTCTTTTCTTCATTTTCTTTTGTCAAATTGTTGGCCATAGAATACTCTCTTTCAAACTTTCTTTTCATCTTGGTGTGTTCTGAAATTTGCACCTTATTTTCCTTTGACAAGAGGCGAAAGTTAGAACCATTTGTGCATGTATTTTCTTTCTTCTTTCACATCTCTTTCTTTTCTTTTATTTTGCTTAAATCGAAATCTCCTTTAAGGTTGCCATTGCCGAATATTACATCTTCATTTGGAAACACCATAGCCGAATCCTCTAAACATTAAACCCTCTCCATTGTTGTGTTTTCTCTCTTCACCATTAAGTGTCGAAACTCTTTCTCTTTGGGATCTAGAAGCCGTTTCTCTGAGGGTGTTTGTATAGTGCCGACATTAGGGAGCATCAAAGGAATCTTTCGGGATTGGAAGTAATCAAGGTAAGCCAAGGTAAGTAAAAAAGGTATTCGGCCAAGGGCCATCTTTAGAGTTTTCATGTGCTAAGCCGATTTTAATGGTTGTTAAGCAGGGATTTCGACTATTCAAGGGGCAAGTGGTGATTCGGGATTTATATTAGTAAGGTAAGGAGGTTTGTGATATTCAGCCATAGGCCATTAGGTTTATTGTGTTGACCGATTTGGACTATGGATGTTTAGGGACAGATCGACAGTGATTAAGAGAAACTTTCGGATTTGATCGATTGTGCCAAAGAAAAGGTGCGTAGTTATCGTTCTGTTCTCTTTTTATGTGCATGTGTTATATTTATGTATATGTGATATGATGTGAATGGAAGCCGAAGTAAGGGCTAAAATGGTGGATACCCATGATGGGTAATCGTTCAACCAGGTCAGTATTTTATGATGTTGATTTACATTTGATATATGTATGAAATGTGATGGCATGTGATGCATAATTGTTCAATTGATATGTTTCCATGATATATATGTATGCATGGGACTTGGGATGTGACTATCGAAGGAAAGGGTGTACTTTATGTATGTGGTCTAATGTTAGCCTTGTGCTTCATTGGCGCTTGATGTTGGCTATGTGCCTCATCAAGGGAGGTGTTGGCTAGGTGCCACATCTCGACGGTTGATAGCTGTGTGCATCACCGTGGACTGATTGATATGTGGGATCACTTATGTGATCGGTGGCTCAGCCACGGCCTTGTGCAGTAGGTCTGCCAAGGTAAGATATGTGGATGACTTGGTTGATCGGTGGATTAGCCATGGCCTTGGGCAGCGGGTCTGCCAAGGTAGGTGTAACGGATGGACATTAGGTTGGGTTGGGCTTCATGTTGCATATTTATGTAAGTGAATTTGTGTGGATATGGGCCAAGCCCATATGTGGAGACATGTGAAATAACTATGCACTGAGTTTGTTTGACTCACCCAATTTTACCAATATCGCAGTGAGGCATAAAGCTTGGATCGGGTTGGAGTGGATAATGAGGTGGCCCATGCGAAGATGTTTTCTTTAATTATTTACGTAATTTATATTTTCAGAATTTTAAGTAAGGTTTATTGTAATAAGGGCCTTTTAAGGAGTTGAGGTTTATTATTATGTTTAAAGTGGATTGACGATTAAAGTATTATTTGAAAATATTTTTAATCTCGGCAATTTATACCTTAAAAATATGCATTACAGTTTTCAATTCGGATAGTTTGTAATAATAAAGTTTTACTTAGAATTTTAAACAAACAATGTTTTACAAAGAACAACAAATTTTTATGTTTTTAACTTTAAGTCAAAAGTTTTTCAAATATCTTCCGCAGTGGCATTTCAAATTCGGTCATAGTGAATGGGCCGGGTTTGGGGTGTTACAATGCATATGTTTATAAAGTGAACTTAGCCATGAGTTTTGTCAAGTTGGAGTTGATAAAATTCTTGAATGAATGAGCTATATGAAGCATATATTTTGGTATGCTTTTATGCATATGAAATGGTTAAGTTTGGTTAAGTAAATGGATGGTATATGCTTGAAATGATGTAGGTTTTAGTTTGTAATTTGGTATGAATGGAATTAGTATTGAATGTATAGATGAAATGAACAACTTGGTATGTTTTAGTTCCATATATGCATAATATGTTTTGGTATGTATTGCTTGTAGGTGAGAACCAAAATGGGTGGTATGTTGGTCTTGCAAGTGACCTATTATGTCACATGACCATGGAACACGGGCGTGCCTAGCAACCGTGGGGTAAAAGTCAGTAGCTAGCATTAAGAGTACATGGTCATGGCACGGGCATGCCTACAGGTCGTGCGAGAAATGGTAGTATATGACCTTATAGGACACGGTCTTAGCACACGGGCGTGCTTGGTAGCCGTGTTGGTTTTTGTAGAATATGACCACGGGGAGGACACACGGGTGTGTCAAATAGCCGTGGGTGAGGCACGGCCTATCCCCACGGGCGTGCATCCCCTGTATTTAGAAAATTTTTATTTTTTCATGAAATTGTATTATTTCAATTTAGTCCCGACTTGGTTTATAAGCATGTTTAAGGTCTTGATGACCTACTTAAGGGACATTATGATTGATATTGTTGAATAGTTGTATGATTAATTCAGTAAATGTTTCTGACCTGTCCGGTAATACCTTTAACTCTAGTCCGGCGTCGGTTACGGGTTAGGGGTGTTACAGCGTTGGGGCCGAAATGGGCCGTGGGCACCTCACGGATTAAATTTTCATATTGTGGTAAATGTTAGATCGAGCCGTGTAGTCCACATGGCTAGGGTCGTTTTAGGCAATGGGCTGTGTGGGCCCACTGGGCTAGTGGGCCTTACGCGGATAAATGCATGTTATATGTGTTATATTGGTTTAAACTATGCTGTTCGTATAACCGAGGCTATTTCTGGGCTAATTGGGCCACACGAGTGTGTGGGCCCACTTAGGCCGAATAATGGGCCTTAGGCCCATTTACACCGTCATGACTGTTTATGTTACTTAAGCCGCTCGAGGCGACGGTGGACCTTCTGTTGAGTTGTTAAGCCCTGATTTTTAAAATTATCGAAATACCCCTAATTTGTGAAATTACCAAAATACCCTCAATTTGTGAAATTGTCAAAATACCCTTGATTTGTAAAATTACCGAAATACCCCTGATTTGTGAAATTATCAAAATTCCCTTGATTTGTAAAATAAACTTAAATACCCTCGATTTGTGAAATTATAGAAATACCCTCGATTTGTGAAATTACTGAATACCTCCGATTTGTGAAATTATCGAAATACCCCTGTAGGGTAGAATTACCGAAATACCCCTGAAGGGTAGGATTACCGAAATACCCTTATAGGGTAAAATGAGTATTTTGCCCTTGTGGGTAAATGTGTAACACCCTAAAAATCTGAGTATTGATATATTGCATGATTTGGTGTTTAGATTATGAAGGAAAATTTTCTTACTTTTATTTTTGTGTTTATTATAGTCCTGAAGAAGAGTATAGCATAATTTGGGTAAGGAATAAATTTTTTATTTGAGAATTTATTGAAGAGAAGCAAGTGTCATTAATACTTAAGTTAATTTAAGTGTTAATAAGTGACATAAGATAGTCACGTGGCATGGTCTTTGTTGGCACATGAGTTGTAGCATGAGGGAGAGGTTGAATCCCTTGTTTAGCATCTAGGTAAATTTTATTTTAATTTTTACGCACATGTATAGCAAGTGTCATAAGCATACATATGGTAAGTGTTGACCTTGTTATTTTTGGTTAGTATATCAAAGGAATAAGGTAAGTGTTAACATATGGTATGGAATCAAGAACTTAAGGAAAGATATGGAGACATGGGGCAAGTATCAAGGAGAATGTTTTGGAAACAAAATCATGGCCATTTGACCATGCATTTGGACGGCAATATGGTCTAGGGAGGGAGCCGAATTTTTGGTGTTAGTTTGGCTAGGATTTGAAGTCTCTTTTTGGTCATTCTTAGCATTGTGTGCATAGTTTTGAAACTCTTTCTCTACCTTTCTCCCTTGCGAAATTGAGCATTGGTAAACCTTAATCTTTTGACCATTTGGTCACTTTTGCATATCACCTTAGTATTTTTTGTGTGTTCTTTTCTTAGTGACGAAATCACCTATACCAAAAAGCCATTCTTTTCTTTTCTTCTCCCCATTGCCGAATATACAATGCCATTAAATTCATCTCTTTTCTTTCTCTTTTCTTACATTTGAAACGAATCCTCATCATCATCTTTTCTTCCATCTTTTATTTCTTTCTCATATTTCTTTTCAATCAAAATTATCTCCATTAATTCTCTCATGGCCAAATGCTAGTGTGCCCATAGCCGAATTTTTTCTCTATTCCTAAGCATCATTCTCAATCGTTTCTTTTCAACCGTGGATAATAGGTAAGGGTTCCTTTTTGGTTTATATTAGTTAATAGAGGTTTGGCCGAATTTTAATGGTGGTAAGAGGATCTTTTGGATCGAAATTTATTATTCCTTCTATTAAACGTTTCCAATGGTTATATTTTAGTGCGATAACGGAAGATCGGAAATCAAGTGGTCGTGAGTGACATAGAACGCTTGGATCGATTCTCCTTGTGGAACAAGAATATTTGTGGTAAGGAAATCTCGTTCTTTAAAACCTTTAGTCATAATCGATATAAATATTTTTAGGACGTGCTAACAATCTTTTGATATTGAAGACTTTCAAAATAGGGAAGAAAAGGGCGGTGTTTAGTCTTCGTAAGAAGGGCGGATCCACTATTCCCCCTAAGTATAAACGAAGAGCGGTTTCGGCAATCCGAGATTTTCAACCGGGTTGCGGACCATCTTCCGAAGGAAGTCAATTATTTGAAGTAGTAAGAACTCCCGAGCCTTTGTACGTTAGTGGATTCTCAGCGAATAGCGAATCGATAAACGAGGAGAAACCGAAAATTGAAGTGATTCAAAATCAAGAGAGTAAGGTTTTGGATCTAATATCGATAATGTATTTTTTATACAAAATAGTGTTCTAACGAATCGAAATATGTTTTAGGTGTCGAGGAGCGAGAAGGATTAGTACTCTCGATATCGAGGTGTGTAACTTCACACTTTTTTCTCGGGTTTGGATGTTATTGCGGTATTGAGTAAAATCGTAAAAACGACTAGATCGGCTTAAAACGTAATAATTGGTATTTCAACGAAAATACATGAAAACGACAAAATTGTAGAAATTACGAAAACGCCCTCGAGAAATTAGTTATAAATATGTAAAATTGTATATCTCGTAATAATTGGGCTGAAATCTCTGTTAGATCCATAATTGGGCCGAAATCTCTGTTAGATCGATAATTGGGCCGAAATCTCTGCTAGATCGTTAAATGGGCCTAAAAGTCTGTTATATTGAAAATTGGGCCGAAATCTCTGTTAGATCGATAATTGGGCCAAAATCTCTGTTAGATCATAAATGGGCCGTAATCTCTATTAAATTGTTAAACGGGCTGAAATCCCTGCTAGATTGATAAATGGGCCAAATTCCTGCTAAATCATAAATTTGGGCATAAGTTGTTAAATTGTTAATTGGGCCAAATGTTATTTTTGGGCCTTAATAAAAATGGAAATATTGACTCTTGTTAATGGGCCTTTTGATTAAATCATTGTATAATCACAGCTTTACTTTGCATACATATTGCATGGGTTGGGAAAATGATGAAGAGAAGAAGGCTGTTGCCAAAATCTAGTTCTGGCTTTGCCACAAAATTATAGCTATTTGCCTCTAGTTCGGTGGCTCTGCCACAAAAGTAATAAATGGCTATTTGCCTCTAGTTCTGTGGCTCTACCACAAAAATAATAATTGGCTCAATGCCTCTAGTTCGGTGACTTTGTCACAATCTAGTTCGGTGGCTCTGCCACAAATATAAATTGGCTTAATGCCTACGATTGGTGTGATGGCGGGGTGGGTTGACTTGATCCCCACAGGTGTGATGGTTGGTACGGGGGTGTGTAGCAGATGGAATTAGGTTTGGGAGGGAAAAATTCATTTTTACATGCATGTTATTAATTATGTTATTCATTATGCTATTAATTATGTTATTAATTATGTTGTTAATTCTGCCTATGGGCTCAAGGCCCAAATCCATAATTTGAAAATCTGGCCCAGTGGACAAAGTAAGTGAGTTATACACTGAGTTCTATGTAACTCACCCCCTCAAATTTTCCATCTCAGGTAATGGAAATTGACGTGGACTTGGGCCGAGGATGACTTCGTGGAGGCCATACTGCAAAACATGGGTTTATTAAACTCGAACTTTTTAATAAGTATTTTACTATTTTGGGTTAATGTAATAAGGGCCTCTATTAATAATTTATGGATTTTTATGTGTGTTTGGTTTTTTTAAACTATATTTTGAACATTTAGATATGGGCTTATGATTATATGATGTTTTATCAAAATAAATTGGGTTTTCAAATATATGAAATTCCTTTATAAATATTTTAATATTGTAAACTCTTAAATAAATTACCTAAGGGTTTTGATAATACAATGTTAATAATGTTTTTCAACTAATGTTTTCTAATATACATCAAATTAAAATACTCTTCTAATTTTTATTAAACCCGTAATTAAAAATAATATTGTAGTTTTCAACTTATTGAAGATTTTAAGATAGCTTGATTCATGTAACAAACCAAATCTAGTCTTAATGCATAGACCGGGTTTGGGGTGTTACATTTAATAATATCGAGCCGCTTTCAAAAACTTCAAATACCGTGGTTTGGGTTCGCAAATAATTTCTATATGAAATCGTTCAATTATATTTTAAAGATCAGTATGGCACCACAAGCATCCGGCAATAAGTCAAGTAAGTATTTATTGCTTAATAATTACTATGATGATCATAGGAACACTCTAGAACTTTTAGTTTTAGATGTGAAAAATCGTAGAGATTGAGACTATAGGATATGTTGCGAAAAACAACTTTACCTCTCAAATCTCATAAAACATCGTTAAGAAACACCGAAACAAATTTTCTAATTCATAAAACTTGTAATCGATAAAAGCGAACAAGCCATCATGAGCACTAGAGGGCGTGGTCCCGGGCGCGCGAGACGTGGCGTGGTAGAGGCCGAGGTGCTACAATGAAGCACCAAATCATATCTCGAAATGGGCCTTTGCGTCAATTGAGAGTGAGACGGGATCACGCGATCACATGGAAGAAGATAATGCATTAACTCAAGCAATGCTGCGAGTCTTGGAAAGGGTCACCGGAACTAGAATTGGGCCAACAACTCGTGGGTCAATTTCAGAATGACTTAAGTCCAATAATGCAGAAGTTTTCAGAGGAGTCTCCGGTGTAGCTCCGAATGTGGCTGAATACTGGCTCGAAGCTGTGGAACGGATTATGGATGATATGGAATGCACTGTTGAGCAAAAACTAAAGGAGCTGTATCCTTGTTAAGAGATGAGGCGTATCAGTGGTGGCTCACTGTTCGAGAAGGTGCCAAGGCTGCACTGATTAATTGGGAATTCTTTAAAGCTTCCTTCTAAGGAAAATACGTTGGAACGAGTTATGTAGATGCTCGAAGGAAAGAATTTTTGAATCTTGTCCAAGGAAGTAAGACAGTGGCAGCATATGAAGCTGAGTTTTTACGTCTAAGCCGCTATGCTCGGACAATTGTATCAACAGATCATGAATGTTGTGTGCGTTTTAAGGATGGACTTAATGATGAGCTGAGGGTTCTGATTGCTCCACAGCAAGTTAGAACTTTTTCCACTCTTGTGGAGAAGGCCAAGATAGCCGAGGAGGCTAAGAACTCGAGCAGCGAACCAGAAAGATTAGAAAAAGAGAGAGACACAAAGTGATGCGGTTCTTCAAAGAGATTCGAAGAGACCTCGGAATGATGAACCGTTCAAGGTAGAACACGGTATCAAATAATCGAAGTCGAGATTGCACCGAGTGTGGGAAAGACATTTTGGAGAGTGTTGGAGGAAAAGCGAGCGCATGTTACAAATGCGATTCAATGGATCATCGATTACAAAATTATCCTCGACATTTGGATACGACTCAAAAGTTTGTAATAATGATGCACAATAGGCGAGGTAATCGGCTGACCACCGAGAGGTCGTGGACTAGGTCGTGGTGGTAATGGGGCTGGACGTGGTCGAGGTGCACTGGGTCGAGGCAATGGTCCCAGAGGGAACGCAGATGCAAGACAGACTGATCGGTTTATGCAGTTAGACACTGCGAGGACGGCAATGCACCAGATGTGATAACTGGTACGTTCTTCATCTTCGATGTACCTGTTATTGCTTTAATAGATATTGGCTCTACCCACTCATATGTTGCTAACGCCATATCTGGAAACCTAAATTTAGAATCTAAAATTACCGATAGTGAGATGACAGTAATTAGTCCTTTAGGACAGTCGATAATTGTTAATAAAATGTTTAAAGACGTGCCCTTGAAAATTCAAGAGGAGGTATTCGTGGCGAATTTGATGGAATTGCCTTTCGACGAGTTCGATCTCATTCTAGGCATGGATTGGTTGGTTAAACATCGGGCGCAATTGGATTGTGCTAAAAAATGAATGTCAGTAAGAACCTCGGATGATAAGGAAGTCATAATGATTGGTGAGCGAAGGAACTACTTGGCAAATGTGGTATCTGCATTAAAAGCAGAGAAGTTGGTTCGGAAAGGATATAGTTATCTGTGCTTTGGATGCCAAAGAGTTATCTGTGAATGATGTGAGAACGGTGAAGGAATTTCCCGATGTATTTCCCGAAGAACTTCCCGTATACCTCCAAATCGGAAGTAGAATTTGGCATTGAGCTTTTGCAGGGGCGACTCCAAGTGTCCATTGCTCCTTATAGAATGGCAATCAAGGAGTTGGTGAGCTTAAAGCTCAAATTCAAGAATTGTTGGATCGGGATTTATTCGACCAAGTGTGTCTCCGTGGGGAGCACCAGTTTTGTTCGTTAAGAAGAAGGATGGATCGATGCGTATGTGCATTGACTACAGACAATTGAATAAATTGACGATCAAGAATCGGTATCCTCTGCCGAGAATTGACGACCTGTTTGATCAATTAAAAGGAGCTTCAGTTTTCTCTAAAATTGATTTGAGGTCGGGTTATCACCAGCTCAAGGTGAAAGAAGCAGACATTTATAAGACGGCATTTCGAACTCGTTACGGACATTATGAGTTTGTAATGATGCCGTTTGGATTAACCAATGCACCAGCTAGCATTTATGGACATGATGAACCGAGTCTTTCAACCATATTTAGACCGGTTTGTGGTAGTGTTCATAGATGACATATTGGTTTATTTGAGAAATGAGGAGGAGCATGACAAGCATTTGCGGATAGTATTACAGCTACTTCGTGATAAGCAATTGTATGCCAAATTTAGTAAATCTGAATTTTGGCTAAAGGAAGTGACTTTCCTTGGTCATGTGGTATCGTGAGAAGGAATAAGGTGGATCCTCGAAAATTGAGGCTATTCGGATTGGAAACCACCAACATCGGTAGCTAAAATTTAGAGTTTCTTGGGTTTATGGATACTATAGACATTTTGTAGAGGGTTTTCGTTGATTCTTTGCACCTAACTAAAGCTGCTGCGGAAGGGAGCTCCGTATAATTGGACCGAAAAGCGAAGAAGAGAGTTTCGAGAAATTGAAGAAGATCCCGACGGAAGCTCAGGTTTGATTCAAAGGAGGTCGAAAAGAATTCTTGTTTATTGTGATCGTCTCACACGTGCAGGTTGTGTGTTAATGCAAAATGGAAAAGTGGTGGCCTATGCTTCTCGTCAATTGAGACCGCACGAAGTAAACTACCCTACTCATGATTTGGAGTTAGCTGCTGTGGTCTTTGCTATAAAGATTCGGAGGCACTATCTCTACGGTGAGAAATCTGTCATCTACACGGATTACAAGAGTCTTAAATACCTTCTTACCCAAAAGGAGTTGAATTTAAGACAAAGAAGATGGGTAGAATTATTAAAGGATTATGATTTCTCAATCGAATATCATCCTGGAAAGGCTAACGTGGTAGCTGGCGCGTTAAGTCGTAAGGCAGTATCTGATTTGAGAGCATTATTTGCCCATTTGAGTCTGTATGAGGATGGTAGTTTGTTAGCAGAACTTCAGGTGAAGCCTCTGTGGCTGAAACAAATCAAGGAAAAACAAACATCAGATGAAAAGTTGGGACCTTTACTTCAGCAAGTTGAAAATGGTGAAATCGAGGATTTTGGAATAAACACGGAAGGAGTGTTGTGCTTTCAAGGAAGAGTATGTATGCCTAAGGACTCAGATCTGAGGCAAATGATTCTACGGGAGGCGTATAGTAGCCCTTATGCTATGCATCCCAGAGGAAATAAGATGTATCGAGATCTCCGTGAACAGTATTGGTGGCCAGGGTTGAAGCGTGAAATTTGAATTTGTGGGAAAATGTTTGACTTGTCGAAGTGAAGGCGAACATCAATTACCGTCTGGATTATTACAACCGATAAAGATTCTTCTTTGGAAATGGGAACGGATAACTATGGATTTTGTTAGTGGGTTACCTTTAACACCTACTAAGAAAAATTCTGTGTGGGTAATTGTTGATCGTTTGATGAAGACTGCTCATTTCCTACCAGTTCGTACGGATTATTCATTGCAGAAGTTGGCAAAACTGTACGTATCTGAAATTGTGAGGTTGCATGGGGTACCTATATCTATTATATCAGACAGGGATCCCAGATTTACATCACGATTCTGTAAAGCTTTGCATGAAGCCTTGGGGACAAAGTTGAATTTCAGTACAGCTTTTCATCCTCAGTCTGATGGTCAGTCAGAGAGAGTAATTCAGATATTAGAAGATATGTTAAGGGGGTGTGTAATCGACTTCAGGGGTAGTTGGGAGGATTATCTACCACTGGCAGAATTTACGTATAACAACAGCTATCAGTCTAGCATTCAGATGGCACCTTACGAGGCATTGTATGGTCGTAAGTGTCATTCTCCTATTTGTTGGACTGAGTTGGGCGAACGACATATGTTAGGTCCTGAGATGATATCTGAAATAGAGGAAAAGGTAAAAGTTATTCGAGCACGGTTGAAAGAAGCCTCAGATAGACAGAAGTCGTATGCAGACCTGAAGCGAAAGGATATCGAGTATGATGTGGGGGATCAGGTTTTCTTGAAGGTCTCACCTTGGAAAAAGATCTTCAGGTTTGGAAGGAAGGGCAAGCTAAGCCCTAGGTACATTGGACCTTATCGTGTGCTGAAGCGTGTTGGTTCAGTGGCTTATCAGATTGAGTTACCTCCGAAATTGGATCAGATTCATAATGTTTTTCATGTTTCCATGTTGAGGAGTTATAGATTAGATCCTTCGCATATTATACTGGTAGAAGAATTAGAGTTGAATTCAGATTTGTCCTTTGAAGAAGAACCAGTGGAAATCTTAGACCGAGATGTCAAAGTGCTAAGAAAGAAAATCGTGCCGTTGGTCAAAGTTCTATGGCGTAACCACGGAGTGGAGAAAGCTACGTGGAGCCTGAGGATGCAATTCGGCAACAATACGCTCACCTCTTTCAATCAGGTAAATTTCGAGGACGAAATTTTCTTTAAGGAGGGTAGAGTTGTAACACCCTAAAAATTTGAGTATTGATATATTGCATGATTTGGTGTTTAGATTATGAAGGAAAATTTTCTTACTTTTATTTTTGTGTTTATTATAGTCCCAAGAAGAGTATAGCATAATTTGGGTAAGGAATAAATTTTTATTTGAGAATTTATTGAAGAGAAGCAAGTGTCATTAATACTTAAGTTAATTTAAGTGTTAATAAGTGACATAAGATGAGTACATGGCATGGTGGTGTTGGCGCATGAGTTGTAGCATGAGGGAGAGGTTCAATCCTTGTTTAGCATCTAGGTAAATTTTATTTTTAATTTTTCTGCACATGTATTGCAAGTGTCGGCCAAGCATAAATATGGTAAGTGTTGACCTTGTTATTTTTGGTTAGTATATCAAAGGAATAAGGTAAGTGTTAACATATGGTATGGAATCAAGAACTTAAGGAAAGATATGGAGACATGGGGCAAGTATCAAGGAGAATGTTTTGGAAACAAAATCATGGCCATTTGACCAAGCATTTGGACGGCAATATGGTCTAGGGAGGGAGCCGAATTTTTGGTGTTAGTTTGGCTAGGATTTGAAGTCTCTTTTTGGTCATTCTTAGCATTGTGTGCATAGTTTTGAAACTCTTTCTCTACCTTTCTCCCTTGGCCGAAATTGAGCATTGGTAAACCTTAATCTTTTGACCATTTGGTCACTTTTGCATATCACCTTAGTATTTTTTGTGTGTTCTTTTCTTAGTGACGAAATCACCTATACCAAAAAGCCATTCTTTTCTTTTCTTCTCCCCATTGCCGAATATACAATGCCATTAGATTCATCTCTTTTCTTTCTCTTTTCCTCTCTTTGAAAACGAATCCTCATCATCATCTTTTTCTTCCATCTTTTATTTCTTTCTCATATTTCTTTTCAATCAAAATTCTCTCCATTAATTCTCTCATGGCCGAATGCTAGTGTGCCCATAGCCGGAATTTTTCTCTATTCCTAAGCATCATTCTCAATCGTTTCTTTTCAACCATGGACAATAGGTAAGGGTTCCTTTTTGGTTGATATTAGTTAATAGAGGTTTGGCCGAATTTTAATGGTGGTAAGAGGATTTTTTGGATCGAAATTTATTATTCCTTCTATTAAACGTTTTCAATGGTTATATTTTAGTGCGATAACGGAAGATCGGAAATCAAGTGGTCGTGAGTGACATAGAACGCTTGGATCGATTCTCCTTGTGGAATAAGAATATTTGTGGTAAGGAAGTCTCGTTCTTTAAAACCTTTAGTCATAATCGATATAAATATTTTTAGGACGTGCTAACAATCTTTTGATATTGAAGACTTTCAAAATTGGGAAGAAAAGGCGGTGTTTAGTCTTCGTAAGAAGGGCGGATCCATTATTCCCCTAAGTATAAGCGAAGAGCGGTTTGGCGGTCAGGATTTTCCACTGGTTATGGACCATCTTAGAAGGAAGTCAATTATTGAAGTTGTAAGAACTCCGAGCCTTTGTACGTTAGTGGATTCTCGTGAATAGCGAATCGATAAGCGAGGAGAAACCGAAAATTGAAGTGATTCAACATCAAGAGAGTAAGGTTTTGGATCTAATATCGATAATGTATTTTTTATACAAAATAGTGTTCTAACGGATCGAAATATGTTTTAGGTGTCGAGGAGCGAGAAGGATTAGTACCCTCGATATCGAGGTGTGTAACTTCACACTTTTTTCTCGGGTTTGGATGTTATTGCGGTATTGAGTAAAATCGTAAAAACGACTAGATCGGCTTAAAACGTAATAATTGGTATTTCGACAAAAATACATGAAAATGACAAAATTGTAGAAATTACGAAAACACCCTCGAGAAATTAGTTGTAAATATGTAAAATTGTATATCTCGTAATAATTGGGCCGAAATCTCATTAGATCCATAATTGGGCGAAATCTACATTAGATCGATAATTGGGCGAAATCTACGCTAGATCGTTAAATGGGCCTAAAAGTCATTATATTGAAAATTGGGCGAAATCTACATTAGATCGATAATTGGGCGAAATCTCTATTAGATCATAAATGGGTCGTAATCTACATTAAATTGTTAAGCAATGAAATCCTGCTAGATTGATAAATGGGCCAAATTCACCTAAATCATAAATTTGGGCATAAGTTGTTAAATTGTTAATTGGGCCAAATGTTATTTTGGGCCTTAATAAAATTGGAAATATTGACTCTTGTTAATGGGCCTTTTGATTAAATCATTGTATAATCACAGTTTACTTTGCATACATATTGCATGGGTTGGGAAAATGATGAAGAGAAGAAGGCTGTTGCCAAAATCTAGTTCGGTGGCTTTGCCACAAAATTATAGCTATTTGCCTCTAGTTAGGTGGCTCGCCACAAAAGTAATAAATGGCTATTTGCCTCTAGTTGGTGGCTCGCCACAAAAATAATAATTGGCTCAATGCCTCTAGTTCGGTGACTTTGTCACAATCTAGTTCGGTGGCTCGCCACAAATATAAATATGCTTAATGCCTACGATTGGTGTGATGGCGGGGTGGGTTGACTTGATCCCCACAGGTGTGATGGTTGGAGCAGGGGTGTGTAGCGGATGGAATTAGGTTTGGGAGGGAAAAATTCATTTTTACATGCATGTTATTAATTATGTTATTCATTATGCTATTAATTATGTTATTAATTATGTTGTTAATTACGCTTATAGGCTCAAGGCCCAAATCCATAATTTGAAAATCGGCCCGATGGACAAAGTAAGTGAGTTATACATTTGAGTTCTATGTAACTCACCCTCAAATTTTCCATCTCGGGTAATGGAAATTGGCGTGGACTTGGGCCGAGGATGACTTCGTGGAGGCCATCTTGCAAAACATGGGTTTATTAAACTCGAACTTTTTAATAAGTATTTTACTATTTTGGGTTAATGTAATAAGGGCCTCTATTAATAATTTATGAATTTTTATGTGTGTTTGGTTTTTTTTAAACTATATTTTGAACATTTAGATATGGGCTTATGATTATATGATGTTTTATCAAAATAAATTGGGTTTTCAAATATATGAAATTCCTTTATAAATATTTTAATATTGTAAACTCTTAAATAAATTACCTAAGGGTTTTGATAATACAATGTTAATAATGTTTTTCAACTAATGTTTTCTAATATACATCAAATTAAAATACTCTTCCGATTTTTATTAAACCCGTAATTAAAAATAATATTGTAGTTTTCAACTTATTGAAGATTTTAAGATAGCTCGATTCATGTAACAAACCAAATCTAGTCTTAATGCATAGACCGAGTTTGGGGTGTTACAAAATGACTGACTTAGACTATGCATTTGACTGATTTGACTGTGATCGTATGATCGTGTTTTAACTGACTTGACTGTGGGCGTGTGACTGATATGCTTTTAATATATGTCTAAATGACTGTTTCTTAGCATGGTCATTTTGCATACACGTGTAATGATTGAGCATGACATACATGGCATATTGCATGGGGTTGGGACATTGATATGGAGGAAGTTCTGATAGGGTCACACGGGTTTTATAAGACGACTATGGATCCAATATTGATCTGTTAAGGTCGCACATGTCGCATAGAAGACTGTGGACCAACGGACGGCTTAAAGCCGGCATAATCTAATTATGACTTTGTGCCAACCTAAATATGGCTTTATGCCAATCTTATTTACCCGTGGCTGTGTGCCTAACATATATATTGATGACTATGGGTCGATCATGATTACTTGTGGCTATGTGCCAATCATATTAATGTCGCTGATGTCTATGTGCCAAACTTATTACAGTAACCTACTACACCAAAACAGACTTTTAGCGGTGTTTTTTTTGGCCTTTAGCGGCTCTTATAAGCGCCACTAAAAGTATTTGCGGCGCTTTTAGAAGCGCCACAAAAAATGCCGCTAAAACAAACGCCGTAAAATTTAGCGGGGTTTTTAAGAAAAAACTGACACTAAAGGTCATGACTTTTAGCGGCGCTTTACTCACAAACGCCGCTAAAAGTCAGCGGCGTTTGTGGGAAAGCGTCGCTAAAGATCATGACTTTTAGTGGCGCTTTTCCAAGTCGCCGGCGTTTGGGAAAGCGTCGCTCATGACCTTTAGTGGCGCTTTTCCACAAACACCGCCAAAGATCATGACCTTTAGCGACGCTTTCCCACAAACGCCGCTAAAGGTCATGACTTTCAGCGGCACTTTTACCACAAACGCCGTTAAAGATCATGACTTGTAGCGGCGCTTTTTCTACAAACGCTGCTAAAGATCATGGCTTTCAGTGGCGCTTTTACCACAAATGCCGCTAAAGATCATGATTTGTAGCGGCGCTTTCCCACAAATGCCGCTAAAGATCATGACTTGTAGCGGCGCTTTCTTACAAATGCCGCTAAAGATCATGACCTTTAGCGGTGCTTTCCCACAAACGCCGCTAAAGGTCATGACTTTTAGCGGCGCTTTTCCAACAAACGCCACTAAATGTCATGACTTTTAGCGGCATTTTTTTACAAACGCCACAAAAGATCATGACTTTTAGCGGCGCTTGTTCCCACAAACGCCGCTAAATGTCATGATTTTTAACGACATTTTTTTTACACACGCCACTAATTTGTACAGATTTGCATTATTCAATTTGTTCAATATTATACCCTTCTTGCACTAAAACCAACCAATAACAGTAAATATGGCATATTATTCCAACCCAAAACCATAAATTTAGCATAAAAATCACACCAAATGCATTAATTCTAAATGATACTTGAAATTCAATAAATTAAATTAATGAAAATATTGTTACAATAAAGTTAAATGTAATAATGTTAAAATAATCTTAAAATGAGAAACTACATGTCTAAGATGGCGGCTTATCATTCTTTTAAACATCTCGCATCATATCTTTAAAGTCAGTAGCTAGAGCTCATCGTACTTTCTGTTCTGCTCTGCTAGCATAGATGCTGCCTCTGCCTCTCTTGATGCTCTACTGCCTCCCTAGCTACTGCCGCTGTCTCCCTTACTGCTGCCGCTTTCGCATCCACTCTAAGTTGTTGCTGGAGTTCTTCATATTTTCTTTGAACATCAGTAATATGCTGCCTCTGCTCAACCATGCTCTCTTGCATCTGAGCTATTTGGTCTTTTAGCCTCTGAACTTCAGCACGAGATTGACCCCCAGAAGGCATGTATTGCTGCGAGCCGGATCCAAAATATTGGGTCGGGGTAACACCAGATCCTTGAAATCGAACTCGACCATACCTTTCAAGACCAAAAACATCAGTGATAATTCTATTATAAATATACTCAAGATTAACAGAACTATCAGTCGAAGTAGTTGTACCTTTTAGGACCCAAAACATCGGTAATAATTTTGTTATCAATCTCATCAAGATTAACTGAACTATCAGTCCGAAGCAACCGCTTCATATTCTGCCTTCTTCTCCTTTAGTTTATCCTAATAAATCAATGAAAGAGTTAGAAACGAAATATATAATAAGAAGGAATGCAATATAACTTAACATTATAAATTTAAAACTACAAACGATGAATTAAACTATTATAATTAAACATTAGAAATATATATAATAAATCAAATTTTATTAAGTAAAAATACCATAATTTCTACAGCTTCGAATGTTATCGGAGACCCATCCTTCTTCCTATGCGTAATGTCAGAAAGTTGAACGCGTCCAACTTTTTGACGAATTTAACTTCCTACATTGTAGCGTAAAAATATAATTTAATAAAATAAAGTCATTAATATTTGATGTAATTAATAAATTATAATACCTCGGCCTCATTACACGAGCAAAACTTCTGGAACCTGCCGTGTGCGTGAATTTTTGTTTCTGTCTGCTGCTTATTCCAACTCGCTCATGGTCCTACATAATAGAATTTGAATTATGTATATAGTAAATACGATAAATCAAAAATTTTATAAGACTTCAGAATTACGTAATACCTCTCCTTTCTTTGAATTCCAAAATCTAACTTGATCTTCCCATTGGTACCTCAACATTCCCGGCGGGACATTTCACAATTTTTTGTCGAGGCTTATGTCTTTCTTAAAATATTGTTTTTTTTAGCGTGCTTTTATTGTCTCTCCATTTTTTACCCAATGTCTTCTTAACATAGTCATCGGAGACCTCAAAAGCAAATCTACCCTGAACCAAAAAAGTTTAAAAAGTTAATATAAATAAAGGTTAATTCTGCAAGTATTATAAATTACATTCACCTTTTATTACCTTAATATTATCGAGAGCCTGATTTTTGTTGGCATCAGGCATGTGATGCCATGATTCGTAGTTAATGGGAAACATATTGGCATTTCGTGCTATAATGCCCAAATAGCCTACCAACAGTCGAGCTTCAGATCCGATAGGCTGGCCATGATTATTTCTCCTAACTTCAACACGCTCGGTAGGCTTTAAGTCGTATAAATCTTTAAGTAATGTACGTCCCCGACCTCTGCGTGTCCCACCACCTTCAGTTGAAAAATGATATATTATTATATTAAAATTGAAAAATGACTCAATAATAAAATTCAACATCCATGTAAAATAAACTTAACATTACTTTGAAATTCTACATGCTCGTCATCTATGTCCGGCTGACTAGAATATCCAACAACTGTATCCTGTTCACTATTTACTTCTTCTAGATTTGGAGTATTGTGGACAATACTTAAATCTCGCAATCGTCTTCTAGGCATTTTTTCTGCAATACACATAAAATAGTTCAAAATTTTAGTAACAAATACCAACAATAATAGGACATTTAAAATAGTTAAATTATATAACATGACCAACATGAAAATTATAATATTACATATAAATAATAAATCGTAAAATCTTACTACATCATATTTCGTAAATATCTTCATCCACATCTAGACGAGTCGATTGAAATTGTTGACTAGTACTAGGGATATTTTCATTTAAGTTTTGTTCTGGAAAAGGCAAAGTTTCTGATCTTTCGACTATGTCATCTCTACTTCCACTGCCAATGTCGAACAGGTCTCTAGGGGTGTTTCGAAGTACAATGTACCAACCCTCATCAGTTGGATCTTCAGAGTAAAAAACTTGTTTAACTTGAGAAGAAAACACATGCGGCTCGTCCATCAGTTGTTCTCCGGTGTGAATCAATCAAGAGAAATTTACCATTGTAAAGCCATATTGATCGTTTTTAATTTCGCGAGCCATATTCACATCAGCCCAATCACCTCGAAATAAGACAACTTTGCATTTTCCAAATAATCCAACTCAATGATGTCAGTAATAAGTCCGTAATACTCCAGATTCCCCTCGACAGGATTACTATCCCTAGCACTAGCATAACTTGTAATTGAAGAATTAACAACAATTCCACAATTTTGGGTTCTCCTCAATCTCTCGCGATACCTTGTATGAATCTGTTGATGAGGAAGGCACTATATCTTTTCACTATTCTGTTTGGACCTTGTGAAAGCCATTTAACTTCGTCATTTACTTCATTCCGACTCCAAACCTATTGAATTGAAAGTAAATCGAGTAATTATAAATGTAATGAGAAAACATTATTACTTGTCAATGGATACTTAAATTGCATACCATTTGGCTTAACCATTCATGGAATGATTCTGTGAACAACTTATTAATTTCTCGTCGATTTAATCTTTGGGATCGTGAACGAGCTCTCAATATTTGTTTGTACTCACTACGGTAACAAAAGTTTTACTTTGTTAGAAGACAAACAAATTATAATTGATGAGTATTTATCAAATTCTAGAACTTACTTCCGAAATGGTTCCATTGAATCGTGATGAAAAAGAACGTATCGATGTGCTTGGACCCATGATCTATCGTCTAATTCTGCAATTTTGACTTTGCCGATCGGTTCTCTGAAACTTTGAAATAAATAAGTTTCTTCCAAGTTATGATCTGTGAGCCCAACATTTCTACTTGGTCTGTTCATTCTTGTTTCAACATCTTCCAAATACCGCGAACAGAAAGTCATACATTCCTCTGCCAAGTAGCCCTTGGAAATTGATCCTTTCGGATAACGCTTATTGCGGTAGTAAGACTTTAATTTGGATAGGAACCTAAAACGATATACAACATTATCAAAAGTTGCAACTAAAAGCATTGAGGTGAATGAAGGAATAATTAGCAAATAAAGTAAGACCTTTCAATGGGATACATCCATCGATAGAAAACGGGTCCACCAAGTATTGCTTCACGCGGGAAATGAATTAACAAGTGCACCATAATAGTGAAGAAGGAAGGCGGGAAGATCTTCTCCAGATTACATAAAGTCAATGCGGCTCAATCTTGTAGTGTCTCAAGTTCTTGAACATTCAAAACTTTACCACAAATGCCTTATTTGACAGTTCAATTACACAAGCCGTCACCTTTTTCGACATACAACACCGCATAGCAACTGGCAGTAAGTCTTGCATCAAAATGTGATAGTCATGCAATTTTAAGCCATATAGACTTCGATCCTTAAGACTCACACATCGAGATATATTTGATGCATACGCATCCGGGACCTTTATATCCGTCAACACCATACATAACACTTCTTTCTCCATCTTGACATTGAAAAAATAGTAGGCGGCAACTGATATTTCATATTCGAAAGTGCTCGAGGATTAAGCTCACGCCAAATTCCCATATGGACTAAATCAAGTCGACTCTGAAGATTATCTTTCAATTTTCCATCGACATTCAAAATAGTCTCAATGATGTTCTCGCAGACATTTTTCTCAATGTGCATGACATCAAGATTATGGCGTAAAATCTGATGCTCCCAATAAGGCAACTTGAAAAAAATACTTCTTTTTTTCCACAAGTCCGCCTCATTGAGATCATCCTTTTCATTAGATTCATCATCAGATTCATCCCTAGATCTTCTATTTCTTTGCGGGTTGACCGGTTGATTCATCTTCCCATAAATAAAATCTATATCTTTCAACATTGAGAATATTTCGGATCCATTGGTCTGCGAAGGAGCTGGTCTGAACTCTTCAGTAACATCAAACTAAGCACTCTGAAATCTAAATGTATGATTTTTTGTTAACCACCGACGATGCCCCATGTAAGAGAACTTCTTCCCATTATATAACCATTGCGAACATGTCTGCGCAACACAACACGGACAAGCATAACATCCCCTGGTACTCTAACCAGATAAATTAGCATAAGCCGGGAAGTCGTTAATAGTCCACATTAAAGCCACACGTAAATTAAAGTTCTCTTTTCTCATTGCATCATATGTCTGAACACCAGCCCAAAGTTGTTTTAACTCGTCAACAAGTGGTTGCAAATAGACGTCAATATCATTCCCCGGCCCTTTCGCTCCAGGTATAATCATAGACAAGATAAAAGAAGATTGTTTCATGCAAACCCATGAAGGCAAATTGTAGGGAACAAGCACCACAGGCCAAGTGCTGTACGTTGTGCTCATGAGTTTGTAAGGGTTAAATCCATCGGATGCTAGCCCAAGCCTCACACTCCGAGGATCGCTTGCAACACTTGGAAATTTGGAGTCAAAAGATTTCCAAGCTAAAGAATCTGCAGGATGCCTTAACAATCAATCATCGATTCGTCCATTACGGTGCCACGTCATTGATTCGGCTATCTTCGACGACATGAAAAGCTGTTGAAGCCTTGGTATTAGCAAAAATACCGCAAAATCTTAACTGACTGCTTCCTTGACTGTGTATCTTGTTCATCCTTGTTACCATCCTCTATATTTCTATTAACCCAACGGGATTGGCCGCATACATGACAGCGTTGTTGGTTTATCTGGTCGCCCCAATACAACATGCAGTCATTTGGGCAATTGTGAATTTTGTTGTATCCAAGGCCCAAATCCTTTATCAATTTCTTCATGTCTTTGGAAGATTGAGGGATTTTGAAAATGGGAACATTTCTTGTAGAAACTCTAACAGCATTGTCAACGAGTTTCCGGTCCACCCTCCCAAACATTTCAAGTGAAAAAGATGAATAAAGAATGACAGTTTGGAATATTTTGACCCCTCATACAGTTCTTCGTTCATTTCACCAAGTAACGTGTAGAACCTCGCCATTTCTTCATTTGGCTGTTCATCCGGTACACTTATTCCCCCTTCGGTGAAAGTATTTTCACCAAAATTATAATCATCGGTTGCACCCAAGTCAAGTGGAAATAACCCGAAACCATCACTGCGCATATTAAAAGCATCCCGTAACATGCCTTCCATGTTATCATCTCTAACATTCTGATTGTAAGCACTATGAGGATACCCCAGATTCATCGATGAAGATGCTCCACTAGATGTACACTCTCCATGAAAAAACCATTTTTTGTACCCCCGGACAAAGCCATCAATAACTAGATGTTCGTGAACAACTTCACGATAATGCCGATTAATATTGCAACACTTCTTACGGGCAAAGAATCATATTCTCTTGGCTTGCATTTTGAAATGCAAAATTCAGAAAAGTTTCTACTCCATTTCGATAGCCGTTGCTTACCCTTGACAATTTCATCCAACTCCTATCCATTTCAGTAGTTCTTTGAAGTCTAAAGTTGACGATAAATTACAAGGCTAAATTGTTAATTTATAATTTATTTAAGTAATGATATGATCATATATATAAGCGAGTACTATGTAAGTTATGTAGTTTAATCTTAAAATTATGTAAGTTATGAAATGTGATCTTAAACTTATGTAAGATATGAAATTTGATCTTATAATTAAGTTATGTATTCTTTAAGATTCATCATACGTGGCATTGTTACACAGGAAGGATCCGTTATATCTTACAAAGAGATATAAGGCAACCCGTCGAGATACTTTGAATTTTTTTACATGTTATTATATGTTTTTTTTTAAATGTTATTATATGTTTTTTTTATAATTGAAATTTGCCGTGATGTTAAATTTAAAAAGTTTTTAACTTACATATTTTAAAAAAAAATATTTTCTATTTTAAAACATATTTAAATTAGATCATAAAACATCTAATTTCAATACCGAATGTTATATTAAACATAATAATAATCCGTCAGCATGGATGCATAATTTGAACAAGAAAAGTTAGTGTTAGTGGGGAGGGTCTTACGGGTGGATGTGTCACAACCAACTAGTAACTTTGTGTTTTTGGTCCCCTTAAACATTATTTTAGTTACAAAATTAGGGTGACTTGATGGATTTCTTTTTAGACTATTGTTGTAAATTTAATGTGTTCTTAAGAAGTACTTGTAATGTATAATACTTTAATTCACTCGAGAAAAAAACTATTTCATTTCTATAAATCATTTACATATTGTTGTTGTAAATTTAATGTGTTCTCAATTATGTACTTCTTTATAATAATTATAAGAAATTTATTGTTCAAGATTAATGAATAAGTAATATTTATAGTTTCTTGCTAATTAGCTTCTATTGGTATGTTGAATGATGTATGTGCCATATTTTGATTTTATGTTTCATGCTACTTACATAAATATGATACAAATAATTTATTTCTTGATCTAAGTGAATTTTTTTTATTTTTTTATTTTTGAGATTGTTGAGATGTTGTGAGGGTGCTTAGAATTTGAAATAACTTGTTCAATAATTTATTGTAATTGAATCTTATATCTAATGTCAAGTCTATAAAATAAAATAAAAAGCAAAACAATTTCATTAACTATTTTTTTCGAGACAAGTGCTAGTATAATATATTTACTATATGAGATGAGATTGTTGGAAAGATTAAGAATCGGTTAATACATTGATTCAATGATGTTTAATTAATGTATTGAGACAAAAAATCAAATAAATTAGGGTTTTAATTTTTAATAATTTATTTAACCGTTAAATGGATTAAACTGTTAATCGTAATAATCTTATTGAAAAACATTGGATGAGATCTATTTTTTAATAAAATCACCTAAAGACTTAAAACTAAAAAGGTAACGTACCCATGGTTTTGTGCAAAATCTCCATTAAGATTAAAAATTAGGTGAAATTTGAAACATATTTGTCTTAAGGAAATATATTTTTCGTATTAGAAACATGAATCAACATCATTATTTAAGAGAACTGATTATTATTTAACAAATATCTCTCGATTTAATATTTAATATATATATATATATATATATAAGCGAGTCACAGGCACATGAGCGAACTAAAGAAGCAAAACCGACAATAGAAGAAATGAAATAGAAAACAAGCGTCTCGACGGTGAGAATTCAAGCCAAACCCACTTCAATTCCAATATTTTGCTTATAATATGCACCATTCTAACAATTTCTTCACTCAAAGCTTCAAAATCCACTTCAAAAAACTATTTCATTTCTATAAATCATTTACATATTGTTGTTGTAAATTTAAGCAGTTTTAAATTACTTCTTTTAAAAAAGTATTTTTATAATAAACATATTTAAATAATGATCAAAATAAATTTTTATAATTGTTGACTATATGTCGTGTATTATTTGAATATTCAATTTATGTAATTTTAATTTTCCTTGCAAGTTTAATCACGTTCTTTACATTTTAAAGGATGTTAAAGTTTTCTTTATAAGGGAGCATGAACAAATTATTATCCAAGTAACAGCATATATACCAACCAAGTAGGATAATAAATAGCAATTTGGAACTATACTCATACTAATGATATAAAAAAATGAGGACAACTATATGTAAACAGTGAAAACTTACCAACAAACTAATGGAGAACAATCTGCAGAAGAAACTAAGTTCGAACAATATGCAGATGAAAGTAGGGTAGAACAATCTGCAAAATAATTATGGCCATTTCATTTCCAGATTAGCACCAAATAAACGATTAACACCTAATACAATTAATTCATGTGAACCAGATATAAAAACTTTATCAATAGCACTACCAGATATTAAATCAAAGATAAATGTAACTCTTCAGTTGAACCAGAAGTTGCAGAAGGAGCATGAAGCAGATTAAATGTCACGACTGCAATAGCTATTGAAGGTACAACCTGGAAAAGAAAATGAAGGGGACAAACAATATTAATTATCAACAACTGAAAGGCATTTTTATATTCAATTGTAAAAATAAAGCATTCATTACATTACAAAACCATGGAAAATAATTTCAAGTTATCAAGTGGGTTCTTTTCCATACTATATAACAACTTATACTAAACTACGGCATAAACTGGGGTGCAACTGCAACCGAGAGACGATGGCAGATGTTAGTGGATTATAAGACTTGCAGCAGTAATGCGAAAAAAGCTTAGGGAGATAAACTTTTTAGACAATTGTTAATAGATGTATGCTTTTGGTATATATATATATATATACAAAGGGAAGATCTAAATCTAACTAGATGCATGCACCTAATAGAGGTATATTCAAATATCCCATACTGAAGCCAAAATATTCGTTATATACATATGTCAAATAAGAGTACTTTAGAAAAAGTGAAGAAATACGGATCAGAAAGCATTTAATAGTGCTTTCAAGAACAACTCATTTCAAATGAACATGTAAACTAAAATTATTAAGCAAGCAAATACATAGACAATAAGAAAGTACCGACATACTTGCGGCAGATCATCTTGTCCTGGTTGTATTTCCTAGCCAATGCCATCAAAGAAGGCTTTATAATGCCACCTCAAAGTCTCAGAACCAGATGCAAGGTTGATTCTACAGAGTTACACACAAACAAACAATCAAATCAAACTAAAATATACATCGAATAGAAAAAACATATACACCAAGGATTTCTGAGTATTGTTCGATGAAATTGAAGAAGCAATACTTGAAAAGTTATAAATTCCAACGAAGCTACTTTACATTTTTCCTAAGAAGAAGACATTACTTAAACATGCTCATGGCTTTAATTCACAGTTCAATTGGTAGCCGAGAGTGCTCGAATAGCAGTAATGGTAGACTCAACATCACTACTAAACTCTTTTCTAAGCTATAAAAAAAAAACAAATGGAAATGAAATGAAATGCCTAAGTAAAAAAACTGAAAACCATAATTTTCAAATAAATGAAAGCCTAGATTATAATCAAATCTAAAAGAAACAGAAAAGAAAAGCGAAAGTGAAAAGTACCCAAGAGGCAGTGGTCGGGTTTGATAGAGAGCTTGGAATTGACAAAGAGTAGGATAGCTTGCTTTATGGAATCGAATCTGGTGACTCCCTCTGTTTTCAATTCAACAAGCAACTCTGCCTCTACATCAACGCAAAATATTATGTCCTCGTTGTTTATTCACGTCGGATAGTACACAAAAGAAAAAAAAAATTGAAGCATAGAAACCAATATATGCATAGAATGAAAATTACCCAGTGTAGATAATACACAAAAAAAAGTAGTGATTAAAACAAAAGTGTTACCTTGAAGAAAATTGATCAATTTTCTTTTACTGTAAAAAAGAGAAGAGATTGGAAATCAAAGCAAAAGAAAAGGAAGAGAAGGTGCAGACCACAACTGTTGGAAACAGAGATGGGAATAGGAAGAGCAAAGAGATGAGAGTTAGGGATTTCGGGAAATCAAAAAATGGGGGAACATAAAGAGTTAAGCAATTTTTGATAAATGCTAACAATACGACGCCGTTTTTAACTAAAATAAATTGATTATTTGCAGCGTTTTTTGACAAACGTCGCTATTTTTTACCTTTTGCGGCGTTTTTTTTTATTAAAAACGCCGCTAGTATTCTTGATACTAATATATTTTTAAAGATTTAATTAATTTTTTCATTATTTTAAATATTAGTATTTTAATTTTTCATTTAAATAAATAATTTTTTAAAAATTTAAGTAATATTTAAAATAATTAGATAAATGACATCGTTTAGTTTAAAGTAAAATAATATATAAGTCATATACCCAAAAAATTTAAAAGTATTTTAAATAATAGTATTTTATTTTTTCATTTTTAACATTTATTTTTAATGTTATTGGTTCTAAATTTTTCTACACATCATTAATTTTTGAATATTTTAAAAGTAAATTACAAATAAATTTTATATTAATTAATTAATATAAAAAATTAGATAAATAATAATAGATCGAAGAGGACGAAAGAGTACTGCATGAGTTTTCGAAAATAATACATGATGGCCACTTGGATGATGGATCAGAATGTAAGGAGCAATACAACACTAGTTTGTTTAAATCCAGACCCTAAGTCGGCCCCTAAACCCCTAAAACCTATAAAACCTTAAACACGTAACCCCAAAATCTAAACTTTAAAACATTATAAACCCTAAAACCCTAAACTATAAACCTTTATAAACTCTAAACCCTAAAATACCATAAACCACAAAATCTTAAATCATAAACCCTTATAGACATATAAACCCTAGAAGCATAAATACTAAACCTTAAATCAAAAACTTTGAATAACTAAAACCCTAAACTATAAACATTAACCCCTAAACCTTACAACCCACACCTTACACACTAAATGCTAAACCCTTAACACTAAGGCAATAAAATTAAACATTAAGCATAAATTAAACCCTAAACCTTAAACCTTAAAATCCTAAACTTAAATCATAAACCTTAAACTCAAAAACCTGACACATTAATCATTTCCCCCTAAATCCCTAAATCATAAACCCATAAACCATAAACCTAAAACCCTAACCCATTAACCATTAATTTCCCTCTAAACCCCAAACCCTAACCTTTAACATATTAACCCCAAACCCTTAACCATTTACCTTTAAACTCATTAGCCCTAACTTTTAACCCATAAAACCCTAGGGCAACCTTAAACTACAAATCATAAACCATAATCCCTAAACATTAAAATAGTAACTCCTAAACCTTACACCCTAAACTATATATGTTAAACCATAAGCCCTAAATAATCATGAGAATTAATATTCAATATTTTAAAATTAATACTATCTCTTTTACGATTATATAAGAAATTATTTAATATTTTCTTGCATTTTTAACAAATATTTTTCTCTTAAATAATTTAAACTAGAATCATAATTTTAATGTATTAAAATTAATGTTATCTCTTTTACAATTATATAAGAAATTATTTAATATATAAATTTAAAAAAAATCAGTCATATATATCCAAAAAAACTTTAAAATTATTTGCGGCATTTTTCCAAAAGTGCCGCTAATGCTCAGACTTTTAGCGGCATTTTTCCAAAAGCGCCGCTAATGCTCAGACTTTTAGCGGTGTTTTTCCAAAAGTGCCTCTAATGCTCAGACTTTTAGCGGCGTTTTTACAAAAGCGCCGCTAATGCTCAGAATTTTAGCAGCGTTTTTGCTCAGACTTTTAGCGGCGTTTTTCCAAAAGCGCCGCTAATGCTCAGACTTTTAGAGGCATTTTTCCAAAAGCGCCGTTAATGCTCAGACTTTTGGCGGCGTTTTGTAAATAAATGCCGCTATTGCTCATTTTTAGCGGCATTTTATAAATAAACGCCGCTATTGCTCATTTTTTCGCGGTGTTTTCTTTCAAACGCCGCTAATGTATAATATTTGCGGCGTTTTTCTTTGAAACGCCACTAAAAACGCCGCTAAAAGTTTGTTTTGGTGTAGTGACCGATAGCTTTGCGCCATCCTGATTATGGCTCTGTGCCATGTTGATTATGGTTTATAACCATTCTGTTTATGGCTTTTAGCCGTTCTGTTACTAGCAGCACTGCTGCATTATTATTACTGGCAGCTATGTTGCGATATTGGTGTGCTGGCTGGGTGGTTCAATTTTATCTCCACGTAAGTGTAGGGTTGGTATGGGTGGTGTGTTGGCTGGATTGGGGTGGGATGCATCCTCATACTATTGCAAATCTGTTTATGAGATCTATCACTGTACTGGGCTTAGGCCACTTGTTCTGTTATTGGTTTGGGCTAGGCCCAATTTATTCTGTTATGGGCTGTGACCCAAATAATATTGTAGTGGGTTTTGGCCACGTATGCTCTGAACTGGACTGTATGTTACTGCTAAAGGGCTTTGGCCCAGACTATTTCGATTTTGTTTCTGTATAATGATTGTTACTCTAGTAAGGGGATTACACACTGAGTTTTTGTAAACTCATCCCTTTTTCTTGTCTGAGTAACCCCAAAAGTTAAGAGGATCGGTCTTGCGAGGACTTGGAGGTGACGACACATCAAGGGTATGTTATGCTTTGGACTTTATATATGTTTAAATTGTTGTTTTGGGTTTTAATTTCTGTAATAAGGCCTCTCTGGATTGAATTTTGAATTTGGGATTTTGTTACATTTTATATCTGTTAAGACGTAGACAAGTTTTCAACCCAATTACTGTTTTTACAAAAACATACATTTTAAACTTCTTTACCTTAAATTAGCTTCCGCAACTAAAAGAGATTTTTAACGAAGTTAATAATGTTTTTAAAAGTGATTAACTTTTCAATGAACCACGTTTTGAAATTGAATGAACACAAATTGAGACTTTAGTTTTTAAATATTAAGGAGGGTTTTCAATGAAAACATGGTTTTTGAAAAACTCTTCAATGTGACACGCCAGATTCGGGCCTAACTTTTGGGCAGGGTTTAGTGTGTTACAACAGAGAATAAGATTTTAGATTTGAGAATGTTGTGGGGATGGTAAATTATCAACATCAACAACTGAACAAGGTACATGATACATTTGAGGTCAATGTGGCTAAGTGTCAAACAGAACAAAAAGAGTGCATTAATCATCTTGCCAATCAAATTCAAATGCTAATTCAGTTGTTGCTCATTTGGAGATTTATTCGAACTAACAGTATTGTGCTCATGAAAATGATGTTGATGGAGACAATGAACAATATCGTACTCGTTCTAATACTAGTAGACGAGGACATTGTCACACTAATGAAACTTTGGGTACTCATGATCGTGGCCAGCCTTTTGTAGCTAAACTAAAGTTCTCTATTCCATAATTTTGTGGAAAGAATCATCCTAAGACATATTGTGAGTGGGAATAAAAAATTTAACTTATGTTTTGTTACTATAAATGCCAAGAGGAGGAAAAAGTCCCATTGGCGATCTGTAAATTTTCGGATTATGCATTGAGTTGGTGGACTCAACTTGGAATTAGTCGTCAAAGAAACTATAAAAGGGAAATTGAAACAAGGGACAAGTTGAAGCAAATTATGTGAAAGCGTTTCTTTCTTTCTCATTACTACAAAGAGGTCAAAATGAAACTTCGATGCCATGTTCAAGGTAACCGATCAGTTGATGAGTACTTCAAGAAGAGATTGTTAAATGAAACGAGGAGTACAGCTAATCCCTCACCTGTTGTGAAATGTTATTGGTGTAGTTCAAAAGATCATGAGGGTTTTTGATGGCCAATTAAATATCCAACTAGAGAAGAAAAGAAGTATGAGTTTGCCCCTTTTGTTGACTCTTACTATAGTGAAAAAAAGATTTGTGATGCCAAACTTTGTGAACCGAAAAAAGATGATAATGAGAATTTTTTCCTTCAATCTATGAAGTTAGATGAGATAGAAACATCATGTTCTTCTATTGAGATGTATTGTACTGAATTGAATATTCATAATACTTGTGAGAGGGATGTGGGAAATGGGGAAGAATCATGTGATAAGATCGAGAGAAAAAAGATAGTGAGTGATAAAAGTCTACTTGATGGTCCAAATTTGGTGAGTGAAAATCCATATAAGAAACAATTGGAAAGTTCACAAGTGGAAAAAGAAAAAGAAAAGTAATAAAATACCCATACAAAAGTGAAGAATGATTATGTTTTAACCATCTCTAACTCAAATTTGTTTAGTGGTGTTTCTTTGTTACAATATTTCAAGGATCCATTGATGGACTATAAATTATATTACTTTACCATCGATAGATAATTTTATTTGTGGGAAAGAGGTAAGTGGGCTCCCCTTAACCAGTATCCATTGCTGGAACAAGGCTACAGAGCATTACTGGAACTTTTAGAACATTTTTAAGATAATTCACGTAAATTACTATTCACTAACCGAGATTACTCATATCATCCCTTAATTGGATCCTTGAGGCCCAATGTGAGCATTAGAATCAAGTCGTGACTTAACCAGAAACTCTAAGAATTTTTCATGAAATTACAAAAATTTTCTAAGTTACAGGGCTCACATGCCCGTGTGGTCCAAGGGACATGCTCGTGTGACCCTGGGACACGCCCGTGTTGCGGGCCATGTATGACCTCGTGTAACTCTCTGACTTGTGAACACGGCCATGCCACACGCTCGTGTGCTAGGCCGTGTGGTTAATTAAATTCTTTCGAAATTAGGTGCAGGTTTCACACGGCCAAGACAGACGCCCATGTTCTAGGCCGTGTGGCACACATGACTAAGACACATGCCCGTGTGCTCAATTTTGAGCATTTTGTTTGTCAATTTTAAGGTGCAGGGGACACAAGACCTAACCACATGCCTATATATCAGGCCGTGTGCCATACACGGTCTAGACACACGCCCGTATGTCTGCCCGTGTGTACAAAATAAAGCCATTTCTAGCTTCATTTCTCACCCAAAATCACACCATTGACCTGCACTTAAAACTTTATATCCAAATACCAACCATTTCAAGCATTCAAATTAAGTAAACTCTATCATTCAACAAGGCATACCATTACATGGATACGTGTTTATAATCTTACCTCGATTTAATCTAGGCATTACCATCTTTACCACATTACTTAAATCACATGTATGATTAACATAATAATCCACTTCATAATACCAAAATAGACCATTTCTAGCCATTCCAATGGCTAGGATACAAAACATCATTATCAAGCCAATTAAGGCCAAGTTAACCTATACATGCCATTATACCAAAATGATTTGCTATACATATACCCAAAATAAGATAGTGGATAGTGTGATGATGCTCCAATGATCTCCAACCTTCGCGAGCTTTTGAGCACTATAAAATAGGGAAAAATAAAAGGGAGTAAGCATTACATGCTTAGTAAGCCCGCATAACAGAAAACTAAACTTACCAAATCACATTTATTAACATTAAGCATTTAATATCATGCTTTTCATCAATTTGGCAAATTTACCTAAAGGCATACACTCAATCAACAAGTTAGTCACATAATTTTCATACACATCAAGTAAACATAGATGAGCTCATCATACTATTTTCCTTCAAGACATCATTCATTTCATTCCATAGTTCTCTTATCATGCCAAGAGTTTTGTCCGTTGAATCATTGAAATTTTGATGGATACTTGAGTAGTACACTCAAGGTGTACAATTCAATAACCTGTCAATTCTTATTTTAGAGTACCCTTTAGGGCATTTAATCAAAGAACACACTCTTGAGCCACATATCGTATAATAGGATGACCAGTCCAGGCTAAATCCTTTATGTAACGTATGCTCAAAAGAGCTCAATTAGGATTACCAGTCCAGGGTAAATCCTAATTGTAACATATGCTCGAGAGGGATTATATAAGGATTACCCGTCCGGGCAAAATCCTTTCCATAACAAGGTCATTAGGATAACTCGTCCAAGCTAAATCTCGTCAGCAACAAATGCATGACATCATTTATTTCAGGAAAGCATAAATATTCATCGGAATTCAATATTCAAACCAGACTTTACCCTTTTTCCAACATTTCCAATCATGCAATCATTCATACATTAATAATATTCACATAAATGTAAATTATATTACATAAAATCATAACATTCAAGTTAGCATATTTACATGCTCGATTAAGTTACACGAACTTACCTTGACACTGGTTCGCGTATAAAATCTACTAATCTAAAACCTTTCTTTCCCTCGATCTAACCTCAAATTTGTATTGTCTGAATCTATATAAATAACTTTAATTATCAATTTCACACATTTTATATTCATTTGGACTCAATTTATGTCCTAGGAAAAATTACCATTTTGCCCCTAACTTTTCCATAAATTCTAATTTCGTCCTTAGGCTCAAAAAATGAAATTTATGCAATTTACTCCATATTCCAAGCCTAACCGAAATCTCAATGTAGAATTTACAGCACATATTTTCTATAAATTTCAGAATTTTTCATCAATTTTCACAACTTTACATTTTAGTCCCTAAATCATGTTTTCATAAAAAATCACTTTGTAAAAGTTGTTTATCTATCAACAACCTTTAATTTTCTACCATAAATTTCTAATTTTCAGCATATTCATCAATGACCCAAATTTCATACTTTGATAACTTTTCAAATTGATCCCTCAAATAGATAGATTAAGCTATCCCGATTTCAAAAATATCAAAATTACTAAAAACGGGGATGATGAAACTTACCCAGTTAAGCCATGGAAGTTTCTTCTCTCTTTCCTAGGGTTTCCATGTATTTAAGGTTGAAGATGACTTAATAATAAGATGATATTGTTTAACCTCTTTTTAATTAATTTAATTATTTCAATTTCCAATTTAGTCATTGCCCTTTTTCTAAATTTCCATGGATGAGTCACCAAAATATCTACATACTTTTCTTTAATGGTCTAATTACCATATAAGGACCTCTAGTTTTGGATTCCATAGCTATTTAATCCTTATAGCTACTAGAATTCAACTTTTACATTTTATGCGATTTAGTCCTTCTCGTAATGAAGCACATAATCAATAAAATTTTCTTATCAGAATTTTTACATGACATTTCTAACATATTACGGACCATGTAATAAAATAAAAATAAATTTTATTTTCGAATTGGATTTGTGGTCTCAAAACCACTATTCTGATTTCACTGAAAAATGGGCTGTTACATGAACATTGATCATTCTCCACAAGTGCTAGAAGGTAAGAAAAGTAATGATCCATCAGAAATTGAAATATGTAGGCATACCTTGAATGTTTTTAATAAGTAAGCTACTAATTTTATTTTTTCTTACGACATGATTTCTCATTGGTCAAGTTTTAATAAATAATGGTTTGAAAGTTCAATTGATTTTATGAGTTTATCAAGGTATGTAAAGCTTACTTTATTGCATTCAACAGGTCTATTACAGAACCTTATGCATGTAACAACTTATTTTCAATGAAATTGGAATAGTGGTTTCGAGACAACAAATCTGAAGTCAAAAAATTTATTTTATTATTATTTTATTGCCTACAACATGGTTGTAGTACCGTAAAAAATTTCGTTAAGAAATTTTACCATTTATATGCTCTATTTGATAAAAAGGACTAAATCGCGTAAAGTGTAAACGTTGAGTTCTAGTAACTAAAAGTATTAAATAGCTATAGAACCCTAAAATAAGAGTCCTTATATGGTAATTAGACCACTAATGAAAATAGTGGAATGTGATTGCTTGGCATTTGTGTAAATTTTAAATGTTTTAAAGGTTATTTTTGTAATTAGTAAATAAAGTTAATATTAAATAAAAAAATGACAAATATTTCATCTTTTACCATTTTCAACCAAATATGAAAAAAAAATAGTAGCCATGGAAGTTTGAAGTTTCGGCAACCCTAAATACCTTGCATTGGTATGTATTTTGTCCTGTTTTTAATGGTTTCTGTGTTTTCAAGATCGTTGTAGCTTGTAGGACCGGTGGCTTATCAGCTTGAGTTACCCCTAGAGTTGAGTCAAATCCATAATGTATTCCATGTTTCGATGTTAAGGCGCTATCGTTCGAACCCATCTCACGCAGTATCAGTGGAAGAAATTGAAGTAAGACCAGATCTGTGTTTTGAAGAGAAGCCAGTGAAAATCTTGGATTTGGATGTTAAGGTGTTGAGAAGGAAGTCGGTTCCTTTGGTCAAAGTGTTGTGGCACAATCATGGTTCAGAGGAAGCTACATGGGAGCCAGAAGATGTGATGCGATAGCAATACCCTCACCTCTTTTGATCGGGTAAATTTCGAGGCCAAAATTTCTTTAAGGGGGTAGAACTGTATCATCCTAAAATTAGGGGTTCTGCATTTTGTGCTATTCTATGTGTTTGGCCCGTTCAGCTTGTTATTTTAGTATGTTTGAGGGTCTTGGGGAGGCTCGGGTTCGAGCCAAGGCTTTGGAAAAATTTTGCTTTTTAGGGCACTTTAGGGGGAGAGCTAGTGGATGCAGGCTTTAAGCATGTTTGGTTGTAATTTGATGTCACAAGTGGAGCGTGTCGCTTAGTGGTTGGCGTTACAAGGGAGCATGGAAGGGGGAGTGGGTTCGAATCCCACATGTGGCTTTTTGGGGGAGTTCTTTTTGTGCCAGGAAGGGAAGGTGGTGGAGTTTGCGTTGAACTCTTCTAGGAAGAGTTTGAACTGATCAAATGAATTCAAATGGTGGATGGAGAGGAGTTTGAGGAGTTGAATTGGTCAAAGAAGCTTGAAAGAGTGATGGAGAGGGGTTAGTAGAGTAAAACTAGGAGAAAATCAAGGAAGTGGAGAGGTGAGTGAGAGTTGGCTGAATGTTGGAGAGGTGGGAAGAGAATTTCAGCTATGTGATGTAGTGGCTAGGGAGTTTCGGCATCTTGGTGTGAGATAGCAAAACCGAACCTTTTGGGAGTGATATGCTGAATTTTATAGTTTTTTTAGCTTTTCTTTTGACGTTTTGGGTGTTTGACTCCTAAGGCATTTTCGGGTTGGTTACTTTTAGTGCTTGTGCCAAATCTCTCAAAGTCTTCTCTCCATCTTTTCCTTTCAAGTTTTTATTTTCTTTTCTCCTTTGTTCACACTTTAGCCGAATCACTCTTCTTCTACACTTCTTCTATTTTCTTCATCATTTCTTCTTGCACCATTATTTCTTACTTCACTAGTCAACCTCAGTTGCCCATTTCCTTTATTTTTCTTTTCGTCTCTCTCTTGTTATTCTCTTAAGCCGAAACCCCTCTTGTGTCAAACTAAACCCATATCTCTCATCTTTTATTGTAAGCCGAACATCAAGAAGCATCCCTTTTGGTTTGCCGAAAGTCTCTTCTCAATCAGCCTTGATTGTTGCAAGGTAACATGTTCTCTCTTCATATGTTTTTCTCTCTCTTTTCGATGGATTGAAGGAGTCATCCTCTTACTTCTTCCTTTTTAGGCCGAATATTAGTACTCTCTTCGCCTTAAAGCGTGTTTGTTCGTTTGTAGGAAGCCAGAACTCTTGTCAACAGTGGCAGAATCTAAGACATCTTGGTAAGTTAGTTTTGGCCATTTAGGGGTGATGGTTGGACATTCTTAATAAGAGTATTTAGGCCGAAAGGCCATTTCTTCTTTATTTATTAGGCAACATCTTTTCTAACTCGTGAGTTATTTAGGAACTCAGTCAAGAGAATAGAACCAAGTGGCGTTGATAATTAAGGTAAGAAGTTTTTCTCTAGTCCTATACGATTAGTCTCTCTTTCGTGTTACTCTGCCATAACCCAATTTCTTTGTTAGACAATCATCGATCTCTCTGAAAGTACTGTATTGATCAAAGATTCTCTTCATAGATGCGAGTGCTAGCCAATCTAAGGAGGGGAGTGGACTCGTAGTCTCTGCTCCCAAGTTCAAACGACGTGTTGTGTCGATGGTTCGAGACTTTTCGCCGGGTTGTGGTAGAGAGCCGACATCCATTTGGGATAGGCAGATAGTGGTTATTCCCGCTAGTGAGATTAGAAATGATCAGGAGTGTCTAGTTCTTCACATAATTAGGTGTGTATTTCGCACTACTCTAGCTGTAGAGCGGCAAGTGCCGAAATGTCGGTCAAATAGCAATAGTAGCCACACGAGCGTGCGAGCGTACATATGGAGGCTTTGACACGATAGTTGAGGCCATCATCAGTGTTCTTATGGGTTTAGGCCGAAAGGGGCCATATGGGCCCGTGGGCCTAATCGGGTAAATTCTATGATTGTGTAGTAGATATTGGACTGCTCTATGTGAATCTCATACCTATGGCTAGATTTGGGCTAAGTGGGCCACACGAGCGTGTGGGCCCACATGGGCCGAATAAGGGGCCTCGGGCCCATTTACACCGTTATGACCATTTAGGTTATCTGAGTTGCTTGGGGCGACAGTAGGCCTTTGGAAAGGCTATTAAATGCGAAATTATCAAAGTACCCTCGATGGGTAAATTGCCGAAATACCCTTAGTTTGCGAAATTATCGAAATACCCCTGGTTTGTAAAATTATCGAAATACCACTGGTTTGCAAAATTATCGAAACACCCTATGGTTTGCGAAATTACAGAAATACCTCTAGTTTGTAAAATTACCAAAAGACCCATAGTTTGTAAAATTACTGAAATATCCCTGATTTGTGAAATTACCGAAACACCCCATAGTTTGCAAAATTACTGAAATACCCTTAGTTTACAAAATTACCAAAATACCCCTGGTTTGTAAAATTACCGAAATACCCCTGGTTTGCAAAATTACCGAAGTACCCTCGATGGGTAAAATGATCGATATGCCCCTAAAGGGCAAGATGCCCCTACATGTTATATGGTTATTCTTGTATGCGATTTATGATTATTATGGTATGTTTATTATTGTATGATGCATTCATGTGTTATTATGTTGCATGGGAAAGGGATTATTAATATGGAGGAAGTGCTAATATGATCGCATGACTGTGGATCCACCGAAGGCTTTTTAGCCACCAAGTAGCCATGCTGCACCGATAAGTTAGTGCCACAACCGGTGCTACATAAGTAGTGTACGGATGGGTGGGTTGATTAAATCCCCACAAGAGTGCGCGGTTGGACAGGAGACGGAGTGCAGGGTTGGTATGGGCATTAATGCATTGCATATATGGATTATATAATTAAGATGGGATAAGGCCCAAATATTTATGATATGTGACATATGATATGGGTTAAGGCCCAACCGAGGCTATTTTGGGCTAAGGCCCAATTGCCACCGTTATTGCAATGGGCTTCGACCCGAATTTTTGTGATTCATGTTTTTACTGATGAGAGTTGTACACACTGAGTTCTCGTAACTCACCCCTTCTACTTAATTTTGCAGGTAATCCCTAGCTTTGTGGATCTGGAGCCGAGGTGGATTCTGTGGTGGCCATGCGTATTTCTTTCTTAAACTCTGTTTTCTTTACTTAAACTTATTTTTAATTTGGGAATATTTTATGTAATAAGGCCTCCGGGATTTTAATTTGGTTTTTTGGATTTAATGCGGTTATTATATTAAGAAATGTTAAGTATGGAGTTTTTTCTAAAAATATAAACAATCATTTTCCAAAATATTAACAAGCGGATAACAAGCAAATAAATAATTAAATTTGGGATTTTCTTAGAACTGCAAAAACTATTTTCAAAATGTCACGGTTTTTGGAATCCACTAATTTTAGTTTTTCGTGACACAAAAATAGTTTTCGATTGCTAATATTATTACTTGCAACATGCAAGAAAACCATTAACTCAATTCTATTTTTTTTTCAATGGAACCAAAACTCGAAATTTTTACACAATATCAACGCTACTAAACAACCATTCCATGTGACATGCCAGATCCAGTCATAACGTCTAGGCCGGGTTTGGGGTGTTACAAGATAGTTGTTGTTAGATAAACAATTTTTGTAAAGAGATTTTTGACGAAAATGTCAAATTGGGATTAAATTAAAAAATAAAAAATTTTAAATGGTGAAATTGTAGAAAAAAATAAATATAGGGCTCGTTAGGGACTATACTGGGTTGTGGTAAATTGCATAAATTTCTATTTTTATGAGCTAAGGACTAAATTGCAAAGAAATTAAAAGTATAGAGGTAAAATGATAATTTTGCCAAAATATGATTTTGGGTTAAATTGAATAAAATACATATTGAATTGAGCTAAATTTATCCGTATAGATCAAGACAAACCTTGTATGGCTTTAGATCGGGGCAATGATAAAGTCTCAGACTAGTAGCCTTCGTATCTATGTATACTCGTTGAGGTAAGTTCGTGTAATTAAATTGTGTATATATGTTTTTGATTGAAATATACTTGTGTTGTGAATTGCTATATGTATATACCAGTTGCATATCCAATGACATACGACTACTACCGAGCTCCGTTTGAACCTGAGGAATTCGTAGGATACAAATGACATGTCATTAAGGTTTACATGATTTGGGTGCTAGACCTAGACGTCCTACCAATGGCTGAAGTCTGGCATGTATTACGGATACTACACATATCGTGTGAGTAGCATCATGTAGCTACGTTTTAACCCACAACTCGTGTGAGTAAGCCCATTTTCACAGCTCGTGTGAGCACACTGATTCACAGCACGTGTGAGAATACATGTATAGGATTTGACGAATTACAGTTATATGATTTAGCACACTATGTGTGAGCTATCCCAGGTATCCAACAATATTCTAAATGGTTCAACAGGCAATATTCTGATACGAAATGGTAAGAGTTCGATACGGACTATGACAAGGATACATATGAATTATATGGAATGTTGTTACATGGTATATGGAAAATTTAATTGGATGATACATGTATATGAAACTTAATCAATTGTTGTACTCATCCATGGTTATTGGTTTATATCTGTATTTACATGGCTAACATGGTTGGTGTATATGTTCTTAGGCATTTGGCTAAATTATGTTGGGATATGCTATGTTTACTTACCTATTATATGATTAAATGGTAAGTTATGTTTTAAGTTATACGAACTTACTAAGCTTAAATGCTTACTCTATGTTATTTTCCATGTTTTATAATGAACCAGAAGCTCGTTTAGGTTGGAAGCTTGTCGGAGCTATATCACACTATCCGTTAGCTCTTTTGGTATTTTTGGTTGTTTAATTTTGGTTATAATAGCATGTATAGGTATTATGGCTAATGTTGGCCTATGTGTGTTTTAGTTGTTGAAATGGCCATTTGGCTTGGCTTGTGTATTGGAAATTTGTTGGTGTAATGGCATGGTTTGGCATGTATATAAGTAGCCTTAAAATGGTTGATGTTTGGTTTGATATACTTGAATAATGGATGACGAAATGATAGCAGTGAATATGCATATTATATATGTCATGTGGCTTGTTGGGAATGTGGTGAATTGGTACTTAGTTATGAATGACATATATGAATATTGATGCTAGTAGTTGAATGGTATATTTAGTACCATTTGGTATGTATTGGTAAGTGAATTCAATGGTATGAATTGATGCAAATGTAGTTAGAAGTTAGTTCATCATTTTGACCAAAATGAGTACATAGTTAGACATGTTTACATATTTTCATTTGAGGTACCAAAGGGCATATTGGTTGTATGATATTATACCATATGTATATTACTTGTTTATGCATGATTTTGATGCCTTGTTATGGCTTATGTATATGTGGAATTTTGGTTGTAGGTATATGCCATGTTGGGTGAGAAAAATGGCTTGTAAAATGGCCTATTTTCGTCCATACAGTCGTGTGTCTCAACCATGTGTGACACACGGCCAAGTGGCATGGCCATGAGTCCCTATAGCTTTCAAGGGGTTACAAGTCAGGCTATTACACGGCCTGGCACACAGGCATGTGAGGTTCTTTCGAAGGGTACACGATTGGCACATGTGTGGCTTGGCCGTGTGACCCAAGTCATTGATTTACAAGGGCATGGACATGGGCTGGGACAATGCCGTGTGACCCTTGCAGTGTTGAAAATTTTCAATGTTTTCTGAAAAATTCTCTGAGTTTTTGATTTAGTCCCGACTTGTTTCTAATGCTTATTTAGGGCCTCAAGGGCTCGTATAATGGACAATATGTATGTTTTCACTTGGTTTTAATAGGTTTTTTGATACGATATGAAATGTTTATAATATGTGTTTGAATGATCTGAAAACTCTGGAAATGCTCTGTAACCTTATTTCGACTACAGTTATGGGTTAGGGGTGTTACAATGCATTTGATCTTGCAACAAAATTTTCTATCTTAGACTTTAAATATGAATTTTTACATAATAATATTAAACTTATTGATTTTTATAATTATATGAAATTCTTGACTCATTGTTAGAAACTCTTATGGATGACTACGCATATTCAAAGAAAGTTACAAGTTATTTTTTACTTGAACACTTATGTGCCCAATATTTCTTTGTTTAGTGTTGATACCTTGTTTTTAAAGGAGACATCCATGATCGAAGCTAATTTGAAGGATTGGAATAATGTCTTTGATCCTGGAGATAGTTTTGTTGTCCAAGTAAGCTTAGGTACGTATTTTTTTTCATTTTATTGTTATTAATTATAATCCCTTTTCTTTTTACGCAGCTAAAGATTCAGGGACGAATCTTCTTGAGAAAGGGGTAATGATGCGAGTCTCAAGACCCAATTTCAGACCTATGGATTACACTACCTCAAGCCCAAACAATAAGATGAAAGACCAAGCAAATCAAATCAAGATTCGACCAAAGGCAATATGTGAGGATGAATCTTTTTGAGGAAACAAGGAATTATACATGCACGAAATGGGTGAAATTTATTAAATTCCATTTACCGAGGTTGCTAGTTTTTATGTTTGAGGAATCAGTAGAATTGAAATGACTTTTTGGATGGGATCCAGACATTTCTTGGTTAAGATGTCTACATGACATTCGAAGATCTATCTCTTATCTTTGAAACGCACTATGAATCACTCTATTTTGAGTTCGGTATCTCAAGTTATGACCATTTTAGTGAAAATTGCGTGAGTAGAATTTTTGGAAGCAATTATGATGGGAATTATAAGTTTTGGGATTTTAATTCGAGTTTAAAGCATATTGGTTCGAGTTTTAGGCTTAATTTGTATTATATATGAGCCGAATATTGTATTTATCATTTCTTATTGTATTATTTTTTTATTCCAAATTTTTTTATAATTATTAAGTACTTTAAGTGATTTAGAGTTTTATGTAAGAATGAAAGTTTAGTTTAAAACTAAGTTTTGTTTAGGTTAATTAGAGTTCTAATATACTTAAGATTTTTATTAAGATTTATTTAGCTAGCCTATATAAAGGCCTTTAGATTGTACACAAAAGCCATTTTCATTATTATTCTACAACTTCTCTTTTGAGTTGATAAGTCCTTTTTGAGTTTTTCTTTTTAAGAATTTATCTTGAGTTTTCTTTTAGAAGAGTTTTAACAATCTTTTCAGATTGCGAGGATCATCTTCAAACTTTTTCTTGCTAATTTTTCTTCCTTGGAGGGAAAATTAAAGCCGCTTAAAGGGGGTTGTGGATTTTTCTTGTTTCCAAGGCTTCTTAGGACTTTTAAATGCCACGTTCTATATTTTCCATCTATCTTCTTTATTTTCTTCCATATTGTTTTAATATTTGATTTATTTTATATTTTATTTGTCTTAGTTTTTTATTTTAAAGATATTTTAATTGTTTTACTTGACGTAGATTATATTGTGTTTCAGGTTGTATCAAAATCCAAGTTTCTTTCCAAACGTCTAGAGCCTTAAGTCAAATTCGCGACTTGGATAAACTTTACAATCCTCTTTCGCACTCATCCGTTCTTATCCCTATCACCTAATACATTCATATGTATGTGGCGCAATGAACACAATGGCTAGAAATGGGCATTCCTATTTCATAACCTTTTTTAGCGATAATTCTAGATATAGTTATGTATACCTTAGAAGGTATAAGTCTGAAGCTTTTGAAAAGTTCAAAGAATACAAGGCTAAAGTAGAGAAACAAACTGGTAAAAATATTCTTGAACTTTAATCAAATTAAAGAGGGTAATATCTTATTCGAGAATTTTTGGATCATTTGATAAAAAATAAAATTATGTACGATGGACTCCACCTAGAACTCCATAACAAAATGGAGTGTCTAGGAAGAGAAACAAACTGTAATATCCTGATTTTGGGGGTCTATGCATTTGGTTGTTGCATGGCTAAATTAGTAGGTTACGGCCTTGAGGTGTGTATTGGGCTCAGGATTGGGCTTAAACCCGGGTTAATCTGTTGATAAATAATGTTAATGTGTGATCTAAGTCAGATAATTAAATTAGTAGCAAGTTGGGCTTGTGGCCCAAAGTTAGAGGTGCTATAAGTGGGCATGAAGGTGGCGTCAAAAGGGGAGGAGTTTGGGCCTTGTGTGGCCGCTTGGGGCCCAAATGGATGGGTCAAGATTTGGCACTCCAAGGGGGAAAGGGGTGGACGACATAGTGGCTACAATTTAGGAGTTTATTTTATTTTATTTTTGAGAAATTAAAAGTTGATAATTAAGAGGGAGGAGTTGGTTTCAAGGTGGCCTCTTCTAAAGGTAAGATAATGATTGGGTTATCAGGTGAGATAAAGGCTATCATGAGGGAGAGAGTTGGCCGAAACTCCAACTCTGTGTGTATTTGTGTGTGTGCTGAAATTCAATGCTAAGGAGATAGTATTTTTGGCATTTTTGGGTGGATTTCTACTTCTTGAAACTTTGTTATTCTCTCAATCTCTCTTTTGCCAGAAATCACATAAGCTTTTCTCCTCTTTTCTCTTTTTCCTCCCATAGCCGAAACCCCTTTAGGCTTCTCTCTTTTCATCTTCTTTTGTGAAAACCGAAACTCCCTAGTTGTTTCTCCTCTCCTCGAAAACTCTCTAAAAGCTGAATACTCCTTGTGCGCATCATCTTCTTCCCATAACCGAATCTACAAGGGTGGATTTTTCCCGAAGGTGCACCATAAGCCGAGTACTCCTCTTTAATCTAGTTAGTTTTGGGATTTTGTTTCTCTGCGATTTCTCTATTTTCATTAAGTTGCTAACCCAACCATTTGTTCTAAGGCACATCGATTTCCCTCTCTGCTCCTAAATTTAATCATCTTTACGGTGATTAGTAGTGCCAATTTGTGGAAAAGCCGAAGGTAGGTGGTAGGTTCTAAGGTGTTTGGTTGGTTGTAATCAGTGATTTGGTTTAATATTTTGGGCTTGGCCGAATGTAGGTAGAAAGGTGGACTTTCTTAAAGGCTTTTCGGATCCGAAAACTAGGTAAGAGTTTTGTTTAAACACTATGATTATTGATTAGATCTCATCGGTTTGATTGGTTTAGTGACTAAGGATTATTATGGAGTCGAATAGCAGTCAAGCAATAGGAGGGGTTCGATCTATAAACCCAACGCCAAAATACAAGAAGCGATCTGTGTCAGGAGTGCGCGATTGGCCATCCAGGTGTAGGCCAACATCGGAGTTGGATCGTAGGCCAATAGTGGTAGTCTCGAGTGACAGTAGCATAAAAGCAGTAAAAGCATTAGTACAAAAACCAGGTGTGTAACTCTTACCACTTTCTATACTTAATATGTAAATGTTGTGTGTTGTTAAAAGCCAGAATGATGGCAATGGTTACAAGAATACCCTTGTGGGTAAAAGCGAGGGTGCCGGGTAAGTTGTTATTATTTCTCGCGGTGATTGTGATCTATGAAAGCATGTTATTCTGTATACGTAATTTTGTATGTTAAGCATGATCATACTGATGTTGTTGGCATAAATATGTGTTATGGGTGATGAGAGGAGGGTGAAGTATGATCTATTAGACTGTCACCAGTGATTTGGTATCACACAGTGGGTTGGCCACACATATTTTAAAAACTGTGACTAAGTCTCAGTGGTTTGGCACCACCAGTGGTTTGGTACCACATAGGTTATTTTTGTAACTACGGTTACTAGTGGTTTGGCACCACCAGTGGTTTGGTACCACAAGGGGTAGATTTGGGAGACATGGATGGATACCTAGGTTGATGGGTTGCATGACTTGCATATTTGTATTTGAATCTGTGTAAGAGCATATTTTCTTTTGGGATGGGGACTTACACACTGAGTCTAGGTGACTCACCCCTTCCGTTACATTTTGCAGATCAGACCTAGATCATGGATATGGAGCCGGAGTGGACTCGAGGTGGCCATGCACAGCATTTGGTTTATTACAAAATTTTCCATTCGGACATAGTTATTTTATTTAATTTTGGTTTTCAGTTTTGTAATAAGGCCACTTAAGTTTTATTTTAGGTTCTTTTATTTAGCTGATTTTCAAGTTTCTATTAAGTATGTTGATTAAACTATGGACTGGATGTTTTCAAAAGCTAAATAAATACTTGTTTTTTTTTTTGAAATATACAATGACTATGTAGTGAATACGAAGTATCAATACGGTAGATAAGTTTTTCTAAATCGAGTTTCAACATGTTTTATACATTACCAAAACACAACGATGTTTTCTCAAAAATCTTACAACGGTTTTTTTAAAATAAATCGGTTTCCAAAAATGTTTTCTTTTTCGTGGCACGCCAGATCTGGTTGTAGCTTTTTAACCGGGTTTGGGGGTTACATTTTGGTATTAGAGCCCGGTTCAAAAGCTCGGTTGTAGGCTTAGGGTCCAAAATATGTTTTAAAAGTTTGTGAAATAATTATCTTTCTGGAAGCATGGCACCTGAGTCTCCGGCGCCGATCCACCCAGGTAAGTACCCTAACCTTTGATTTAATGTTTATATGTTGGGCTTTGTGAGCTTTAGACATGACAAGATGATAGTACTGATAGAACATAAGGTTAGTTTACACAACTCTTTAAATACATAAGACTTAAGCATAATTAAACAAACCTGTGAGAAAGTCGCCGAGTTAGGGTGTGGCAACAGCCATGCGCATGTCTAGGATTGGATTCAGGGAGAGCTTGGTATTTAAGCAGTCCTAGTGACTCACCTCCTCTTCGCTCGAATCCTACCTGGTGCGTAGTGACTGTTCACCCTAACCATGAGGACTTGTTCACAGGCTAAATCCGACAATTAAAACCCGAAAGGGACCAGCCACACTGTTTTGTAAAAACCCTGGTTTTGAAATTACCAAATTACCCTTGATTTGGGAAAACTACCCTAAATTTAAAAAATAACCAAAGTACCCTTGGTTTGTAAAATTACCAAATTACCCCTGACTTACAAATTATCGAAATACCCCCGAGCTGGAAAATTATGAAAATACCCCTATAGGTTAAAATTACGAAAATACCTTTGGGTAGTGAAATGACGAAAATACCCCTACAAGTTGAATGTGGCTCATGGATGTTGTTTGTATGATGAATGTACTTAGAATTAGGAGATAAGCCTAAAACTGAAACTATAGATAGGTTCGAATTCGAAAGAATCACTTTTAAAACTATCTTTCATAAAATTGTTTGTGGATAAACAGTGAACAGAGTTAATAATTCATAAAATTCTTAATCAGATAAGCGTGATCGAGAAGAATGAGTACAAGAGGTCATGGATGTTCACCGCGTGGCCGTGGTAGGGGTAGGATGACCTTGTCAGAGCCAGCAAGGTCTGGGCATGGGTCAGGGAACGTGATGTCAGATCTGCTGGCAGCGAAAACAGAGTTTCAAGACCAAACTGGTGGTAACGATGCAGTATCTTACGCAGTACTGCGAGTTTTAGAGAGAGTTGCTGGGGCAGACGTGGGTTCAGGAGCCCGAAAATCCATGGCTAAGCGACTCTGGGCAAATAGAGCGTAAGTGTTTATGGGAGTTTCTGGTGTGGCTCCCAACACTGTTGAGTACTGGTTAGAGGTGACGGAGCGTATAATGGATGACTTAGACTTCTCGGCTAAGGAAAAGTTGAAGGGGATAGTGTCTATTCTCTGGGATGAGTCGTACCAGTGGTGGCTCACGGTCAGGGACGGTACAGTGGTCAGTGATATCACCTGGGATTATTTTAGGGCTGCCTTACATTGCTTTAATTGATGTTGGTTCGACACACTCTTATGTTGCTAGTAGTGTTGTAACACCCCAAACCCAGTCAACACACCACAACCAGATCTGGCATGCCACGGAGTGATAACCTTTTAAAACCAAGAGTTTGTCGGATAATTTTCTTAGAAAACCCCTTTTGTAGCATGAAAAATTTAGAAATCTTTGCTTGAAAATCTACTTATTGTTGTAGGTTTTAGAAAACATACAAGTTATCTTCGTTATCATCTTTTATGTGATGTTACCTGATGGCAACGTTTTAAAACCCGAAGGAATTATAGTTATGAATACATTGCTTTTTTTTTACCCGTTTAATTTAACAAGACCATATATCCAACATAGGTATAACATAACCAAAATAAAAGCAAGTAATAAAAACCCAAAATAAAACTTAGCGGCCTTATTACAGAACCCAAAACCAAATTTAAAGAAAATTAATAAAACCGAAATAGTACTTTAAAGTTAAAAGTCAAATCAAGCATGCATGGCTGCCTCGAGTCCTCCCGGCTCCACATCCGTAATCTACGCCTCATCTACAAAATATAAGGGAAGGGGTGAGTCACCAAGACTCAATGTTTAAATCCCCAACCCGATAGTGCAAACACTTACACAAATTATCAGTAAAAACATGCGAATCATGCAACCCTTAACCTAACCATCCAATCTCCTTTAACTACCCCGTGTGGTCAAAACCACTAGTGGTCAAAACCACTGGTGACTGTAGTCACAAATATATCGGTGTAGTCAAAACCACTGATGACCGAAGTCACAAATTAAGTGATGGGGCCAACCCATCGTGTGGTCAAAACCACTGATGACAATCTCGTAATAATCATGTGGGGCCAACCCACTGTGGTACCAAACCACTAGGACGAGTCACAGTATTCATATCTGGTCAAAACCACTGGTGGTCAAAACCACAGGGACTTAGTCACAAAATATAATATCAAGACGGGGCCAACTCGTTGTGTGGTCAAAACCACTGGTGACAGTCTAAAATAAATCATCCCTCTCCTCTCATCAAACCCACCTTCATGTCCATATCAATCGTGGCATAAAACATATGATGATGCAATTAACGTATATCATAGCATATAACAATAACATGTTGATGTATATCAAAAATCACACGACAGGGGACTTACCCGAAATTCAAGCTTATACCCATAAGGCATATTCACCGATTTTATTGGCTATAACAAAACATAATAGACATATTATACTAATAAAGTGTGTAAGCGTTACACACCTGTTACTAACGCAATCACTAAATCCCGAAGACCCGATCTATTACACTAGATCCCTTTTGCCCCTACATTCGACCAAACCAAAATCAGTAATAAGGCCATTTGGCCAAACTAACAAAACCCGAAGGGTTAACGATGGAACCCCAATCCTTACCTTAACGCTCTCCTGATACTAGCCACAACTCAAGGTATGCGGCCCGATCTCCCCCACAATCGGCCAACATCAACACTAAATCTCAATAGCCTTCGGCTTTTCAAAAGAATGATTGACAGAATAGATTGGCATGAACCCTTACCACAAACTAGAAGAAATCGGTTGGCAGAGAATAAACAACCCCGATCTACTGCTTCAAATCTCGAAGAACCTAGGAGCAATTGGTTTTCATAGATGATTAAGAATCATGTCCACAAATGCCGAAATTTGGCTTTTGTCCCCATGTGAGTCGACAGAGAAAAGAGAAAGGAAATAACAGAGATTTGTCTAAGAACACTGACCCTCTGCAAATCCGATTAGAGAAGAACCCGAAAAAGATCTACACTTGGTTGATATTCAGCCAAAATGACACTAGAAGAAAGAATGGAAATTCGGTAAAGAGTTGAGTGATGAAGGGAGATCGGTTATGGTTGATAGAAGAGAAACAAATAGGGTTTGGCTAAAGTGAAAATAAGAGAATGGAAAAGAAAATATGGAATGGGAGAGGGAATTCGGCAAAAGAGAATAAAAGAGATTTCGACACAATGCAAGAGGTTTTAAGAGAATGAAAAGAAAGGTGCCGAATGGGGGGTGAGGTTGTTGGTTTCGGCTATGAGCAAAAAGAAGAAGAAGAAGTGAACAAGGGTGGATTCAGGAAAGAATGAGTTTTTGGCTCTTCAATGGGGTTGCTAAAATGAATCGGCCAAGTGCCCAAATTGTCAAAAGAGAAAAAGAGAGAAAATCACCTAAGGTTTGGGTTTTAGCATAAAACGCAAGAAGGGAAAACCATCTAAGCTAGCCGAAAATGTCACCTAGCCTAACTATGAAGAAATGGCACTTCTCCTAAGTCTCCCAACCTATTACTCCTCTCACACCAGAGTTCAGATTTCGGTAAACTCCCTGAATCACTCCTGGCCAGCCATTCAAATGAGTTTGAATTGATCAAACTCCTAAATCCCCTCTTCTCCACTCATTTAAATCTTATATGATAGAGTTTGTGCTGAGCACAACTCCTCCCCTTTGGCGTCAAAATGCAAGGCAGAAAATGGGATTTCTACTGCTCGAACCTAAGCTCTCCCTTCTCTGCATGTGGCGTCACCCTCAAGGCTCTAAGTGGCACCTCATTGCCACTTTACCAAGCCCATTCTTATGCTTAAATCCCCCACGAATTACACTTAACCCCTAGCTCCTTCAGCTCCCTTTTACTGAAACTTAAAAACAAGAATTTCCTACAGCTCGGGCCTACCCTTGGCTTATACCTAGATCTTAAAACACCTTAATTACTACCACCATCAAGCCATACCCATGCAAAAACAATTTAAACACAACAGCCCCCATTTCAGGATGTTACAGTTCTACCCCCCTTAAAAATAATTTCAGCCTCAAAATTACCTGATCAGAAGAGTTGAGGGTATTGCTGCTGCATTACATCCTCTGGTTCCTACGTGGCCTCCTCCGTACCATGGTTCCACCACAAAACTTTCACCAAAGGAACTGACTTCCTACGCAAGACCTTGACGTCCCGATCCAAAATCTGTACCGGTTCCTCCTCGAAAGACAAGTTCGAGCTTACCTCAATCTCCGCAACTGGCATAACGTGTGATGGATCTGACCGATAATGCCTAAGCATTGAAACATGGAAGACATCATGAATCTGACTTAACTCTACCGATAGCTTGAGCTGATAAGCTATCGGTCCTACTTGCTTCAACACCGTGTACGGCCCGATAAACCTGGGGCTTAGCTTCCCTTTTCGTCCAAATCTCAGCACTTTCTTCTATGGCGATACCTTCAGAAAAACCTTATCACCTACTGCATACTCTATATCTCTGCGTTTAAGATTGGCGTAAGACTTCTGCCTGTCCGACGCTTCCTTGAGTCGAGCCCGAATTACCTTAACCTTATCCTCAGTTTCTGCCACCAACTCCGGACCTAATATCTACCGTTCACCCAACTCCATCCAACATGTAGGAGTGCGACATTTCCGTCCATACAGTGCCTCATATGGTGCCATCTAAATACTCGCTTGATAACTATTGTTATAAGCGAATTCTGCCAATGGTAGATACTCCTCCCAACTACCACTGAAATCCAAAACACAACCCCTCAGCATATCTTCTAAAATCTGAATTACTCTTTCAGACTGTCCATCGGATTGTGGGTGAAAAGCTGTGCTAAAATCCAACTTCGTTCCCAAAGTTTGATGCAAAGCTCTCCAGAACCTCGACATGAACCTAGGATCCCTATCCGAGATAATTGACACTGGTACCCCATGCAACCTTACTATCTCAGCCACATACAACTTAGCCAACTTCTAAGCGAATAATCAACCCTCACCGGTATGAAATGAGCTGATTTAGTCAAACGGTCCACAATCACCCAGACTGAGTCCTTCTTGCTGGGCGTAAGGGGTAGCCCACTGACAAAGTCCATGGTAATCCTTTCCCACTTCCACTTTGGAATCTTCACCGACTGAAGTAAACCTGACAGCAGTTGATGCTCAGCTTTGACCCGCTAGCACGTCAGACACTTACCCACAAATTCAGTCACTTCTCGCTTTAGCCACAGCCACTGTAATCGCTGCAAATCTTGGTACATCTTGCTACCTCCAGGATGCATAGCGTATGGGCTACTATGTGCATCCTGAAGAATCCTTTGCCTCAACTCGACGTCCTTCGGCATACAAGCTCTCCCTTGAAAACACAACACTTTATCATGAGATAAGCTGTATCCTTCCAACCCATTACTCTGAACTTGCAACCTCCGAGCATTCAAACCCTCATCGACTAACTATTTCTCCTTAGTCTACTCTACCCAAGTCAACATTACTTGCAGTTTCGCCAAGGTGAGCAAACATCGCTTGTAGGTCTGTGACCACCTTATGGCTCAATGCATCAGCTACTACGTTAGCCTTACCCGGATGGAACTCAATCAAGCAGTCGTAGTCCTTAAACAACTCAATCCACCTTCGCTGTCTCAAATTTAAATCCTTCTGCGTTAACAGATACTTCAGACTCTTGTGATCCGTGTAGACTATCGACTTCTCTCCGTATAAATAGTGTCTCCATATTTTTAGGGCGAAAACCACTGCGGCCAACTCCAGATCATGCGTCGGATAGTTAACCTCATGCGGTCTCAGCTGTCGAGACGCATATGCCACTACTTTCCCTTACTGCATCAGCACACATCCCAAGCCAGCATGTGATGCATCACAGTAAATCGTGAATACCTTTCCTGCCTCAGGCTGTACCAAAATCGGAGCTTCCGTCAAAATCTTCCTCAACTTGTCAAAACTTTCCTATTGTTTTTCCGACCATACAAATGAAACTCCTTTTCTTAATAATTTGGCCAACGGCACCGCGATCAGAGAAAATCCTTCCACAAATCTCCGGTAATACCCTGCCAGACCTAGAAAACTCTGAATTTCTGCAACTGACCTAGGTGGTTTCCAATCTAACACCGCCTCAATCTTGCGAGGGTCCACTCTAATCCCTTCAGCGGACACTACGTGACCTAAGAAAGTCACTTCCCTAAACCAGAACTCGCACTTACTGAACTTGGCAAATAACTGCTTCTCCTTCAGAATTTGCAAAACCACCCACAAGTACATATCATGATCCTCCTCAGTCCTTGAGTACACCAATATGTCGTCAATGAATACTACAACAAACTGATCCAAGTACTGCTGGAACACCCGATTCATCAAATCCATGAATGCTGCCGGTGCATTGGTTAATCCGAACGGCATCACCTGAAACTCGTAATGCCCATATCGAGTACAGAATACCATCTTATGAACATCCGCCTCCTTCACTTTGAGTTGATGATACCCCAACCTGAGGTCTATCTTTGAGAAAATCGATGCACCCCTAAGTTGATCAAACAAGTCATCAATCTGGGGCAACGGATACTTGTTTTTGATCGTCAACTTGTTCAGCTGGCGGTAGTCTATACACATCCGCATTGTACCGTCTTTTTTCTTGACAAAGAGCACAGGTGCTCCCCAAGGAGATATACTTGGTCGAATGAAACCTCGGTCCAACAACTCCTGGATTTGGGCCTTCAACTCCACCAATTCCTTTGGCGCCATTCGATATGGGGCTATAGACACTGGCACAGTTTCGGGTAACAAATCTATACCAAATTCTACTTCCGATCTGGAGGTAGACCCGAAAGTTCTTCAGGGAAAATGTCAGTAAATTCCTTCACTGTTCGGACATTCTCCACTGCTGACTCCTTGGCTTCCAAGGCACACACCTGAACCAGAAACGGCTCACAACCCTTCCTGACCATTTTTTCCGCCTTCAGTGCAGAGACCACATTGGATAAGTAATCTCTCCTATTACCTATCATCACCACCTCCTCACCTTCCATTGTCCTCAACACCATGCGCTTAGCCGCGCAATCCAAACTGGCCTAGTACTTCACCAGCTAGTCCATCCCGAGAATTAGATCGAACTCCCCAAATGGCAGTTCCATCAAATCAGCCAAAAACGACCCCTTGAAGTTCTAGGGGTACATCCCTATACAATTTATTTACTCCTATAGAGTGACCTAGAGGGCTAATTACGGTCATCTCGCTAGAAGTAGCCTCGAAGTCTAGGTTCATAATCTCTACTATACTATTGGCAACATATGAATGCGTCAAACCTACATCTATCAAAGAAGTATATGGTAATCCAAAGATTAGGAACGTACTGGTTATGACGTCCGGTGCGTCACCCTCCTCTCGATGCCTCGCTGCGTAGACTAGCCCAGGCTGTCTCGGCTCTATACCACCTGCACCTCTGCCTGGTGCTCCACGGCCTTTACCCGAGCCATTACCTCCCTAGCAGCACCACGACCCCTCTTGTGTAGCTGCTGAGCATCCCTCCTATTCTGAGTACGATTCTGATCCCCAGACTGTAACCTAGCTGACCTCTGTGGACAATCCCTCACTCGGTGCCCCATCGATCCACACTCAAAGCATCCCCTATTTCCCGTCCAACATTCTCCCATGTAAGACCTCCCACATCGAGCACATCGTGGCGGCCACTGAGTATCAACAGCAGTAGGCCTAACAGCTTAATTTGGCCCACTATATCTACCCCATTTTTACTGATTCCTGGTAGACCCAGATGATCCAAAATTCCTCTTATTCCAACCCTTGTCCTGATTCCGTCTAACCGACTGCTTCACTTCTTCCGTAACTTTGGCCTTCTCCACTAAGACCACAAATTCTCTCTCCTATTGTAGAGCGATCAGCAACCTCAGATCATCCCTTAATCCATCCTCGAATCTGATACATCGCTCATGCTTCGTAGCTATGATACCCCGGGCATATCAGCTCAATCTTAAGAATTCTGCCTCGCACTCCGATACAGACTTACTTCCCTGAACCAGCCTCAGAAAAGCCTTTCTCTGCGGATCAATATAACTGGTCCCGACATACTTATTTTGATAAGCTGCCTTGAAATAATCCCAAGTGAGATCATTCGCTGCAGCACCATCCTGAACCGTGAGCCACCACTGGTATGACTCATCTCGGAGAAGCGACACTACTCCTTTTAGTTTCTCTTCAATCGTCAGATCCAAATCGTCCATGATTCCTTCCGTCGCTTCTAACCAATACTCAGCCGTATTAGGCGCCACACCAGACACACCTCAGAATACTTCAGCCATTGGTTCGAAGTCGCTCAGATACAGATTTTCGAGCTTCCGTACCTTCACCAGCTCTAGCCATTCTTTGTAGCACCCGCAGCATCGCCTGCGACACTGTATCTTTCCCCGTTTGATCCTAATACTCTACACCAGCAGTTGGTGGTGGCGATATCTCATTCTCGGACCCTTGACCAGACCTAACGGGTTCCGATATGGTCATTTCGCCTCTTTTGTGTCCTCGTACATTATGACCACGTCCCCTAGTACTCATATCTAAATCACGATTTATCTGCTTAAAGAAATTTATGAATTAGCTTTTGTTCCACTTATTACCCATGAGTAAGTTTTATGCCAAGTAGTTTGGTAGTGGTTCTTTCGATCATCACACAGTTTTCATTTCAATTTCCTACTCTAATTCAGTGAATCACATTTACTCATCAATAACCTCCTCCACCTACATTCCACATGTAGGGTATTCTCGTTATTTTACTACCTGAGGGTATTTTTGTAATTAATCTATCGGGTATTTTAGTAATAAAATAGGGTTAATTTGGAAACCTTTACAAATCATAAGTATTTTAAAATTCTAAAAATTGGGGGTATTTTGGTAATTTCATAAACCAGGGGTATTTTCGTAATTTTTTTCCAAAATATGGTCCTAGGTGATTTTATAAAATAAGGGTATTTTGAAATTTCAATTCGAAGGTGTTTCGGCAATTTTCCAGACAGAGTGTATTTTGGTAATTTTCACAACTCAGGGGTAATTTGGTCATTTTTCAAATTAGAGGTATTTTGGTCATTTCCTAAATCAAGGATACTGTGGTAATTTCAAAACCAAGGTTTAAAGTGTTACCAAAACAAGATGGCTGGTCCCTTTCGGGTTTTAGTTATTGAATTTAGCCTGTGAATAAGTCGTCTCGGTTAAGGTGAACCATCACTACGCACCAGGTAGGATTCGAGTGGAGAGGAGGTGAGTCACTAGGACTGCTTAAATACCAAGCTCCCCCTGAATCCATTCCTAGACATGTGCACAACGGTTGCCACACCCTTAACTCAGTGACGAACTCATAGGTTTGTTTAGTGGATCTTTAAGTGTTATGTAATTTGTGTTGGAGTAAGCTATTCCTAGGGTTCAATAACTCCTAATATACTATTCTACTATCCCGAAATACCCATTTTCCCCACATATAATTCACACAATAGTTAGGGATACTTACTTAGGCAGATTGGTGGGGACTCGGTGCCATGCTGTTCAAACCATGTACCTTTCCATAAAACTTTTCAAGACCCTACTCTAAAACATTTTGGGCCTCAGGCCCACACTCGAGCTTTTGAACTTGGCTCTGATACTAAAATTATAACACCCCAAACCCCGTCAACACACCACAATCGGATCTGGCATGCCACAAAGTGATAACCTTTTAAAACCGAGAGTTTGTCGGATAATTTTCTTAGAAAACCCCTTTTGTAGTATGAAAAATTTAGAAATCTTTGCTTGAAAATCTACTTATTGTTACAGGTTTTAGAAAACATACAAGTTATCTTTGTTATCATCTTTTATGTGATGTTACCCGATGGAAACATTTTAAAGCTCGAAGGAGTTATAGTTATGAATACATTGCTTTTTTTACCCATTTAATTTAACAAGACCATATATCCAACATAGGTATAACATAACCAAAATAAAAGCAAGTAATAAAAACCCAAAATAAAACTTAGCGGCCTTATTACAGAACCCAAAACCAAATTTAAAGAAAATTAATAAAACCGAAATAGTACTTTAAAGTCAAAAGTCAAATCAAGAATGCATGGCCGCCTCGAGTCCTCCCGGCTCCACATCCGCAATCTATGCCTCATCTGTAAAATATAAGGGAAGGGGTGAGTCACCAAGACTCAGTGTATAAATCTCCAACCCGATAGTGCAAACACTTACACAAATTATCAGTAAAAACATGCGAATTATGCAACCCTTAACCTAACCATCCAATCTCCTTTAACTACCCCGTGTGGTCAAAACCACTGGTGGTCAAAGCCACTGGTGACCGTAGTCACAAATATATCGGTGTAGTCAAAACCACTAATGACCGAAGTCACAAATTAAGTGATGGGGCCAACCCATCGTGTGGTCAAAACCACTGATGACAATTCCGTAATAATCTGTGGGGCCAACCCACTGTGGTACCAAACCACTGGGACGAGTCACAATATTCATATGTTGTCAAAACCACTAGTGGTCAAAACCACTTGGACTTAGTCACAAAATATAATATCAAGACGGGGCCAACCCGTCGTGTGGTCAAAATCACTGGTGACAGTCCAAAATAAATCATCCCCTCCTCTCATCAAACCCACCATCATGTCCATATCAATCGTGGCATAAAACATATGATGATGCAATTAACATATAGCATAGCATATAACAATAACATGATGATGTATATCAAAAATCACACAACAGGGGACTTACCCGAAATTCAAGCTTATACCCACAAGGCATATTCACCGATTTCATTGGCTATAACAGAACATAATAGACATATTATACTAATAAAGTGTGTAAGTGTTACACACCTGTTACTAACGCAATCACTAAATCCCAAAGACCCGATCTACTACACTAGATCCCTTTTGTCCTTACATTCGGCCAAACCAAAATCAGTAATAAGGCCATTCGACCAAACTAACAAAATCGGAAGGGTTAACGCATGAAACCCTAATCCTTACCTTAACGCTCCATGGATACTAGCCACAACTCAAGGTATGAGAAACAAATGGGGTTCGACTAAAGTGAAAAGAAGAGTATGGAAAAGAAAATATGGAATGGGAGAGGGAAGATTCGGCAAAAGAGAATAAAAGAGATTTCGACACAAGGCAAGAGGTTTTAAGAGAATGAAAAGAAAGGTGCCGAATGGGGGGTGAGGTTGTTGGTTTCGGCTATGAGCAAAAAGAAGAAGAAGAAGAAGAAGTGGACAAGGGTGGATTCGGTAAAGAGGGAGTTTTCGGCTCTTTAATAGGGTTGCTAAAAATAAATCGGCCAAGTGCCCAAATTGTCAAAAGAGAAAAAGAGAGAAAATCACCTAAGATTCGGGTTTTAGCGTAAAACGCAAGAAGGGAAAACCATCTAAGCTAGCCAAAAATGTCACCTAGCCTAACTATGAAGAAACGACACTTCGCCTAAGTCTCCCAACCGATTACTCCTCTCACACCAGAGTTCAGATTTCGGCAAACTCCCTGAATCACTCTTGGCCAACCATTCAAATGAGTTTGAATTGATCAAACTCCTAAATCCCCTCTTCTCCACTCATTCAAATCTTATCTGACAGAGTTTGTGCTGAGCACAACTCCTCCCCATCGGCGTCAAAATGCAAGGCAAAAAATGGGATTTCTACTGCTCGAACCTGAGCTCTCCCTTTTCTACATGTGGTGTCACCTTCAAGGCTCTAAGTGGCGCCTCCTTGCCACTTTACCAAGCCCATTCTTATGCTTAAATCCCCCACGAATTACACCTAACCCCTAGCTCCTTCAGCTCCCTTTTACTAAAACTTAAAACAAGAATTTTCCTACATTTCTGCCTACCCTTGGCTTATACCTAGATCTTAAAACACCTTAATTACTACCACCATCAAGCCATACCCATGCAAAAACAATTTAAATACAACAGCCCTCATTTCAGGATGTTACAAGTGTGGTGGGAACTTTGAACTTAGCCTATGAGATATCTGCTAGGAAGATGACAGTAGCTAACCCTCTAGGACACTCTGTGGTGGTAGACAAACTGTATAGGGATGTGCCCCTAGAACTCCAAGGGGTCGTGTTTCAAGCGGATTTGATGGAACTACCCTTTGGGGAGTTTGATTTAATCTTAGGAATGGATTGGTTGGTTAAGTACCAGGCAGAACTAGACTGTGCAGCTAGGCGCATGGTGCTAAAAATGGTCGAGGGTGTAGAGGTGGTAATGATAGGTGAGAGAAGGAATTACCTATCTAATGTGGTGTCCGCGCTGAAAGTGGAGAAGATGGTAAGAAAAGGATGTGAGGCGTTTATAGTTTATGTTTGTGCTTTGGAAGGTAAGGAACCGGCTATAGGAAGTGTTCGAACAGTGAATGAGTTTATTGATGTTTTTCTGGAAGAGCTTCCGGGTTTACCTTCAGATCACGAAGTGGAGTTTGGTATAGACCTTTTATCGAGAACTGTGCCAGTGTCAATTGCTCCGTATAGGATGGCACCAAAAGAATTGGTGGAGTTGAAAGCACAAATCCAAGAGTTACTGGATCGGGGTTTTATCTGGCCAAGTGTTTCACCTTGGAAAGCGCCTGTGCTTTTTGTTAAGAAAAAGGATGGGTCGATGTAAATGTGTATAGACTACCGTCGGTTGAATAAATTAACGATTAAGAAATAGATGACCTGTTCGACCAGGTTAAGGGAGCATCGGTCTTTTCCAAGATAGATTTGAGGTCGGGGTATCACCAACTTAAGGTAAAGGAGGCGGATATCCATAAGACAGATTTTCGTACTCGATACGGGCACTATGAATTCTTTATAATGCCGTTCGGGTTGACGAACACACCAGCAGTGTTTATGGATATGATGAATCGGGTGTTTCAACCGTATTTGGATCGGTTCGTCATAGTTTTTATAGATGATATTTTGGTATACTCAAAATCAGAGGAGTAGCATGACGCGCATTTGCGAGTGGTGTTGCAGATTCTTAGGGAGAAGCAGTTATACACCAAGTTTAGTAAGTGCAAGTTCTGGTTGAAGGAAGTTACCTTTTTGGGTCATGTGGTGTTAGCCGAGGGGATTAGAGTGGACTCTCGGAAGATTGAGGTAGTTTTGGATTGGAAGCCACCGAAGTCTGTGGCGGAGATTCGGAGTTTTTTGGGTTTAGCAGGGTATTACCGAAGGTTTTTGGAAGGGTTTTCTTTAATTGCGGCACCATTAACCAAGTTGCTTAGGAAAGGGGTTCCATTTGTGTGGTCGGATAAGCAACAGGAAAGTTTTGAGAAGTTGAAAAGGATTTTGACGGAAGCTCCGGTGTTAATTCAACCGAAAGTTGGGAAGGAGTTTACGATTTATTGTGATGCATCCCATACAAGATTGGGATATGTGCTGATGCAAGAGGGGAAAGTAGTAGCGTATGCTTCTCGACAGTTGAGACTTCACGAAGTAAACTACCCGACGCATGATCTGGAATTTGCTACAGTGATTTTTGCCCTAAAAATCTAGAGACATTATTTGTGTGGGGAGAAGTTTGTAGTGTACACGGATCACAAGAGTTTGAAGTACCTTCTTACATAGAAGGAGCTAAATTTAAGGTAGAGGAAGTGGATCGAGTTGTTGAAGGACTATGACTGCTCGATTGAGTACCACCCGGGAAAAGCTAATGTGGTAGCGGATGCCTTGAGCCATAAGGTGGTGGCAGAGTTAAGAGCCATGTTTGCTCACCTTAGTCTATATGATGATGGAAGTCTGTTAGCGGAGTTGCAAGTAAAGCCAACATGGATTAACGAGGTTAAGGAAAAATAATTGGTGGATGAAGTTTTAAGCGCACGAAGGTTACAAGTGCAGAATGATAGATTGAGGGTATAGTCTGAGCGGCGATGGAGTGTTATGTTTTCGGGGAAAAGTGTGTATGCCTAAGGATATGGAGTTAAGGCAGAAGATTTTGCAAGAGGCACATAGCAGTCCATATGCTATACATCCGGGAGGTAGTAAGATGTACTAAGATTTGCGGGAGCAGTTTTGGTGGCCGAGCCTTAAGCGGGAGGTAACGAAATTTATGGGTAAGTGTCTGACATGTCAGTAAGTCAGGGCTAAACATCAGTTGCCGTCAGGTCTGTTGCAACTGATTAAGATTCCACAATGGAAGTGGGAAAGGATTACAATAGATTTTGTGAGTGGGCTACCCCTTATGCCTACCAAGAAGGATTCAATTTGGGTGATTGTGGACCGTCTGACAAAGTCTACTCATTTCGTACCTGTGCGTATGGATTATTCTCTTCAGAAGTTAGCAAGACTATATGTAGCAGGGATTGTGAGGTTGCACGGGTGCCAGTGTCGATTATTTCTGACAGAGACCCTAGATTTACATCAAGGTTCTGAAAGGCATTGCACCAGGCACTAGGCACAAGATTGGATTTCAATACGACATTTCATCCCCAGTCAGATGGTTAATCGGAGAGGGTGATTCAAGTTTTGGAGGACATGCTAAGGGGTTGTGTCTTGGATTTCAAAGGCAGCTGGGAAGAATTCTTACCATTGGCGGAGTTCGCATACAACAATAGTTATCAGGCGAGTATTCAGATGGCACCATACGAAGTGTTAGATGGTCAGAAGTGTCGTACCCCTATGTGTTGAACGGAGTTGGGGGAGCGGCGGTTGTTGGGTCCAGAGTTGGTTGCTGAGACAGAAGATAAAGTGAAGGTGATTAGAGCTCGTTTGAAAGAAGCTTCGGATAGGAAAAAGTCTTATGCTGATCTTAAACGAAAGGATATAGAGTTTGCAGAAGGTGACAAGGTTTTCTTGAAGGTGTCACCGTGGAAGAAGGTTCTGAGGTTCGGTAGGAAAGGCAAGTTGAGCCCTAAGTTTATCGGGCCTTATCGGGTGTTGAAGCGACTAGGATCAGTGGCTTACCAGCTTGAGTTGCCACCAGAGTTGAGTCAAATCCACGATGTGTTTCATGTTTCTATGCTTAGATGCTATCACTCAGATCCGCCGTATGTTGTGCCAGTGGAGGAGATTGAGGTGAGCCCAGACTTGTCTTTTGAGGAGGAACCAGTGCAGATCCTAGATCGGGATGTTAAGGTTTTATGTAGAAAATCGGTTCCTTTGGTGAAGGTATTATGGCGGAACCATGGATCAGAGGAAGCGACATAAGAGTCGGAAGATATTATGCAGCAATACCCTCAACTCTTCCGTCCAGGTAAATTTTGAGGTCAAAATTTATTTCTGTAATATCCTGATTTTGGGGGTCTATCCATTTGGTTGTTGCATGGCTAAATTTGTAGGTTAAGGCCTTGAGGTGTGTATTGGGCTCAGGATTGGGCTTAAACCCGGGTTAATCTGCTGATAAATAGTGTTAATGTGTAATCTAAGTCAAATAATTAAATTAGTAGCAAGTTGGGCTTGTGGCCCAAAGTTGGAGGTGCTATAAGTGAGCATGAAGGTGGCGTCAAAAGGGGGAGGAGTTTGGGCCTTGTGTGGCCGCTTGGGGCCCAAGTGGATGGGTCAAGATTCGGCACTCCAAGGGGGAAAGGGATGGACGGCATAGTGGCTACAATTTAGGAGTTTATTTTCTTTTATTTTTGAGAAATTAAAAGCTGATAATTAAGAGGGAAGAGTTGGTTTCAAGGTGGCCTCTTCTAAAGGTAAGATAATGATTGGGTTATCATGTGAGATAAAGGCTATCAGGAGGGAGAGAGTTGGCCGAAACTCCAACTCTGTGTGTGTTTGTGTGTGTGCAAAATTTAGTGCTAAGGTGATAGTATTTTTGGCATTTTTGGGTGGATTTCTACTTCTTGAAACTTTGTTATTCTCTCAATCTCTCTTTTGCCGAAAATCACCTAAGCTTTTCTCCTCTTTTCTCTTTTTCCTCCCATAGCTGAAACCCCTTTATGCTTCTCTCATTTCTTCTTCTTTTGTGAAAATCGAAACTCTCTAGTTGTTTTTCCTCTCCTCAAAAACTCTCTAAAAGTCGAATACTCCTTGTGCATATCATCTTCTTCCCATAACCGAATCTACAAGGGTGGATTTTTCCTGAAGATGCACCATAAGCCTAGTACTCCTTTTTAATCTGGTGAGTTTCGAGATTTTGTTTCTCTGCGATTTCTCTATTTTCATTAAGTTGATAACCCGAACCATTTGTTCTAAGGCCTGTCGATTTCCTCTCTCTGCTCCTTGTAGTTTAATCTATCTTACAAAGGATCAAGAGTGCCGATTTGTGGAAAAGCTGAAGGTAGGTGGTAGGTTCGGCCGAATGGCCTTTCTTGTCCCTTTCTTTGTGGTCGAATATCATAAGGTGTTTGGTTGGTTGTAATTAGTGATTTGGTTTAATATTTTGGGCTTGGCCAAATGTAGGTAGGAAGGTGGACTTTCTTAAAGGCTTTTCAGGATTCGAAAACTAGGTAAGAGTTTTGTTTAAACACTATGATTATTGATTAGATCTCATCGGTTTGATTGGTTTATTGACCAAGGATTATTATGGACTCGAATAGCAGTCAAGCAGTAGGAGGGGTTGGATCTGTAAACCCAACGCCAAAATACAAGAAGCGATCTGTGTCAGGAGTGCACGATTGGCCATCCGGGTGTGGGATAACATCGAAGTTAGATCGTAGGCCAATAGTGGTAGTCTCGAGTGACAGTAGCGTAGAAGCAGTAAAAGCGTTTGTACGAAAACCAAGTGTGTAACTCTTACACACTTTCTATACTTAATATGTAAATGTTTTGTGTTGTTAAAAGCCGGAATGACGGCAATGGTTACTAGAATACCCTTGTGGGTAAAAGCGAGGATGCCGGGTAAGTTGTTATTATTTCTCGCGGTGATTGTGATCTATGAAAGCATGTTATTCTGTATGCGTAATTTTGTATGTTAAGCATGATCATACTGATGTTGTTGGCATAAATATGTGTTATGGGTGATGAGAGGAGGAGGAAGTATGGTCTATCAGACTGTCACCAGTGATTTGGTATCATACAGTGGGTTGGCCCCACATATTATAAAAATTGTTACTAAGTCTCAGTGGTTTGGCACCACCAAAGGTTTGGTACCACATATGTTATTTTTGTAACTACTGCTACCGTGGTCCAGCACCACCAAAGGGTTTGGTACCACAAGGGGTAGATTTGGGAGACATGGATGGATACCTAGGTTGATGGGTTGCATGACTTGCATATTTGTATTTGAATCTGTGTAAGAGCATATTTTCTTTTGGGATGGGGACTTACACACTGAGTCTAGGTGACTCACCCCTTCCATTACATTTTGCAGATTAGACCTAGATCGTGGATATGGAGCCGTAGTGGACTCGAGGTGGCCATGTACAGCATTTGGTTTATTACAATTTTTTCCATTCGGACATTGTTATTTTATTTAATTTTGGTTTTCACTTCTGTAATAAGGCCGCTTAAGTTTTATTTTGGGTTCTTTTATTTAGCTGATTTTCAAGTTTCTATTAAGTATGTTGATTAAACTATGAACTGGATGTTTTCAAAAGCTAAATAAATACTATTTTTTTTTTAGGAAATATACAATGACTACGTAGTGAATACGAAGTATCAATAAGGTAGCTAAGTTTTTCTAAATCGAGTTTCAACATGTTTTATACATTACCAAAACACAACGACGTTTTCTCAAAAATCTTACAACGGTTTTTTTTAAAACAAATCGGTTTCCAAAAATGTTTTCTTTTCCATGGCACGCCAGATCCGGTTGTAGCTTTTTGATCGGGTTTGGGGTGTTACACAAACCTCATTGGACATGGATCATTCCATGATGTTTAAGGCAAGCTTTCCAATGTCCTTTTAGGGGTATGCCTTAGAATTACGACCTATATTCCAAATAGGATTCCAACCAAATCGGTAGATAAAACATCTTATGAATTTTGGTATGGAAAGACACTGGATTTATCCTATCTAAATATTTGGGGATGCAATGCTTATGTAAAGTGTGCAGAGTCTAATAAACTTAGAGTTAGATTAAACAAATGTATGTTTTGCGAGATACCCAAATGAAACTATTGGTTGTTACTTCTATAACTCTATAGAACATAAAGTGTTTGCTTTGAAACACACAACTTTTCTAGAATAAGAGTTTATACTAGAAGAGGTTAGTGGGGGTAAATTATAACTTGAAAAGTTTAATGAACAAAAACTAATATTCCACGGGAACCTGAACCCGAGGCATGTAATTATTGGGAAATGAGCCCATATTGTAGTAAACATGTAAATGTTTTTTTATATATTTGAACGATGGATAAATAAATAAAGTTAATTTCATAATTCACAATTATATCTTTTGTGTTTCTATCTTTCATGTTTTGCATACATAGTAGAATTTTGACAAGAAAATATTAGCTCATTGATTGTCTAAGTTCAAGCTGATGATAAGTGACACTGTAAGAATGTTTACATTTCGAGAAAGATAACTTACTTCAATCGATAATCTAAACGAGTCCATAATCCCGTAAAAGAATCAAAGTGAGCATTTGATTCAAATACATTGAGGGGTTATTATGTCGTCTAAAATTCCAATTAGGGATTATACATTGATGATATAGTCTTGGTTATCAGAGTAGTTGACTCCACGGGTAGGGACATAAATGTACTCATTGGAAGAATGATACATTGGATTGGACCCAAGTTGAATTAATTCTGAATCTGTTTGTTAATAAATTCACTTGTGACATTTATGGTGTGACTTACCTGAATCCTGAGTTAGTCACTAACAATACGTATGCAACTCATGTGTTTTGATATAAGTGGAGGCTTATGCTTTAAAGATGATCGAACTGATACCCGGTATGTTGGGTACATGACTTTTTTATAGCATGACTTTACTAGCAATAATGAAATTCATAGCTCGATTAAAGAGTTAACAATATCCTCTCATTGGCATTGTGTGGATTGATAAATATAGAACGTGACCACGGGGTTGCTTGTTCTCAAACAAGTAATTTATCACAGTCATTAGTTGACAGTGTTCATATTAATAATCAAGAAGACACAATGGAGACAATGAGATAAAATAGGATTGTATTGAGTGAACATATTTAACTCAAAAGAATCAAGGATACCATATAGGGGTAACACACAGATGACGAGGCCATTAGACAAAGCAATTGGATGAATTGCTTTCGTAAAGGGTATACAAGAATAGTTTTTAATCATGGTACTTCTTGTAGACTGACTCCATGATTAAGTAAATTACGAATTATCGGAACGATGCTTTTAGGCATAATTGCAATTGCTTGAGCCTAATTGTATATGTCCAATTCGTCCCACCGCTAGCTCAACAAAAGCTCAACCAGACTGCATTTGAATTAGAAAAATATTTTATGACTTTGGAAATAATTTAGTTGAGTCAATTTATTTGATGTCAAATTAAATTAGGTGGTCATGTGAATTGTTTAATTAGAGAATTTGATTAAAGAATTTTCTTGAAAAATTAATTTGAAAAATCTAAGAGATTTTTGAGAAAATTAATTTTGATCAAGTAAAATTAAATTAATCAAATTAATTAAAATAAATATTATATTTTTGAAAAGTAAATTTCAAGTTAGACAATTGGCTCGATTAGTAATTGAACTTAAAAATTGGACTCGAGATTAAAAATTGAACTAGAGAACCAAAACTCGATATTGAAACCCAAAAATTGATTGAACTGAGCCTTGTATATAAAACTAGGCTGATCGTCCAATCGGTGGTTGAATCGAATTGGTAGCAACTGAACCGATTAGACCCATTTGGGCAAAACGACGATGGTTGAAGGTGTCGAGGGAGTTGCCCCGACGATGGCTTCACCGGGAACGACAACTGCAACGCCGATGATCCGATGGCCGGTGGATGGTCGGTGGCGATTGTTTTTTAGTGGGAGAGTAGTGGAAAAATTAGACTCCTAGTGGGGCTCTACCGGATAACTTGATTTTAAATTAACTTTTCCAAAGATAATATTGTTTTAAGGCATAATGACAAATTTAACCACTAGCATTTACATGTTTTGTCAAAATGGTCATAATTGTATTTTTTAGCCTTTTTTTGCCATCAACCTTTATTTTTTTTTTTCAAATTGTTTTATTAATAGATTTGAATAAAGTGTTGTTAAAAAAGTTAATGGGATGATGTGAAATTTCATCGTGGAATATTTTTAATGAGATGTAATTTATTACTTAGATAACCCAATAAGATAATTACATGTGGAAAATAATAAAATAAATAATTCATGAAGTTAAAAATAATTCTTAATTTAAAGAAAATAAACGTAATTATCTAAAAGTTTCAAAATGAATGCACACATTCAAGATTTTCATTTGATTTATTAATAATCTTTTAAAATCTCTTAGTAAACAAGCATATGTATTCAGGTTTGAAACTTTTTTTAGATAATTACGTTTATTTTCCTTAAATTAAGAGTTATTTTTTTAATTTCATGTATGATTTATTTATTTATTTTATTATTTTTCACATGTAATTATCTTATTGGGTTACTTAAGTAATAAATTATATCTCATTAAAAATATTCCACATCATCCTCGTTAATTTTTTATGTTAGAAAAAGCAATTTGAAAAAAAAAAAGTTGTTGGCAAAAACTGGCTGAAAAATACAATTAGAGCCATTTTGACAAAACATGTAAACGTTAGTGGCCAAATTTGTCATTAAGCCTTGTTTTAATGAATTTAATATTAAATTTAATTTAATATTTATTTAGATAGTATTTTATTAATTTAATATTAATATGAGATATTAAATTTAATTTAATTTATATCTAGATAATATTTTATCAATTTAATAATAATGTGATTAATTCTAATTTTAGTCGAACTCTCTCTACACAAAGAGAGCATGAGTCATTATTCTCAAACACTTGAATTCAAGAAAAGTTGTAGAGAGAAAATTCTCTGAATAAATTATTTTAGAAAATTTCTAGAGATATTCTTATTATTTATAACTTGACTTCAAAAGTTTAGATAAATTATGAAATTTCCCCACTGGTAATTTTTTTATTTTTTTATTCGAAGCGAGCCCAAACTCGGTAGACATGAGCTTGAGGATAGTGGGGAAGACTACTCTGTCGAAGCGTTCATCCTAGACGTAATTTTAATTAAGAGTTTATTATTTTAGATAACAAAACCAAGTACTTGGCTTTAGACAAATTTTTAAAACTTTGGTTTTCCCTTAAACCTATTTTTAGTTGCGTTTTTTGAACCCGATTTTCCGATAGTAATGCCCAACAAGAAGTTTAAGAGGCACAACCGCTTCAAAAGGTCAAGTTGGATATTAGGAATCAAGGAGGTATGCATTCCTTTTAGATAGGATTCATGTCTTTAGATTCTAAACCCAATACCTATTAGGAAGCAATGTGTGACATTTACTCTAACAAATGGCTTCAATCCATGAAATTTGAGATGGATACCATGGAGATCAATCAAGTATGAACTTTGGTTGATGTAAATGGGTCTTTAAGAGAAAGATCGACATGGATGACAATGTGAAAATGTATAATGTTGATCACCCGTATATGTTTACTTGAAACCACAACACACTAATAAAATCAATAATGTAAGCACAACATTACCACAAGCATGAAGATGTCACATTGTAATATAGTAGTTGCAATGGAACACTTAGGAAAGTACTCTAAGGATCGTTATTCTACATAGATTAATAAGGGAACACAAAAGTCGATTAGTCTACTCGTAAGACAACTAGTGATGACCCAAATTTCATCGTGTCAGAACAATCAATTTTGAGACCGAAGATTCTAAGCCAATTAGTTAAAAAAAATTAACCAAGAGGTTTATGTGATGATTACTAAGTTAGTATAATAACCTAATTCGTCGGTGTCAAAAAATTTGATTTTGGGGTTGAATTTACTAACTGGGTTGGTTAATTTTTTTTTTTTTTTGTTAAACATCTACAAGATGAATATAGCATCGTAAAATAGAATTATATAGTAAATTACTAAACATGTCATTAAGTATAGTATAATGACTAGAGTGAATAGAAGTTAGAATTGAAGCATTAAGTGAAATATTAGTTAAAACCCTTAATTGATATTAATCCATTATTAAAATGTGATTAGTATGATGACTTGATCTCATCCATCCAATTGCACAAAAAAACTGATACATAAATCATGTTCTTTAAATTATAATTAATTAATGTTTTATTAAGTTAATTATATATATGCATGGGGAAAATAAGTGTCACATGGGATGAAAGTGTGGCATTTCAATTGTTAGGTGGCAAAAATTCTTAGGATAGAATTGCTATAATGTACAGTGGGAAAGAAAGAAGAAATAAAGAGCATAACACCCCAAACCCGGCCTAGGCGTTATGGCTGAATCTGGCGTGTCATGTTGATGTGTCTTTCGAAAATTTGACTTATTGGTAGAAATTCGTTTCTGAGTTGAAATCTCTTTGTTGAAACTCAAATAATCTTAACCATTTACTAATCAATTAAAACATCTTTACTTTAAAAACATAGTTTGTTGCGAAAGCAATATCCAAAATGTTGCGAAAACACGGTGTTTTGAAAACAGTTAATCTTTTTGAAAACCAGAGTTCTATAACTATCAGTTAAGTATCAAATAAATAAAGCCAAAATAACATAACTTAGGTTTAAGAGGCCTTATTACAGAATCAATAGCCCAATAAGAAATTTAAATAAACAAGTCTAAAGCAGAACATCAGCGATTGTGTGGCTACCTCCAAGTCTCTCACGGCTGCAAATCGTCTAAGGCTGGGGATTGCCTGTACAGTTAAAAGAAAGGGTGAGTTTACAAAAACTCAATGTGTAATCCCCTATCCTTCAGTTAGTAATATATGCAGTAACAGTATGGCCCTGAGCCTTTTTTAGTAACAGAACACTGTGGGCTTTAACCCAAAACAGTAACAATGTAGTGTGGGCCTTAGCCCATTACAATATTAGAATCAGAAACAAAATTCATGTGGGCCTAAGCCCAATACAGTGACAGTATCAGCAACAGAAATGCAACAATGCAATCATGCAACCCAATCCAATCCAACAAACACACCACCCATACTAAACTACACACCATGTTGGGATAAAATCGACCGACCCAGCCAATACACCAATATCAACACTAGTTGCGGCACTAATCAGTATCGTTGCAAAGCTGCCAGTAATCAGAATGGCTAAGAGCCATAAATAGGATAGCTATAATACCATGAGTATAGTAACATGATTGGCACAAAGCCATCAGTAGTAGTAATATGATCCGCACACAGCCATCAGTAACGGTAATATGACTGGCACAAAGCCATCACTAGCAGCGACATGATCGGCACACAACCATTAGTAGCATTATAATAAAGTTACCAGCAACGATATCGCAAAGAAGTCGCTAGTAACAATATCGCAAAGAAAGTTGCCAATAATAAGATATGTGGCAAAGCCACCAAGAATGATGATTGTGGCAAAGCCACCAAGACAAGATTTCTTCCATAACAAGATCCCAACCCCATGCAGCATGTCGTGTATGCAGAATGCCATGCTTAGAATTAGTCATTTAAATCACCAACAGATCAGTCATTTACATCACAGACAAATCAATCATTTACCCTCGAGGGGCAAAATAGTCATTTTACCTTTTAGAGGTATATCGGTCAATTCACCTAATAGAGGTATTACAATCATTTTACCTACAGGGGCATCACAGTCATTTTACCAACATGGACATCACGGTCATTTTACCCTACAGGGGTGTTAGGGTCATTTTACCCTATAGGGGCATTACGGTCATTTTACCCTACGGAGGCATTACGATTATATTACCCTACAGGGGCATTACGATTATTTTACCCTTTGGGGGGCATTACGGTCATTTTACCCTATGAGGGCATTATGGTCATTTTACCCTGCAGGGGCATTACGATCATTTTACCCTACGGGGGCATTACGATCATTTTACCCTACAAGGGCATTACAGTCATTTTACCCTACAGGGGCATTATGGTCATTTACCCTATGGGGATATTTCGGTTATTTTACTTATTTAAGGGTCTCACTGCAGATAACGACTTCTCTAAAGGTCTATAGTCGCCTCAAGCGACACAGATAACCTAAATGGTCATAACAGTGTAAATGGACCCAAGGCCCATTATTCGGTCCAAGTGGGCCCACATGCTCATGTGGCCCATTTAGCCCGAATTCAGTCACAACTATGCAAATTACATTGCCCAGTCTAGTATTTTCCACTTATCATGGATTTTATCCATGTGGGGCCTACAAGCCCATTGGGCCCAAACAGCCCATTTTAGCCAAACAAGGCCCACAACGGCCCAAGAGCACCAGAATGCTTATGATGGCCTTTACAGTCTATCGCCCATGATTGTGGGCTCTATTTACCACACGAGTGATCGCATGCTCGTGAGGCCTCATATGCTGAGGTTTCGACTTTTCAGCTTTTGTCGATTCGCAGTGGAGATAGTGTGATTACACACCATTTTACGAAGTCGTTCCAAGATCTACGAGCACCCAACCTAGAATCATCGAGATCCCATGTTAGTCCTTAATATGTTAGGGTAAAACACCCTCTTATCACATCTGTTCCCGAAAAGGCACTTACTATACCTTGATTGACGAACTACGGCCTGTTCTTTTGGCTCACGGGCTAAAATTGATCACACTTTTCTTGCCGATAAACTACGATAACGAAAGATTTTAACAGATGGGACCGATCATAACTGTGGCTTAAATCCATGAATATTGGTCTTACAGAAATATATAAAGATATTTGACCTATTCAAAAGGTAAAGTAATGTCTTTACCTTAAATGGAAGATATGGTTTGACGACTTGAGTATTTTTTACACTTCTCCACTCCTCAGGAATACCTAAAATCCCAATGATCACCACACTAAGAGGAAGGGATCCCAATCAAAGACCATGAGTAGCAGAAACATTCAAAGGGAATAGAAGAGAACAATTTTAAACAAGAAGTGAAGAATATGAACACCTAGCGATTTCAGGAACGCTTGTAGAATTGAAACAGAGAGGGAAAGAAAGCATAAAATTTGGTCACCATAGAACTAATCAAGAGAAAAATTCGGTTCAAAAGCTAATAGAAAGCTGAAAAAAATGAATCAAGAGGGAGGGAGAGGAAATGTATTCGGCTTAGATTGGGATTGGGATTGGGAGAGGGAGAGGGAGATGGAAGCAGAGATTTGGCTAACAAGGAGCTTGAAGAAAAAGTACAAAACCAAAACAACAAAAATGCACGAGTGGTAAGTTATTATTTTGGCACTTAGAGAGAAAAGCAAGAAAGCAGGAATTAGAAGTCCAAAATCAGTGACAAAACTAATCAAAAAATGAGGGAAAAAACCCCTCAGTCGAAATTCTTAGGCTTCTTATACCTATTTGGCATAACACTCCCACAAACATCCACTTCCTTATTTCTCTCCACAATACTCTCCCTTAATCCTCTCCACGATTTGCTCTTACAATCTCTCCATGACCAATTCAAACACCTCATCAGTAGTGTTTTAGTCCAACTTTTCTACCTTCTCAGCTCAAGCAGCAAAATAAACACTCCATTGCTTATCTCAGGATTTGAACTTTAGACCTCATAGTTACACAACACGCCACTTGCCTCCTTTGTAACACCCCAAACCTAGCCTAGATGTTATGACCAGATCTAACATGTCACATAGAAGGGTTGTTTGAAAAGTTACTCTTTCGTTAAAAAGTTTGCATTCTTTTTGAAACTTCGAGCTTTGTTGCTTGTGAAAAACCAGATTCATTTTTATGGTTTTCTTGTAAGAATGTTGTTATCATTATCGTCTCCAAAACTTTGTTTATAGCAAAAATCAGGTTTGGTGAATTGCAAAGATGTGATATTTTGCAAAATGTTATTGTCGTTTTAAAAAAACTCAATATTCAAATATCTAACAAATTAAAAGCGGCCGAATTGAAATTTTAAAAGGAAAATTAAAAACCAATGGCCTTATTACATAAAATTAAACCCAAATCGAAATAGAACTCAAAACAAGGTAAAACAAAAATTTACTAAGGTTACGATGTATGGCCACCACAGAATCCTCCTCAGCTCCAAATCTTCAATGCTGGGGATCACCTGTAAGATTAAAGCAGAGGGATGAGTTACGAGAACTCAGCGTGTAATCCCCTAAATGGTCGTTAACTGGACATGAGTCCATACAGAGGCAAATTGGGCTGAAGCCCATACAAAAATAGACTGGGCCTTAGCCCTATTAGCATGGTAAAGCAGATAATGTATGCAGCCCAACCTAATAATCCATCCGCTACACACCACCCGTACCAGCCCAACACACATGTGGGGATTTCTAAATCGACCCATCCATTCGCTACACACCTTGATGGCATACAAGCTGCTCATTACAGAAATTGTGGCGAAGCCACCAGAATAACAAAATATACGTGGCATGGCCACTATACAGATTGTGGCAGAGCCACCAAAATATGTGGTAGAGCCACCAGATCACACTTCCTCCGATCATCAATAACCCAATCCCATGCAGAATGTCATGTATGAAAGCATATATAAAAAATGATGTATGAAATAAATTACCACCATAACCAGATAAACAAAATACACACAATTATGCTAATCAACCCATAAGGGTATAACAATAATTTTACCCATCGAGGGTATTTTGGTAATTTACCATCAAGGGGTATTTCGATAATTTTGCAAACTAGGGGTATTTCAGTAATTTTGTAAACCAGGGGCATTTCGATAATTTTGCAAACCAGTGGTATTCATAATTTTACAAACCAAGGGTATTTTGGTAATTTTGCAAACCAAGGGTATTTCGATAATTTTGTAAATCAGGAGTATTTCTATAATTTCGTAAACCGAGATATTTTAAACAGAGATAATAATACGAATGGGCCTAGGGCCCATTCTCAACCCAAATGGACCCACACGTTCATGTGGCCCATTTAGCCCAAATCTAGCCACATATATGAGATTCACATAGACCAGTTCACTATTTATTACACAATCATACAATTTATTCATATGGGCCCATAGGCCTATTGGGCCCACTTGGCCCCTTTTGGCCCATCGTGGCCCAAATAACGTCAACCCACAAGAATACTCATGGTGGCCTCGACTATCGCGTCGAAGCTCCCACACGCAAGGCCAAGCACGCTGTGTAACTACCATTACCGTAATCGTATTTTGGCATTTGCCGCTCTGACTAGAGTAGTCGAGATACACACGATAGAGTCTGAAGCTAATCCACATCCAATGCTCCTATGCCCATACGCCTACCAAGGTATGCTTCCTCTCCTCATAGGCAGCTCTATATATAGCCAGCTTCTCACATTCCCTCTTGCTAGCTTTCCGATGTGGGATCCCTTCTTCAGTAGAGTTTAAATCCAACACAAACTCTGGCTGTCCAATCTGCAAAATAAATACTCCCCTACTTGTCATGAGATTCGAACCCAAGCTTCCTTACAACCTTAATGATGCCTTGCCACTAGACCACTCACTTCCTTGTGTTTAACATCATGCGCAACTAAATATAAACATATGGCCAAAGTCTAAATTCCTTTAAAAAAAGAAATCAAAATGAAATGCAAGCGCCAAGACTTGAACCTTAGACCCCTTGCTTCCTTGTGGCATCACTTTGCCACTACACCACAAGCTCTTTTTGTGTCATTTTTCTCCACATTTTATTCTTAAAGCCTACTTACTAACTCCCATGGTTTTACTCACCTAAAACCAAAATTTTCCTAAAGTCCAATTTTGATCCCGGGACTTCATAGAAGCCCCCTAACCTTCCAAAATCACTTGCCTAATAGGTCCAACTTGCACTAATGCCGTTCTTATGTTCTCAAAAATTTTTAAACGCTCCCACACCCAAGACCCAATCTTACTTGGCCCAAATTCGAGTCGTTACAAATCTACCGCCTTAAAAAAATTTCGTCCTCGAAATTTCCAACTAACGGAAATGTTGCACATCCTAAGCTAGCACACTACATTCTCGCTGCACACTCTAATCTTAATAACACAAGCACGCTCCACACTATTTATCCATCAGAGTGGATGGACATCACACACAAATAATTTCTACAATATACACAGAATAAATACAAACTCTAAGTTTAAGCATGAAATCCACAAAACATACACAGTATAACTATAGTCAATACAACCTATAATAAAGCATAGTATTAGAAACTTATGGATTTGATGCCGGATACTCGGGTGTGCCATACTTCGAATAATGATATATATTTTCTAAACTAAATTTCAAACAAATTTTAAAAAATGTTTTCGAACCCATTCCACAATCGAGTTTTGCAATCCGGTCCTGATACCATAAAATGTAACACCCCAAACCTAGCCTAGACATTATGACTAGATCTAGCATGTCATATAGAAGGTTGATTAAAAAGTTGTGCATTCGTTAAAAAGTTTGCATTTTTTTTGAAACTTCAAGCTTTGCTGTTTGTGTAAAACCAAATTCGTTTTTATAGTTTTCTTGTAAAAACATTGTTATCATTATCGTTTTCGAAACTTTGTTTATAGCAAATATCAGGTTCGGTAAATTGCAAAGGTGTGATATTTTGCAAAAAATGTTATTGTCGTTTTAAAAAAACTCAATATTTAAACATCTAACAAATTAAAAGCGGCCAAATTGAAATTCTAAAAGGAAAGTTAAAAACCAATGGCCTTATTACTTAAAATTAAACCCAAATCGAAATAGAACTCAAAATAAGGTAAAACAAAATTTACTAAGGTTACGATGTATGGCCACCACAGAGTCCTCCTCAGTTCCAAATCCTCAATGCTGGGGATCACCTGCAAGATTAATGTAGAGGGGTGAGTAACGAGAACTCAGTGTGTAATCCCCTAAACTGTCGTTAACTGGGCATGAGCCCATACAGAAATAGACTGGCCTTAGCCCTATTAGCATGGTAAAGCAGATAATGTATACAGCCCAACCTAATAATCCATCCGCTACACACCACCCGTACCAGCCCAACACACCTGTGGGGATTTCTAAATCGACCCGTTCATCCACTACACACCTCGATGGCACACAAGCTGCTCATCACTAGAAATTATTGCGAAGCCACCAGAATAACAAAATATACATGGCATGGCCACTATATAGATTGTGGCAGAGCCACCAGAATATGTGGTAGAGCCACCAGATCACACTTCCTCCTATCATCAATAACCCAATCCCATGTAGAATGTCATGTATGCAAGCACATATAAAAAATGATGTATGAAATAAATCACCGCCATAACCAGATAAACAGAATGCACACAATTATGCTAATAAACCCATAAGGGTATAACAGTAATTTTACCCATCGAGGGTATTTTAGAAATTTACCCTCAAGGGGTATTTCGATAAATTTGCAAACCAGGGGTATTCAGTAATTTCCCAAACCAGGGTAATTTGGTAATTTCGTAAACCAGTGGTATTTCGTAATTTTGCAAACTAGGGGTATTTTGGTAATTTCACAAATTAGGGGTATTTCGATAATTTTGCAAACCGAGATATTCTAAACAGAAATAACGATGCTAATGGGCCTAGGGCCCATTTTTGGCCCAAATGGACCCAAACATTTGTGTGGCCCATTTAGCCCAAATCTAGCCACAGATATGAGATTCACATAGACCAGTTCACTATCTTCTACATAATCATACAATTTATTCATATGGGCCCACGGGCCCAAACAACGTTAACCCACAAGAATACTCATGGTGGCCTCAACTATCGCGTCGAAGCTCCCACACGTGTGCCCACACACTCGTGTGGCTACCATTGCCGTGTGACCGATATTTCGGCATTTGCCGCTCTACAGCTAGAGTAGTGGAAGATACACACCTGATAGGAGTCTGAAGCTAATCCGCTGCTCCGAATGCTCCTATGCCCATATGCCCGCCAAGGTATGCTTCCTCTCCTTAAATACAGCTCTATATATAGCCAGCTTCTCACCTTTCCTTTTGCTAGCTTTTCGATGTGGGATCCCTTCTTCAGTAAAGTTTAAATCCAACACAAATTCTGGCCGTCCAATCCAAAAAATAAATACTCCTCTACTTGTCATGAGATTCGAACCCAGGCTCCCTTACAACCTTAATGACGCCTTGCCACTAAACCACTCACTTCATTTTGTCTAACATCATGCGCAACTAAATATAAACCTATGGCCAAAGTCTAAGTTCCTTTAAAGAAAGAAATCAAAATGAAATGCAAGCGCCAAGACTTGAACCTTGGACCCTTGCTTCCTTGTGGCGTCACCTCCTTGTCTCTTATGTGGCGTCACTTTGCCACTACACCACAAGCTCTTTTTGTGTCATTTTTCTCCACATTTTATTCTTAAAGCCTACTTACTAACTCCCATGGTTTTACTCACCTAAAACCAAAATTTTCCTAAAGCCCAAGTTTGATCCCGGGACTTCATAGAAGCCCCTTAACCATCCAAAATCACTCACCTAATAGGTCCAACTTGCACTAATGCCGTTCTCATATTCTCAAAAATTTGTAAACGCTCCCACACCCAAGGTCCAATGGGCCCAATCCTACTAGGCCCAAATTCGGGTCATTACTGTAACACCCCAAACCCGGCCCATGCGTTAAGGGGGTCTGACATGTCACAAGTGAAAAACCATTAAGTCTTTCAAAAATTCAAGTAAAACAGATTTCAAAATCTAGACGAAGTATTAAAATTTGATTTGATTGATATATCGACAATTTGAGATGCAAAATCTTATAAATCGAAATTTTAATAATATCATTAACAGTTCGAGAAAAATTTAAAAGGAATTAAAGATATTTTTCTCAAAGAATTGATGTAAATCTTAAGAGTAATTTTACGAGTTAAAAATATGAATTTTTTATGAAATCCTTTTTTATATTCATTTTTGATTAAAGGTTATTTAAGTTTTTAGAAATTAAAAACTCAATTAAAATCTCGTAAGCGCTTTATAAATTCATCAAACAATAAACAAAACCAAAAAAAAATTAATCCAGAGGCCTTATTACAAACTTAATTCAAATAGCCAAATAATTAAAAATATTAAAAAAATCCAAAATTTCAAATTTAACCGTTTTGAAGTATGGCCTCCACCAAGATATCCACGGCCCAAGTCTCCATCATTGATCATTACCTGAAAGGGGTAAGGAAAACAGGGGGTGAATTACTATTACTCAATGTGCAACCCACTTACCGTTGTCCATTATGCCAAATCCATTAAGCAAATATTTGGGATTAAGTCCATATACAATTATAATAGTAATATAAATATGACATGAATATGATATGCAATTCCCAAACCAAACCTAGTATTTCCATCCGTTACAGACCACCCGTACCAACCAACACACCGTGGGTGATCTTTAGCCAACCCACCCCACCAACACACCAAAAGTAGGCATTTAGCCATTTATATCAAATTTGTGGACAAGCCACCAGATTAACAAAATTTCACATGGCATTGCCATTTTTCAGATTTGTGGCAGAGCCACCACATTTATGTAGCAGGGCTACCTGCACTTCTCTTCATCATTATCCCATCCCATGCAATTCATGTATATCATGCATAACAATCATAACAAATCATTCGGATATTTATTTACAAAAAATTATGGCCCATTATGCAACTTTACCAAGTTGGCCCGTAAAACAGATTATCCACTTGGCCCATTTTGTAAATTTTCAAATCGGCCCATATAACAATTTTATCGATTTGGCCCACATAGCAAATATATCGATTTGGCCCACATAGCAAATATATCGATTTGGCCCACAGCAAATATATCGATTTGTCAATTTTATCGAATAATGAAATTTAAGCCAAGTTATCCTTATTTTACCAAAATATGATTTAATCAAGCGATTAGTTACCAATACGATATAAATTTTAAACCCACAAAATACGGTGTGAGATTACACACCTGATTACGGTAAGCACTACAATTTCCTGATCGTCGACACCTAAAAATATTTTAACGCTCGATTAGACAATGTACACTATTTAATGACTGTACTCTAAAACAAACGATCTAAGATTTTACCCTTGGGATCGCAAACAACTACGACTTGCCAATTTTCCCCTGTTGACAGTCCACATCCCGGTGGAAAGTCCCGAATCACTGATGCCTCACAATTGCAAACAACCTCGAATAGTTGATTCTCACTGGATGAGGGTCCACAACCCGGTGGAAAGTCTCGAATCGCCAAAATAGCCCTTCGTTTGAATTTAGGAGTTGGGATCGTCAATCCACTCCTTTTGAGATCTCCACTTGGCTTTCCTTTCGAACCGTTACCACAAGCCTCCATCGATTAGTATTACAATAAGTACGGATTTATCAAAAAGGGTAAAGATCGGCTTACCACTAATCCCAAATGATTAACGATTGGATAGGTCAAACAATTTATTCCCTAAAACATAAAGTCAACAATTTATTACTCCTTAGACCATCAATCGGCTTATTAAGTACTATCAATAATTCATGACGATTTCTTACCATATGATATTGGATCCGATGTTTGTCATTCAACTTAAGACTTAGAGTGATGTTCGGCCTCCCTCAAGGATTCGATTTGTCAAAAGATAATATTCAAACACGAAGGAAAAAGAAGAAATAGTGGAGGGTTAATTTGCTATTAGATTTGGTTCTGGAGGAAATGAATGAAAGAAGTAGTTTTGATCAAGATGGAGTTTTATTTTTATTTTTTAAGAAATGGAAGAAGAATTGAAAGCTGATTAAAAGAAGAGAAAAGGGAGAGAAAAGGTGCAAACTAGTTTCGGTTTCTCCAAAAGATGATAAGAAAAGATGATTTGGTCACAATGGTTGGATACTTTCGGCAAAAAGAAGAAAGGAGGAAGAAAATATGTTCTTTAGTTGCTTGTAATTTCGGCACAAGGTAAAAAGAAATTTGGAGAACACCAAATAGTGTAAAGAGAAAGGTTTTTGCCTAACAAGCACCAAAATTCAATCAAAAGGCAAAGGAGAATTCAGCTATCAAGGAAGGTGGAAAGAAAATGAGCGTGTGACCAAAAAAAAGAGAAAAAAAATACGCTATTGTGCTAATATGTTTCAACAAGGAGGGTTGCAAAATTGGGAGAAATGACACAAAGTTGCCAAAGGGAAATTCTGCCAAAACACTACTAAGTCTCTACCAAATGCCAAAATAAAAAAATTCAGCTACCTTTTCTCCTCAAAACCGTCCACATGGATCCCCCCTAGGATAAGAGTTTGGCCACCCAAGCTTTCCAAAACATCAACCACGAAATAAGCCTCATGTCCCCCCTTTCTTTCCTATTTCTCTTGATTCCTTTCCCAAACTTCAACCTTGCCTTATTCTTATAGCCACCTTACCAAAAATAATGAAGTCAAACTTGCCATATTTACTCCTTGGCCGACACTTAAGGAAGGAATGCAAAAATAAGAGTCAAGAATTACACACAAGGGATTTGAACCTCTTCCCTCAAGGTTCCACAAGTGACGCCATAACCTCTTTACTATTTATTCATTTATGCTAGCTACTTATTCAATTATTTTATATGCTTCAAGGTCACCTACTCCATTACCTTAAAGTGCTAAAATGCCAAAAGTTTTACTAAATCCAATTAAATTCCGAGCCTTTTCAGGACCTCCTAAAGATACACAATTAATAATTTAACAAGCTTAGCACCAAAATAATGGAACACATAAAATTCAAATTTTAGGATGTTACAATTCTAACCCCCTTAAAGAAAATTTCATCCTCGAAATTTACCTAATTAGAAGAGGTGAGGATATTATTGTCGAATCGTATCCTTAGGCTCCCATGTAGATTTTTTCGCTCTGTGATTACGCCAAAGAACCTTGACTAATGGTACTGACTTCCTTCTCAGCACCTTAACATCTCGATCTAAAATTTGCACTGGCTCCTCTTCAAAAGACAAGCTAGGCCTTATCTCAACTTCTCCTATTGGTACTATATGAGACGGATCTGATCGGTAATGCCTCAACATTGAGACATGAATACACTATGTATCTGGCTCAACCCTAGAGGCAACTCTAGCTGATAAGCGACTGGCCCAACACGCTTCAAAACACGGTATGGCCCGATGAACCTAGGGCTCAACTTGCCCTTCTTTCCAAATCTGAAAATCTTCTTCCAAAGTGAGACCTTTAAAAAGACTTGATCTCCCACCGCAAACTCGATATCCTTATCCTTCAAATCCACACAATTTTTATCTATCCGAAGCTTCCTTTAACCGTGCTCGAATTATCTTTACCTTTTCTTCTGTCTCTGATATCAGCTCAAGACCCAATAATTGTCGCTCCCTCAATTTAGTCCAACAAGTAGAAGTATGACACCTACGACCATACAATGCCTCGTAGGGTGCTATCTGGATATTGGATTGATAGCTATTGTTATATGCAAACTCTGCCAATGGTAGGAAATCTTCCCAACTACACCTAAAGTCAATCACACAACCCCTTAACATGTCTTCCAAAATCTGGATTACTCTTTCTGACTGACCATCTAACTGAGGATGAAAAATCGTGCTGAAATTTAACTTTGTTCCCAAAGCTTCATGTAAAGCTTTCCAAAATCGTAATGTAAACCTAGGGTCTCTGTCCGAAATAATAGACACTGGTACCCGATGTAACCTCACGATCTCCGCTACATACAACTTGGCCAACTTATACAATGAGTAATCCGTACGAATAGGTAAAAAATGGACTATCTTTGTCAACTGATCCACTATTACCCAGCTGGAGTCTTTCTTAGTAGGCGATAAGGGTAACCCACTAACAGAGTCCATCGTTATCTGTTCCCATTTCCATAAAGGAATCTTCACAGGTTGCAGCAATCCTGACGACAATTGATGTTCTACCTTCACTTGTTGACAAGTCAAGCATCTACTCACAAATTTAGTAACCTCCCGCTTCAAGCCTGGCCACCAATACTGTTCACGGATATCTTAATACATTTTATTTCCCCCAGGGTGCATAGCATATGGGCTACTATGCGCCTCACGCAGAATCATTTGCCTCAGTTCCAAATCTTTAGGCATACAAATTCTTTTGCGGAAACACAATACTCCATCATTATTCAATCCAAAATCCCCTATCACACCATCTTCCACTTGCTGAAGCTATGAACCCAACCTTTCATCTGATAGTTGCTTTTCCTTAACCTAACCTACCCACATAGGCTTCACCTAAAGTTTTGCTAACAGACTACCATCTTCATACAAGCTGAGATGAGTAAACATCGCTCTCAAATCCGATATCACCTTATGACTCAACGCGTTTGCCACCACGTTAGCCTTTTCGGGGTGATACTCAATTTAGAAGTCATAATCTTTCAATAGCTCTATCCACCTCCGCTGTCTTAAGTTCAACTCCTTTTGGGTAAGGAGGTACTTTAAACTCTTATGGTCCGTAAAAATGATCGACTTCTCACCGTACAGGTAGTGCCTTCAAATCTTCAAAGCAAAAACCACTACAGCCAACTCCAAATCATGAGTAGGATAATTTACTTCGTGCGGCCTTAACTAACGAGATGCATACGCCACCATTTTTCCACCTTGCATCAACACACATCCTAAACTCGTGTGTGACGCATCGTAGTAAACAATAAACTCTTTTCCATCTTAGGTTGAATTAGTACTGGTGCTTCTGTCAGAATCTTTTTCAATTTCTCAAAGCTCTCTTGGTGCTGATCTGACCACACAAATTGTACTCCCTTATGCAATAGTTTAGTTAGAGGTGAAGCAATCAACAAAAACCCCTCAACAAAACATCTATAATAACCAGCCAATCCTAGAAAACTCCAAATATAGGCCACTGACTTCGGTGGTTTCCAATCTAACACAGCCTCTACCTTCCGAGGATCAACTTTGATTCATTCGGCTGACACAACATGTCCTAAGAAAGTCACTTCCTTAAGCCAAAATTCACACTACTGAATTTGGCATAAAGTTATTTTTCCTTCAATATTTGCAATACTATTCGCAGATGTGAATCATGCTCTTCTTCATTCTTCGAGTATACCAAGATGTCATCTATGAACATCACCACGAACAGGTCTAAATAGGGTTGAAAGGCTCAGTTCATCATGTCCATAAATGCAACTGGTGCATTTGTCAATCCAAACGGCATTACCAAGAACTCATAATGTCCATAACGAGTTTGAAATACTGTCTTATGAATATCCGCCTCCTTAACCTTGAGTTGGTGATAACCCGATCTCAAATCTATCTTGGAAAAAATTGAAGCTCCTCGCAACTGGTCAAACAGATCATCGATTCTCAGCAACGGATAGCTATTCTTGATCGTCAACTTATTCGACTGTCTATAATCGATGCACATACGCATCGACCCATCCTTCTTCTTGATAAACAAGATCGGTGCTCCCTACAGTGACACACTCGATCGAATGAATCCCCGATCCAACAACTCTTGAATTTGATCTTTAAGAGCTGCTAACTCCTTCGGCACCATTCTATAAGGAGCAATGGACACCAGAGCCGTTCCTGGCAATAGCTCAATGCCAAACTCGCCTCCCGGTCCGGAGGCAATCCAGGAAGTTCTTCGGGAAAGACATCCAAAAACTCCTTCACTGTTCTAACACCTTCTACAGACACTTCCTTGGCATCCAACATGCTAATGAAAGCTAGGAATACTCCACACCCTTTTCGCACCAACTTTTCTGCCTTTAAAGCAGATACCACATTTGATAGATAATTTCTCCCCTCGCCTATCATCACCACTTCTTTATCTTCCAAAGTCCTTATCGTCATCCGCTTTGCAGCACAATCCAAGTTAGCACGATGTTTCACCAACCAATCCATGCCTAAAATAAGATCAAACTCGCCGAAAGGCAGTTCCATCAAATCTGCTAAAAATGTTTCTCCTTGAACTTCTAAGGGTACATCTCTAAACAATTTATTCACTATCAAAGACTGTCTTAAATGACTAATTACCATCATCTCTCTAGCAGTAATCTCCAGTCTAATGTTTAGATTTCCAGATACAGCACTAGCAACATATGAATAAGTAGATCCGATATCTATCAAAGTAGTAACATGTACATCAGATATGAAGAACATACCGGTTATCACATCAGGTGCATCGACATCCTCTCAACGCCTGACCGTATAAACTAACCCTAGCTACCTCACCTCCGTATTACCCCTGAAGCCATTTCCTCTACCCGATGCACCCTGACCTCGTCCTCCGCTATTACCACCTCGACCTAGCCCACGACCTCTTGGTGGCTACTGAGCGTCTCTAGCTAACTGTGCATCAGTTAGTCGGGGACAATCTTTAAGTTGATGGTCCTTAGAACAACATGTGAAACAACCACCGGTTCTCTTCTAGCATTCACTCGGATGTTATTTTTCGCAGTCCGTACATGGTTGTATCTAATTGGTAATAGCTGGTGCCCTAACTCGTTCTGGCTCATCCTTCTTTGGCCTCTATTGAAACCCTCTAGCAGGACCAGAGTACTTAAAATCCCTCTTGCTCTTGCCTCTATCTTTTTCTCAGTTTCGCCGCTCCTAATGCTTAGCCTCTTCGGCTATCTTTACTTTCTCCACCAGTGTGGAAAAATTCATTTCTTGCTATGGGGCTATAAATACCCGTAATTCGTCACTTAGCCCATCCTCAAAATGCACGCAGCGTTCATAGTTAGGTGCCACAATACCTCAGGCATAACGACTGAGACGCATAAATTCTGCTACATAAGCTGCCACGGTCTTACTTCCTTGAACCAGATTGAGGAATTCCTTCCTTCGGGCATCTACATAGCTAGCCCCAACATACTTTCCTTGAAATGAAGTTTTGAATAAATCCCAAGTAACGCGATTGGCCTGAGTGCCCTCCCGAACAGTAAGCCACCATTGATACGCCTCGTCTCTCAACAAGGACACAGCTCCTCTCAAGTTCTGTTCAGCGATGCACTCTAGATCATCCATGATTCGGTCCACAGCTTTGAGCCAATACTCCGCTACATTTGGGGCTACACTCGAGACACCCCTAAAAACCTCGACATCATTTGATCTAAGTCATTCTGAAATTAATCCACGAGTTGTTGGTCCAGTTCTAGCCCTAGCAACCCTTTCTAAGACTCGTAACATTGCTTGAGACAAAGCAATGTCCTCCCTTATATGGTCATGTGATCCAGTCTCAGTCCCGGGTGACGCAGGTGCGTCCATTTCTGGTATGTGTCCCGACGCTTCAGATGCAACCCTTGCACGTCGGCCTCTACCACAGCCACGTCTACCACGTCCACGTCCTCTAGCGCTCATAGTGGCTAATTCGATTTAATCTGATTAAAAGTCTTATGAATCAGCATACTGTTTCGATATGTATTAAACAATGTTTTATGAAACATAAGAAGCAGAGTCGTTTTCACAATCGCATCCTATAGTCTCAGTCTTTATAGTTTTTAACACCTAAAACTAAAAGCTCTAGAGTGTTCCTATAGTCATATTACAATACAATAACATGCACTTACTTGACTTGGTGCCGGATACCCGTGGTGCCATACTTCCTTAACTTTACAATTCAAAACAACTTTGGAAAATGTTTTTGAACCCAAATCACAGTCGAGTTTTGAACCGGGCTCTGATACCATAAAATGTAACACTCCAAACTCAGCCCATGCGTTAAGGGGGGCCTAACATGTCACAAGTGAAAAACCATTAAGTCTTTCAAAAATTCAAGTAAAACATATTTCAAAATCTAGACGAAGTATTAAAATTTGATTTGATTGATATATCAACAATTTGAGATGAAAAATCTTATAAATCAAAATTTTAATAATATCGTTAACAGTTTGAGAAAAATTTAAAAGGAATTAAAGATATTTTTCGCAAAGAATTGATGAAAATCTTAAGAGTAATTTTCGAGTTAAAAATATGATTTTTTTATGAAATCCTTTTTGTATATTCATTTTTGAATAAAATGATTATTTAAGTTTTAGAAATTAAAATCTCAATTAAAATACTTTAAGCGGTTTATAAATTCATCAAACAATAAACAAAACAAAAAAAAATTAATCCAGAGGCCTTATTACAAACTTAATTCAAATAGCCAAATAGTTAAAAATTTTAAAAGAAATCCAAAATTTCAAATTTAACCGTTTTGAAGTATGACCTCCACTAAGATATCCACGGCCCAAGTCTCCATCATTGATCATTACCTGAAAGGGGTAAGGAAAATAAGGGGTGAGTTACTAGAACTCAATATGCAACCGACTTACCGTTGTCTATTGGGCCAAATCCATTAAGCAAATATTTGGGCTTAAGTCCATATACAATTATAATAGTAATATAAATATGACATGAATATGATATGCAATTCCCAAACCAAACCTAGTATTTCCATCTGCTACACACCACCTGTACCAACCAACACACTTGTGGGTGATCTTTAGCCAACCCACCCCACCAACACACCAAAAGTAGGCATTTAGCCAGTCATATCAAATTTGTGGACAAGCCACCAGATTAACAAAATTTCAGATGGCATTGCCATTTTTCAGATTTGTGGCAGAGCCACGACATTTATGTAGCCGAGCTACTAGAACTTCTCTTCATCATTATCTCATCCCATGCAATTCATGTATATCATGCATAACAAATCATAATAAATCATTCGGATATTTATTTACAAAAAATTATCGCCCATTATACAACTTTAACAAGTTGGCCCATAAAACAGATTATCCACTTGGCCCATTTCGCAAATTTTCAAATCTGCCCATATAATAAATTTATCTATTTGGCCCACATAGAAAATATATCGATTTGGCCTACATAGCAAATATATCGATTTGGCCCCCATAGAAAATATATCGATTTGTCAATTTTATGAAATAATGAGATTTAAGCCAAGTTATCCCTATTTTACCAAAATATGATTTAATCAAGCGATTAATTACCAATACGATATAAATCTTAAACCCACAAAATATGGTGTGAGATTACATACCTAATTAAGGTAAGCACTACACTTTCCTGATCGTCGACACCTAAAAATATTTTAACGCTTGATTAGACAATTTACACTATTTAATGAATCTACTATAAAACAAACGATCTAAGATTTTACCCTCGAGATCGCGAACAACTACGATTTGTCGGTTTTCCCTGGTTGACGGTCCACAACTCGGTGGAAAGTCCTGAATCACTGATGCCTCACAATTGTGAACAACCTTGAATAGTTGATTCTCACCGAATGAGGGTCCACAACCCGGTGGAAAGTCTCGCATCGCCGAAATAGCCCTTCGTTTGAATTTAGGAGTTGGGATCGTCAATCCACTCCTTTTGAGATCTCCATTCGGCTTTCCTTTCGAATCGTTACCACAAGCCTCCATCGATTAGTATTACGATAAGTACGGATTTATAAAAAAGGGTAAAGATTGGCTTACCACTATTCTTGAATGATCAACGATTGGATAGGTCAAATGATTTATTCCCTAAAACATAAAGTCAACAATTTAATACTCCTTAGACCATCAATCGGCTTATTAAGTACTATCAATAATTCATGACGATCTCTTACCTTACGATATTGGATTTGATGTTCGTCGTTCGACTTAAGACTTAGAGTGATGTTTGGCCTCTCGCAAGGATTCGATTTGTCAAAAGATAATATTCAAACACGAAGGAAAAAAAAGAAATAGTGGAGGGTTAATTTGCTATTTGATTCGGTTCTGGAGGAAATGAATGAAAGAAGTAGTTTTGATCAAGATGGAGTTTTATTTTTTTATTTTTAAGAAATGGAAGAAGAATTGAAAGGTGATTAAAAGAAGAGAAAAGGGAGAGAAAAGGTGAAAACTAGTTTCGATTTCTCCAAAAGGTGATAAGAAAAAGATGATTTGGTCACAATGGTTGGATACTTTCGGCAAAAAGAAGAAAGGAGGAAGAAAATATGTTCTTTAGTGGCTTGTAATTTCGGTACAAGGTAAAAAGAAATTTGGAGAACACCAAATAGTGTAAAGAGAAAGGTTTTTGCCTAACAAGCACCAAAATTCAATCAAAAGGCAAAGGAGAATTAGACTATCAAGGAAGGTGGAAAGAAAATGAGTATGTGACCAAACAAAAGAGGAAAAAAAAACAATGCACTATTGTGCTAATATGTTTCGGCAAGGAGGGTTGCAAAATTGGGAGAAATGACACAAAGTTGCTAAGGGGAAATTTTGCCAAAACACTACTAAGTCTTTACCAAATGCCAAAATAAAAAAATTCAGCTATCTTTTCTCCCCAAAATCGTCCACATGCATCCCCCCTAGGATAAGAGTTTGGCCACCCAAGCTTTCGAAAACATCACCCACGAAATAAGCCTCATGTCCCCCCTTTCTTTCCTATTTCTCTTGATTCCTTTCCCAAACTTCAACCTTGCCTTATTCTTATAGCCACCTTACCATAAATAATGAAATCAAACTTGTCATATTTACTCCTTGGCCAACACTTAAGGAAGGAATGCAAAAAATAAGAGTCAAGATTTACACACAAGGGATTCGAACCTCTTCCCTCAAGGTTCCACAAGTGACGCTATAACCTCTTTCCTATTTAGTCATTTATGCTAGCTACTTATTCAATTATTTCTATATGCTTCAAGGTTACCTACTCCATTTCCTTAAAGTTCTAAAATGCCAAAAGTTTTACTAAATCCAATTAAATCCCGAGCCTTCTCAGGACCTCCTAAACATACACAATTAATAATTTAACAAGCTTAGCACCAAAATAATGGAACACATAAAATTAAAATTTTAGGATGTTACAGTTACATCCTTGCCACAAGCTCTTTTTGTGGCATATTTTAACCACACATATCTAAAAGGCCTACTATCTAGCAGCAAGGGTTTTATTCACTTGGAAACTAAAATTTTTGCTAAAGCCCAGGTTTGAACCCAAGACTTCTCCAACACTTCTCAAGACCTTTAACCACTGAAATAGACATTTAATTGTGTCATTTCCTTGCACAATTAAATACTTATCTACAACCTCCTTACTGATCCATACACAAGGGCCAATGCTTTTAGGCCTAAAATTCGAGGCGTTACAAAGAGGGATTTAAATGATAATTAAACGTGATCTTAAATAACAATTAAACCATAAATTTAAATAAGGTAGTGAAAGAGGTTAATATTAACCATTAATTTCCATTAACTAAACTAAGACATAACCATGGCCATTAGGTTAGGAAATTATATAAAAGAAGTAAGTTAGTTAATTGATAATGTATATACTTAGTGGGAGAGATGAGAGAACTTAACGACCCGATTTTCAGTGGTACCGCAAAAGTGTAGTTTTAGAATCCCATTTTCGTAGAATAAGTCCATAAATATTAAATACTAATATTTACATGTATAATATATTGTTACATCAAAGTTTGGTCAAGAAATTTTGTCAAATTAATAGTTAATTACGGCTTAGGGACTAAATCATAAAGTCTGATTGCTATATTTTTTAACTGGCCAAAGGCTTAGGGACTTAAATTGAAATTTAAAAAAAATGTTCAAAATGTTAAATTATCCATTTTTCATTAGGAGATAGTGGTTGATGATGACATCTTCCACTATTGATAACTAAAAGGTTAATTATGTTAATTAAGTTATGTTAAATTAATTAATCTAGGCTAATTAAACATTAATCAAGGTATAAAAGGTTAGAATGGTGGAAGCTTGTCATCCTTATCACCTCTTCTATCGTCCAAAGAAATTCAAACCTAAGGAGAAAAGCTTTTTGTCCCAAAAGCATTTAACTATAAAATTTAAGGAAATTTCAAGTCCTTTTCTTGTAATTTTTATGATTTGTGGTCATGGGAGCTTGATTTAGCTAGCCTATGTACCAATTTGTAAAACTCTTAAATTTTTTGAAAGTTATCATAGTTGATTTCTTGAAGAATTGGGCTTGAAAGTGATAGATTTTAAGCTTAGTTTAAGAAAATGAATGAATTGTAAAGCTCAATTGTTAGTTTCGTACATTAGGGACCAAATTAAATAAAATTAAAAAAGTGGTATAAAATTTTTGTAGGAATAGGAATTAGAGGGTCCTTGATGAATGGATGTGAAATTAGATTTTAATTCGAATCTAAGAATAAAATGTTATAACTATTTCGAGTTTAGGGATTAAATTAAATAAAATGTAAAATTTTAAGGGTACTGAAAATGAGTTCATATAGGTTCATTCATGTCATGGAATAATATGAAAATTTTTTAGTATTGATTGATTATAGAAAATAATTTCACTGGAGGTAAACACCCATCCAAAGGGGCCTTAGTCCCCAAAATATCCACTCTTTTCACATTTTGAATAGGTAAGTTTATATGGAACTTATTATCTCACTTTGTATTATAATTATATTCTTGTCTTTAATTTAATAAATGAATGTTTCTATATGGTTGTAATATTATGGAATTTGACACATTTGGCTAGTAATGGATTAAATTGAAATATTGTGTGGTGATTGATGATTATGACAAATTATAGGTAAAAATGTGAAAATGCGAAAGATGGCATGATATGGAATAAAAGATATTACCCTTTTTATAGGTTGTGATATGCAAATGTAAACGATTACATGGATTATATTGAAATATGTGAAAATAGGTGCCTGTCTAACCTTAGTAAATGTTAGGATATGATTGGCATGCCAATAGAGTCTTGTGCGCGCTTGTACGAGATTTATTACATATGTTGATGAGGTCCAACATTCATTACGAATTCTCAGGTATAATATGACATAGGTTTTATAACAGCCCATTTTTAGTCAAATCAAAACAGTGGTTTCAAGACCACAAATTTGAGGTCAAAATATTTATTTTATTATTATTTTAATGTCTAAAATGATTGTGTAAAATTTTTGTTAAGAAATTTTGTCATTTGAGTGCTTAATTCGATAAAAAGACTAAATCACGTAAAATGTAAAACTTGTGTTCTATTAGCTAAAGGTGTTTATTCACTATGAAATTAAAAAGTGGAGGTTCTTATGTGGTAAATATACCATTATTAATATAGGTGGACAAAGATGGACATAAAATGGATGTTATCAATGGTTTAATAATAAGGTTAATTTAGTAAATAACAAAATAAATTAAAATAAAGTAAGAATAATAAAATTATCATCTTGACTTCTTCATTTGTCCACCGAAAATGTAACACCCCAAACCCGGCCCAAAACACCACGGCCGAATTTGGAATGTTGCTAGGAGAAACGTTTGAAAAAAATTTGATTCAAAAAGTGAAAACACGTTTTGAGTTTGAAATATTTTTATTAGTTTATAAAAGATAATGGGTTTTGCAACATGATTGTCGCTTTGGAAAGTAGGTTGCCGAAGGTAATGAAAACTTTGAAGGTCGTGTGTAGTTTAAAACATTGTAGGTTTGGAAATTCAAAGAAAATCGAGTTGTTAATAGTATTCGGGTTTAAAACTTTAATTTAAGTCTTTGAGTTGTAAATTGTTTCCAAAATCATTTTCAGTTATTAACCGATAGTCAATCTAACTCAATATAGTAAAAACCCCCAAATAGTTAAAATGACCTTATTACAATAGAGAGAAATTAACCCAAAAGTAATTAAGAATCCAAGTGCATAAAGAATTGAAACAACTTCTGCATGGCCACCTTGGATCTACCCTAGCCCGGTCCATGTATCACATATCACCTGCATTGTTTAAGAAAATAGGGTGAGTCGAACAGACTTAGTGTGCAATTATTCCTCATGTTTCCCAAATGGGCTTGGCCCAAAACCACACAATCCACATACCACACATGATGATGCAAAATGTTACCCATCCCAACCCAATGTCCATCCGCTACACACCCTCGTATCCTACCACCACACATCAGGGGATTACTAAATCGACCCTCCATCCGCTACACACCTCTTTGGCAGTCATGCTGCTTAAAGTCAATATAACGTGGCCTAGCCACCGATCACCATGTGACCAAATATAATGTGGCCTAGCCACCGATCACTATGTGACCAAATCTCGATATCTACGATGTGACCCATGGTCATCATCAAACCACGATGAAGCACGAAGCTAACATCATCCCATGATGTGGCACATAGCCGACATCAAGCCATGATATGGCACATAGCCAATCATCACCACGTATATAAATGTACACCCTGTCCTTCATTTAATATATGTATCCCGATCCCATGTATATGCAACATGTTATAATGATATGATAGAATAATGCATGGACATATTAGGTAGGCATATGGCATGCTCACAAGTATCCACAGTAATCAACCACAACCACACCTCAGATAGGGTACTAACCTGGTTACCGAAATACCCAATTAAGGGTAACAATTCCACCACAACCACTGCATCTGGGTTATCACACACATAACACATATAATTAATTGACTAATAGGAAACAATAATTAACCACACACCGATAACCCAAGCACTAGACTCTTGATTTCCTAACGTCCTCACTCGAAGAGACTACAACGATCTGCTTGTCTCTTCCTGATGCTGGCCCACACCCTGGTGGCCAATCCTGAACTGCAGAAACCGAACGTTTCTTGAACTTAGGGGTAGGGACAACCCCTTTCTCTCCTTGTTTGGTACTTGCATCCATTGAAAGGCACTTAATCAAGAGACCCAGTTAAATATTAAATCAAATCTACACGAGACAAAACCTACTCTTATTCGAATACTCTTACCAAAATAGATCCAAATTCTGAAGACTCTTTCTCAACCTCTATCAAAACTCCCCCTACATCAGTCTTAGTTAGAATCGGCTAAACTGCATAAAGTCAAAGATGTGGCCTTTGGCCGAACCAAAAGTACACCCCCATTACCTTGCTCGATCAAATCTCGAAAGCTCCTAGATACCCCCAACGTCGAGTTTCAAAAATGGACACAAGGTCACCACCTTGAATAGATTCGGCCACACCTATACAAAGTTAGGCATCTAACTTTCGGAAACCAAAAGAAAGAGAAGCAAAATGATAAGAAGAGAACCCTTACCAACTATTAGATGACAGATTCACCAAGATTCAAAGAAGTAGAAAGGTTATTCGGCTTCTAGCAAATGAAAAGAAAAGAGAGGGTTGAAGGTTTATGGGTGTTTTGGCTATGGTGGAAGTAAAAAGAAGGATTCGGCTTTAGGGACTGAGAGAGTGAACAATTCCAAGAGAAAAAGAAAAAGATGAATGCCCCAAATGGAAAATCTCACTTTCGGTTTTGGATCCTAAGAAACAGAGAGAAAAGAAACACAATCACTAGCTTTTTAGTACACCACTTTTCGGCAAAGAGGTAAAAGAAAAGAAAACCGAAGTAAAATGACCCCTAAATAGCTAAAACACATTCGACACCTATCCCCCCTCCAGATGACCGAAAATGTCACCCCCTAGCATCCAATATTCGGCCAACTCCTCCTCTCCCTCTCAAATCCCTTCTTTTCCTCCTATTTTTCCTCCCCTCCACTCATTCAAAGGAGTTTGAATGAATCCCACTCCTACCTCCCTTCTTAGCCACAAATTTAAGCTGTTGACCCAATCCACACCTCATCCATTTAGAGTTTGCTTGCCGTCCAACTCTCCCTCCTCCCTTGATGCAAAAAGCCACCTTCAAAATGCTTTCTCCGCAACTCAAACCTTGCCCCACTAGCTTCCTAGGGCGTCACTCCCTTATGCACTAAGTGGCACCTCCCTTGCCACTTCACCACTTCCCATCTTGCTTCTTAAACTCCACATACGAACTCTTAAGGCCTATCTCCCCTAGCTCTCCCCTAAAAGCTCTAAACCAAAAATTTACCTAAGGTCCAAACTTAGCCTCAAGATTTCTCGAAAGCCCCAAAGACATACAAACAGCATATAGAGCACACTACCACATACATATAACTTAAGAAGAAATGCAAGACCCCTACACCCTGGATGTTACAGTTCTACCCCCTTAAAAATAATTTCGACCTCAAAATTACCTGATCAGAATAAGTGAGGGTATTACTGTCGCATCGCTTCTTCCGGTTCCCACGAAGCTTTTTCTGAACCATGGTTACGCCACAATACTTTGACTAGAGGAACTGATTTCTTTCGAAGTACGTTCACATCTCGCTCCAGAATCTGAATCGGTTCTTCTTCGTAGGATAAATCTGGCCTCAACTCAACTTCCTCAACTGGCACTACATGGGATAGATCCGACCGGTAACGACGTAGCATTGACACGTGGAACTCATCATGCATCTGCTTCAATTCTGACAGCAACTCCAACTGGTAAGCCACCGGCCCTACTCGCTTCAAAACCCTATAAGGCCCTATAAACCTGGGACTCAACTTACCCTTGCGTCCAAATCTCATCACCTTCTTCCATGGCAAAAACTTTCAGGAACACACTATCACCCACGGTAAATTTTATCTCTTTTCGCTTAAGATCCGCATACGACTTCTGTCTGTCAGACGCCTCTTTCAACCGTGCTCGGATTACCTTAACCTTTTCCTCTGATTCTGCCACTATCTCTGGACCCAAAACATGACGTTCACCTAATTCTGTCCAACACATAGGAGTGCGACACTTTCGTCCATACAACGCTTCATACGGTGCCATCCGAATACTTGCTTGGTAACTGTTGTTGTATGCAACCTCCGCCAAAGGCAAGAATTCCTCCCAGCTACCCCTGAAGTCGATAACACAACCCCTCAACATATCCTCTAACACCTGAATTACCCTTTCAGACTGGCCGTCTGTCTGTGGATGAAATGACGTGCTAAAGTCCAACCTGGTGCCCAATGCTTGATGCAACGCCGTCCAAAACCTCGACGTAAATCTAGGATCCCTATCCGATATGATCGACATTAGTACTCCATGCAGTCTCACAATTTCTGCTACATACAGATTCGCTAATCTTTGCAAAGAGTAATCAACCCGAACAGGTATGAAATGCGCGGACTTTATCAATCGATCCACAATCACCCATACCGAGTCCTTCTTAGTAGGCGTAAGAGGAAGCCCACTCACGAAATCCATTGTGATCCTCTCCCACTTCCATTGCGGAATCTTCACTGGTTGCAGCAACCGTGAAGGTACTTGGTGTTCAGCTTTGACCTGCTGACACGTTAAGCACTTCCCCACAAATTCTGTAACTTCTCGTTTCAATCTAGGCCACCAAAACTGTTCCCGTAGGTCCTTATACAACTTACTTCCTACAGGATGCATAGCGTAAGGGCTACTATGCGAATCCTGAAGAATCTTCTGCCTCAATTCCACATCCTTGGCATACACACCCTACCACAGAAACATAAAATTTCGTCACTGTTCACACTGTAGTCCTCTAACTCCCCACTCTGAACTTGTTAAAAATGAGTACCCAAAGCCTCATCCACCGATTGTTTCTCTCTTACCTGACTTAACCACGCCGGCTTCACCTGTAGCTCTGCTAACAAACTTCCGTCGTCATAGAAACTAAGATGTGCGAACATAGCCCTCAGATCCGATACTACCTTTTGACTTAATGCATCCGCCACCACATTTGCTTTACCCAGGTGGTATTCAATTGAACAGTCGTAATCCTTTAACAGCTCCACCCACCTTTGTTGTCTTAAGTTCAGCTCCTTCTGAGTCAGCAGATACTTCAGGCTCTTGTGGTCCGTGTAGATCACTTACTTCTCCCCATACAGATAATGCCTCCACACTTTCAAAGTGAAAACTACTACTGCCAATTCCAGATCATGCGTCGGATAGTTAACTTTATGCGATCTCAGCTGCCGAGACGCATAAGCAACCACCTTCCCTTCCTGCATCAGTACACAACCTAACCCTATGTGAGAAGCATCACAATATACCACAAAATCTTTTCCCGCCACAGGCTGAATCAAAATTGGGGCTTCTGTCAAGACTCTCTTTAGCTTCTCAAAACTCTCCTGCTGCTTATCCGACCATACAAAAGGTACCTCCTTTCTCAACAGCTTAGTCAAAGGTGCCACTATCGAAGAAAAACCCTCGACAAACCTCTTATAGTACCCTGCTAGCCCCAAGAAATTGTGAATATTTGCTACCGACTTAGGTGGTTTCCACTCCAGTACTGCCTCAACCTTCAGGGGATCCACCCTTATTCCCTCCGCGGATACCACATGACCCAGAAAAGCGACTTCACTCAACCAGAATTCGCACTTGCTAAACTTAGCGATAACTTCTTTTCCTTAAAATTTGCAAAGACTACCCAAGATGTGCATCATGCTCTTCCTCGGACTTGAATACACCAGGATGTCATCTACGAACACCATGATAAATTGATCCAGGTAAGGCTGGAAAACCCAATTCATCATATCCATAAACGCAGCCGGTGCATTAGTCAACCCTAACGGCATTACCAGGAATTCGTAGTGCCCGTATCAAGTCTAAAATGCCATCTTATGGATATCACCCTCCTTTACCTTAAGCTAGTGATACCCCGACCTCAAATCTATCTTCGAAAAGACCGTAACTCCTTTGAGCTGGTCAAACAAGTCATCTATCATCGGCAACGGGTACTTGTTCTTGATCGTCAGTTTATTCAACTGGCGAAAATCTATGCACATACGCATAGACCCGTCTTTCTTCTTTACGAACAATATCGATGCTCCCCACGAAGAAACACTGGGTCGAATAAACCCGCGATCTAACAACTCTTGGATTTGGGCTTTCAGCTCAACCAACTCCTTTAGTGCCATCCTATAAGGTGCAATAGACACTGGCGCTGTTCCTGGCAACAGGTCAATTCCAAACTCCACCTCCGATCCGGAGGTAACCCTGGTAGTTCTTCTGGAAAAACATCCACAAACTCCTTTATCGTCTCCGACCTCCCCATACCGCTTCCTTAGCATCCAAGGCACTAACAACCATCAGAAAGGCCAAGCACCCCTTCCTCACCATCTTCACCGCCTTAAGAGCAGACACTACATTAGAAAGGTAGTCTCTCCTCTCACCTATCACTACAACCTCACAATTCTCGGGAGTCCTCAATGACATGCGCTTAGCAGTACAGTCCAAATTCGCACGATACCTTACTAACCAATCCATCCCTAAGATTAGGTCAAATTCCTCGAACGGCAGCTCCATTAAGTCAGCTGGGAATACCACCCCTTGAACCTCTAAAGGCACGTCTCTAAAGAGTTTATCTACTACCACAGATTGCCCTAAAAGACTAAGTACACCATCTTCCTAGGGATAGTTTCCGAGTTCACATTCAAGGTTCCAGACACCACGCTAGCAATGTACGAATGCATTGGCCCAACATCAATTAAAGCAGTAAAGGGTAACCCATAAATAAGGAATGTACCTGTGATAACATCTCGGCAAGCGTCCCCCTCCTCACGACGTCCCGTCGCACACACTAACCCCAGGCGCCTTGCATCTGAGCTCCCAGCACCTCTACCCGGTGCTCCATGACCTCGGCCAAAACCATTTCCTCCACGATTTGGACCACGACCTCTCAACATTTGTGGACCACCCCTTCCTGGCTGCATATACCCCTGACCTACTGTCTGAGCCCTATCCGCATTTTGAGGACAATTCTTCACTAAGTGAGCCTTGGACCCACACCTAAAACACTCCCTACTTCTTCCCCAGCACTAGCCTACATGAGTCCTCCCACACTGAGCACATGGACGGGCCTGATTCCCAGCAGCTGGCATAAAAGCATGAGTAGAATTATCCACCCTAGGCTTTTTCTAGAACCCCCCGAAGATCCTGACGATCCAAAACCCCTCTTGTTTCGGCCTCTGTCTCTATCTCTATCTCTATTCTACCTTTCAGTTTGCTTAACTTCCTCAGCAATTTGAGTGTTCTCAACCAAAGTACAAAAGTCCCTCTCACGCTGAGGCGTTATCAACACCCACAGTTCATCTCGGAGCCCATCTTCAAACCTCACGCAGTGCTCGTAATCAGTAGCAACAATCCCTCTGGCATACCGACTTAACCTCAGGAATTCTACCTCATATTCTGCTACTGACTTACCCCCTTGCACTAGATTCAAAAATGCCTTCCTCTGTGCATCCACGTAACTAGCTCCAACGTACTTCCCCTCAAACTTTACCTTAAAGTAACTCTAATCTACTCGGTTCGCTGGGGTATCCTCTCTGACGGTAAGCCACCACTGATAGGCCTCATCCCAGTAGTAAAGAAATAGCGCCTTCACTTTTCCTCGTGAAGCAAATTCAAATCATCCATGATCCTCTCAATCGCCTCCACCAATACTCGCCACATTCGAGCCACCCCTGAGACACCTCTAAATATCTCAGCTCCATTCGCTCGAAGTCTCTCAGAAATAGACTTTTGGGCCCCGGTACCCATATTCGCTCCCGTAACTCTTTCCAAAACTCACAGCATAGCCTGAGATACTGCGTCATCTCCACCCGTCTGATCGTGAAACTCAGTTTCTACCGTAGGCGGCATCGTTTCATTCCCTGATCCATGACCAAATCCAACTGGTTCCGATACAGCCATTCTGCCCCTACCACGTCCATGCGTATTACGACCTCATTCCCTAGAACTCATGTCTATCGCTGCGTTTTAATCTGTTTTAAGAAATTTTATGCATTAACTTCTTATTCCACTGATTACCCACAAGTAATTTTATGTAAAGATATTTAATAGTAGTTTTTTCGGTCATTCAAAGTTTTTGTCTCAAGTCCCCCACCCTAACTCAGAGAATCACATTCATTCATCAACATTATCCACTACACACGTTCACCACTTAGAGCATTTTTGTCCATTCCTAACCTAGAGGTATTTTCGTAATTTATCATATAGGGGTATTTTGGTAATTTTACAAATCAAGGATATTTTGGTAATTTGGGTAAACAGGGGTATTTTGGTAAGAATCAAGGGTAGTATGGTAATTAATCAATTTTTTTGAAATCAAAGGTAATTTGATTATTTTGCAAAATCGAGTATTCGGTCCCTTTCGAGTTTTGGTTATAGGTTTGACCCGTTAATAAGTCCTCACGGTTAAGGTGGACAATCACTACGCACCAGGTAGGATTCCAGAAAAGAGGAGGTGAGTCACTAGGACTGCTTAAATACCAAGCTCATTCGGAATCCATGCCTAGACATGCGCATGCTTGTTACCACACCTGAACTCCGTGAATTATTCCCGGGTTTGGTGAAATAAGTTAAGTATTATGAAGTTTAGTATTGGTGTAAGCTAATCCTAAGGTTCAATAGTTCCTAACTTACTCATCTACGATCCCATATCACCCTTCATTTCTACATACAAATCACGCAATGGTTTGAAGTACTTACAGTGGACATCGGTAGAGACTCAAAGCCATGCCGAGAAAAACCCTGAATAGCTTGTAAAAATACATGTTTTAGTAAAACCCATCTTTGAAAGACGTTTTGGGCCCAAAAAACCCTCAAAGCTGAGTTTTGAACCTGGCTCTGATACCAAACTGTAACACCCCAAACTCGATCCAAAACACCACGGTCGAATTCAAAATGTTGCTAGGAGAAACGTTTGAAAAAAATTGATTTAAAAGGTGAAAATACATTTTGAGTTTGAAATATTTTTATTAGTTTATAAAAGATAATGGGTTTTGTAACATGATTGTCGCTTTGGAAAATAGGTTGCCGAACGTAATAAAAACTTTGAAGATCATGTGTAGTTTAAAGCAATGTACGTTTGGAAATTCAAAGAAAATCAAGTTGTTAATAGTATCTGGGTTTAAAACTTTAATTTAAGTCTTTGAGTTGTAAATTGTTTCCAAAATCATTTCCAGCTATTAACCGATAGTCAATCTAACACAATATAGTAAAAACCCCCAAATAGTTAAAATGGCCTTAATACAATAGAGAGAAATTAACCCAAAAGTAATTAAGAATCCAAGTGCATAAAGAATTGAAACAACTTCTGCATGGCCACCTCGGATCTACCCCAGCCCGGTCCATGTATCACGTATCACCTGCATTGTTTAAGAAAATAGGGTGAGTCGAATAGACTCAGTGTGCAATTATTCCTCATGTTTCCCAAATGGGCTTGGCCCAAAACCATACAATCCACATACCACACATGATGATGACAAATGTTACCCATCCCAACCTAATGTCCTTCCGCTACACACCCCAGTATCCTGCCACCACACACCAGGGGATTACTAAATCGACCCTCCATCCGCTACACACCTCTTTGGCAGTCATGCTACTCGAAGTCAATATAATGTGGCCTAGCCACCGATCACCATGTGACCAAATATAACGTGGCCTAGCCATCGATCACTATGTGACCAAATCTCAATATCCACGATGTGACCCATGGTCATCATCAAACCACGATGAAGCACGAAGCCAACATCATTCCACAATGTGGCACATAGCCGACATCAAGCCATGATATGGCACATAGCCAATCATCACCATGTACATAAATGTACACCCTATCCTTCATTTAATATATGTATCTCGATCCCATGTATATGCAACATGTTATAATGATATGATAGAATAATGCATGGACATATTAGGTAGGCATACGACATGCTCACAAGTATCCACAATAATCAACCACAACCACACCTTAGATAGGGTACTAACCTGGTTATCGAAATACCCAATTAAGGGTAACAATTTCACCACAACCACTGTACTGGTTATCACACACATAACACATATAATTAATTGACTGACAGGAAAACAACAAATTAACCACACACCTGATAACCCGAAGTACTAGACTCTTGATTTCCCTAGCGTCCTCACTCGAAGAGACTACAACGATCTGCTTGTCTCTTTTCGATGCTGGCCCACACCCCGGTGGCCAATCCTGGCCCGTAAAAATCGAACGTTTCTTGAACTTAGGGGTAGGGACAACCCCTTTCTCTCCTTGTCTGGTACTTGCATCCATTGAATGGCACTTAATCAAGAGACCCGGTTAAACATTAAATCAAATCTACACGAGACAAAACCTACTCTTATTCGAATACTCTTACCGAAATAGATCCGAATTCTGAAGGCTCCTTCTCAACCTCTGTCAAAACTCCCTGTACATCAGTCTTAGTTAGAATCGACTAAACTGCATAAAGTCAAAGATGTGGCCTTTGGCCGAACCAAAAGTACACCCCCTTACCTTGCTCGATCAAATCTCGAAAGCTCTTAGATACCCCCAATGTTGACTTCCAAAAATGGACACAAGGTCACCACCTTGAATAGATTCGGCCACACCTATACAAAGTTAGGCATCTAACTTTTGGCAACCAAAAGAAAGAGAAGCAAAACGATAAGAAGAGAACCCTTACCAACTATTAGATCCGATTGGAATAGAGTTTGATAGATTCAACCAAGATTCAAAGAAGTAGAAAGGTTATTCGGTTTCTAGCAAATGAAAAGAAAAGAGAGGGTTGAAGGTTTATAGGTGTTTTGGCTATGGTGGAAGTAAAGAGAAGGATTCGACTTTAGGGACTGAGAGAGTGAACAATTCCCAGAGAAAAAGAAAAAGATGAATGCCCCAAATGGAAAATCTCACTTTCAGTTTTGGATCCTAAGAAACAGAGAGAAAAGAAACACAATCACTAGCTTTTTGGTACACCACTTTTCGGCAAAGAACTAAAAGAAAAGAAAACCAAAAGTAAAATGACCCCTAAATAGCTAAAACACATTTGGCACGTATCCCCCCTCCATATGACCAAAAATGTCACCCCCTAGCATCCAATATTCGGCCAAATCCTCCTCTCTCTCCCAAATCCATTCTTTTCCTCCTATTTTTCCTCCCCTCCACTCATTCAAAGGAGTTTGAATGAATCCCACTCCTACCTCCCTTCTTAGCCACAAATTTAAGCTGTTGACCCAATCCACACCTCATCCATTAAGAGTTTGCTTGTCGTCCAACTCTCCCCCCTTGAAGCGAAAAGCCACCTCCAAAATGCTTTCTCCCTAACTCGAACCTTGCCCCACTAGCTCCCTGAGGCGTCACTCCCTTATGCACTAAGTGGCGCCTCCCTTGCCACTTCACCACTTCCCATCTTGCGTCTTAAACTCCACATAAGAACTCTTAAGGCCTATCTCCCCTAGCTCTCCTCTAATGGCTCTAAACCAAAAATTTACCTAAGGTCTAAACTTAGCCTCAAGATTTCCCGAAACCCCCAAACACATACAAACAGCATACAGAGCACACTGCCACATACATATAACTTAAGAAGAAATGCAAGACCCCTACACCCTGGATGCTACAGAAAATAATAAAGAAGAAACTCCATTATTGTGTTTTATGGTTCGGCCAAAGCTTTTTGTGCATGTAAGTGATTTTTGACTCGGTTTTTAATGATTTTTATGTTTTTGAGATCATTGCAGCTTAATCTAGCTAGCACAGGGACTAATTTGCAAAATTGTTTGAGGTTTAAGGTTTTACCATTGATAAATGTTGGTGTATTTTGATGTTTAATGATAGAAAATGCATGCTTGTTATTAGATGAACAGCATTTGTAAAGTGAATTTTGATAGAATTGCCATTTAGGGATTTAATTGAGAAATGTAAAAATTTGAGGTTAAATTGTGAAATTAATGAAAAATATGGGTTGCTAGGGACCTAATTGAAATTCGGCTAGCATTGGTTTAGGTTGAATTGCATGAAATTGTGTTTTTATGAAGTAAGAACTAAATTGTAAAAATGTGAAATATTAGGGTAAAATGTGTAAAATCACCTTAATGTATAATTTGGACTAAATTGAATAGAGAGATTATTAAATAAGTTAATTTTGATTATATTTAGATCAAGAAAGGCAAAATACAAATTTAGATCGGGGAAAGAACAAAGTTTTAGATTAATCAATTTAATTCGCTGTTTTGGCATTCGAGGTAAGTTCGTATGTAATAAGCATTATTATAATTGTGTTTTAAATGCTGTGATATTGCATAAATTGTAAATACAACCTTACCAACACGTTTGACGATATTCGACAAGTGTGAAGTCCCAGTTGAACCTTAGGAATGGTTTAGGATATAAAAAACATGTCATTAGGGGTTATGTGATTTGGGTACGGGTTCGTACGTCCAACCGGTGGTTGAGTTATCTAGCAGGTGTTGCGGATACTTATTAGATTGTGTGAGCAGCACCATGTAGCTTCGTCATGACCGTTAGCTTGTGTGAGCAGACCCGTTGATAGCTCTAATGTGAGCATTATATGTGATACGTGTAACACCCCAAACTCGGCCCAAAAGTTAGGCCCGAATCTGGTTTGTCACATTGAAGTGTTTTTCAAAAACCATGTTTTCATTGAAAACCCTCCTTAATATTTAAAACAAAAGTCTCAGTTTGTGTTCGTTCAATTTCAAAACGGGGTTCATTAAAAAGTTAATCACTTTTAAAAACGTTATTAACTTCGTTAAAAATCTCTTTTAGTTGCGGAAGCCAATTTAAGGTAAAGAAGTTTAAAACGTATGTTTTTAAAAATAGTAATTGGGTTGAAAACTCGTCTACGTTTAATAGATATAAAACATAACAAAAGCCCAAATTCAAAATTAAATCTAGAGAGGCCTTATTACAGAAATTAAAACCGAAAATAGAATTTAAAACATATATAAAGTCCAAAGCCTATCAGTCCCAGTCATGTAGTCACCTCCTAGTCCTCGCAAAGACCGATCCTCCTAACATTGGGATTACACTGCATAGCTTGTAACACCCCAAACCCAGCCCAAATGCTACTAATCAATCTAGAATGCTACCGAGGAAAAAGTTTGAAAAGAATTTGTCATAAGGGTGAAAACATAAAATTTTACATCATTTATAAAAACATTGTATATTTAAAATTCTAAGTAAAATTATGTTGTTACAAATTTCGAATTAAAACTTTAATATAAGTTTTGATGATGTAAATCGCTTTTAAAATAAAACATTCTAAATATCATCTCAATCGTCAATCCAACTCGAACACAATAAAAGTCCCCAAATACTTTAAATGGCCCTTATTACAATAAATATTTACTCAAAATACTGAAAATATAAAGTCGTAAAACAATGAAAAAACATCTTCTCGCATGGCCACCTCGTATCCGCCTCCAAATTCGGTCCAAGAATCATGTATCACCTGCATTGTTTGGTAAAAAAATTGGGTGAATCAAACCGACTCAGTGTGTAATTAGTCCACAAATATCCACACATGGGCTTAGCCCAAACCACACCAATCCACATATCAAATAATAATGCAAAATGCACCCAACCCAGCCTAGGGTCCATCCTCTACACACCCCCGTATCCAGCCACCACACACCAGGGGATTACTAAATCAACCCTCCAACCTCTACACACCAATTTGGCAAGCAATGCCATCCAACAAGTGGTCAAGCCACTGGTCCACGTGAAATAAATCATAGTATAATCCACAACGCGACCTCAGTCAACGTCAATCCACGATGTAGCTCGTAGCTAAAATCAAATCACAATGAGGCACATAGCCATCACCAACCACGATATGGCACAAAGCCGATCATCAATCCACGTGAGGCTCGTAGCCATCACTAAACCACGTACATAAATGTACACCCTGTCCTTCAATAATCATATCCCAATCCCTATGCATATGTCAGTGTCATGGCCAAATAATAGTAAAATTCCAATGAGCATACATCACATGCTTGCCACAATTCCACACATATACCATGGTAAAATAATATCATAAAACTGACCTGGTTAACCGAATACCCACTATGGGTAGCCACCATCTCAGCAATTATTTTCGGCTATCATACACATCTTATACATATATATATACATAACAACAAATCCAATCAACAGGAGATCAGTGCGATAACTACACACCTTTTTTGGCACAGTCGACTAAATCCCGAAACCCAAAGCCTAAATGATTTGCACCTTGCGATTTGATGAATTCCCTCCTACACAACTATGTTAGATTCGACTCTAACATAGAACTCATGAGAGTGGCCTTTGGCTGAACACTATACCCTTACCTTGAGTAATCAAACCCAAAAGAATCCTTTAATGCTTCTTAACGTTGGCTACAAAAAAAATCCCGAAACTTTCCTTCATGGGTTCGGCCAAAGAGAATAGAAGAGATTAGAGTTTTGCTTTTCAACCGTCAGAAAAAGAAAGAGGAAAAGAAATCAGCCTAGAAGAGATTCTTACCGAAAAAGTAATGACCAAAACACAAATGGTCACTAAACTCCAAGAAATCGACAAGAAGAACCTGAAGTGGAGAAATCGGTTCAGATGAGAAAGATGATAGGCTTTTGGTCTAATGAATAAATTGGTAGGGTAGAGATGCAATCGGCTATGGCCACAAGATAGGGATTCGACTTTTGAAAGAACTATGAAAAGAAGAAGTGAATGATGGAGTGATTCTACTCTTAACAAAAGAATGGAGAGGGGAGTGAGGCTTAAAAGTTGCGGCAAAGGTGAAATAAAAGGGATGAGAGGTTCGCCTAAACAAAATAAAGAGAGGAGAAAAATGATCAAAAGAGAAAGAGGTGCACAAGAGGTCACTTACTTGGTTTACGGTCTCAAAAAGAGAAAGAACACAAAAGCTTTCGGGAAAAGAAATCACACAAGGAAATGCCTAAACCTCCCTATGCAAAATCGGCTACAAAAGAAAAAGGTGTTTTGGAAGTACAAAAAATGACCAAATAGGAAATACACCCAACCACTCATTCTTACCAAAATCAACAACAAAATCCGGCCACCCCCCTTCTCTATAATGCCGTCCACATTTATGGTCAAAATGGCCATGAAATAATTTCCAAAACAGCCACCTTGATACATGCCTTATAATCCTCTACTTTCCCAAAGTTTAAGAAATTCTATCCCCAACACCAAGCAATTCTATCCACAAAGCCCTTGATTCATGCCTTATGTCCCCTTATCATACCAAAATTCCATGATACCATACCATAAATAAGCACTTGCCTTATTCTTTAGTCTACTAACCATAAAAGAAAATAGTCCAACCTTACCTTAATTAGAGTTTGACCAACATATGCCATATAAATGAAAAAATAAAAGTCACTTTAAGTCCATCCATAGGATTCGAACCTAAGCCCTCTTTCAATGCTTGTGACGTCACCTTCCAAAGCCCTAAGTGGTGCCTCCTTGCCACTTTGCCAACTGGTTACTTGTGTTAAAATTCCCCACAAATTACTCTTAACCTCTAGCTCCTTCAACTCCCTTTAACTAAAGCTTAAAAATAAAATTTTTCCTACAGCTCGAGCCTAATCTTGGCTTATTCCTAAGCCCTAGAACATCTCACTTAACAACATAACAATCCGAACTCATACAAAACAACAAAATCACAAATAACCCCTAATTTAGGAAATTACAATTCTACCCTCCTTAAAGAAATTTCATCCTCGAAATTTTCAACTAACTAACAGTCGTGCATCCTCACTCACCACACTACGCTACTGCTGCGCACTCTGATCTTAATAAAACTAGCACATTTCCCTAGATACCATCTCAAGATTCACATTCAAGGTTCCATACACTTCACTAGCAATACATGAACGAACTAGCTCTATAACAAACAAGGCAATAAAGGGTATTCCAGAAATGAGGAATGTACCCGTTGTCACCTCTGGCACATCTTCCACCTCATGACGCCTGGTTTCATAAACCAACCTTGGCTGCCTCGCATCTGTACCTTCAGCTCCTCTGCCTGGTGCTCCACGACCTTGGCCGGAACCATTTCCTCCATGGTTCGGACCACGACCCCTCGTCGCTTGCTGCCCACCTCTGTCTGGCTGCATACCACCTTGACCTACTGTTCGAGCCCTATTCAGATCCTGAGGACAATCTTTAATCAAATGAGCCTTAGACTTACACCTAAAACACTCTCGATCCCGATTCCAGCACTCGCCAACATGATACCTTCCACACCGAGCACACGGACGGTCTAGATTTCCAGTAGCTGGTTTAGCAACACGAGTAGAATTCTCAACCCTCGGTCTTTTCTGAAGGCTCCCAGACAATTTCGACGGTCTAAAACTCCTCTTATCCCGTTTCCTATCCTTATCTCTGTTCTGTCTCACAGAGTCTTTAATTCCTTCGGCTACCTTAGCCTTTTCTACTAATACGGCAAACTCTCGCTCCTGCTGTGGAGCTATCAACAGCCTCAGGTCATCCCTTAGTCCATCCTCAAATCAGACACATCGCTAATGCTCCGTAGCTACTACTCCTCGAGCATACCGGCTCAACCTTAGGAATTTAGCCTTGTACTCCATCATGGGTTTGTTCCCTTGAACCAGCCCCAGAAAAGCCTTTCTCTGCGTATCAATATAATGAGTACCAACATACTTCTTCTGGTAAGCCGCCTTAATGTACTCCCAAGTGAGATCCTCAGCTGTAACACCATCCCGAACTGTAAGCCACCATTGATATGCCTCATCGCGAAGCAGCGCCACCATTCCTTTCACTTTCTCCTCAGTGGTTAGATCCAGCTCATCCATAATTTGCTCGGTCGCCTCCAACCAATACTCAGCCGTACTGGGTGCCACACCAGATACGCCATGGAACACCTCAGCTCTATTGGCTCGAAGCCGCTCGGGTACTGATTTCTGAGCTCCCCTAATTCCACCTACTCCTTCCACCATCTACAGAACTCGTAACACCACCTGCGATACAACATCATCCCCCGTCTGATCTTGCTGCTCCACACCAATAGCTGCTGGTGGTGGTACCTCATTCTCAGACCCTTGACCCGATCTAACGGGTTCCAGCCATTCTGCCTCTACCACGACCTCGCACATTACGACCACGTCCCCTAGAGCTCATGTCTACTATCGCGATTTAATTTGATTTAAAAAAAATTATGAATTAGCATTTGTTCCACTATTTATCCGCGAGCAATTTTATGAAAAGAGCTTAATAGTAGTTCTTTCGATCATTCGAGTTTTCATTTCAAGTTTTCTACCCTAATTCGTAGAACATTCACATATCCATCATTTCATCATTCGAACATCTTTGTCCATTCCTATTCCAGGGGTATTTTTGTTATTTGCCCTACAAGGTATTTTAGTAATAAATCGGGGTCAATTTGAAAATCTTTACAAATCAAAGGCATTCCAAAATATACAAATCTCGAGGTTATTTTGAAAATTCTATCAAATCAATGATATTGCGTAAATTTTAGAAATCGGGTTATTTTGGTAATTTTAGAAGTCGAGGCATTTTAGTAAATTTTCCCAAAACAGGTATCTTACTATTTTGTAAAATAGGAGTTTTTGGTATTTTGTAAAGTAAGAATGTTTTTACAAAAGTCGGGGTAATATGGTAATTTTATAAACCAAGGGCATTTTGGTAATTTTACACCCAGGGGTATTTGGGTAATTTTGTAAATCGTAAATATTTCAAAAAAATTTTCCAAGTATAAAATGGTTTTACAAATCAAAGGAGTAATTTTGAAAACTTAAGGCTTTTATAAAACAGTATGACTAGTCCCTTTTGGGTTTTAATTATCGAGTTTAGCCCGTGAATAAGTCCTCTTGGTTAGGGTGAACCGTTACTACGCACCAGGTAGGATTCGAGTGGAGAGGAGGTGAGTCACTAGGACTACTTAAATACCAAGCTTCCATCGAAACCAATCCTAGACATGCGCACAATGGTTGCCACACCCTAACTTGGCATCTTACTCATAGGTTTGTTTAATTAGGCTTTAAAATTTTTTGCAATTCTGTGTTGGAGTAAGCTAATCCTAAAGTTCAATAACTTAATACACTAATCTACGTTCCCATCATACCCACATACCAATCATATAATAATTCACACAACAATTAGAGGTACTTACCTGGTGGACTTCGATAGGAGATACAAAGTGCCATGCCGAATAAACTCAAATTGTTCATGAAAGTCTATGTTTTTGAAAAGCCAATCTTTGAAAAATGTTTTGGACCCAAAACCCTCAAAGCCGAAGTTTTGAACCAGCTCTGATACTAAATTATAACACCCCAAACCCGGCCCAAACGCTACAAAGAATCTAGAATGCTACTGAGGAAAAAGTTTGAAAAGAATTTGTCATAAGGGTGAAAACATAAAATTTTTTTGTCATTTATAAAAACATTGTATATTTAAAATTCTAAGTAAAATTATGTTGTTACTGCAACACCCCTAACCCCTATCCGTCGCCGGATTAGGGTTACAAGATGCTACTCAACTAACCACTAAGTTCATTTAATCACTTGAATCTTAATGCCTAAGAAATGATATTACGATAAACAAATCATCACAAATATAATATCAATTGCATTATGCATAATAAAATAAGTAATCTCATTCAAACTACAGAGCACTATTCATTTTGTCATTTTATAAAGGATGGCGAATATAAAAAGATTATCAAAGGTTAATTTACACCAACCAATTTATCACATGTATATTCAATCACATACAAACATAATTAGTTATTCACACCAATGATTACTAACCTTTAAATTAAGCTTGACAGATTATATAAATATGTTTATAGAAAATTTAGAATAATTATAACACCCACTAAGTTCATTAAACGTGCATATAATATCTACTTAAACTTATGGATAATGGTTCTATCAAATTTCATAAATTACCTATTCTTTAACAAACTTCTATCACATCCGAATATACACAAACATATGTCACACTTATAGGAAATATATATATATATAACTAAAACATAATCATGAACAATGTACTTAAAATATGCTTGCTTACTATGCCGAATCTACCTGTTTAAAAATCATGCAACAAGACCGAATACAACCAAACCATAACACCATAATTTGATCATTTCATTTTTGAATCACATCAATTAAAATTTAAGGAAAATACACATACTCAATGTTATTCATAACCTAACATACCATCTCATATATATATATATATATATTCACTTTCCAAAGAACTAGCAAAATTTCATCTATGCAAATTCATATCAAACATATGTATACAACCATTATGCATAGCATGATTTTATGCTCACCCATCTTCATCATTCAAATAAAACTTGCTTTCATACTTTCATCAAGTATTGCATAACTTTAGATTATTTACCAATAAGACAAGCCATTTTCGCATGGCTATAAACGTTAACACATTATCCTTCAAAATAACAAGCTAGCCTATACATGCCTTGTTTTTAGAATTTAAATTCTAATAGTACCAAAATAAGTTGATAGTGTGGATGACTTCAATGATGAACCTCGAGCCAGTAGCTTGATCACAATCTATAAAACAGAGTGAAAAACCTACAAGTAAGCTAACTTAGCTTAGTAAGCCTTAAGTAACTTTACTACTCAACTAGGTATTCAATTTAAATTGAGTAAAATAACGTTTAACATTTATGAACTAACATAACACATAGGTACTATCACAGCCGATTATCAATATTTATATCTAGTGAAACCTTATTCAACGTACACTTATAATGTGAGACTTATCAATAGTACCCATATTGCTAATCAAATATATATATTTCGACTTACAACCTAATAATATCTTCCGTACATTTAAGATGAGAACACATAATTGAATATGTACAATTATCAATATGTATAGCTCATGGTCGAACCTATATAGATATAATTTCTCATATCAATATAAGTAAAAATCTCAAGTAAGCAAGTAAACATATCAACTCAATGTCTTTTCTAATCACATATCTTAAGTAAGAATATATGAACACATTTATATCAACTTGCTTATTTATGAAGCATCACGTATATCATAAACTTGATTCGATACATAACTTTCGGTCAAACACTCATACTATAGTAATAAACCTTGGCTTATTCAAATACCATCACAACTAGGCCATTTCATTCATAAACATACGCTCGTATTAAAAATCACTGGTATAAAACCTGCTAGACCAAAGGTCCGAGATTTAAACACCGGCACGAGGCCTGCTAGGCATTAAAGCCCAAAATAAATCACCGGCACGAAGCCTGCTAGGCATTAAAGCCCGAAATAAATCACCGGCACGAAGCCTGCTAGGCATTAAAGCCTGATATGTAACACCGGCACAAGGCCTGCTAGGCATCAAAGCCCGATAAATAACACCCCAAGACGAGGCACGCTAGGCTCAAAGCCCGATTAATAACACCAAGACGAGGCCTACTAGGCTCAAAGCCCGATTATCAACCCAATCAACATTCTCATACACATTACTTAATGCTAAAATCATATCCATCTCAGATACTTTATTTTACAATTTCATGTTAAACCGAGCATAATTATTCACATCACATTCAACAACCAAAATTTACTACAATTTCATACCCACATTCGCCTACATACATTTTCTTGCCTTCAATACCAATTTTTATCATATACTACTTTCAAATAATTTCTTGACATAAATTTGTTAAGGACTTACCTCGGTTGTCGATAGACCGTGTACAAATCGGCTATTCGAGAACCTTCGTCTTTCCCCGATCTAAATCTGCTTTTCTTTGCTCTTGATCTAAAACACATTCAAATTTAACTCACCAAGCACAATTCATATCAATTTAGTCCCTAAGCACATAAATGGGCAAATTACTATTTTACCCCTAATATTTCACAACTTTGTAATTTAGTCCTATTTGCATAACACATGTAATACACCAAATTAGCTAAGACTATACAAGGGTCGAATATTCCTAGGGACTTTACAAGTCCTCACATTTCATTTATTTTGCAAATAGGCCCCTCTAAAAATTTATTTTTACAATTTATCCCTAAATACTCAATTTCATCAAAACTTCCAATACAAAACATACTAATCTTTTACACATCTTTCATCTAAAATCATCAAATCTCAAAAACCACATGAACAAAACAATGGCCGAATATCAAGCATGCTTAAATTTAAAATTTTTAACATGGGTCATTAAAGTTCAAGCAACGATCTCAAAACTTAAAAATTATCAAGAATCAAATCAAACTAACCTTGAATTTGTGTTTGAAGTTGCGAAAATTCAAAGGAAGCAAAACCCCATTTCTTTTCTAAACATTCGCCAAAACAAATAAAGATGATAATGGCCATTTTTTATGTTTTAATTAACATATATATTAAAATAACTTGGTTTACCAAAATAACCTTTATACTAAAATAATAACCATATAATACTTAAGGTTATACTAGACTTTTGCCACCCATTAACTCATAAAATGGGTTAATTTCACTTTTAATACTCCATATTAAAAAGCCATCCACATATAAGCACTTTTCACTTTAGCATGCAACTTTTACGCATTACGCGATTAAGTCCTTTTAATCAAATTAATCACTTAAACAATAAAATTTTCATACGACACTTTCACACACATCAATTCACATATAATAGACTCAAAATATAATATTAAAATAATTCTCAAACTCAGATTCGTGGTCTCGAAACCACCATTCCGATTAGGGTCAAATTCGGTCTGTTACAACTCTCCCCCTTAAGGATTTTCGTCCCCGAAAATCTTACCGTTAAACAAGGTCATATATTGTTGCCTCGTTGAATCCTCAGGCTCCCACGTAGCCTCTTCAACTCCGTGTCGATTCCATAGAACCTTCGCTAACGGAATTCTTTTATTTCTCAACTCTTTTATTTCTCGAGCTAAGATACGGATCGGTTCTTCATCATATGTTAAATCAGATTGGATTTCAATCTCTGCGGTGTGATCACATGAGACGGATCGATCTGTTTTACGAAGCATTGAAACGTGAAATACGTCATGTATCTTTTCTAACTCGAGGGCAATCTCAATCTATAAGCAACAGCCCAATACATTCAATGATTTCATACGATCCGATAAATCTCGGACTCAACTTTCCTTCCGACCAATCGAGTACTTTCTTCCACGGGAAACTTTTAAGAATACACGATGTCCTACCCGAAATTCAATGTCTTTACGCTTCAAATCAAGATAGGACTTTTGTCGATCCGATGCGACTTTCAAATTATCTTTGATTATGGCCACTTTCTGCTCAGATCTCTTTAATCAAATCAACCCGTGTATCTTATTCTCACGAGCTCATCCGAGATAATGGTGTTCGACACTTTCACCCATACAAGGCTTCATAAGGCGCCATATTGATACTAGATTGAAAACTGTTATTATAAGCAAATTCAATCAAAGGTAGGTATCGTTCCCACGTACCTTCAAACTCGAGAACGCAACATCTCAACATGTCCTCAAGTATCTGAATAGTTCACTCAGACTGACCATCTGTCTGCAGATGAAAAGATGTACTAAAATGTAGTTTAGTACCTAAGGCATCTTGCAACTTCTTCCAAAACCGCGATGTAAATCTCGGGTCTCTGTCTGAAATAATGGAACTCGGTATACCATGCAATCTCACAATTTGCGATACATACAATTCAACAAGTTTATCGAGTGAGAAGTTTGTACGAACCGGTACAAAATAAGCTGATTTAGTCAGTCTATCAACTATAACCCAGACGGCATCTTTCTTACTCGGTGTCATAGGAAGACCGGATACAAAATCCATTGTAATTCTATCCCATTTCCATTCGTGTATCATGATTGGTCAAGTAATTCGGATGGCACTTGATGTTCAAATTTTACTTGTCGACAAACTAAGCATTTCAAACAAATTCAGATATATCCCGTTTCATGCCCTACCACCAATAGAACTATTTCAAATCATTATACATCTTTGTGCTACCGGATGTATTGATAATCGACCACTATGGGCTTCACTCGAAATCACCAGATCAAATCGAGTTTTCAAACACACATTCGGCTTTTAAAATTCAAACAGTCATTTGCATCAATCTAAAAATCTGACTCTGCACCTTTTTCACACTGAATTCGTCTAGCAATCAAATTCTTGTCAACTTTCTGTGCTTCACAAATTTGCTGAATAAACATCGGTCTTTCTTGTAACTCGGCTATGATCGAACCATCACCAGACATAGCTATCTGTGTGTTCATTGCACGAAGAGCAAACAATGATTTTCGACTTAATGCATCTGCAATGACGTTAGCTTTTCCCGGATGGTAGTCAATCACCAACTCATAGTCTTTCAACAATTCTAACCATCTGCGTTGTCTCAAATTTAGATCCTTCTGAGTCATTAAATACTTTAGACTTTTATGATCTGAATAAATGTGACATTTCTCGCCAAATAAATAGTGACGCCAAATTTTCAATGTGAAAACAATGGCTGCAAGTTCTAAGTCATGCGTCGGGTAATTTCTTTCATGCGGCTTCAATTGTCTTGAAGCGTAGGCTATAACTTTGCCTTACTGCATCAAAACGCAGCCCAAACCATTTAAAGAAGCATTAGAATAAACAACAAATTCTTTACCCGATTCAGGCTAAACTAACACTGGAGCTTCTGTCAAAAGGGCTTTCAGCTGATCAAAACTTTTCTGACACTTTTCTGACCACTCGAACCTGACATCTTTCTGCAATAACTTTGTCAAAGGGGTAGCTATCATAGAAAAATCTTTCACAAATCGTCGATAGTAACCCGCAAGTCCCAGAAAACTTCGAATCTTGGAAACATTTTTCGGTGGCTTCCAATCAAGTATAGCCGATATTTTGTTCGGATCAACTCGAATGCCTGATGCTGAAACAACATGTCCCAAAAAGCTGACCTCTTTCATCCAGAACTCACACTTACTAAACTTCGCATACAACTGCTGATTTCGCAAAGTTTGTAGCACTAATCTCAAATGCTCAGCATACTCAATTTCATCTTTGGAGTAAATTAATATATCATCAATGAACACTACCACAAATCGATCCAAAAATTTTCTAAAAACCCGATTCATCAAGTCCATAAAAACAATGAGTGCATTAGTAAGCCCAAAAGGCATAACCAAAAACTCAAAATGTCCGTACCTCGTCCTAATGCGTCTTTGGCACATCTCAGATCTCGACTCAGAATCGATAATAACCCGATCTCAAATCTATCTTCAAAATATGAAGCCCTTTCAACCGATCAAACAAATCATCAATCCGAGGTAACGTGTACTTATTCTTTATAGTTACCTTAATCGGTTGTCGATAATCAATACACATTCGCATCGTTCCATCTTTTTTCTCACAAAAAAACTGGTGCACCCCAATGAGAGAAACTTGGTCGCAAAAGCCCCTATCTCATAACTCTTGCAACTGTGCTTTCAACTCTTTTAGCTCAAGAGGTGCCATCCGATATGGAGCTATTGAGATCGAGTCATTCTGAGCTAATTCAATGCCAAACTCAATCTCTCGTCTCGGGGTAAACCCGGTAGTTCTTCAGAAACACATCTGGGTATTCACATACAATCGGTATAGATTCAATCTGTTTCTCAGACAATTTATTATCCAGTACATAAGCCAAATAAGCTTCGCACCCTTTTCTCACATACTTCCGGGCTAACATCGAGGATATAATCAGAGGAAACTCACCTATATCACTTTGGATTCAATTCTAATGATCTCACCGCTCGTGTCTCAAATCAATAAGCTTTCTTTTGCAATTCACCACCGCATCATGCGAAGTTAACTACCCATTCCCAAAATTATATCAAACTCATCGAAAGGCAACAAGATTAAATCGACGGGAAGCAAAATCCCGAATCATCAATGGGCAACTTTACACACTTTATTAACAAACACACATCTACCCAAAGGGTTGGATACGCGAATCACAAACTCAGTAGACTCAACTAGCGAGTCTTACTTAGTACCAGAGTTTCACATACATATGAATGGGTCCAACCATGATCAATCAATGCAATCACAGAGTATCATAAAGGGTTAAAATACCGGTAATGACATCCGGAGAAGCAACATCCTCCTAGCTCGAGTAACATAAGCTCTAGCCGGAGCTCTAGCCTCGATCGAATCTAACGTGTTCTTTGTCCTCTCGACTACCACCTACATTGCGAATGCCCGGGTGGTCCGCCCGTCTTGATGCATCGCTTTGGTCTAGAGTTCTGCGTCAGATTCGCTCACTAACATCGGACACTCTCGAATAAAATGGTCTGAGGATCCACATTTAAAGCAAGACCGATCACGAACTCTACAACTCCCAGAATGCCATTTTCCACAATGTTTGCATTCAACTCAATTTTGTGGGACATTATCAACACTGGCCATCGAGGTAGCTCGGGAGCTCACTGGAGGTCGATCACGTCTAGGTGTATCTGAAGTAGCTTTATGTCGACTGAAGTCATCTCTAAACTTCTTAGATGTAGAATGGAAATTCTTACCCGACGGTCTTTTACGAGTGTCTTTAGCTTCTGTCTCAGTCTTTCTTTTCTCCCTTCCAAGCTCTTCAGCTTTGCAAGCTCGCTCGACTAATGTCACAAATTCTTTGATTTCAAGAATGCCAACAAGCAACTTTAAATCTTCATTCAAACCATCTTCAAACCTTTTGCACATAATGGCTTCAGTTGATACACACTCTCGAGCATATCGGCTCAATCTGACAAATTTTCGCTCATATTCAGTCACGGTCATTTGCCCCTGTTTTAGTTCAAGAAATTCTTTACGTTTCTGGTCGATGAACCTCTGGCTGATATATTTCTTCGAATTCATTCGGAAGAAATCCCATGTCACTTTTTCTTTTGGAACCACCGATATTAGTGTATTCCACCAAAGATAAGCGGTGTCCGAAGCAAAGATATAGCACATTTCAAACATTAAATGCAGAGTGCGATAGTTCATCAAGTACCCGTATAGTGTTATCAAGCCACATTTCATTTCGCTCTGCATCATCATTATCATTAGCCTTGAATTTTTCGGCCTAAATTTCCTGATTTTATCAACAAGAGGCCTACTAGATCTCATTTGATCTATCATCGGGGGTGCTGAAGGTACCAGAGTTGGATTATTCGGGGGTGGAGGTTGTTGTACCGCCAGATTATTTTGAACAAACTGGGTAAACCATTCATTCATCATTTGGTAGAAGGCTTGTTTAGCCTCTCCCTCGTGGTTACCCGTAACTGGTTGAGAGTCTAATGGCACTGATCCATGTGCGAGACCAGGTGCAACACTCTCCATGTCATTAGCTACGGCTCTATCGGGATCGAAATCCATTTACTATATAAAATACAATTGAAATTGTTAGAAGTCACCACACTATCACATATAAAATTCAAAGGCATGTATAGCTAGACTCTTACGTACTACGGTAGTCCTAGAATCAACTAAACCTGGCTCTGATACTAATAAAATGTAACACCCCTAACCCCTATCCGTCGCCGGATTAGGGTTACAAGATGCTACTCAACTAACCACTAAGTTCATTTAATCACTTGAATCTTAATGCCTAAGAAATGATATTACGATAAACAAATCATCACAAATATAATATCAATTGCATTATGCATAATAAAATAAGTAATCTCATTCAAACTACAGAGCACTATTCATTTGGTCATTTTATAAAGGGTGGTCGAATATAAAAAGATTATCAAAGGTTAACTTACACCAACCAATTTATCACATGTATATTCAATCACATACAAACATAATTAGTTATTCACACCAATGATTACTAACCTTTAAATTCGCTGATGATTATATAAATATGTTTATAGAAAATTTAGAATAATTATAACACCCACTAAGTTCATTAAACGTGCATATAATATCTACTTAAACTTATGGATAATGGTTCTATCAAATTTCATAAATTACCTATTCTTTAACAAACTTCTATCACATCCAAATATACACAAACATATGTCACACTTATAAGAAATATATATAACTAACTAAAACATAATCATGAACAATGTACTTAAAATATGCTTGCTTACTATGCCGAATCTACCTGCTTAAAAATCATGCAACAAGATCGAATACAACCAAACCATAACACCATAATTTGATCATTTCATTTTGAATCACATCAATTAAAATTTAAGGAAAATACACATACTCAATGTTATTCATAACCTAACATACCATTTCATATATATATATATCACTTTCCAAAGAACTAGCAAAATTTCATCTATGCAAATTCATATCAAACATATGTATACAACCATTATGCATAGCATGATTTTATGCTCACCTATCTTCATCATTCAAATAAAACTTGCTTTCATACTTTCATCAAGTATTGCATAACTTTAGATTATTTACCAATAAGACAAGCCATTTTCGCATGGCTATAAACATTAACACATTATCCTTCAAAACAACAAGCTAGCCTATACATGCCTTGTTTTTAGAATTTAAATTCTAATAGTACCAAAATAAGTTGATAGTGTGGATGACTTCAACGATGAACCCTCGAGCCAGTAGCTTGATCACAATCTATAAAACAGAGTGAAAAACATACAAGTAAGCTAACTTAGCTTAGTAAGCCTTAAGCAACTTTACTACTCAACTAGGAATTCAATTTAAATTGAGTAAAATAACGTTTAACATTTATGAACTAACATAACACATAGGTACTATCATAGCCGATTATCAATATTTATATCTAGTGAAACCTTATTCAATGTACACTTATAATGTGAGACTTATCAATAGTACCCATATTGCTAATCAAATATATATATTTCGACTTACAACCTAATAATATCTTCCGTGTACATTTAAGATGAGAACACATAATTGAATATGTACAATTATCAATATGTATAGCTCATGGTCGAACCTATATAGATATAATTTCTCATATCAATATAAGTAAAAATCTCAAGTAAGCAAGTAAACATATCAACTCAATGTCTTTTCTAATCACATATCTTAAGTAATCAATATATGAACACATTTATATCAACTTGCTTATTTATGAAGCATCACGATATCATAAACTTGATTCGATACATAACTTTCTGGTCAAACACTCATACTATAGTAATAAACCTTGGCTTATTCAAATACCATCACAACTAGGCCATTTCATTCATAAACATACGCTCGTATTAAAAATCAACGGTATAAAACCCGCTAGACCAAAGGTCCGAGATTTAAACATCGAAGACGAGGCACGCTAGGCATTAAAGCCCAAATAAATCACCAAGACGAAACACGCTAGGCATTAAAGCCGAAATAAATCACCAAGACGAAGCACGCTAGGCATTAAAGCTCGATATGTAACACCAAGACAAGGCCCGCTAGGCATCAAGGCCCGATAAATAACACCCAAGACGAGGCACCTAGGCTCAAAGCCCGATTAATAACACCGACGAGGCCTGCTAGGCTCAAAGCCCGATTATCAACCCAATCAACATTCTCATACACATTACTTAATGCTAAAATCATATCCATCTCAGATACTTTATTTTACAATTTCATGTTAAACCAAGCATAATTATTCACATCACATTCAACAACCAAAATTTACTACAATTTCATACCCCACATTCGCCTACATACATTTTCTTGCCTTCAATACCAATTTTATCATATACTACTTTCATAAATAATTTCTCGACATAAATTTGCTTAAGGACTTACCTCGGTTGTCGATAGACCGTGCAAATCGGCTATTCGAGAACCTTCGTCTTTCCCCGGTCTAAATCCATTTTTCTTTGCTCTTGATCTAAAACACATTCAAATTTAACTCATTCAAACACAATTCATATCAACGCAAATTACTATTTTACCCCTAATATTTCACAACTTTGTAATTTAGTCCTATTTGCATAACACACAAAATACACCAAATTAGCTAAGACTATACAAGGGACGAATATTCCTAGGGACTTTACAAGTCCTCACATTTCATTTATTTTGCAAATAGTCCCCTATAAAAATTTATTTTTACAATTTAGCCCTAAATACTCAATTTCATCAAAACTTCCAATACAAAACATACTAATCTTTTACATATCTTTCATCTAAAATCATCAAATCTCAAAAACCACATGAACACAACAATGGCCGAATATCAAGCATGCTTAAATTTAAAATTTTTAACATGGGTCAGTTGCGGTTCGAAGCAACGATCTCAAAAACGTAAAAATTATCAAGAATCGAAATCAAACTAACCTTGAATTTGTGTTTGAAGTTGCCGAAATTCAAAGGAAGCAAAACCCCATTTCTTTTCTAAACATTCGCCAAGACAAATAAAGATGATAATGGCCATTTTTTATGTTTTAATTAACATATATATTAAAATAACTTGGTTTACCAAAATAACCTTTATACTAAAATAATAACCATATAATACTTAAGGTTATACTAGACTTTTGCCACCCACTAACTCATAAAATGGGTTAATTTCACTTTTAATACTCCATATTAAAAAGCCATCCACATATAAGCACTTTTCACTTCAAATGCAACTTTTACGATTACGCGATTAAGTCCTTTTAATCAAATTAAGCACTTAAACAATAAAATTTTCATACAACACTTTCACACACATCAATTCACATATAATAGACTAAAATATAATATTAAAATAATTCTCGACTTCGGATTCATGGTCCCAAAACCACCGCTCGATTAGGGTCAAATTCGATTCACATAGCTTACAAATTTCCAATTAAAACTTTAATATAAGTTTTGATGATGTAAATCGCTTTCTAAAATAAAACATTCCAAATATCATCTCGATCGTCAATCCAACTCAAACACAATAAAAGTCCCCAAATCCTTTAAATGGTCCTTATTACAATAAATATTTACTCAAAATATTGAAAATATAAAGTGCATAAAACAATGGAAAAACATCTTCGCATGGCCACCTCAGATTCGCTCCAAATTTCCCAAGAATCATGTATCACCGCTTTGTTTGGTAAAAAATTGGGTGAGTCAAACCGACTCAAGGTGTAATTAGTCCACGATTTCCACACATGGGCTTAGCCCAAACCACACCAATCCACATATCAAATAATAATGCAAAATGCACCCAACCCACCAAGGGTCCATCCTCTATACACCCCATATCCACCACCACACACCGGGGATTACTAAATCAACCTCCAACCTCTACACACCAATTTGGCAAGCAATTCCATCCACCAAGTGGTCAAGCCACCGTCCACGGAAATAAATAACAAGATAATCCACAACGCCGACCAAATAACGTCAATCCACGATGTAGCTCGTAGCTAACATCAAATCACGATGAGGTACATAGCCATCACCAACCACGATATGGCACAAAGTCGATCATCAATCCACGTGAGGCTCGTAGCCATCACTAAATCACGTACATAAATGTACACCCTGTCCTTCAATAATCATATCCCAATCCCTATGCATATGTCAATGTCATGGCCAAATAATAATAAAATTCCAATGAGCATACATTACATGCTTACCATAATTCCACACATATACCATGGTAAAATAATATCAGAGAACTGACATGGTTAACCGAATGCCTACTATGGGTAGCCACCATCTTAGCCATTATTTTTGGCTATCATACACATCTTATACATATATATATATACATAACAACAAAACCAAACAACAGGAGATCAGTGTGATAACTACACACCTTTTTCGACACAGTCGACTAAATCTCGAAACCCAAAGCCTAAACGATTTGCACCTTGCGATTTGATGAATTCCCTCCTACACAACTATGTTAGATTCGTCTCTAACATAGAACTCATGAGAGTGGCCTTTGGCCGAACACTATACCCTTACCTTAAGTAATCAAACCCAAAAGAATCTTTTAATGCTTCTTCACGTTGGCTACAAAAGAAATCCCAAACTTTCCTTCATGGTTTCGGCCAAAGAGAATAGAAGAGATTAGAGTTTTGCTTTTCAACCGTCAGAAAAAGAAAGAGGAAAAGAAATCAGCCTAGAAGAGATTATTACCGAAAAAGTAATGACCAAAACAGAAATGGTCACTAAACTCCAAGAAATCGACAAGAAGAACCTGAAGTGGAGAAATCGGTTCAGATGAGAAAGATGATAGGCTTTTGGTCTAATGAATAAATCAACAGGGGTAGAGATGCAATCGGCTATGGCCACAAGATAGGGATTCAGCTTTTGAAAGAACTATGAAAAGAAGAAGTGAATGATGGAGTGTTTAGGCTCTTAACAAAAGAATGGAGAGGGAGAGTGTGAGGCTTAGAAGTTGCGGAAAAGGTGAAATAAAAGGGATGAGAGGTTCGACCTAAACAAAATAAAGAGAGGAGAAAGATGATCAAAAGAGAAAGAGGTGCACAATAGGTTACTTACTTGGTTTACGGTCTCAAAAAGAAAAAGAACACAAAAGCTTTCAGGAAAAGAAATCACACAAGGAAATGCCTAAACCTCCCTATGCAAAATCGGCTACAAAAGAAAAGGTGTTTTGAAGTACAAAAATGACCAAATGGGAAATACACCCAACCACTCATCCTTACCAAAATCAACAACAAAATCCGCCACCCCTTCTCCATAATGCCATCCACATTCATGGTCAAAATGGCCATGAAATAATTTCCAAAACATCCACCTTGATACATGCCTTGTAATCCCCTACTTTCCCAAAGTTTAAGAAATTCTATCCCCAACATCAAGCAATTCTATCCACAAAGTCCTTGATTCATGCCTTATGTCCCCTTATCATACCAAAATTCCTTGATACCATACCATAAATAAGCACTTGCCTTATTCCTTAGTCTACTAACCATAAAAGACAATAGTCCAACCTTACCTTAATTAGAGTTTGACCAACACATGCCATATAAATGCAAAAAATAAAAGTCACCTTAAGTCCATCCATGGGATTCGAACCTAAGCCCCCTTTCAATGCTTGTGGCGTCACCTTCCAAAGCCCTAAGTGGTACCTACTTGCCACTTTGCCAACTAGTTACTTGTGTTAAAATTCCCTACAAATTACTCTTAACCCCTAGCTCCTTCAACTCCCTTTAACTAAAGCTTAAAAATAAAATTTTTCCTACAGCTCGAGCCTACCCTTGGCTTATTCCTAAGCCCTAGAACATCTCACTTAACAACACAACAATCCGAACTCATGCAAAATAATACAATCACAAATAACCCCTAATTCAGGATATTACAACAGTTAAACATGGGGTAAGTTTACGAAAACTCAGTGTGTAATCCCCTTACTAGAGTAACAGTCAGTACATAAAAACAAAAATCGAAACAGTCTGGGCCAAAGCCCTTTAACAGTAGTAGTACAGTCCAGTTCAGAGCATACGTAGGCCAAAACCCACTACAATATCATTTGGTTCACAACCCATAACAGAATCGATTGGGCCCAGCTCAAAGCAATACAGAACAAGTGGCCCTAGGCCTAGTTAATGACAAATCTCGTAAACAAATATGTAACAGTATAAGGATGCATCCCACCCCGATCCAGCCAATACACTACCCATACCAACCCTACACTCCTGTGGAGATAAAATTGACCCACCCAACAAAAACACCAAGTTTAATAACAGTTGCGACACTAAGTTAACAGAACGGCTCGATGTCGTGAATAGAACGGCTAAAAGCCATAAATATCGCATCAATGCTGCCAGTTAACAGAACGGCTAAAAGTCATAAATAGAATGGTTATAAACCATAATCAGGATGGCACAGAGCCATAATCAGGATGGCACAAAGATATCGATAACTGTAATAAGTTTGGCACATATCCATCAGCGAAGGTAATATAATCGACACATATCCACGGGTAATTATGACCGACACAGAGTCATCAATATATATGTTAGGCACAAAGCCACGGGTAAATACGATTGGCACAAATCCATAATCAAGAAGGCACAGAGCCATATTTAGGTTGGCACAGAGCCATAATCAGATTACGCATCTTTAAGTCGTCCGTCGGTCCACAGTCGTCTCATGCGACCCGTGCGACCTTAATAGATCAATACTAGATCCACAGTCATCTCATGTGACCCGTGCGACCCTATCAGAACTTCCTCCGTATCAATGTCCCAACCCCATTCAATATGTCGTGTATGTCATGCTCAATCATTACACGTTTATGCAAAATGGCCATGCTTAGTAACAGTCATTCAAACATATATTAAAAGCATATCAGTCACATGACCACAGTCAAGTCAGTTAAACCATAGTCATATGATCACAGTCAAATCAGTCAAATTCATAGCACAAGTCAGTCATTTACCCATAAGGGCAAAATAGTCATTTTACCCTATAAGGGTATTTTGGTAATCCTACTCTTTAGGGGTATTTTAGTAATTCTACCCTAATAGGATATTTCGTTAATTTCACAAATCAAGGGTATTTTGGTAATTTTACAAATTAGGGGTATTTCAATAATTTTGCAAATTGAGGGTATTTTGGTAATTTCACAAATCGGGGGTATTTTGGTAATTTTACAAACTGGGGGTATTTTAGTAATTTCACAAATTGGGGGTATTTCGATAATTTTAAAATCAATGGTATTTTGGTAATTTTGAAAGTCGAGAGTATTTCAGTAATTTCAAAATTAATGGTATTTCGATAATTTCATAAATCGAGGGTATTTTGGTAATTTCACAAATTGAAGTATTTCAATAATTTTACAAATTGAGGGTATTTCAGTAATTTTTCAAATCGGGAGTATTTCGATAAATTTACCCTACAGGGGTATTTCGGTAATTTTACAAATTGAGGTCTCGGTGACCCAATAGAAGGTCCACGGTCACTTCGTGCGACTTAAGTAACCTAAACATTCACAACGGTGTAAATAGGCTTAAGGCCCATTACTCGGCCCAAGTGGGCCCATACGCTCGTATGGCCCAATTAGCCTAGAAATAGCCTCAGCTATATGACCAACACAGTTCAAACCAATAGAAACCATGTAACATGCATTTTATTTGTGTGGGGCCCAACAACCTAGTGGGCCCACACGACCTATTGCCCCAAAACGACCTTAGCCATGTGGACTACACGGCTCGATCTAACATTTACCACAATATGCAAATTTAATCCGTGTGGTGCCCACAGGCCCATTGGGCCCACATGGCCCATTTTGTGGCCGAGAACGACCTAAGCCCATGAGAACGCTCATGGTGGCCTTAACCATCTTACGCCCATATTCCTGGGCTCGATCCACCACACGTGCAATCGCATGCACGTGTGGCATTATTTTCTGGTACTTCAGCTTTTCGGTATTTTGTCGATCTACGATCAGAAGGAGTGTGGTTACACACTTTATTGGCTTTCTTTTTGACTATCAAATATAGGGTACTCTTACACACCTTCAGCTTATCAGCCAACTATCAGGTACAGGGTAAAAAAACACACCTGATTGCAATCATGCGCGACTAACCACCAGACCAGCAAGCCCATTCTTCTAGGCCCAAAAGTCAGGGCGTTACAATACGAGATTGAGATAGCTTCGGCTATGTATGTGGCACTTAGGGTGAGAGATTCCTGAGTATCCGATAGTATTCTGAATGGTTTAACGGGTATGTCAAAGATGCGGATAAGTATGAGTTTGATACGGGATGGTATAGGTATGTACATGAACTGAGCAATACATTGAAATAAGGAAAATTATGAAAGTTACAACTAACTTTGTGAATGCAAATGTGATAGGTTGGTGATTCATTATAAGCTATGTATGCTTTGCTTTATTTGCTTAATTTGAGCATATATTGTAAATGAAAAAATATATAGGATTCCTATGTAATTTATCACCTTTTACTTAAATCATTGTTAAAACTAAGTAATTGTTTAATAAATTACCAAATATGTGAAAATATGAAATTAGGACATAAAATCATTAAAATGTGATTTTATGCTTTATTATATAGTTTTTATGCAATAAATGGCTTATTTTATATTAATTTCAATATATTATATTTTTAAGACATAAAGTGGGCCATGCATGATTAAATTAAACAATAAAATATAAAATTATATTTAATAATTCATTTTAAAATATTTCATTAATAATTTTGGTTTTAATTAATTAATTAAATTGGATAAATTTTATTCTTTGGTCCTCTAACTTGTTGATTTATTCTGGACAGGTCTGATAGCTCTGCTGGATTATAAAACCGTCCAAATTGGAGACCAATTCAACCCAATATTCGGCTACACATGGCTGTCCATTTAAACCATTCTTTGGTTTAATTACACAAGGTCCTCGCAATGTTGAAGAAATTTGAGATTTGCCTGAAGATTTACGATTAACCGAGTCTCAGTCCTAAGTTGTGTGGCAACCAAAATTGCTTAAAAATCAAGAAAACATGAAGTCAAAAGCCACTAAGCATGGCCAGCTACAATTTGAGGAGATTTGAAGAGGTTAACATCCACTATTTTTAGCAAACTATCCCTCTCTCCTCACCTATAAATAAGACCCTCTCATTCCCTCATTCATCATCCCTCATCCCCCATCATTCTCTCTTCTCTCTCAGTTCTATTAGCATTCTCTATTCCCCACGCCTAGCATCATCTCTTCATAGAGATTTTAGCAATTAAGCCTTTTAAAGAGCCCTTGGTCGGCCACCTTGGAGAGCCATCAACAAAGGAGCAAAGCGAAGGAGCGAAGGAGCCTAGTCAGTCAGAGTCTTGGGTGATAGCCACTTTGATTTGGGTTTAATCTTTCCTTTCTTTAATTTAATCTGAAACCGTTTGCTATGTTTTCTTTTTTCTTGTTTACAACAATGTTAGCTTAATTTTATTTAAGCTAGGATGATTGCTTTGATTAAATAATATTTATTTGATTCATGCTTATAATATTTATTTGTTCTCTGCATTTCGTTCATATGTGATTGTAATGCACTTGAATTTCCTAGATGAACACTTATTTGAGGTAAATCAAATTTATGAAATACCTGGGATTGCTGATTTTTCCAATTATCTTGCATATGGAATAATTCCTCGAGAAATGACATACCAACAAAGAAAAAAAATTCCTTCATGATAGTCGGTATTATTTTTGAGAGGATCTATTTTTGTTTAAACAATGTGCAGATAATATAATCTGAAAGTGTGTAGCTAAAAACGAGATTGTTGAAATCTTGTATCATTTCCATTCATCTCCAAGTGGGGGACACTTTTGTGGTTCACGTACTGTAGCTAAGATTTTGCAAGCAGGTTTCTTTTGGCCTACACTATTTAAAGATGATTATGCTTATGTGAAGAACTATGATTAATGCCAAATGACTAGAAATATATCAAGGAGGAATGAAATGCCCTTGACAAACATTTTGGAGATTGAGTTATTTGATGTATGGGGCATTGACTTCTTAGGCCCGTTTCTTTCTTTGTATGGGAACAAATACATCTTAGTTGCTGTGGACTATGTATCCACGTGGATTGAAGCTGAAGCATACCCTACAAATGATGCTAATGTGGTCATGCGATTCCTACATAAACATGTGTTTACACGATTTGGGACACCGAGATTTATTATCAGTGATGAAGGTTCTCACTTTGTGAACAAATGGCTTAAGTGGTTCTTTGACAAATATGGTGTGAAGCACAAGATTGCTATTGCCTATCACCCCTAATCCAATGGGCAAGTTGAGAGAGTGGACTGTGAAATCAAAGGTATCCTTGAAAAGGTAGTTTACCCTAGCAGAAAATATTGGTTTTGAAGGCTCGATGATGCATTATGGGCCTATCGAACAACATTTAAGGCACCGTTAGGAATGATTCCTTATCGGTTAGTCTTAGGAAAGGCATGTCATTTGCCATTAGAGTTGGAGAATAAAGCTCACAGGGCATTGAAATAGTTGAACTTTGATATTAAGCAAGCCGGTGAGAGAAGGATGTTACAACTTAATGAGTTGGAAGAGTTGAGGTTATTTTCCTATGAGAATGCCAAAATGTGTAGAGAAAGATCAAAGAGATGGCATGGTAGTCATATACAACCTCGCGAGTTTAAAGAAGGTTAGAAGGTTTTGCTGTTTAATTCAAGCTTGAAGTTATTTCCTGGGAAGCTTAAATCCCAATGGAAAGGACCCTATACCATCTACCGAATTTATCCTTATGGAGCTATTGAATTATACAACAATTACGGAGTTATGTTTAAAGTTAATGGTCAACGTCTCAAACACTACTAGGATGGTGAAGTTGAGCGAGTTGAAGCCTCGTTCAAATTAACAAGCCCTTAATTTGTCATGAACTCATTTTGTAAATAAATAAATAATTAGATCTTAACTTATTACATTTTTTTAATTCTGTTTAAGGAGATTGGAACTTAAGTGGGATCGCTGTGACGCCTCCAACCTTTCTTGGGAATTAATTTAATGTAATTTGTTAAGAAGAAATTTTTCTAATTAAGATTTAAAATTTTTAACTTTCATTTATTCTATTTAAATTTTAAATTTTTATGTTAATAAAGGGGGTCAAATTTGGCCCAAGTACTAATCATTTTTTTAGTAAGATATAGTCTCAGTTTGAGGCCCAAGACAAAAAAAAAAAAAAAAAAAAGGAGGGAAAAATCCATGCCTTTCTATCACACCCATTGCTTGCCACCGAAGTAACCCTAATGTAGCTAAATTTTGCTAAATGTTGCCCTAATTTTTCCCTATATAAACCCCTCTTCATTCTACTAATTTTTATATCCCTCAAAGCAATTTGCTTACACACTAAAAATCCCTAAATCTCCCTTTTTTTTCTATCAACCTCAAATCCCAAAAAAAAACCCTAGTTCTCTTCCCTTTTTGCCGAAATTCCCTATTGCCGCTATAAAGAGATTGCCGAAGCACTGCCTTTGCTATTTCACACTATTGTCGCACCGCACCCCACCGTTGCTATCGCACGTCGTCGTCGCAACTGCACCATCCTTACTGTAGCAAGAAATTTTCCGTAGCAATTCTACCCACATTGCTAATTTCTCTTTTCTCTCTTGTGCATAAACTTTTTCGAATTTTTGGAAAAAGATACCATGTCTAGCAAAAAACTAGATCTTCAAAGACTACTACTGAAAACCCGATTTTCATCGATAAAGAAGTGAAAGAGAGATTTGATTCAATCTTCAAGCATCAACCTATGATGCCGGAAAAAGGTTTTGGCTTGAAGAGTAATGATTTGATGGTTGTTCCTATACCGATTAGAAAAAAAATCAGTGCTCTCAAATGGGAATGATTTTGTGATGCTCGTTAACTTCTCGATGATGAACTAGTTCGAGAATTCTATGCTAGTTTGACTACGTAAGATGCTACTGAAGTCATCATTCGAAAGAAAAAGGTACCTCTTACTTCTAAGTCCATCAATGATTTGTTTAATTTACTTGATGTTGAAGAAGAAGAGTACTATCCTATGATGAACAATATCAATTGGGATTTTCTTCAACAAGTGCTTGATGTTGTGACAAATCCGGGTTCCCAATGGATTATAAGAAAGTATGTGAGCCATTCTTGTCGAAGAGAATACTTAAAACTAGTAGCAAAGGTATGGTTTTATTTCGTTCGCTACAGTTTTATGCCTATCTCACATAGTTCTACCATCTCGATGGAACGAACATAGTTCCACCATCTCGATAGAACAGATGCTTTTGTTATATGCAATTTTGACAAAAAAGTCCATTAATGTTAGGAAAATTATCCTCAAAGAGATTCATGATTGTGATAAAAAGAAGGCAAGAAGTGCTTATTTCCCATCATTAATCACTCACTTTACTTAAAGGCCCTTGTTAAAACACAAGCAAATCTGAAGGGGCGATATGTTCAAAGATGCAATACAAATTATGATCTTGAAAGATTAGTAGAGAGGGTGCATGAGCTGGATCAAGGTGAGCAACAAGAGCCAATTGAGCCAAATACCGAGGAGTCAATAGATGGAACTGAAATTGAAGCTAATTTAGTTACAGACATTAAAGAGGAAGAATATGATAAGGAACCGAACATTCCTGAACCAAGGGTTGAGCCAGAAGAAGAACCAGTCAAGCTAAGTGTTGAACCTGAATATACAACTCCATTGCCGACTTTTGCAGGTACTTCAAGGAAATCAAAGTTGTTAATTTTGATGGATATGTGCAAGTTCATGCAGAATCAACAACAAACTTACTGGAAATATGCAAAAATTAGAGATGACTCAATTCAAAATACTTTTAAGAATATCTCTAGTACTTTTGTTCCTGATTTCCCAGATGCTATCTTTGAGACATGGACGAAAGATACTGACGATGCAAGCGGAGATGGAGCTAAAGAAGACAATGGGAATGAGTCAGAAAAATAAAAGGAGGATTCTTATCTTGTTATTTATTTAATTATTTTTTGGTCCTTGGGAATTTATTTCTTTCATAATTAGGATTTAATTTTTGCAGAATAAAACATAGCAAGCATGAACACACTTAACACTTCTTTAGAAAGAATAAGACTGAGTGATGTGGTAATGGGAATGAACATGTCTAGGATTGGGTTATTAGGGAATACTTGGTATTTAAGCAGTCTTAATGACCCACCTCTCTTTCTTTACAACCCTACCTAGTGTTCAGTTTTCATTTATTACTCTATTCTTGCAATGAAGACGTTGTTTCTTTTTAAAGGGGGTAAGGTAAATAAATTGCTCAAACTTTTAAAATTTTCCAGTATGTTTCAATCATTTCTTTCATAAGTATGTTTTAATAAATGAATGTTTAGAGATATTTTTTGTTACTGAGATAGTTTGTATGCAGGTATGAATGATGATTTTATCTAAGTGAAAGTAAGTTATCATGAAGAATGGAATGCTTGTATGATCTTAGCCTTAGTAATGTTTTCCTTGAAAACTTAGTTTCTTTGATATTAGACATGCATGAAGTTTTATATCTTTAGAATTGACTTAGTAACTTTCTTGAGGTGAAATCCTAGGAGACATAAAAATCTAAAATGATATAGGCACTATTTCTTTGGACCGTTTGAGCCTTTTCAAGCCAACCCTCTGATATTAGACCCTTGAAACTGTAATTTTGAGCTTAAAGGCCTATTTTTTGAAATGAATATAACGCCCCAAAAACCCTTAATTTTTATTTTTATTTTCGTATGTTGTTGTTATAAATACATGTCTGCTTCAATGGTTAAGTGTTATGGTAGTGTTTGAGAAGTCTTGGGTTCAAGCCTTAGCTTGAGTAAAAATTTTGTTTTTATTGAATAAACCCCTATCTTTAGACAGTAGGCTTATAAATAAATGTTGGTAAAACATGTCAGAATGGGCCTGCTGGTCTAGTGGTTAAGTGGAGTGTTAATGTTGCAAGGAGATTTGGAGTTCGAGTCTTTGCGCGAGCAAATGAGTTGTTTTTGCTACTTGTGCAGTGTGAGTGTTTTGGTGTAGTCGAAATACTAAGTGGTTGAGTAGTTGTGGGATTGGTGGAGGAAATTAAGGAATTTGAAGTGTGTGGGGAAACTGGACGATTGGTGTTGAGGATTTCGAGGAGATGATTAGGGAATGGGATGAGATTAAGCTGAACTTGAACTTTGTTTTTTGAAAATTTTGGCACCCTCTTCCCAAATTCCCCAGGTTATGACGGCAAAACCCTTTCCCCTTAGCTGAAATCTCTTTTTAGCAATTCAGCTCTAGTCTGTTTTTTTTCCTTTCCTCTAAAATTTTCGGTAACTGTGTTCTTCTCTGCCGAATTGCATTTCATTCTCCCCTCTCCACTTTGCTATTTTCCCTCTTCTTATTCTTTCTCGAACCCTTCTCTTGTGCTGAATTTGTGTGTTGGTTGTGCTTTTGTTCTCTAGCCAAACCTTTTCTCAATTTCGGCTTTGGGCTATCGATTTTCTCAATCTCCTTTTTAATTCAGTTTTGACCATTCTTAAGGCAAACCTTCCCCTCCATTATTATCAAGTTTACTCTCCTTCTTTTACCCTCGCTGTGTCAACTCTTTCCAATTTTGCTCTGCCAAATTTGGGTGCTAATTCTTTTATGTGATTTTACATTTCGGTAAGTGGTGTTTTGTTTTGATTGAAACTAGTCATGCGGATATTGGTTAATAAGTGTTTCGATTGGATTGCAGGAATTAGTGGTTATTTGGTTTAGACAGTTTATATGGGCAGGCCTCGATTCTTCAAACGTGGTATGTGAATGACGGTGAAGTGATTAAGTATTTCGCGTAGGGTCGTGATAAATTCCTTAGACTTGTGACTAATCAATTGTTTATTATTGAATTTAGATTGGAGTGCTCAAGGACTGGGTACGCTTTTTCGCAAACAAGGTGTGTTAACACAAACGCGATTGTGAAAAATTAGAAAAAGTCAAAATAAGTGAATGTCGATGCTACACGGGCGTGCACTCGCCCCGTGTGGTAGGCCGTGTGACTAAACTGGGTGTGTGATTGACGAGAATGGCCATGTGCGATTTCATGGGCCAGGTCGAACAGGGCTGTGTGGGCCCCACACAAGCAAACCACATCGGTGTGTGGAAATTATTAGTCCATGCCGTGTAATCCACACGGCCAAGGCCATTTTGGGCCGTGTGGACCACAAGGCGTGTGGGCCCACGTGTGCCAACAACATGGGCCAACAACATGGGCTTGAGGGCCTATTTTCACTGTTTGTCTACTAAGATTAGACGGGTCGCCCGAAATGATTGTGGACTTATTGGTGGGTCGATAAGCTTACTTAGACCCCTAATTGACTGAATGATTGTTATACCCCTGTGTGAAATATATATGCATATGTACATGTAAGGCTATATTTTAGCATGCTATGTAGATTGTACTGAATACACACACGATACTATGATATGACACGACATGATTGCATGATGCATTGCATGGGGATGGGTTGTTATTGATCGGAGGAAGTGTACTGAAAGGCTTCAAGCCTAAATTACTGGCAGCCTAGCTGTATATCACTATATAGTGCTGCATTCGATACTCTCTAGAGTGTAGGGATGGGAGGGTTGATTATATCCCCACATGGACTGTAGGGTTGGACGGAGATGGAGTGTAAAGGCTGGATGGGTAGGACTTGTATACTGTTTCATATGTTAGTACACTGATTAATGTTACTGTAATGGGCCAAGGCCCAAGCACATGACTGATCTGTACTGAGATGGGCCAAAGCCCAAACTGAAATTGTCACTGATACTGAAAAGGGGCTTAGGCCCAGACTACGGTTGTTTTCTATCTGTTTGTTAGTATGGGATTACACACTGAGTTTTCATAAACTCACCCATCTATTTTAACTGTATAGGTAATCCCCAGTCATAGACAGATCGGTGCAACGGAGGACTCAGCGGTGACCACACGACCTATCTAATTCGGTTTAGTATTTTATGATTTCAACTTAATTTTTGGGGTATTTTATTATAATAATGGCCTTTGGATTTATAATTTTTTTGGGGATTTTATTGGGTTTTGGTTTATAACTACTAGCAGTAGGAAAAGCCGTGAGTTTTCAGAAAGATAAATGTTTTATCAAGATTTCCTGAAATACGCAATCGGTTTAAAAAAGCTTCCGCAGTAAATGACGCTTTGAAAATTAATAACATTTTTTAAAAGTGAATAACTTTTCAATGATTAATGCTTTGAAAATGAATGACCCGTTTTTAGACTCATCATTGAACAACACAAAGTGATTGAATAGAAATGGGGATTTCAACTGCAATATATTTTACGAAAGACACTTCAATGTGACATCGCTAGATTCGGCCATAACGTCCAGGCCGGGTTTGGGGTGTTACAATGAACTTACATTATAAGCCAATTACCATCTTTTTAAAGTTATCCTAATTTTGTGCACCTATCTTAACTAAAGTTGTCTTGGGAATCAACATTTGAGGAAATTTTCATAAAGATGTATGTGCTCATGCTTAAAAAAAAAAAGAAAAAGAAAAAGAAATAGAGCGAAGAAAAGTTTGCTCATTCTCCAAAAAAGGAAAAATGTATGAGCTTGAGTTCAAAATAAGTTTTGGGGTGTTCTAAAGGTTCACTTAAAGAAAAAAGGTTGTATTACGAGAAAACCAAGACAAAGTTAAAGGTTAAGATTTTTTAAAATCAAAATGTCCAATCTCTTAAAATCCCTACCTTTAACCGATCCCCATTACAACCTTATAAAAGACCTATTGATTTGATGATTATGTCACCTAAATTAGTGGAGAGGAAGTCTTGAGTTCAACATATGAAGATCATGAATAAGCCTTGTGATTGTTTGCTTGATTGATAGGAAATGATTTTGAATGAAGAATGTTATCTATGGCTGTGACATACATGCAAACTATGATTCATGTTGCCATATTTTGAAGCTTAGTATAATCTTAAGGAATGTTTGCATATGAGTTACTTGTTAATAAAGAATATTGATAAGCATGAAGTTATTAATGCATGATTATAGGTCAAAGATTGATGCTGCTTACACAATTAGCAATTTTGCAAGACCTTTTGCTGTGCATAAACATTACTCGAGACGAGCAATGATTTATGTTTGGGGGTGTGTAAATAGAAAAATATATAAGATTTTTCCTATGTAATTTATCACCTTTTTACTAAAATTCGTTGTTAAAACTAAGTAATTGTTTAATAAATTAATGAAATATGTGAAAATATGAAATTAGGACATAAAAATTATTAAAATTTGATTTTATGCTTTATTATATAGTTTTCATGCAATAAATGGCTTATTTTATATTAATTTGAATATTTTATATTTTTAAGACATAAAGTGGGCCATGCATGATTAAATTAAATAATAAAATATAATTATTTAATATAAAATTATATTTAATAATTCATTTTAAAATACTTCACTAATAATTTGGGTTTTAATTAATGAATTAAATTGGATAAATTTTATTCTTTGGTCCTCTAACTTGTTGATTTATTCTGGACAGGTCTGATAGCATTGCTGGATTATAAAACTGTCCAAGTTGGAGACCAAGTCAACCCAATATTTGGCTACACATGGCTGTCCATTTAAACCATTCATTGGTTTAATTACACAAGGTCCTTGCAGTGTTAAAGAAATTAGAGATTTGCCCAAAGATTTACGATTGACCGAGTCTCATTCTGAGTTGTGTGGCATCCAAAATTGCTTAAAAATCAAGAAAAATCAAGTCAAAAGCCACTAAGCATGGCCAGCCACAATTTGAGGAGATTTGAAGAGGTTAACATCTACTATTTTTAGTAAACTATCCCCCTCTCCTTAGCTATAAATAAGACCCTTTCATTCCCTCATTCATCACCCCTCATCCTTCATCATTCTATCTTCTCTCTCAATTCTCTTAGCATTTTCATTCTCCACGCCTAGCATCATCTCTTCATAGAGATTTTATCAATTAAGCCTCTTAAAGAGCCCTTGGTCGGCCACTTTGGAGAGCCATCAGCAAAGGAGCAAAGCGAAGGAGTGAAAGAGCCTAGTCAGTCAGAGTGTTGGGTGACAATCACTTTGATTTGGGTTTAATCTTTCTTTTCTTTAATTTAATCTGAAAATGTTTGTTATGTGTTCTTTGTTCTTGTTTACAACAATGTTAGCTTAATTTTATTTAAGCTAGGATGATTGATTTGATTAAATAATATTTATTTGATTCATCCTTATAATATTTGTGCCTCAATTGATCATGTTTTCAATTAAAATCAAGTTTGTATTTCATTCATACGTGATTGAAATGCACCTGAATTAATTGAGCGATCCTGACCAGATGACGGCTAATGGACACATAATTGAAATGTGCATGCTCAATTTAGATCCTAACCCGATTAAATCACAGGTTGCATAACAACTCTGACCAAGCTTTATTATCTGCATAGTTTTTAGATTTGTGTGATTAAACTGTTTCAAACCTAACACGTCCCTGTTACCTCACACGAATGCTAAGAAACCCTTAGTAAATAAGGATCAGTAAAATGCGTATTTACTAAGTAAAGGATTTCGAAAGGACCTAATATGGTTTCCAAATTCATGAAAGATTAAGTTGCCATGGAATGTTTTTCTGAATGTTATTAAGCATGTTGATAATAAATTGAGTTTAATAAAAGTAATTGTCCTAGTTTATTTATGTTGTAATTGTTGCAAATCATGTTTAATTTTGCTAAAATCTATTTCATTGATATAGTTTGCATATTTAGGATAATTTGCATTTGGGATCATTGCATTTAGTTTAATATATTTTAATCATCACTTCTCAACCATATTGTGTTTTTATTTAGCAAGTTGTTAGTATAATTTTACAATTAAGATATTTAACACAAATACAACCCTATGGAGATGATAACTCGATACTTACTTATTACTTGATAATGAATGTGTACACTTCCACAAACCTATGCGTTACATATATGATGTGTTGATTTAAATGCTATACGAACTTACTAAGCTTTATAGCTTACTTTGTTTAATTTTTCGTGCTAGCTCGGATTCGGGATTGTCGGAGACTTCATCACACTATCCCACTATCACTTTGGTACTTTTGAATCTATGTTTTTGGGATATATGGCATGTATAGGAAATTTGGTCATCTTGGTTATGGTTTGGTAATGAAATTAGTCATTTGAAATGGCTTGTAAATGTTAAATGTTTTGGTTTTGTAAATAGCCATGAGAGTTGGCTTAATTTGGTTGATTTGGTTGTGTATACATATGTGCATATGAATTTGGATATGTATTTAATGATGGATGTGATATGCTTGTTGATATTTGGTAATTAGGGGTGATAAATAGTTGAGAATTGAATTTGGTATGTTTGTGAGATTATGCCAAATGATGCAAAATTTGAAATGTTGTATTGATGATTTGAGATTATGTGTTTTGGTATGAAATTGAATGGCATATTGTGTTATTGATGTGTTTTGTATTGGTTGGCACTGAAATGGTATGAATTATGCTTGAATGAGGTTAATAGAATGCCTATTTTTATGCCATGAATTGTGCTATTTTGTTTGGTATAAGTTTATGCAAATTGGATGGCAAAATGGCTTGGTAAATAGCCTATCTTTGTCCACATGGGCAAAGAAACGGGTGTGTGTCTCGACCGTGTGTGACACACTGTTAGGTTACAAGGACGTGTGTCCCCTAGTGTTGAATTAAAAATCAAGTCAGTATGCTCCACACAACTTAGCACATGGGCGTGTGACTTGGCCGTGTGGCATAAGTCAGTATACCCTATAGGTTTGGCACGGCATAGTACAAGGCCTGGCACACGGGAGTGTGTGGCCATTTTTAGGGCACACGGGCTAGCCACATGGGCGTGTGTGTTCACCGTGTGACCCAAGCCAGAGAGTTACATGGGGTTGGACATGGGCTGGGACACGGTCATGTGATCCTATTTTGAATGTCCACACGGCCTGTGACACGGGCGTGTCTTTGGCCGTGTGAGACACACGGGCGTGTGTCCCCTGTATTTTGCAAAATTTACTAAGTGTTCCAAAAGTTTCCTAAGTTATCGATTTAGTCTCGAACCACCCCGAATGCATGTTTTAGGCCTCGTAGGCTTATACTAGGGACAATATGTATGTTGTTGAATGATGATTATTTGGAAATTGAAAATGTATGTGGAATAAATGTTTAATTGTTTAATAAGTCCAGTAATGCTCTGTAACTTTATTCCGTTTTTGAATACGGGTGAGGGGTGTTACAAGTTTAGCTCGGATGAGTAACTTGATGTGTCACTATAAAGGTTTAGCCCGAACGGGTAGCCTAATATATGTATGTATACTCAACTAAGATGAGCAACTGGTGTGGTGTAGTTTACCTATGTATCCGAATCCGTTAACTAGGGTTCATCGGGCAAAACAGTATGAATTAAATTGGAAATGGACTTGATATTCAAATTGAATTTTCATTGATTGGATTGATTAGTAAAGGAATCATATGTATTTGGTATAATTCTAAAGATAGATAGTAGAATATGTCATTGAATTGAATTATGGAAATGTTTGGTACAATGTATGAATTAAAATATATGGTGGCATTGAAAATAAACTATGTAAAATTATTATGTTCTTAAGCATTAGTGATGGAACATGCCTTTGAGAAAAACTATGTGTTAGTGATATGAAATGGTAAGTTTGAACTACTTCTGTTATCAAATATACATGGGTACTTATGCTCACTTGTTGATGTTTTGAGTGCTATGTCCTAGCCAAAGTTATGTCAAACTAAGGTAGCTTTGATGCATATTATAAGAATAAGTATAGTATCTTTCCATTTGAACTTACTAAGCATTTTAAATGCTTACTCTAGTTGTTTCCTTTCCTTGTAGATTGTGACTTGCGAAACTTGTCAACTTGGATTAGCGCGAAGCTCACACTATAAAAGACAGTAGAATTACATTCATTTTGAGAATAATGTTGTGCATGCATATAAGGGCACTTGATATGCATATGGTAATCTTAAAGTGGTTAACTATGTGGTATATTTAAGTATGTTTGAACTTAAGTATTATACTTTGTATGTGATTTATTAATGAATGGTTTGAACTTGTTTAATGTTAGTTTATATTTGATTATGTACTTGTAAGAAATTGAGATGCTAAATGTTATATAAATAGAGTAGTTGAATAAGTCAAATTGATTATGTATTAGGTTGTGTATAGTTTAGCTTAGTTGGTGGACATATATGCTCCTAGTGTAAAAAGAGCTTAGTTAGAAATGAATTGGAATTTTGCAAGAAGTATTTTGGTACAAAAAAGTGAGCATATAAGTTGGATAGGTTTAGTTGATGTTCATATGAAATGTACTAACTTAAAGGTTGACTTACAATATTCATGTATTTGATTTGGTGTGTTTTGGCATGAATTGTGATTGTTTTAAATTGAGAAGATGTCATGTAAGCAATAAGGTATTTGTTGAAGGCTTGAGATAGGTACAAAATGTGCATTTTTACCAAAAACAAGAGTGACATTGCGGCCATGGATTCTGAATGTCGCAACGTCGTCATATTAGATAGTGACTTCATCATGAGCAAATGCATCTCATCACGACGTGATATACTGCGATGATCACCCACAGAAAGGAAACAATGAAGTTGTGACATCGGCCTGAGATTTTGAAACTTTTACAATTTGGTCCTAATTCATGCTTGGGTTAGCAAAAGAGCTTTTGTAAGCTCATATGAGATCTAGAATTGATTGTTTAGCATATAATAATTGTGAATTACATTAATCAGCATATGTGGATGGTTGTATGATAAATGTGTGATAATAGTTACTCTAACAACGGTTGTAACATCTTGTAACTCGGACTTGACAACTGGGTTGGGTAAAGGGTGTTACATTTAGTGGTATCAGAACTATAGTTTAGTCGATTTTAGGACTGAATCAGAGTGCGTGTCGAGTCTAGAAATACATGCCACAATAATATGTGATAGTGTGATGTTTTCTTATTCAAATTGACTCTCTTTTTCAATATAGTTAAATCATGTTGGCTAATTCCAATCGAGCCGTATCTGATGAAGTTGAAAATAATACTCCCACTTCTGATCAGGGAGTTGCTCAAAGTTTGGCCATTTCGCAAGAGCTAGGAAATGAGGCAATAGAAGCTTTTTCCCAAATGATGAACTAGTGGTTCACGCAATATATGAGAGCAACCCCTTTAGCTCATTAGCAACAAATGCCCCCTCTTCCCCTAGTAATTCCCCTAACGACACCACATCAACCTCAATCTCCCAAACTAGTATGTAAGTCGCCCTTCGATTGATAAACTTTGGAAATGCAAGGTGGAGGAGTTTAAAGGCAAGAAAGACAATGAGCCAAAAAAAGCTAAATATTGGTTAGAAAGAACCTTGAGAGTCCTTGATGAATTGATGTGTACTAATAACTCTTGAAAAGAGTAATATTTTATGCCTTTGGACCTAGTTAATTGCATGTACTTAAGTACATCTAGTTGCATTTTAGGTAATTTCATTAGTATTTTTAGCATTACATTAGAACTTGGGCTGTGTTCGTATATTAGGTACATTTAATTTGTAACACCCCAAACTCGATCTATGCATATAAGACCAGATTTGGTATGTCACACAAAACGAACATGCATCTAGTCATCTAATGATTTAAGAACACAGATCATCAAAACTATTTTAGAAATGTAGTTTATTAAAAACCGAGGTTAATTTAAAATATATGATTTAAGACATAAGAATTTATAAATTGAAACTTAGAAAATAATTGGTTCAAATTTTTCGAGCAGTCTAAAAGAGCTTAAAAGAAATTTGAAAATAAGATTCTTAAAGGAATTCTTACAGAAAAATTTACGAAATAATGATTTTTTAGAAAATCCCCTTTTTCTTTTGCATTTAAATTTGAGGAAAACATTTGATTTTATTTTAAAATTAAATAAAACCCACTTAAGTACCTAAACATAATTAAAATCCATCCACGAGTAAAACATGCATAAAAATAATACCAAAGGCCTTATTACAACATCATTGAAATAGAAATTAAATAAAAATACTTAAAAGAAGTTCAAAGTTCATATAAACCATCATTCGTAGTATGGCTTCCACAAAGTCATCCTCGGTCCAAGCCTCTATTACTGATTATTACCTGAGAAGGGTAAAGAAAACGAGGTGAGTTACTTAGAACTCAGTGTGTAACCCATTTACTATAGTCCACTGGGCCCAAAACCATTTAAGCATGTATTTGGGCCGGAGCCCATATACAAATATAACAATTTAGCATGTATAGCATGCATGTGATATGCAATTCCCAAACCAAACCTAGTAATCCATCCACTACACACCACCCGTACCAACCAACACATCTATGGGGATCATCAGTCAACCCACCCCGCCAACACACCAATCGCAGGTATTAAGCCATTTATAACAATAATTCGCAGGCCAGTGGCCATTTATAATCGCAGGCATTTAGCCATTTATAAAATTGGGCACGAAGCCATATATAAAACTGGGCACGAAGCCATCAAAATTTTGTAGCAAAGCTACCAGAACTTCACTTCGTCAAATATCCCAACCCATGCAATCATGTAAACAACATGCATAACAATTCATACATATAACAATTTCAACATAAGGCCCATACAAGAATTATTACAATCTGGCCCATATTACAAATTGGCCCATTTCACATTTTGGCCCATTTCACATCTCATATCACACTTGGCAAATTTTATCAAATAACTCATATGGCCCATTTATCACATGTGGCCCAAAATATCACTTTTCATCATTTTAGCCCATTCAGGGCAATTTCAAAATTTTCACAATTTTAATACCGATTTCATGTTCTTAACACTAAAGTATTTATTATACCATATTTTTCCAATTTCACCAACTTTATGATTTTTAATCCAATGCTTAATAACGGTATAGTCATCTAACCCATGAGATACAGTGTGAGATTAAACACCTGATTACGGTGAGAACTATACTTTCCCGATCGTCGATACCTAAATACGTATCACGTTCGATTAGAACACTAATACTTAAAATAAATCTATTCTAAAGATAAGCGATCTAGATCTTTACCCTCGGAATCTCGAACAACTACTATTTGACGGTTCTCCCCGGTTGACGGTTTATAACCCAGTGGAAAGTCTCGAACAGTTAAAGGCTCCGAACTACGAAAAACTTCAAATAATTGGTTCTCCCCGAATGAGGGTCCACAACCAAGTGGAGAGTCTCGGATTGCCGAAATAGCCCTTCGCTTGAATCTAGAGGGAATAGAGAATTCGCCCCTCTTTTGAACACTATTAACCACCCTTTTTGACCCTATCTTGTTTGCCTCCATTGACAAAAGAATATTAGTCCAACTAATATTTCGGAAATTAAGACTATTGGTTTTAAGGGCGAAATCAACTTACCACGAAACCTTTACGTTCAAGGGATGAAAATCGAGCGACAACATCCCTAAGATAAAATCGATTAGTAACTCCATCTTTAACGAAATAACAAGTAGTATGGAAGTCCTTGATAGAAACCCTTACCTTTACACTTTGGATCGAATCCTAGCGATTCACGATGATTGCGAGCACTTCCAAGTTTCGGCCTTCTCTATAACACTATAAAGACGAAAAATAATTGTCTAAGAGAAGGTGATAGAGGATGCTATTTTCGGTCAAAAGACCCTCCCAAACCAAAATCTATATTCGGCTAAAGAAAAAGGAGAGAATAAATAATCGAATAGGGTTCTTACCGATTGATTAAAATGAAAGTAGAAAGAATGATTGATAAGAAAATATATGTAAAAAAGGGAGATTTGGCTATGGAGAAAAATTGAAAAGAAAAAAAAAAGTGTTTTGGGAGAAACAAAAATGACCAAAATGAAAAGTGCACAACAACACCTATCCTTACCCAAAAGCCTTCAAACAAAAATTCGGCCACCCCCTAGTCCCCAAAGCCGTCCAAGTTCATGGACAAAGTTTGGCCATTCCAAACTTTCCAAAACACACCCCTTAAAAAGTGCCTTGTGTTCCCCCTTCATACCATAAATTCATGATTCATTTCCCTATCTTCAATTCTTTCCTTAAGCCATTAGCCACCTTGCCATAAAAAAATAAAGTCCAGCCTACCAAAAATAGAGCTTGGCCGACACATGCTAGAAGAGTGCAAAAATTAAAGTCACAAAATGCAAACCATGGGATTCGAACCTCTTCCCTCAAGCAACACTCATGGCGCCAACTCCACTTTACTACTAGCTCATATTTTGATAACTTTTGTCACTTAATTTCCTTAAACATTAAGGTTACCGGTTCCACTTCAATAAAGTACTCATTACAAAAATTTATTCTAATTTCGAATAAATCCCAAGCCTTCTCAAGACTATATTAAACACACGAATTGAATCATTCACTAGCTAAGCACCAAAATTTATGCAACATATCGATTCTAAATTTTTATGATGTTACAATTCTACCCCCTTAAAGAAAATTTCGTCCTCGAAATTTACCTAGTTAAAAGAGGTGAGGATATTGTTGCCGAATTATGCCCTCAGGCTCTCACATAGCTTCCTCCGCTCTGTGATTACGCCATAGAACCTTAACCAACGGCACAGACTTCTTCCTTAACACCTTAACATCTCGATCTAAAATTTTCACCGGTTCCTCCTCGAAAGACAAGTCTGGCCTTATCTCAACTTCTTCTACTGGTACTATGTGAGACGGATCCGATCTATAACGCCTTAGCATAGAAACATGGAATACACTATGAATCTAACTCAACTCCGGAGGTAGTTCAAGCTGATAGGCCACTGGTCCTACACGCTTCAACACACGGTACGGTCCAATGAACCTAGGGCTCAACTTTCCCTTCCTTTCAAATCTGAAAATCTTCTTCCAAGGTAAGACTTTCAGAAAGACCTGATCTCCCTCCGTAAACTCAATATCCTTGCGCTTCATATCTGCATACGACTTTTGTATATCCAAAGCTTCCTTTAATCGCGCTCGAATCACCTTTACCTTTTCCTCCGTCTCAGCTATCAATTTAAGACCCAATAACTGTCGTTCCCCCAATTCAGTCCAACAAGTAGGGGTACAACACCTACACCCATATAACGTTTCATAGGGTGCCATTTGGATACTGAATTGGTAACTGTTATTATACGCGAACTCTGCCAACAGTAGAAAATCTTCCCAACTACCTTTGAAGTCAATCACACAACCTCTTAACATGTTTTCCAAAATCTGGATTACTCCTTCCGACTGACCATCTGACTGAGGATGAAAAGCCGTACTAAAATTTAACATTGTTGCCAAAGCCTTGTGCAAAGCTTTCCAAAATCGTGATGTAAACCTAGGGTCCCTATCTAATATAATAGACACTGGTACCCCATGCAACCTCACAATCTTTGATACATACAACTTAGCCAACTTCTGCAGTGAGTAATCTGTAAGAACTGGTAGAAAATAGGTAGTCTTCGTCAATCGATCCACTATCACCCAGACGAAATCTTTCTTGGTAGGTGTTAAGGGTAGCCCCCTAACAAAGTCCATCGTTATCTGCTTCTATTTCCATAAAGGAATCTTTAGCAGTTGCAATAAACTCGACGGTAATTAATGTTCTGCCTTCACTTGTTGACAAGTCAAACACTTACCCACGAAATCAGTAACCTCCCACTTCAACCTTGGCCACCTTCATAGAGGTCTCAATACATCTTATTTCTTCCGGGATGCATAGCATTAGGGCTACTATGCGCCTATCACAGAATCATTTGTCTCAATTCTAAATCCATGGGTATACAAACTCTTCCACCAAAGCACAGCATTCCATCCTTATTCATTCCAAACTCCCCTATTATACCACTTTCAACTTGTTGTATTAACGGACCCAATTTTTCATCTGTTAACTGCTTCTTCTTGATCTGTTCTAACCAAAGAGGCTTCACCTAAAGTTCCGCTAGCAGACTGCCATCTTCATATAAATTGAGATGAGTAAACATTGCTCTTAACTCCGATACTACCTTACGACTCAACGCGTCTGCCACCACGTTAGCCTTTCCAGGATGATACTCGATTGAGAAGTCATAATCTTTTAACAGCTCCACCCACCTCCGCTGTCTCAAGTCAACTCCTTTTGGGTAAGGAGGTACTTAAGACTCTTATGATCCGGATAAATGATAGACTTCTCACCATAGAGATAGTGCCTCCAAATCTTTAAAGCAAACACCACCGCAGCCAATTCCAAGTCATGAGTAGGATAGTTGACTTCGTGCGGCCTTAACTGACGAGAAGCATAAGCCACCACTTTACCTCTTTGCATCAACACACATCCTAAACTCGTATGTGAAGCATCGCAGTAAACGATAAACTCTTTTCTAGCCTCAGGTTGAATCAGTACTGGCACTTCCGTCAAAATATTCTTTAGTTTCTCAAACTCTCTTACTATTTATCTGCCCATACAAACGGTACTCCTTTTGCAATAGCTTAGTTAAGGGTGCAGCAATCAACGAAAACCCCTCAACAAAGCGTCTATAATAGCCAGCCATACCTAAGAAACTCTGAATCTCAGCCACTGACTTCGGTGGTTTCCAATCCAACACCGCCTCTACCTTGTGAGGATCAACTCTTATTCCTTCGGCTGACACAACATGCCCCAAGAAAGTCACTTTTTTCAGCCAAAATTCACACTTACTGAATTTGGCATAAAGTTGCTTGTCTCGCAGTATTTACAATACTATGCGCAAATGTGAGTCATGCTCTTCTTCATTCCTCGAATATACCAAGATATCGTCTCTGAACACTACCACGAACCAATCTAGATAGGGTTGAAAGACTCGGTTCATCATGTCCATAATTGTAGCTGGTCCATTGGTCAAACCAAACGGCATCACTAAAAACTCATAATGTCCATAACGAGTTTGGAATGCTGTCTTATGAATATCTGCCTCCTTAACCTTGAGTTGGTGATAACCCGATCTCAAATCTATCTTGGAGAAAATTGAAGCTCCTCTCAACTGATCAAACAAATCGTCTATTCTCGGCAATGGATACCTATTTTTGATCGTCAATTTATTCAACTGCTTAGAATCGATGCACATACGCATTGACCCATCCTTCTTCTTGACGAACAAAATCGGTATTCCCCACGGAGACACACTTGGTTGAATAAATCCTCGATCCAATAATTCTTGAATTTGAGCTTTAAGCTCTGCTAACTCCTTTGGCGCCATTCTATAAAGAGCAATGGACACTGGAGCCGTTCCCGGTATAAGCTCAATACCAAATTCTACTTCCTGATCTGGAGGTAGACCCAAAAGTTCTTTGGGAAAGACATCTGGAAATTCTTTCACCATTCTCACACCTTCCACCGATAATTCCTTGGCATCCAAAGCACTAATGAAGGCTAGGAATGCTCCATACCCTTTTCGCACCAACTTTTCTACCTTTAAAGCAGATACCACATTTGCTAAATAGTTTCTCCGTTCGCCTATCATCACCACTTCTTTATCTTCCAAAGTCTTTATCGACATCCGCTTTACAGCATAATCCAATTGCGCCCGGTGCTTCACCAACCAATCCATGCCCAAATAAGATCAAACTCGTCGAAAGGCAGTTCTATCAAATTCGCCAAAAATATTTCTCTTTGAATTTCTAAAGGCACATCTCTATACAATTTATTCACGATCACAAACTGTCTAAAGGACTAATTACCATCATCTCTCTATCGGCAATCTCAGATCTAATATTTAGATTTCCAGATATGGCACTAGCAACATACGAGTAGGTAGACCCGATATCTATAAAAGTAGTAACAGGTACATCAAAAATGAAGAACATACCAGTTATCACATCAGGTGTATTGCCATCCTCCCGACGCCTGACCTCATAGACCAGCCCCGACTGTCTCACCTCCGCATTACATCTGAAGCCATTACCTCGACCCGGTGCACTTTGACAACATCCAGCACTATTACCACCATGACCTGGTCCACGGCCTCTCGGTGGCTGCTGAGCGCCTCTGGTTGGCTGCGCATCATGGTTACGAGCTTCTTGATTCGGAGTAGTCCGTCGAGGGCAATTCCTAAACTGGTGGTCCTTAGAACCACATTTAAAACAACCACCGGTTCTCTTCCAGCATTCCCCGGGGTGTCATTTCCCATAGTCAGCACATTCTTGAATCTGACTGGTAGCCACAGGTGCTCTAGCTTGAACTGGCTCATCATTCCGAGGCCTCTTTTGGAACTTTTTAGCGAAACCCGAATACTTAAAGTCCCTCTTGCCTCTGACTCTTTACCGGTTCTGGCGTTCTGAATTCTTAGCCTCTTCAGCGAATCTTGGCTTTCTCCACAAGTGTGCCAAAAGTCTTTTCCTATTGCGGGGCTATCAGAACCCGCAACTCATCATTCAGCCCATCCTCAAAGCGTACATAGTGCTCATGGTCATTTGGCACTATTGTCCGAGCATAACGACTCAAGCGTAGAAATTCTGCCTCATAAGCTGCCACCGTCTTATTTCCTTGAACCATATTCAGAAATTCCTTCCTCTGGGAATCCATGTAGCTTGCCTCGACATACTTTCCTTGAAAAGTAGCTTTGAAGAAGTCCCAAGTAACACGTTCAGCCTGGGTGCCTTCTCGAACAGTAAGCCACCATTGATACGCCTCATCCCTCAACAAGGACACAGCTCATCTCAGTTTCTGCTCGGTGGTGCACTCCAAATCATCCATGATTCACTCCACTGCCTCGAGCCAATACTCCGCTACATTCAGAGCTACACCAGAGACACCCCTAAAAACCTTGGCACCACTTGATTTAAGTCGTTTCGATATTGATCCATGAGTTGTTGGCCTAGTTCTAGCCCCAGCAACCCTTTCTAGGACTCGCAACATTGCTTGGGTCAAAGCAATGTCCTCTCTCATATGGTCATGGGATCCATTTTCTGACACAGGTGATGCCGGTGCATCTATTTTCAGCATATGTCCCGATGCCTGAGACATGGCTCTAGTACCTCGGCCTCTACCACGGCCATGTCTACCTCGTCCATGTCCTCTAGCACTCATATTGAATAATTCAGTTTGATCTGATTACACATTTTATGAATCAGAATACTATTTCAGTGTTTATTAATGATATTTTATGAGATATAAGAGATAGAGTTGTTTTCGCAATCACATCCTATAGTCTCAATCTCTATAGTTTCAGCACCTAAAACTAGAAGTTCTAGAGTGTTCCTATGATCATGTCACAATAATTATCATTCAATATACGAATACTTACTTGGCTTGGTTCCGGATACTCGTGGTGCCATACTACCTTTAAAATATAAATTTTATAATTCGGAATAGTTTTAAACAAAAATTGTTGTTGAATCCAAACCATAGCTGAGTTTTAAAAATGGGCTCTGATACTATAAAATGTAACACCCCAACCCGGTCTATGCATTTAAGACCAGATTTGGTATGTCACACAAAACGAACATGAATCTAGTCATCTAATGATTTAAGAAAACAGATCCTCAAAACTATTTTGTAAATGGAGTTTTTTAAAAACCAATGTTAATTTAAAATATATGATTTAAGACAAAAGAATTTAAAAATTGAAACTTAGAAAATAATTTGTTCAAATTTTTTGAGCAGTCTAAAAGAGCTCAAAAGAAATTTGAAAACAAGATTCTTAAAGGAATTCTTACAGAAAAATTTACGAAATAATGATTTTTAAGAAAATTCCCTTTTCCTTTTGCACTTAAATTTGAGGAAAACATTTGATTTTATTTTAAAATTAAATAAAACTCACTTAAGTACCTAAACATAATTAAATCCATCCACGAGTAAAACATCCATAAAAATAATACCAATGGCCTTATTACAACATCATTGAAATAGAAATTAAATAAAAATACTTAAAAGAAGTTCAAAGTTCATATAAACCATCATTCGTAGTATGGCTTCCATAAAGTCATCCCCGGCCTAAGCCTCCATTACTGATTATTACCTGAGAAGGGTAAAGAAAACGGGGTGAGTTACTTAGAACTCAGTGTGTAACCCACTTACTATAGTCCACTGGGCCCAAAACCATTTAAGCATGTATTTGGGTCGGAGCCCATATACAAATATCACAATTTAACATGTATAGCATGCATGTGATATGCAACTCCCAAACCAAACCTAGTAATCCATCTGCTACACACCACCCGTACCAACCAACACACATGTGGGGATCATCAGTCAACCCACCCCGCCAATACACCAATCGCAGGCATTAAGCCATTTATAACAATAATTCGCAGGCTAATGGCCATTTATAATCGCAGGCATTTAGCCATTTATAAAATTGGGCACGAAGCCATATATCAAACTGGGTATGAAGCCATCAAAATTTTGTAGCAAAGCTACCAGAACTTTTCTTCGTCAAATATCCCAACCCCATGCAATCATGTAAACAACATGCATAATAATTCATACATATAATAATTTCAACATAAGGCCCATACAAGAATTATTACAATCTGGCCCATATTACAAATTGGCCCATTCACAATTTGGCCCATTTCACATTTTGGCCCATTTCACATCTCATATCACCCTTGTCATATTTTATCAAATAACTCATATGGCACATTTATCACATGTGGCCCGAAATATCACTTTTCATCATTTTAGCCCATTAAGGGCGATTTCAAAATTTTCACGATTTTAATACCAATTTCATGTTCTTAACACTAAAGTATTTATTATACCATATTTTTCCAATTTCATCAACTTTGCGATTTTTAATCCAATGCCTAATAACGGTATAGTCATCTAACCCATGAGATACAGTGTAAGATTACACACCTGATTACGGTGAGAACTATACTTTCCCGATCGTCGATACCTAAATACGTATCACATTCGATTAGAACACTAATACTTGGAATAAATCAATGTTAAAGATAAGCGCTCTAGATCTTTACCCTCAGAATCTCGAACAACTACTATTTGACGGTTCTTCCCGATTGACGTTCACAACCCGGTGGAAAATCTCGAATAGTTAAAGGCTCCAAACTACGAATAACTTCAAATAATTGGTTCTCCCCGGATGAAGGTCCACAACCCGGTGAAAGGTCTCGGATTACCGAAACAGCCCTTCGCTTGAATCTAGAGGAAATAGCGAATCTGCCCCTCTTCTGAACACTATTCACTACCCTTTCGACCCTATCTTGTTTGACACCAATATTAGTCCAACTAATATTTCAGAAATTAAAACTATTAGTTTTAAGGGCGAAATCGGCTTACCACGAAACCTTTACGTTCAAGGGATAAAAATCGAGCGATAACGTCCCTAAGATAAAATCGATTAGTAACTCCATCTTTAAGGAAAGAATGAGTAGTATGGAAGTCCTTGATAGAAACCCTTACTTAACACTTTGGATCGAATCCTAGTGATTCACGATGATTACGAGCACTTCCAAGTTTCGGCCTTCTCTATAACACTATAAAGACGAAAAATAATTGTCTAAGAGAAAGAGATAGAGGATGCTATTTTTGGTCAAAAGACCCTCCCAAACCAAAATCTATATTCGACTAAAGAAAAAGGAGAGAATAAATAATTGAATAGGGTTCTTACCGATTGATAAATATGAAAGTGGAAAGAATGATTGATAAGAAAATATATGTAAAAAGGGAGATTCAACTATGAAGAAAAATTGAAAAGAAAAAAAAACTATTTTTGGAGAAACAAAAATGAGCAAAATGAAAAGTGCACAACAACACCTATCCTTACCCAAAAGCCTTCAAAAAAATTTGGCCACCCCCTAGTCCCCAAAACTGTCCAAGTTCATGGACAAAGTTTGGCCATTCCAAACTTTCCAAAACACACCCCTTAAAAAGTGCCTTGTGTTCCCCCTTCATACCATAAATTCATGATTCCTTTCCCTATCTTCAATTCTTACCTTAAGCCATTAGCCACCTTGCCATAAAAAAAATAAAGTCCAACCTACCAAAAATAGAGCTTGGCCGACACATGCTAGAAGAGTGCAAAAATTAAAGTCACAAAATGCAAACCATGGGATTCGAACCTCTTCCCTCAAGCAACACTCATGGCGCCAACTCCACTTTACTACTGGCTCATATTATGCTAACTTTTATCACTTAATTTCCTTAAACATCAAGGTTACTGATTCCACTTCAATAAAGTACTCATTACTAAAATTTATTCTAATTCCGAATAAATTCCGAGCCTTCTCAAGACTATATTAAACACACCAATTGAATCATTCACTAGCTAAGCACCAAAATTTATGCAACATATCGATTCTAAATTTTTAAGATGTTACATAATTGTTCGTGGAAGGGTCCTTTTGTGGTATTGTTAGGTGTTGGATGAGGAGTAAGAAATAAAGGAGTGAAGTTTTGTTAGGTAAAAGTGTGGTTAGATTTCCAGTTCATATGCCGTGGCAATACCGGGAAGGTGTCCAGTCAGCATTCAATGCATATCAGTTTCAACCCAACTCTACTTGTACCAGATATATTAGCTTAGAAATGAGGAGAAGATAAATCTTGGGGCTGTTGGAATTATCCTAAAAAAAGAAAAAAAAAGCAATTTAAAAGGAAGGAAAGTAGGAAATGTTAGGGCGGGGAACTACGGGTAGATATCTTTTGGAAAATTAGAAGGTAGCGACTGAATAGGGACAAGAAGAGGAAAGATGCAGGCAACCCCTCTCAACTACCTCAGGACACTACGCAGTTGGAGTGTGGATTGGACGAGCGAACGCTATCTTCTCGACGTTCTTCCATTATTTCTAATATGTTCCTTCTTGAATTATATTGATGAAAATGATGTTTGAGTTCCATGTTATTTGCCAACCCATGAGTTAGATCTCATAGAGTTGAGATTACTTTGATGAAACTTTAATTGTCTTTAATGGCTGCAGTATAAATCTGAATTTTATTTTTACTATTTCATTCAATTGTTTTATTCCATAGACATAGTCGACTGTGCAACATACCCTTAAATTAATCTAAAATTTGATAAGGATAGATTAGTTAGATCATGGTTGAATGATATAAGCAAGTATTCAACAGATACTTGTAGTAGACTTTAGACATAGAGCAGTGTTCATACAGAAGGAAACAATGCAGGGTACCATATTAAAGGCCTATAGACACAACAAGGTAACTTGAGGTTTCTGCCTACGAAAGAAACATGCCACTTTAGAACTCTTCTAAGTAGTAGGTTAAGTATGATTTTGCTGAGGCATTGCTGACAGGAAAAGTAGATTCTTAGTAATCCCGACCTTCCCACTCAACATTGCGTAACCCTTATCTTTTGCTGTAGTATCTTTGCCATTGCATCCTTAGTTGTTTATTTTTCAATTACATATTATTCATATAATCATTTTCATAATTGCCATTACATTTCTACTCTCGTATTGCCATAACATTCTCAAGTATTCATTAATTCAACATATTGCATACACTATTATTCATTTTAATTTCCACTACATACTTACCATAGCTTTACTATAACATTAATCATATTTTCTTATAATAACTTCACCACTTTAGTGATTTAAGCCGATCCTCGTAGGATTGATACTCACTCATCACTTTATTACTTGATCCAACGTGTATACTTGCACAATTCACATTACATATTCACACGTGACATGTACTTTAAAGGACTATATGAGATGCACAGTATCTTTGCTCAAAGATGAAACATATCAATAATGGTAAGTCTGACATCCATAACTCTAAGAGATAGGGAAAATTAGAAATTCTTCCAAGCTGAGTTTAAAAATAAATAAATCAGCCAGTTGTATTGGGAAAAGAAGAAAAGGGAATTCATTGAGCTGAGAAAGACAAACATGGCAGTAGCAGAATATGAGCGCGAGTTTATATGTTTTAGTAAATACGCTAGAGAACACGTATCTACCGAAGTAGAAATGTGTAGTCATTTGGAATAAGGATTGAACGAAGATATATCCGATGCTAGTGGGAGCTCTAGAATTGAAAGAGTTTGTTGTTTTAACTAAACGATCCCAGAAAATGGAAGATATGCAAATTGAGAAGAGAAAAGCACGAATGGGCGATACTAATTTTGGGTTAATTCCCACCTTGATAACTTCCTAGGGTTGTCAGGCCTAGGGTTTATTTCATGTTCTTCTGTTTCCAAATAGTTGATCCGTTGAGTACCCTTACAAAACAGTTGAGAGATCATGCCTCCACCTCGTTAGTCCCTATAGAAGGATTATTTCATCATGGCTTTCACAAATAACATGGAAATAATGGAAGAATTAATCATAGGGAATGAATTTAAATAAAGAGTTTAAGAAAGCCTGATTAATATTGATGAATAGAGCGAATCCACAAAAATTAATCTCCTTTACAATAAGATCTCTTGAAGAAAACAAATAAACTAAAATTATAAAAACCTAAGAAAGCAAGCGAACAAATCTAACTTAAAGAAAGAATCTAAGCTAGTGGAATTTCATCCCTAATGTGTTCCAGAGAGGTCTATTTATAGCCTTCATGTAGTCGTCATCCATAGCCCAAGGGTAGCTAACGTTCTTGAGCTTTGGGTTCAATTGTGCAGAACAAAATGCCCTTAATTTTTGTTTTAATCTCATCACAAAGTCGATGTCGCGATGCACCAGGTCCTGTGTCGCGGCATAGCAACCAATATGCTCCTTTATAGCTATCTTCAGGGGTATGTCGCGACACTCTCAGCATGTGTTGCTACATTGAAGGCAGTTTCTTACTTTCTCTATTCTGCTCTCTATGTTGTGACATCGGCTCCCCCATGTTGCAACATAGCGTCTAGTATTAACCCGAAATGCCTTCTAATGCTCTTGTGCACACTAACAAAGCATGTTAGCTCTCCTTAAGCCTCATTCAGCCCTTAAGGTTAATAAAATACTCGATATGCACATTTTATTGAATGTAAATAAAACTAAAGAAACTGAATTAAAACATAATGAAAATGCTTGTATTCAAGCTCCTTAAATGTAAAATCTAGTTTAATCTGTTATACCGAATTACGACAGATCAAACTCCCCACACTTAATTCATTACTTGTCCTCAAGCAATATAAACAAAAATGAAAAATGATGACCCTTGAGTATGTATGGTACAAATATTGCTTTTGGAGCATTTGACTTAGGCTTCTCACATTTACTAACAATTTCAAGATGATGAGTAGTTGACTTACCACTTTTGATCACAAATATCTAAGTTTAGTATGTTACAAAATATACAAGTATTAAGGTTCTCACCTATAGCAATCCATGAACAAATCAAACATGTAATTTGATTATCCAAGCAAAATACAAATAGTCGTTTATGTGAATATTTTGTATGATTTCCATTCATGTATAAGGATATTTAGGTCACATAGGCTTTTCAGCTTGTAACATTTTAAGGCTTAGGACATGTATGGAATTCAAAAACAATAAGCATCAAAAGGTTAGAAACACAAAATTAGTTTGGCACATCGCATTGATCCCTATTCTTCCCCCCTTAGTTACCCTTACCCGCTCACTACCTTATTTCTCATTCTCTCACATTCCTTATCTCTCCGCGTATAGGAAGTCATAGCATGACATAGTAACTATGGCTAGCCTTAAAATTTTTTGTGTACTAATGAACGAGTTTTTCTTTCTTTTGTGACTTTGTGACCTTTCTCTTTTTCAATATATCTCACTTATGAATGTTTTTTTCTCTAGTTTAAGACTTTTTCTACTCATACCAATTCTCTCTATGGATTTTTCTTTTGTTTCGCACATTCGAGCTATAGTTCCTATATCACACCAATCTTTCCTATTTCACTCTAGTTTTAAAAACTCCACTAAGATATATGTAATAGCCCGATTTAGACCCTAGTCAAAATAGTGGTTTGAGACCACAAATTCGAGGTCTAAATTTTAATTTAATACTATTTTCTATGTGAATAGTATGTGACATAGTCTATGTGAAAATTTTGTGTGATGATTTGATCATTTTAGGGTCGAATTAATAGAAATGACCTAATTGCGTAAAGAGTAAAAGCTATGTGCTGATTTATAAGTACTTAAGTGTTGATGTCTTCATTATAGGATGGCCTTAAGAGGCAATTAAGCCATTATTAAAAATGGTGGATGACTAAATGACAAATTAGCCTTGATTTATAATTGTTTTATATGTTTACTGGAAGGGGAAAATGGTAAACTATGTGTTAATGTTATTATAATAAAACATAAAGCATTTTTATCATTTTCTTTGGTCAAAAGTTGAAGAAAAAGAAATAAAGAAAGCTTTGTGAAATTCGGCTAGGGATTAGCTTAGTTGAAGTATGTTTTTGACTCGGTTTTTGAAAATTTCTACGTTTTTGTGATCGTTGCTTCGTGCTCTAGCTAACCCATGTAGCAATTTTATGAATTGATGATGTTTTTGAAATGTGTCATTGATAAACATGTGAGTTCTTGAATGTTTGATTGTAGAAAATGAAAGTTTGGTGTGGGATTAACATAGTTTGTATTTGAGTTTTTAATGAAATTGAGTATTTAGGGCTAAATTGTGGAAAGTGTAAATTGAGGGACTAAAGTATAAACTAAATGAAATGTGTGGGATTGTATGAGTATAGTGATATTTCGGCTAAGCTTTTACTAGGTGAAATTGTGTAAATTAATGATTTTGTGAATTAAGGACTGAAGTGTTGAAATGTGATGATATGAGGGCTATATTGCAAAAATATCCTAAATATGTGTGTTTGGATTAAAACGAATGAATTGATGATTGAATGGATTGAATTTGAATGTGTATAGACCAAGAGAGGAGAGGTTCGGATCGAGATCGAGGCAAAGATAAATTGCTCGATTAATCGACCGTATTGATAGTTCAACGTCCGAGGTAAGTTCAAACATAATACGTATATTTAGTTATGTTTAACATTATGAAATGAATGGTATGAGATTGTTAAATGTGGATTCCATGTGATAGATTGAGTTAAACGGCACTAAGCGTGTGAATTCGGAAATGTGATTGAGATAAATAACACTGTGTGTGTGCAGAGTAATATAAGCTTTGGCTATGTGGTTGGCACTGTGTGTTTGATACTGATTCAAGATCGGTTTGATATGATGCACTATGTGTACGATTCCAATTAAGCTTCGGTTAACTACTTAGCCACTAAGTGTGCGAATAAACTAAAGAAGGGACGAATGTCAATCTATGTGATTCATGAATATTGAGTAGCTTAAATATTTAACAACTAAGTGTTGGCTAAGGTATGTTCGAAACCTATGTGGTTGATGAAATTTCAGATGATTTTGTGAAAGGTTTATTGAATTTACTAGTTTTGGATGATATGAGATATTAGATTGTGAAATAATGTACATGATGACATGTTTTGATTTAATGTATTTTGTTACAAACCTACTAAGCTTTGGGAAGCTTACTGTGTGAATTATTTCTCCACCTTGCAGTGTTAGTAAAGCTAGCTTAGATCAGGGATCGCCAGCTTCTAAATCACACTATCGGCATTCTATTTTGGTACTTTTGAAAGGATGTATATAGTTGAAATATGGCATGTATAGGCTATTTATGTGTATATGTTTATGAAATGAACTTAGCCATATGTTTTGGCAAGTTTTGAGATGATGAATGCTTGGATGAATAAGTTATGTGATTACATATTTTGGTATGGTATGATGCATATGAAATGGTTAAGTTTTGGATATCCAAATGAATGGTTAATGCTTGTGATTATGTGAGTTTGAGTCTTTGAAATTGTCATGGTAGGAATTGGTATTGAATGCATGGGTTGAAAGACTTATTTTGGTATGTTTTTGGTGGTAATATGTGCATAAGATGTTTTGGTTAATATGGCTTGTAGGTTTGACCCTTATGGGTGGCATTTTGGCCTTGTAAATGGCCTATAATGTCACACGGTTGTGGCACATGGGCGTCCCAATAGACTGTGGGTGAATTGGAAAATGTAGCTTTGTAGCACATGGCCTCGACACTGGCGTGCTTCGTGGCAATGTGAGAAATGGTAGTATATGATCTAGTAGTACACGAACTTAGCACACGAGCGTGCTTGGTGGCCGTGTTAATTTTGGCAGTATATGACCACGGGGAGAACACACGTGTGTCAAGTAGCCATGGGTGAGGTACGGCCTACCCCGACGAGCGTGTATCCCCTGTATTTTGATTAAATTATTATGTTTCTGAGAACTTCTGTAAGTATTTTGTTTTAGTCCCGACTCCTCTTTAGCATGTGATAAAGGTCTCCTAGACCTTGATAAGGGACAACGTGTTTGTATATGAGGGTGATTAAAGATGATTGACTATGTGTTGTAAACTTAAATGTAAATATTCTGAATGATCGATAATACCTCTTAACCCTATTTCGGTTATAGTTCCGTGTTAAGGTTGTTACATTTTATTGGTATTAGAGCTACGATTTAGTCGATTCTCAGACCAACGTAGCGTGTGTGAGTCTAGCTATACATGCCATATTATGAAATTACGATAGTGTGATGAATTATGACAGTTGAAATGTGTTTTAATATAGTAATGGATCCCAATCGAGTAGTTGCTGACGATGTAGAGAGTAATGTGCCTACTCCCCCTCAAGGGATAGTGCCGACCACATTTAGGCCGAATAAAAGTAATGAGGGAGGAGAGGCTAAGCAAGCCTTCTTCCTTATGATGAGTGAATGGTTTTCAGAATTTGTTAGAATGAATCCAACTACTCCACAACCTCCACCCCCACAAGTACCTGATGTGTCGCAAGTTGTAGATCTGAACAGAATGAATAAACCACCAGTAGACAAGATTAGTAAGTATAGGGCCAAAGAGTTTAGGGCCACATCTGATGACGATGCTGAGAGAGCCAAGTTTTGGCTTGAGAATACAATCAGAGTATTTGATGAGATGTCGTTAACTCCAGACGAATGTATTAAGTGCGCTATTTCGTTATTAAGGGATTCGGCTTATAATGGTGGAAGACATTGACATCTATAGTTCCGAGAGAGAGGATCACTTGGGATTTCTTTCAAGTTAAGTTCAGAAAGAAGTATATCAGTCAACGCTTCATTGATCAGAAATGTAAAGAGTTTCTAGAACTGAAACAGGGTCATTTGTCTATTACTGAATATGAGCAGGAATTCGTATGATTGAGTCAATATGCTAGAGAATGTGTTACTACTGAAGCTACTATGTGCAAACATTTCATAGAGGGATTGAATGAAGACATTAAGTTATTGGTTGGGATATTGGATATAAATGAATTTGTTGTGTTAGTTGAAAGAGCATGTAAAGCTGAGGAGCTCAGTAAAGAAAAGAACAAAGCCGATTCTGAAGCTCGTGATGAAAGAAAGAGATCGATGAATAAATTCTCTCAACCTTCAGCGAAGAGATACAAAGATGCAAGCAATCATTCAAATGCTTCATTTGGACATTCAAATTGTAACACTCTAAACCCGATCTAAACGCTACGACTGAATCTGGCATGTCACTGGGAAGAAAACATTTTACAACTATTTTGTCGTCTTGATTTGAAAGGAAAACTCTTGGTGTAGTTAAGAAAAATGTGGTTGAATTGGGTGAATCGTTAAAACATTTTGAAACTTAATTTTAGCGTGTTAGAATTACCTTGTTGTTTATCATTCATTCGAAGTATATCTTTAAAAAAAACTCAGAAAATTATCTTAAGTTTATAAAAACGTTCATATCATAAATTACTTGGCATGCCTTTTTTGTTTAATGATAGTTTAAGGAAAAACAGAATAGATAACAACAAAACCCAAAACAAAGTTTAAGTGGCCTTATTACAAACTGAAACCCAAACTTAAAGTAAATAAGAACTAAATTCAATTTAGCATTTAAATTAAATGTTGAGCATGGCCACCGCGAGTCCACCCTGGCTTCGGATCCACAACTTAAGCATTATCTGCGAAATGTAACGGAAGGGGTGAGTCACCGAGACTCAGTGTGTAATCCCCATCCCAAAATATGTTATGCTCTTACACAGATTCATATAATATTATGCATGTCATGCAACCCATTGCCTAATTATTCATCCGAGTCTCCCAAATCTACCCCTTGTGGCACCTAGCCACTGGTGGTACCTAACCACTTGTAACCGAAGTTACAAATATTCATGTGTGGGGCCAACCCACTTGTGGTACCCAACCACTGGTGATGATCCCTTAAATCGATATGTGGGGCCAACCCACTGTGGTACCTAACCACTGGGACAAGTCACAAATAAGCACATGTGGTACCTAACCACTGGTGGTTCCAAACCACTGAGACTTAGTCACAAAATCATGATATGTGGGGCCAACCCACGTGTGGTACCTAACCACTGGTGATAGTCTGATAAATCATGCCTTCCCCCTCCTCTCATCATACCCATATGCTATGTATATGTTTCTCAATACAATATAATCATGCTTAATACATAGGAAAATACAACATGGCACACACAGGTTTCACATAGATCAAGCACGATATTCACCATAATGGACTTATCCAGAGTCCTTACTTATAAGAGTAACGTAATGTTTCCCACTATTAATTCAGCTTTTAACAAACACAACATTTAACATAACACATATGAAGTGTGTAAGAGTTACACACCTGTTTCTCGTACTATCGCACTCACTGCTTTAACACTATCATCCCTTGAGACTACCACTACCGACCTACAATCTATCTTTGATGTCGGACCATACCCCGGTGGCCAATCTCGCACTCCTGATACTGCTCGCTTCTTGTACTTAGGGGCCAAGTTTACAGATCCAACCCCTCCTATCGCTTGGTTGACATTTGAGTCCATAACAATCCCTTGGTCACTAAACCGAATTTAAATGATGAGATCAAAACTAAGAGGTAATCATAATACTTAAAATGAAACCCTTACCTAGATTGTCAAATCCTGAAAATCCCTAAGAAAGCGTCACCACCCTACCTACATTCGGCCATGCATCCAACATTAGACCATCACGATTATCGCACCTACGCTTGATGAGATCCGATAAAAGAGAAAGGATAAGGGAGTGGCCATTCGACCAAATCCTACTACCAACACATACCTTCGGCTTTCCTCACAGCTTGGCACGAGAGATCACAGAAAAAAAGATTCGACTTCTATGAATAAAGAGTGAAAATTGACAAGATCATAGGGAAGTAATTTGGGTTAGAAACTAAATGAGAAAGAGAGAAATAGCAAGGAAGAAAACCACGGAGAACTTACCAATCTTGAGATGATGATTAGGCTATGGTGTAACTTCGGGAAAAGAGACTGATCTTGAAGGTTTCGATTATGGGAGAAGAAAGTATGGCCAAAGTGGGTTTGACTTTTAGGGAAAATATTAAGGAGGAGAGGAGAGCTAGGGAGTTGCAGCAAAGAAAGAGAGAGAGAGCTCACAAGAGAAAGGAAATTTCAGCTAGAAGAGAAAAGATGAGAAGAAAAAGATGAAAAAAGAAAGTGATGACTTGCCTACTAATTCCGGCATATCAAACCCCCTCCCCAGTGTTTGATTTTTGGCCAACTCTGCCGTCATCTGATAGCTCTTATCCCTCTTGATAGCTTAATCTATATCCTCCCCTCAAAAGAGGCCTCTTTAGCACCAACTCCTCTCTTCCTATTATCAGCATACTATTAATCAAAATAAAAGAATTAAATCCCCTATTTTGGAGCTATTGTGCCGTCCTCCCTTCCCCCTCCTAGGAGTGCTGAATTCTAGCCCAAAACCATAGGCTCCGAGTGGCCAACTTAAGCCCAATCATTCCCCTTAGTGGCGCCGCCCACTTGCTCCCCTGCGGCACCACCTAACTTTTGGGCCATAAGCCCACCTTGCAATTTGAACATAGATACCCATTTTTATTATGTCCTGTAGCTCTTTATTAGAAAATTAACCTGTGTCTCATTAAAACTGAGCCCAATTTGCACCTCTAAACCTCAAGCTAACACTTTAACCCTACAACACACAAAATGCACAGACCCACTTATTCAGGATGTTACACAAATAGAGATCGTTCGAGACAAAGTATCGGTTTACGAATTCAAGCTCTGAATGAATCAAGTGTTGGTAGTGTTAAGAGTAACAACCCCAAGTGTAGACAATGTGGGAGACGACATGTGGGAGAGTGTTGGGGCAAGTAAAAAAATAGAGTTTGTTATAAATGTGGATCCCAGGATCATTTTATTTGAGATTGCCTAAAGATGGTTGAAGAAGAAAATGTTCAGAATAAAAGACCGAGTAATGTGACAGCTTGGGGTAGACCACCCCAGAACATCAAAAATATGAGCGAAAGTCAGCGAGGGACAACTGACATAGCTGTAAGATCAAAAGTAAGAGCACCTGTCCGAGCATATGCTATACGTGCACGAGAGAAAGCATCATCTCTAGACGTCAGCACTAGTATTTTCACTTTATTTGATACTGATGTTATTGCATTGATAGATCCAGGATCAACTCATTCCTATGTGTGTGTGAATCTAGTATCGAGTAAAACTCTACCTGTTGAGAGTACTGAAATTGGGGTTAGAGTGTCAAACCCCTTAGGCAAGTGTGTTTTGGTGGATAAAGTGTGCAAGAATTGCCCATTGATGTTTCGTGATTTATGTTTTTTGGTTAATTTAATGTTGTTACCATTCGATGAGTTGACATAATTCTGGGTATGGATTAGCGTACGTTGTATAATGCCATCGTGAATTGTAAGAAAAAGAGTATTGAATTGAAGAGTCAGAATGGTGAGATAGTTCAAATTGAGTCCAATGATATGAAAGGATTACCAGCTGTTGTATTTGCGATGAAAGCTATGAACTATGTGAGAAAGGGTTGCGAAGCTTATTTGGCGTATGTGATTGATATAGAAGTGTCAGAAAAGAAAGTTGAATCCGTGCCTGTGGTATGTGAGTTTCCAGATGTGTTTCCAGAAGAGTTACCGGGATTACCTCCGCTTAGGGAAGTTGAATTTGGTATTAAGTTAGTGCTGGGAACTGCTCCTATTTCGATAGCTCCATACAGAATGGCACCAACAGAATTAAAAGAGTTGAAGTCTTAGTTGCAAGAATTGACCGACAGAGGGTTTGCATGACTAAGTTTTTCACCCTGGGGAGCTCCTATATTATTTGTGAAAAAAGAAAGATGGAACTATGAGAATGTGTATTAATTATCGACAATTGAACAAAGTGATGATAAACAACAAATATCTGTTACGTCGGATCGATGATTTGTTTGATCAGCTGAGAGGAGCTATAGAATTTTCTAAGATAGATTTGAGATCGGGCTACTATCAGTTGAGAGTTAAAGAATCCGATGTACTGAAAACTGCCTTCAGAACAAGGTACGGACACAACGAATTCTTAGTGATGCCTTTTGGACTAACCAATGCTCCTGCAGTGTTTGTGGACCTGATGAATCAAATTTTTAGACCGTATTTAGATCGCTTCATGGTAGTGTTCATTGATGATATTTTGATCTATTCGTGTGATGAGATGCAGCATGCCAAGCATTTGAGAATCGTGCTACAACTCTGCGTGAGAAATAGTTGTATGCAAAGTTCAGTAAGTGTGAATTTTGGTTGTATGAGGTCAGATTTCTGGGGCATATCGTATCAGCTACTGGGATACGAGTTGATCTACATAAAATCTCTGCTATTTTGGAGTGGAAACCTCTGAGAAATGTGTCTGAAGTCTGTTGTTTTCTGGGACTAGCAGGATATTATAGACGATTTTTGAATGGCTTCTCGATAATTGCAAATCCATTGACAAAGTTGTTATAGAAGGATGTTAGATTCGAGTGGTAAAAAAAGTGTCAACAGAGTTTTAAACAGATGAAAGTGTTGTTAACGGAAGCACCAATAATGATTCAACCCGAATCAGGCAAAGAATTCATAGTTTACAGTGATGCATTGTTGAATGGTTTGGGCTGTGTGCTGATGCAAGAAGGGAAAGTTATTGCCTACACTTCGAGACAGTTAAAACCGAATGAAAATAACTACCAAACACATGATCTTGAATTGGCTGTGATTGTGTTTGCATTGAAGATTTGGCGTCACTATCTGTTTTGGGAGAGGTGTCACATTTTTACTGATCATAAGAGTTTAAAGTATTTAATGACTCAGGGAGATCTGAATTTGCGATAGAGAAGATGGTTAGAATTATTGAAAGATTACGAACTTGTGATAGATTATCACTTGGGTAAAGCTAATGTTGTAGCGGATACCTTGAGTCGTAAATCATTATATACTTTACGAGCTTTGAGTTATCAAATAGATTTGTGTGATGACAATGTGGTTGTAGCTGAACTGAAAGTAAAACTATTGTTTTTACTGTGGATATGTGAGGCTCAGAAGATTGATAATGAGTTGTTAGCAAGAAGAGTTCAATGTAATTCGAATGCTAAATCAGAATTTAGAGTTGATAGTAATGATTTTTTGAGATTCAAAGATTGAATTTGTGTTCCAAGAAATTCAGAGTTGATTCAAACGATTTTGAATGAAGCTCACAGTAGCCATTTGACTGTACATCCGGGAAGTACGAAAATGTATAATGATCTGAAACAGTTCTATAGGTGGCATGGTATGAAAAGAGACATTTCTGACTATGTGTCGAAGTGTTTAGTTTGTCAGCAAGTTAAGGCTGAACATCAAGTTCCGTCTGGTTTATTACAACCAATTATGATTCCTGAGTGGAAATGGGAGAGAATCATGATGGACTTTGTGTCAGGTTTGGCCTTATCTCCATGCAAGAAAGATGCGATCTGGGTGATAGTGGATAGATTTACGAAATCAGCTCATTTCGTTCCAGTGAGAACTGATTATTCTTTAGATAAATTAGCTGAACTGTATATCGACGAGATTGTCAGATTGCACGAGTACTATTATCTATAGTTTCTGATAAAGATCCGAGATTTACCTCACGATTTTGGAAGAAATTACAAGATGCTTTAGGCACAAAATTTCATTTCAGTACTACATTTCATCTGCAAATGGATGGTCAATCTGAGCGAATCATTTAGATCCTCGAAGACATGTTGAGATGTTGTATACTCGAATTTGAAAGCACGTGGGAAAAGCATTTATCGTTGATAGAATTTGCATATAACAATAGTTTTCAATCAAGTATCAAAATGGCACCATATGAGGCTCTTTACGGTCAAAAGTGTTGAACTCCATTGTAATGGACTGAACTGAGTGAGAACAAGATTCACGGGGTTGATCTTATAAAAGATACTGAGCAAAAAGTGAATGTAATTTGTGATAGTTTGAAAGCGGCCTTAGATTGTCAAAAATCCTATGCAGATTTGAAACGAAAAGATATTGGATTTGAGATTGGTGACAGAGTGTTTTTGAAAGTATCTCTGTGGAAGAAAATACTTCGTTTTGGCCGAAAAGGCAAGCTGAGTTCGAGGTTCATTGGACCTTATGAGATTATCAAACGAGTTGGGCCGATTGCTTATAGATTGAGATTGCCATCTAAGTTAGAAAAGATTCATAACATATTTCATGTGTTAATACTTCGACGATACAGATCAGACCCGTCTCATGTGATTGTCCCTTCTGAAGTTAAGTTTAAGTCAAACTTGTCGTATATTGAAGAACCAATCCAAATTATGGCATGAGAGACCATAGAGTTGAGAAATAAGAAAATTTCTTGAGTGAAAGTATTGTGGCACAAACACGAAATTGAAGAGGCTACGTGGGAGCCTGAAAACGTTATGAGAGAGCAACATCCACAACTATTCACTGGTAAGATTTTCAGGGACAAAAATACCTAAGGGGGGAGAGTTGTAACAGCCCAGTTTACACCCTAGTCAAAACAGTGGTTTGAGACCAAAAATCTAAGGTCAAAATGTTAATTTAATACTATTTTCTGTGTGAATAGTATGTGACATAGTCTACGTGAAAATTTTGTGTGATGATTTGATCCTTTTAGGGTCAAATTAAAAGAAAGGACCTAATCGTGTAAAGAGTAAAAGCTATGTGCTAATTTATAAGTACTTAAGTGTTGAAGTCTTCATTATAGGATGGCCTTAAGAGGCAATTAAGCCATTATTAAAGATGGTGGATGACTAAATGACAAATTAGCCTTGATTTATAATTGTTTTATATGTTTAATGGAAGGACAAAATGGTAAACTATGTGTTAATGTTATTATAATAAAACATAAAGGAATTAAATGGTCATTTTTATCATCTTCTTTGGCCGAAAGTTGAAAAAAAAGAAAGAAAGAAAGCTTTGGGAAATTCGGCTAGGGATTAGCTTAGTTGAGGTATGTTTTTGACTCAATTTTTGATAATTTCTACGTTTTTGTGATCGTTGCTTTGTGCTCTAGCTAACCTATGTAGCAATTTTATGAATTGATGATGTTTTTGAAATGTTCCATTGATAAACATGTGAGTTCTTGAATGTTTGATGGTAGAAAATGAAAGTTTAGTGTGGGATTAACATAGTTCATATTTGAGTTTTTAATGGAATAGAGTATTTAGGGCTAAATTGTGAAAAGTGTAAATTGAGGGACTAAAATGTAAAATAAATGAAATGTGTGGGATTGTATGAGTAGAGTGATATTTTGGCTAAGCTTGTACTAAGTGAAATTGTGTAAATTATTGATTTTGTGAATTAAGGACTAAAGTGTCGAAATGTGATGATGTGAGGGCTATATTGCAAAAATGTCCTAAATATGTGTGTTTGGATTAAAATGAATGAATTGATGATTGAATGGATTGAATTTGAATGTGTATAGACCAAGAGAGGAAAGGTTTGGATCGAGATCGAGGCAAAGAAAAAGTGCTCGATTAATCGGCCGTATCGATAGTTCAACGTCCGAGGTAAGTTCGGACATAATACGTATATTTAATTGTGTTTAACATTATAAAATGAATAGTATGAGATTGTTAAATATGGATTCCATGTCATAGATTCAGTTAAACAGCACTAAGTGTGCGAATTCGAAAATGTGATTGAGATAAATAGCACTATGTGTGTGTGGAGTAATATAAGCTTCGGCTATGTGGTTAGCACTATGTGTTCGATACTGATTCAAGATTGATTTGATATGATGCACTAAGCGTGCGATGCTAATTAAGCTTCGGCTAACTACTTAGCCACTAAGTGTGCGAATAAACTGAAGAAGGGATGAATGTCGATCTCTGTGATTCATGAATATTAAGTAGCTTAAATATTTGACAACTAAGTGTTGGCTAAGGTATGTTCGAAACCTATGTGGTTGATGAAATTTCAGATGATTTTGTGAAAGGTTTATTGAATTTACTAGTTTTGGATGATATGAGATATTAGATTGTGAAATAATCTACATGATGACATGTTTTGATTTAATGTATTTTGTTATGAACTTACTAAGCTTTGGGAAGCTTACAGTGTGAATTGTTTCTCTACCTTGCAGTGTCAGTAAAGCTAGCTCGGATCAGGGATCGTCAGCTTCTAAATCACACTATCGACATTCTATTTTGGTACTTCTAAAAGGATGTATATAGTTGAAATATGGCATGCATAGACTTGTTGTAACACCCCAAACCCGACCCACGAGCCATGGCCGAATTTAGAATGCCACTGTGGAAAACGTTCGAAAAATTTTTGACTTAAAAGTAAAACTTAAAAATTTGTGATTGTTTGTAAACCTCGTATTTTAAAATTCCAAATAAAACTAAGTTATTACAATTTCTCCGATTAAAAACTTTAACATATATTTTAAAGTGTAAGTTGCTAAATCATAAACTCATTTCCACATAGTAGTTTAATCATCAATCCATAATAAAAATAATAACAAATACTATAAGGCCCTTATTAGAATAAATGGATACGAAAAATACTGGAAATATAAATTTTATTAAATAATGAAAACAACTTCTTTTGCATAGGCCACCTTGCATCCACTCCAACCCGGTCCGAGCTTTATGCATCACCTGTAAGGTTTGATAAAAAAAAATTGGGTGAGTCAAACAGACTCAGTGTATAGTTATTTCACATGTCTCCACATATGGGCTTGGCCCATATCCACACAGTCCACATACATACATATGCATCATGAAGCCCAACCCAACCTAGTGTCCGTCCATTACACCTACCTTGGCAGACCTGCCGCCCAAGGCCGTGGCTACGCCACCGTTCACCTAAGTGACCCCACATGTCAATATCTATGAGGTGACTCGAGGTCATCCTTAATCCACTAGTGATGCACATGCCTATCATCCGCTAGGAGGTGGCACATAGCCAACACCCCACCTTGATGTAGCACATAGCTAACATCAAGTGCCAATGTAGCACAAGGCTAATATCAGACCACATACATAATGTACACCCTGTCTTTCAATATTCATGTCCCAAATTCCCATGCATATATATCATGACAATAATATCATTTAGATGAGTATTCAACACCACGATTGCACATATTCATCGCTGATAATTTAATATCATAAAATCGACGATTATTCGATCACCCACCATGGGTATCCACCATCTTAGCCCTTATTTTGGCTACCATTCACATCATATCACACATATATAACAACATACACACATAAACAATCAAGAGAACAAAGGCAATAACTACACACATTTTTGGTATACCACTCAATCCCAAACTCTCTTACTCCCGCCGATTTGCTCCTAAGAACCAAAGTCAAATCGGTCATCACTTAAACTCATAAAATGGCCTATGGTCAATACTAGAAACCACCTACTTTGCTTAACTAAATCCGAATCACCACATAACACTTACCTTGATGAATCGAATCCTTACAATCCTCCTTAAGGCTCTTTTCCATTGGCTACACAAAAGAAACACAATATTATGACTCTTCATACATTCGACCATCCCTTAGAAACCAAGGCCGACCATTGGTTTTGGCATACTAAATGAAGAAGAAGAGAATTCGATTGCTAAGAAAATACTTACTATACTAGAAACCGATTGGAAGATTGATGAAAAGGAATGTCGACACCTTCCCCCTAAAGGCTCTAAAAGATTTGGAAAGAACTCCCAAATGGAGATGGGATAATCGGCTATCACAAAATAGGTAGAGAACCGAGGTTGAGAAGAAGAAAAGAAGTGTAGATGAAAGTTAGGAGAATTCGGTAATGAAGAACAAAGGTGGAGAGGTTTCGGCTTTCTACTTCGGGTTATTAGACTTGCGACCAAGAGAAGAGAATAGATTCCCCCTTGAGATTCGGCTATGGCTTCACAAGTAAATACAATTTTCGGCTATGGTTCTAAATGGCAAGGGATATTCGGCTATGCAAGAAAGGGTGTAGAATTGGGGTTGAAAGAAAGAAAAGAATAGGTAGAGAGAGTGAGAGGAAATTCGACACAAAGAGAAAATGATAGGAAGAATTTTCGGAAAAAGAAAATAAAATGAAGAAAAGAATAGCCAAAAGATGGTCACCCCTATTTATACTACACAATTTCGGCACACCTATTTCCTACACCCTTCAAAATTGAAAATTCACAAGCTAAAGAGTCCCACATTCGGCCATTGCTCATCCCCCTCTCAAATCCCATTTCCTTATCCTATCATATCCCTTAATTCTTTCCTATCATATCCCTTAATTCTTTCCTATCATATCCTTTAATTCTTTCCTATCATATCTCTTAATTCTTTCCTATCATATCGCTTATTCTCTCCTCATTTATCTCTTATCCTATCATTTAAAATAAATAAAATAAAGTCACAATTTTCTCCTATCTTTAACAAAAATTTAAAATAAACCAAGCTTATCCTCATCTTTCCAAAGCCCCAAAGCCGTCCAACACTTCCCGCCCTCTTGACGCCAAAAACAAATGCCCACAATGCAATTTCTGCAGCTCAAACCTCCTCCCACCTGAACTCCCTTTGACGTAGGCTTTCTTACAACCTAGGTGGCGTCCCATGCCACTTTACCACTCGACTATTTATGTCATACACTCCCCCACAAATTTCCTTAAAGCCTCCTTAACTTAGCTCCTCCTTAACTAACACTTAAAAACAAAATTTCCCTAAAGCACTCTCCTATACCCTAGGGTTTTAGGAACCCCTAAAACACATCCAACCATACACTGAGGCATGCTATCACTTGAATTATGCATTAAACGCATAACCCCTAAATCTAGGATATTACAGTTCTACCCTCCTTAAAAATAATTTCGTCCTCAAAATTACTTACTAGCGAACAATCGTACGTCCTAACTCACCATACTACGCAACTACTGCACACTCTGATCTTAATAAAACTAGCACATTTCCCTAGATACCATCTCAAGATTCGCATTCAAGGCTCCATACACTTCACTAGCAACACATAAACGAACTAGCTCTATAACAAACAAGGCAATAAAGGGTATTCCAGAAATGAGGAACGTACCCGTTGTCACCTCTGGCACATCTTCCTCCTCATGACGCCTAGCTGCATAAACCAACCTTGGCTGCCTCGCATCTATACCTTCAGCTCCTCTGCCTGGTGCTCCACGACCTTGGCCGAAACCATTTCCTCCATGGTTCGGACCACGACCCCTCATCGCTTGCTGACCACCTCTGTCCAGCTGCACACCACCCTAACCTACTGTCCGAGCCCTATTCGGATCTTGAGGACAATCTTTAATCAAATGAGCCTTAGACTTACACCTAAAACACTCTCGATCCCGATTCTAGCACTCGCCAACATGGAACCTCCCACATTGAGCACATGGAAGGTCCAGATTTCCAGTAGCTGGCTTAGCAACACGAGCAGAATTCTCAGCCCTCGGTCTTTTCTGAAGGCTCCCAGACAATTTTGATGGTCCAAAACTCCTCTTATCCCGGTTCCTATCCTTATCTCTGTTCTGTCTCACAAAATCCTTAATTCCTTCGGCTACCTTAGCCTTTTCTACTAATACGGCAAACTCCTGCTCCTGCTGTAGAGCTATCAACAGCCTCAGGTCATCCCTTAGTCCATCCTCAAATTGGACACATCACTTATGCTCCATAGCCACTACTCCTCGAGCATACCGGCTCAACCTTAGGAATTCAGCCTCGTACTCCGTCATGGGCTTGTTCCCTTGAACCAGCCCCAGAAAAGCCTTTCTCTGCGCATCAATATAATGAGGACCAACATACTTCTTCTGGTAAGCCACCTTAACGTACTCCCAAGTGAGATTCTCAGCTATAGCACCATCCCGAACTGTGAGCCACCACTGATATGACTCATCGCGAAGAAGCGACACCAATTCCTTTCACTTTCTCCTCAGCCGTTAAATCAAGCTCATCCATAATCCGTTTGGTCGCCTCCAACCAATACTCAGTAGTACTGGGTGCCACACCAGATACGCCACGGAACACCTCAGCTCCATTGGCTCGAAGTTGCTCAGGTACCGATTTTCGAGCTCCCCTAATTCCACCTGCTCCTGCCACCATCTTTAGAACTCCCAGCACCGCCTGCGATACAGTATTATCCCCCATGTGATCTTGCTGCTCCACACCAACAGCTGGTGGTGGTGGTGGAACCTCATTCTCAGACCATTGACCCGATCTAATGGGTTCCGATACAGCCATCCTGCTTCTACCACGGCCTCGCACATTACGACCACGTCCCTTAGAGCTTATGTCTACTATCGCGATTTAATCTAATTTAAAAAATTTTATGAATTAGCATTTGTTCCACTGCTTATCTGCGAGCAATTTTATGAAAAGAGCTTAATAGTATTTCTTTCGATTATTCGAGTTTTCATTTCAAGTTTTCTACCTAATTCGAGAAACACACACATTCAATGATATCCATCATACACACATTCATCATTCAACATCTTTGTCCATTCCTATTCGTGGATATTTTCATCATTTGCCCTACGGGTATTTTGGTAATAAATCGGGGTCAATTTGAAAATCTTTACAAATCAAAGGCATTCCAAAATATACAAATCTCGAGGTTATTTTGAAAATTCTATCAAATCAATTATATTGCGTAAATTTTAGAAATCGGGTTATTTTGGTAATTTTGGAAGTCGAGGCATTTTAATAAATTTTCCCAAATCGGGGTATCTTACTATTTTGTAAAATAGGAGTTTTGGTATTTTGTAAAGTAAGAATGTTTTTACAAAAGTCGTGAGTAGTATGGTAATTTTATAAACCAAGAGCATTTTGGTAATTTTACACCCAGGGGTATTTGGTAATTTTGTAAATCGAAAATATTTCGAAAAATTTTCCAAGTATAAAATGGTTTTACAAATCGAAGGAGTAATTTTGAAAACTTAAGGTTTTTATAAAACAGTATGACTAGTCCCTTTCGGGTTTTAATTATCGAGTTTAGCCCGTGAATAAGTCCTCTTGGTTAGGGTGAACCGTTACTACACACCAGGTAGGATTCGAGTGAAGAGGAGGTGAGTCACTAGGACTACTTAAATACCAAGCTCCCACCGAAACCAATCCTATACATGCGCACAATGGTTGCCACACCCTAATTCGGCGACTTACTCATAGGTCTGTTCAATTAGGCTTTAAAATTTTATGCAATTCTGTGTTGGAGTAAGCTAATCCTAAACTTCAATAACTTAATACACTAATCTATGTTCCCATCATACCCACATACCAATCATATAATAATTCACATAACAATTAGAGGTACTTACCTGGTGGACTTTGGGTCGAAGATACAGGTGCCATGCCCGAATAAACCTAAAAAAACTTATGAAAGCCCAAATCTTTGAAAAGCCCACCTTAAAAAAATGTTTTTGGGCCCAAAACCCTCAAAGCTGAGTTTTAAACTGGGCTCTGATACCAAATTGTAACACCCCAAACCCGGCCCACGAGCCACGACCGAATTTAGAATGCCACTGTGAAAATGTTCGAAAAATTTTTGACTTAAAAGTAAAACTTAAAAATTTGTGATTGTTTGTAAAACCTCGTGTATTTTAAAATTCCAAATAAAACTAAGTTATTACAATTTCTCCGATTAAAAACTTTAACATATATTTTAAAGTGTAAGTTGCTAAATCATAAACTCATTTCCACATAGTAGTTTAATCATCAATCCATAATAAAAATAATAACAAATACTATAAGGCCTTTATTACAATAAATGGATACTAAAAATATTGGAAATATAAATTTTATTAAATAAGGAAAACAACTTCTTTTGCATGGGCCACCTCGCATCCACTCTAACCCGGTCCGAGCTTTATGCATCACCTGTAAGGTTTGATAAAAAAAAAATTGGATGAGTCAAACAGACTCAGTGTATAGTTATTTCACATGTCTCCACATATGGGTTTGGCCCATATCCATATAGTCCACATACATACATATGCAACATGAAGCCCAACCCAACCTAGTGTCCGTCCATTACACCTAGCTTGGCAGACCTGCCACCCAAGGCCGTGGCTACGCCACCGATCACCTAAGTGACCCCACATGTCAATATCTATGAGGTGACTCGAGGTCATCCTCAATCCACGGTGATGCACACAACTATCATCCGCCAGGAGGTGGCACATAGCCAACACCCCACCTTGATGAAGCACATAGCTAACATCAAGCGCCAATGTAGCACAAGGCTAACATCAGACCACGTACATAATGTACACCCTGTCCTTCAATATTCATTTCCCAAATTCCCATGCATATATATCATGACAATAATATCATTTAGATGAGTATTCAACACCACGATTGCACATATTCATCAGTGATAATTTAATATCATAAAGTACTGACCTGATTATTCGATCACCCACCATGGGTATCCACCATCTTAGCCCTTATTTTGGCTACCATTCACATCATATCACACATATATAACAACATACACATATAAACAATCAAGAGAACAGTGCAATAACTACACACCTTTTTGGTACAGTCTACTCAATCCCGAAACTCTCTTATTCCTGTCGATTTGCTCCTAAGAACCAAAGTCAGAAATCGGTCATCACTTAAACTCATAAAATGGCCTATGGCGGAATACTAGAAACCACCTACTTTGCTTAACTAAATCCCGAATCACCACATAACACTTACCTTGATGAATCAAATCCTTACAATCCTCCTTAAGGCTCCTTACCATTGGCTACACAAAAGAAACACAATATTATTACTATTCATACATTCGACCATTCCTTAGAAATCAAGGCCAACCATTGGTTTCGGCATACTGAATGAAGAAGAAGAGAATTCGATTGCTAAGAAAATACTTACTATACTCAAAATCGATTGAAAGATTGATGAAAAGGAATGTCGACACCTCCCCCCTAAAGGCTCTAAAAGATTCGACAAGAACTCCCAAATGGAGATGGGATAATCGGCTATCACAAAATAGGTAGAGAACCGAGGTTGAGAAGAAGAAAAGAAGTGTAGATGAAAGTTAGGAGAATTCGACAATGAAGAACAAAGGTGAAGAGGTTTTGGCTTTCTACTTTGGGTTATTAGACTTGCGACCAAGAGAAGAGAATAGAGTCCCCCTTGAGATTCGGCTATGGCTTCACAAGTAAATACAATTTTTGGCTATGGTTCTATGTGGCAAGGGATATTCAGCAATGCAAGAAAGGGTGTAGAATTGAGGTTGAAAGAAAGAAAAAAATAAGTAGAGAGAGTGAGAGGAAATTCAGTACAAAGAGAAAATGAGAGGAAGAATTTTCGGTAAAAGAAAATAAAATGAAGAAAAGAATAGCCAAAAGATGGTCACCCCTATTTATACTACACAATTTCAGCACACCTATTTCCTACACCCTTCAAAACCGAAAATTCACAAGCTAAAGAGTCCCACATTCGGCCATTGCTCATCCCCCTCTCAAATCCCATTTCCTTCTTCTATCATATCCCTTAATTCTTTCCTATCATATCCCTTAATTCTTTCTTATCACATCCTTTAATTCTTTCCTATCATATCCCTTAATTCTTTCCTATCATATCCATTATTCTCTCCTCATTTATCTCTTATCCTATCATTTAAAATAAATAAAATAAAGTCACAATTTTCTCCTATCTTTAACAAAAATTTAAAATAAACCAAGCTTATCCTCATCTTTCCAAAGCCCCAAAGCCATCCAACACTTCCCCCCCTCTTGACGCCAAAAACAAATGCCCACAATGTAATTTCTGCAGCTCGAACCTCCTCCCTCCTGAACTCCCTTTGACGCAAGCTTTCTTGCACCCTAGGTGGCGTCCCATGCCACTTTACCACTCGGATATTTATGTCATATACTCCCCCACAAATTTCCTTAAAGCCTCCTTAACTTAGCTTAATTTCCTTAAAGCCTCCTTAACTTAGCTCCCCCTTAACTAACACTTAAAAACAAAATTTCCCTAAAGCACTCTCCTATACCCTAGGGTTTTAGGAACCCTTAAAACTCATCCAACCATACACTGAGGCATGCTATCACTTGAATTATGCATTAAACGCATAACTCCTAAATCTAGGATATTACACTAGTTATGTGTATATGTTTATGAAATGAACTTAGCCATATGTTTTGGCAAGTTTTGAGATGATGAATGCTTAGATGAATAAGTTATGTGATTACATATTTTGGTATGGTATGATGCATTTGAAATGGTTAAGTTTTGGATATGCAAATGAATGGTTAATGCTTGTGATGATGTGAGTTTGAGTCTTTGAAATTGTCATGGTAGGAATTGGTATTGAATGCATGGGTTGAAAGACTATTTTTGGTATGTTTTTGGTGGTAATATGTGCATAAGATGTTTTGGTTAATATGGCTTGTAGGTTTGACCCTTATGGGTGGCATTTTGGCCTTGTAAATGGCCTATATTGTCACATGGTTGTGGCACACGGGCGTGCCTATAGACCGTGGGTGAATTGGCAGAATGTATCTTGGTAGCACACAGCCTCGACACTGGCGTGCTTCGTGGCAGTGTGAGAAATGGCAGTATATGATCTAGTAGTACACGGCCTTAGCACATGGGCGTGCTTGGTGGCCGTGTTAATTTTGGCAGTATATGACCACGGGGAGGACACAAGGGTGTGTCAAGTACCGTGGGTGAGGCACGGCCTACCCCCATGGGCATGTATCCCCTGTATTTTGGTTAAGTTGTTATGTTTCTGAGAACATCTGCTTGTGTTTTGATTTAGTCCCGACCTCTCTTTAGAATGTGATAAAGGTCTCCTAGACCTTGATACGGGACAACATGTTTGTATATGAGAGTGATTAAAGATGATTGACTATGTGTTGTAAACTTAAATGTAAAGGTTCTGAATGATCGGTAATACCTCTTAACCCTATCACGGTGACGATTTTGGGTTAGGGGTGTTACAACGTATCTATTTAACCTTCAATATGTATGGCCAGACATCTATAATCGTGTAACACCCCTAGCCCGTATCTGTCACTGGACTAGGGTTAAAGGCTTTACCAGATGGATTGAAAACTTTTACAGACATTTTATAATACAACACAACCAATCAGATCAGAACGTCCGTTTTATAGGTCGACGAGACCTTAATCATGCTTTATAATAGGGTCAGGAATAAATCGAATCATCGTAACATCCCCAAACCCGCCCACGAGCCTTGACCGGATCTCGTGATGTCACCGCGGAATGACGGTTGGAAAATCTTTGTCTTTAGGATAAACTTGAAAATTTTGTTAACTTTCTAAAATATGTCCATTAAAAATTATTTAATATCAGAAGTCTGATATAAAATATGTGAATTAGAACTTTATTATAATTTATTATATTATAAATCATTTGAAGGAAATATATCTAAGTATAATATAAACCCTAATTAAAAGATAATAAAATGATCCCAACAATAAATAAAGAGGCCTTTTATTACAACCAATATTTAAACCAAAAACTTAATATAAATAAGCTTTAAAATATTTAAACTCTTCCTTCTGATGGGCCACCATGTGTCCTCTCCGATCCCCATCCAATCTCAAGAGTCACCGAAATGTTAGGAAAATAATTGGGTGAGTCACACGGACTCGATGTGTAATTAAACCACCGATATCCACCCACATGTTAGCCACAAATCAACCCAAATTATGAAATGTAACATAAAAATATAATCACATGGATATTACCACAACTGGATTGGCCCACAATCAAATCATATTCAAGCACCGGCTAGGCCCTTTTCTCATCACCCACCGACATCGGGCTTGGTCCATTTCCACGATGTTCCCAAAACATACCTATCCAAGATGTCATATTGGGCTTGGCCCATTTCCATATCATTTCATAACAAAACAATGCAACATGAAACCCAACCCAATCCTAAGGTCCAACCGCTACACACCCCTTAACCACCTACCACACACCGTGGGACTATCGAGTCACCCTCTCCTTTTCCCTCCAAAAGGCAACTAATGCCATCCATGATGTAGCACGAGCTAACATCAAACCACGATGGAGCACACAACAATCCATCAAGCCACGATATGGCATAAGCCGATATCGATCAAGGTAACCACGCGAACTAAATCAAGAAGATCCACAACGCGACCTCGGCCAACGCCAATCCACGATGTAGCACAAAGTCGACATCAACCACGCATCAAGTACACCCGCATCTTCTTTCGTAAACCCACCCATGCACATGTAACATAATATAATGCGAGATGATGCATGTGCATGATATTAACAATCATAGGCATACTCACATATTAAAAATCAATTATCACATATTAACCAATTTGCTACTAACTCGTCATCATCATACCCCTTCAAGGGTATCAATTTCACATTTATCGCACTTGTTAGCAAACATATTAAATGTGCAAATATCACGCAAATCCTTAAACAATGGCTAACTACACACCTTATAACTCAAGCTCTAAACCCTTGATCCCGACGCTATCGCTTAGCGAGACTACCGTTATTTGCCTATCGTCACTGCACGACCACACCCCGTGGCTAATCCCGAATCGCCGAGACGGCTCTTTTCTTAAACTTTGGAACAGGACCTTGCCTTTCCCTCTTGATCGCACTCGCATCCATCGACACTTAATCGTAATCACACCATTAATCAACAAGTCATAATTTACCATTAACAAATCTAAGTTACTTACTAATTTCCTTACCAAATAAATCGAGATCCCAAGGCCTTCCTTTGCTTATGCCGATCCGCCTATAAACGAAAGTCACTATTCGGTCAACACCTAAACATACACAATGGCCTAAGGTCAATACCAATGGATCCTTTACCCTCTTACTCGGATCCCAAACACCACCGATCTCCTGGTTGCCAAAATCCTCATACACAATATTAGAATCACTAATGTTAAAACTAAGGCCAACCCTTCTTGTTTAGCCACTAAAATAGGGAACCAAACGGATCGCTAAAGACGTAACATGCTTACCACACTTGCTTAAGAATCGCCAACCACGCTTAAAATACAAGGGAGAATTCTGCTCAAACTTAGTAAAATCGTAGAGGAATGGAGGGCTAGAGGTTTCGCTATCAAGGAATTTAAAAGAAAACAAAAGAAATATTTATAAAAAAAAAGAAACTCCACTTGAACCTTCTGGCTAGGTACACAAGACTATGGTCACCAAAATGCACCAAATATGGACTAAAAGAATTTGTCAAATGGGCAAAAGAAAATCAAGAGGAAGGTCGCCCATTAAATAGCAATTCAAGCACTTGTTTCCCCTTGGAGACTCCCACTTTCTACTGCTACTTCAAATGCTCCAGCCACTAATTCAATTTAATTTGAATTAGCCAACTACCCCACTATTATCCATATGTTATCACTCTAAAATATCACTTAATCCTATTAAAATAATTAAACCACCAAAGCACCATTATCTCTAATTCTCTAATTTAAAACTAACTAAAATAATCCTTTATCATCTAAAATAATAAAATAACAAAAGTCATCACCTACCTATCCGCCAATTCAAAAAACTAATCCTTATCTTCCACCGAATCCACAAATGCTTAAGCTACCACCGTCATCCAACAAGAATTATACTTCAAATGCAACACCCATGTGCCGTCCCACACCGCCAACCTCACGCAAAAAGACCACAACAAAATAAAATTCCAAATGCAACAAATCCGATTCGAACACGGACTCGAACCTTGTCGCTTCCTCCAACGCCTGTGCCATTCGCCACATTGATTTTATGACAAAACCCCATCATTTAATCTTAAAGGCTTCCTACCAAGCCCATAGCCACACATGAAAAATAAAACACCAAAATGTCTGCTGCGCCTCTAACCAGCCCACATTTGCCTCTAGCTCCCAAGCAACGCCCAGCCATTCGCCAAAGCGTTATTTATGTCCTACATGCGCCACCAAATTCTTTGAACCCTTCTTCGCCAAATTTCTTTTAACGCAAACATGCAAAATAAAACACCCTTGTTGTCACCGGACTCGAACCTGTGTCCTCTTAGCATGCATGAGGCGTCACTTTCCAAGACCTTAAGTGGCACCTCCTTGCCACTTTGCCAAGTGAATTATTGTGCCATTAATTACGAAAATTATTCTTAAGGCCTCCCTTGGCCCGATTCCTTTTCCCACTAAAATCCAAAATTTTCCAAAGCCTTCCCTTTCACCCAAACATTTCTAAAACCCTAAAACTCATCCAAGCACTCCCAAAACCTACCAACACCGAATTATACTTAAATTACCTAGCCCCTAAACCGTGGTGTTACAATTCTACCTCCTTAAAATAATTTCGTCCTCTAAATTACTTTACTAACTAACGTCCGTACAACCTATCTTACCACCTTACGCTTATGTCACAGACTCGATCTTACTAAGACTATCGTACCTTTCCAACACAGCTTCTAAGTTCGCATTCAAAATTCAAAACACCTCTCTTAGCAACACGAAAAAGACTAATTCACAAGCAAGCAAAGCAATCAAAGCATATACCAAAGCAAAGGAGCTTACCCGCTATCACATCCTTGGTTGACTCGACTAGAATCATTCCTTCCATGGCTTGAACCACGACCCCTCGCCGCCGAGGACAATTCTTAACCAGATGTGCCTTAGATCCACACCAAAGCATTCCTTACTATTTCCCCAACACTCTCCTCGTGAGGTCTTCCACACCGAGCACAAGGACGATTCCGATTCTCAACAATCGCATGTGGACATACCGTATTTTCAACTCTCGGTCTTTTCTCGAGCATCTCCAAATGATATTGACGGTCCAACCCTTCTCTTATTCTCGCTCCTATTCTTTTCTCGCTTCTCCTTGATAGTCTTCTTAACCTCTTCAAGAATCCGAAGCTTTCCACTAGCACCGCTGAAGTCTCTCTCTCGTATGTGAGCAATCAACTCACGCAACTCATCTCGTAGCCCATCTTCAATCGAACACTTCTTTCGTAATCGCGGCCACAATTCCCTTAGCATACCGGCTTAACCGCACAAACTCACTTCATATTCCGCTACCGACTTATTCCTTGCACCGATTTAGAAACGCTTTCCTTTGCGAGTCCAAATAACTGCTCCTACATACTTCCCTTCAACTTGGCCTTAAAGAAATCCCAATCCAATCGATCCGCGGTACACCTTGTTTGACAGTGAGCCACCAACGATAAGCTTCGTCAAGCAACGAACAAATACTTCTTCACTTTTTTCTTCATTGGTGCAATCCAAATCGTCCATGATTCTTTCGATCGCTTCTAGCCAATACTCCGCCACGTTAGGAGCTACTCCCGACACTCCTCTAAAGATCTCTGCCTGCTCGATCTAAGCCTTTCCGATACCGACTTTCGAGTTCCATTTCCTCTACTAACACCCGCTACTCGCTCTAGCACTCGCAACATGGCCCGCGACATCAAGGCATCTTCTCCTGTCTGATCTTGCCCTCTACGTCCATCGTCAAGGCGGCACTTCACTTTCGACCCATGGCCGCACCCTATCGATTCGATGTCGCCATTCTACCTCTCAAGGTCCCTAGAACTCATCTCTATCGTCACGATTTAACTGATTAAGAAGTTTTATGCATTAGTAATTGTTCCACTATTTAACCGCGAGCATATTTTATGAATGAAAGATTTTAGAAGTAGTTCTTTCGATCATACAAAGTTTCAGTTCGAGTTTTACTACTCTAATTCAGAGAATCACCTTCGTTCCTCACTAGGGACACATTCATTCATCATCAAACCCATTCTTTCCTCAGCAGAGGCACACTCAGTGGTATCTACCACACACATTCACTATTCGGACATTTCTACCCGTTTCTACCCCAGGGGTATTTCCGTCATTTTCCTACAGGGACATTTCCGTAATAAACCAGGGAAATTTTAAAACTTAATAAACCAGAACATTTTGAAATTTCCACATCGGGAGGGCATTTCTGAAAATTTGTCAAATTAGAGATACAGCAGAATTTTGGAAACCAGGGGTATTTTAGTAATTTTGTCAACCAGGGTAATTTTGTAAATTTCAAGAGTCGGGGTGTTATTTTGAAATACAAAAATTGGGTACTTTTGCAAAGTGAGAGAATTTTATTAAAATTGGGATTAACTCAGAAATTTTGAAAGTCAGGGGCATTTTAGTAATTTTCAACACAGGGGTATTTTAGTAAATTTTCCCAAATCGGGGTATATTGATATTTTGAAAACTAGAGATTTTAATATTTTGCAAAGTAAAAATCATTTTAACAAAAGTTGAGGGTATGTGGTAATTTTATAATACAGGGGCATTTTTGAAATTTTGCCGCTAAGGGCATTTTGGTAATTTTGGGTAAATCAAGAAAAAATGTTTTTTTTTTTTTTCAAAACCATATTTAGGGTTTACAAACCAAAAAGGGTAAATTTAAAAATTGTAAAACTAAAATTTTAAAACAAGAAGGCTAATCCTTTCTGTTTTAAGAATTGGTTTAGCCTATGAACAAGTCCTCTTGGTTAAGGTGAACCAGTAGCTACGCACTGTAGGATTCAAGTGAGAGGAGGTGAGTCACGCTGACCGCTTAAATACCAAGCTCCCAACGAATACCACTCCTAGACATGCGCATTACAGTTTGCCACACCTTAACGCTGCGACTTACTTCATAGGTTTGTTCAAGAACCTTAAGTCTTATGCACATGTTTGAGTAGACTAGCCTTAGGGTTCAACTAATCCTAATTCACTAATCTACGAGCCCAACAAAGCCCATAACAGTTCATATAGTAAAGCACTTCAAAAGTCCAAGTACTTACCGGTGGACTCGGTAGGAGGTACAGTGCCATGTCGTAATAACTCGTAAACTTTTATAAAAGCCCATATTTTTGAAAAGCCCATTTTGAAAATGTTTTTGGGCCCAAAACCCTCAAAGCCGAAGTTTCAACTGGCTCGATATTAATCAGAACATCCCCAAACCCGCCCACGAGCCTTGACCGATCTCGTGATGTCATCATGAATGACGATTGGAAAATCTTTGTCTTTAGGATAAACTTGAAAATTTTTGTTAACTTCTAAAATATGTCCATTAAAAATTATTTAATACCGTAAGTCTGATATAAAATATGTGAATTAGAACTTTATTATAATTTATTATATTATAAATCATTTGAAGGAAATATATCTAAGTATAATATAAACCCTAATTAAAAGATAATAAAATGATCCCAACAATAAATAAAGAGGCCTTTTATTACAACCAATATTTAAACCAAAAACTTAATATAAATAAGCTTTAAAATATTTAAACTCTTCCTTCCGCATGGGCCACCATGTGTCCTCTCCGATCCCTGTCCAATCTCAAGAGTCACCCAAATGTTAGGAAAATAATTGGTGAGTCACACGGACTCGATGTGTAATTAAACCACCGATATCCACCCACATGTTAGCCACAAATCAACCCAAATTATGAAATGTAACATAAAAATATAATCACATGGATATTACCACAACTGGCTTGGCCCACAATCAAATCATATTCAAGCACTGGCTAGGCCCTTTTCTCATCACCACCGACATCGGGCTTGGCCCATTTCCACGTATGTTCCCAAAACATACCTATTCAGATGTCATATTGGGCTTGGCCCATTTCCATATCATTTCATAACAAAACAATGCAACATGAAACCCAACCCAATCCTAAGGTCCAACCGCTACACACCCCTTAACCACCTTTACCACACACCGGGGACTATCGAGTCACCCTCTCCTTTTCCCTCCAAAAGGCAACCAATGCCATCCATGATGTAGCACGTAGCTAACATCAAACCACGATGGAGCACACAAGAATCCATCAAGCCACGATATGGCATAAGCGATATCATCAAGGTAACCACGCGAACTAAATCGCAAAGATCCACAACGCGACCTCGATCAATACTAATCCACGATGTAGCACAAAGTCGACATCAACCACGCATCAAGTACACCCGCATCTTCTTTCGAAACCCACCCATGCACATGTAACATAATATAATGCGGAGATGATGCATGTGCATGATATTAACAATCATAGGCATACTCACATATTAAAAATCAATTATCACATATTAACCAATTTGCTACTAACTCGTCATCATCATACCCCTTCAAGGGTATCAATTTCACATTTATCGCACTTGTTAGCAAACATATTAAACAGCAAATATCACGCAAATCCTAAACAATGGCTAACTACACACCTTATAACCTCAAGCTCTAAACCCTTGATCCCGACGCTATCGCTTAGCGAGACTACCGTTATTTGCCTATCGTCACGCACGACCACACCCCGTGGCCAATCCCGAATCGCCGAGACGGCTCTTTTCTTAAACTTTGGAACAGGACCTTGCCTTTCCCTCTTGATCGCACTCGCATCCATCGACACTTAATCGTAATCACACCATTAATCAACAAGTCATAATTTACCATTAACAAATCTAAGTTACTTACTAATTTCCTTACCAAATAAACCGAGATCCCAAGGCCTTCCTTTGCTTATGCCGATCCGCCCTATAAACGAAAGTCACTATTCGGTCAACACCTAAACATACACAATGGCCTAAGGTCAATACCAATGGATCCTTACCCTCTTACTCGGATCCCAAACACCACCGATCTCCTGAAGTTGCCAAAATCCTCATATAACAATATTAGAATCGCCTAATGCCAAAACTAAGGCCAACCCTTCGGTTTAGCCACTAAAATAGGGAACCAAAACCGATCGCTAAAGACGTAACATGCTTACCACACTTGCTTAAGAATCGCCAACCACGCTAAAATACAAGGGAGAATTTGCTTCAAACTTAGTAAAATCGAGAGGAATGGAGGGCTAGAGGTTTCGCTATCAAGGAATTTAAAAGAAAACAAAAGAAATATTTATAAAAAAAAAAAACTCCACTTGAACCTTCTGGCTAGGTACACAAGACTATGGTGACCAAAATGCACCAAATATGGACTAAAAGAATTTGTCAAATGGGCAAAAGAAAATCAAGAGGAAGGCGCCCATTAAATAGCAATTCTAAGACTTGTTTCCCCATGAGACTCCCACTTTCTACCGCTACTTCAAATGCTCCAGACCACTAATTCAATTTAATTTGAATTAGCCAACTACCCCACTATTATCCATATGTTATCACTCTAAAATATCACTTAATCCTATTAAAACAATTAAACCACCAGCAACCATTATCTCTAATTCTCTAATTTAAAACTAACTAAAATAATCCTTTATCATCTAAAATAATAAAATAACAAAAGTCATCACCTACCTATCCATAATTCAAAAAACTAATCCTTATCTTCCAAGAATCCACAAATGCTTAAGCTACCAATTCATGTCCAACAAGAATTATACTTCAAATGCAACACCCATGTGCCGTCCCACACCGCCAACCTCACGCAAAAGACCACAACAAAAATAAAATTCCAAATGCAATAATCCCGATTCGAACACGGACCTCGAACCTTCTTTGCTTCCTCCAACGCCCAGCCATTCGCCACATTGATTTTATGACAAAACCCCATCATTTAATCTTAAAGGCTTCCTACTCAAGCCCATAGCCACACATGAAAAATAAAACACCAAAATGTCACTGCGCCCTCGAACCAGCGCCCACATTTGCCTCTAGCTCCCAAGAACGCCCAGTGCCATTCTTACCAAAGCGTTATTTATGTCCTACATGCCACCAAATTCTTTGAACCCTTCTTCGCTCAAATTTCTTTTTAACGCCAACATGCAAAATAAAACACCCTTGTTGTCACCGGACTCGAACCTGTGTCCTCTTAGCATGCATGAGGCGTCACTTTCAAGACCTTATGGCACCTCCCTTGCCACTTTGCCAAGTGAATTATTGTGCCATTAATTACCGAAAATTATTCTTAAGGCCTCCTTGGCCCGATTCCTTTTCCCACTAAAATTCAAAATTTTCCAAAGCCTTCCCTTTCACCCAAACATTTCTAAAACCCTAAAACTCATCCAAGCACTCCCAAAACCTACCAACACCGAATTATACTTAAATTACCTAGCCCCTAAACCAGGGTGTTACAAATACACATGGAAATTTTTAGAAGTTTAAAACTTTTTCAAAGCTGCAGAGGTCACACACCCGTGTAGGCAGGCCGTGTGCCTCCCACGGCTACTAGACACACCCATGTGTCCTGCCCGTGCCAAAATAGAGCTTGTATACTGACTTATCCACACAACCACTAGGCACGCCCGTGTGCCATGGCCGTGTAACATTAGGCTACCTACTGACTTACTCACATGACTACCAGGCACGCCCGTATGCCATGGCCGTGTACACTTAGGCTAGCTACTGACTTATACCCACGACCACTAGGAACGCCCGTGTGCCACGGCCATGTAGGCAAAATAGACCACTTGCAAGGTCAAAATGCCACCCAAACAAGGGTCAATCCTTACAAGCAAAATTACCAATTCATTTCATTCACACTTGACATCCAAAAACATGTCAAACAATCAACATATCTTCATATTCAAACTCATTTCCAATTATACCACTTTGCCTAACTAAAAACACATATACATTCAAACATGGTTCATCCACATTTACCTTTCATATAACCATTTCTTTTCTCAAACATATATTCTCATAACGCATCCATAAGCTTACCATAGCTTGACCATTTCATTAACTATCAAGCCATACCAAATCATGCATCATATAACATAATCACTCATGAATATTACCAACATTTATGTACCCAAATCTCATGGTAATTTATACACATTTCAAACATAGTCCAAAATGAATAGCCTATACATGCCGTATCTAGCTATATACATATTTCAAAGGTACCAAAATAAGATGAGTAGTATGATGATGATCATCAACGATCCCCGAGCCTTCAGTAGCTTTGACGATGTATAAAATGGAGCAAACACACACATTGAGTAAGCTTTCAAAAGCTTAATAAGCCATATACAAATAAAATTAGCATAAAATACTCATAATCATATTAATCCAATGTCATTTATAGTTCTCAAAACATATTCATCACATATTCTTTGGCTTACATGCTTAGCCATATCTTACCACATTCTTTAACTCAAATATCACATATACACATAGCTCATTCAAGCATATCTTCACATATTATATCATCATTTCATTACACATAATCATCTTAGTAAGTATATGTAGATACTTACCTTTCATACACACTTAGTGTACATATCAAATGCACCTGATATGGATATACAGATCACATAGTTGTTCGTATCTTGGATTTGCCTATTGAACCGTTCGAAATCTAATAGGATACTTAGAATGCTCGGAATAGTCATACAATGCCAATGTCCCAGACGTGGTCTTACATGTAATCAGATATTGATGCCATTTTCCTAGACAGGGTCTAACACGAATCAATACGGCGCCAATGTCCCGAACATGGTCTTACACGTAAATATCATATCGATGCCAATGTCCCAAACATGGCCTTACACGAAATCTCGAATGAATGCCAACGTCTCAGACGTGGTCTTACATGATATCACATAACAGACACCTATGTCATGACATAGACTACCATATCTATTCCTAGGTTCAAACGGGACTTCTCGGACATTGCCACTATGTCGATTCTATATTAGAATTCGTGTATACATAATCTCATATACATTCATCATTATTAATAATCATAAGAACATACATAGTTTAATACAATTACATTTATTTGTATATTGACTTACCTCGAATTCAGATATTCGTTCGGACTCGGTTACTCTACTACTTTCTCTTTCCCGCGATATAAGTCCGTTTTCTTCGGTTCTTGATCTATACATATTCAAATTTAACCCTTTCATTCATCAAATTATTCAATTCAATCCAAAAACATACATTTATGGCTATTTGTAACTTAACCCTCATATTTGCATATTTTATCAATTTAGTCCATTTTTCACAAAACATCTAATATACAAGATCACCATATATCTATGTTTAGTCGAATACTCATGTATCTCATATAAGTCCAAACATTTCATCAAATTTATAATTTAGTCCCTTAAAATGATGTTTTCACAATTTAGCCCTAATTAGCTAAATTTATAAAAAATTCAAGAACAAAACAAGTTCATTTAACACATATCTTTCATTTAACACCTAAACTCATCATGTAACATCCCTAAATAGGGGCTCTTGCATTTTAATTGTTTGCATGTGAATGGTTTGATTGTGATGATAGTTAGGGTGTCTTAGGGTCTGAATATGAGCCAAGGGTAGGCTTGGGCTATAGAAAATTTTTACTTTTGGGCACTTGATAAGGGGAGCTAAAGGAGCTAGGTGTTAAGAGTATTGTGTAGTAAGTTTTGGCACAAGAAGTGCCTTGGTGAAGTGGCAAGAAAGCGCCACTTAGAGCTCAGGGCGGTGATGCCACAAGTAGGTGGAAGGAGCCTTGGTTCAAGCTACAAGAATCCCTCTTTGGGTATTTCTTTTTGACGCCAGAACTGAGAGGAGTTGTGCTCAGGTAGAACTCTGGTGGGTGGATGTTGAACAAGTTAACAGATTCAAAACGGTGGAGAAGAGGAATTTGTGGAATTTGAAGAATTCAAACTTGTTTGAATGGTTGGCCAAGAGGAAAACAAGGAGAGAAAAGAGGGATTGAAGTGGGGGAAGGCTTAGCCGAATTGTGGGAGTGGCTATGAAAGCTTGTAGCATTCGATTTTAGGTGCGTGGTTGGTGTGATGAATTTGGGTTACTTTGGGGCATTTCTTTTCGGCATTTGGGTGTAGGTGTTTCACTTCTCGACTTTCAATTTTCTTTCATTCTTGTTGCACTTTTTATCATTTTTGCATCTTTGATTCCTTTTCTTTTCTCTCAAAACACCCTTAGCCGAATACTCATCTAAACTTCCCTTGGTGTCTTTTCTTTTTCTTCTCAAGTGCTTAGCCCAATTCACCTTGATCACCACACCATAATTGTAGCTTATTCTTTTGCCGAAACTTCTCTACTCTTCTCTTCTTGTTTCCAACACTTTGGCCGAATATCAACCCTTGAAGACCTCTCTATTTTCTTATTCTCTCATTGCTTCGTGGATCGACTTCAGTGTTTAGGGGGGTAAGTTTTGCTCTTGGTCAAATCTCTCTTATCTCTTCTTTTATTTATCTAACGACTCATAGGGAACAAAAGCCAGATTTCAGTATCTGTTTGGCATGGTTCTTATTCCTCTATAAGCCGAATCCTTTTGGCACTCATAAGTGTTCTTTCGGGTTTTGTGGCAGCAGATTCATCATGGACCATTCATCATCACTCCTAATCGGTTTCGTTAGTATGGGGGTAAGTGTTTCAATTGTTCGACATCTCCTTTCATGATTAAATGTCAAGGCAGATATTCCATATTTCTTTGGTTGAAACACCCCAAACCCGGCCCAAAAAGCCTAACCAGATTTGGTATGTTCCTCGAGTAAAACTATAGCGAATTCTCATTTTTGTTTAAGAAAAACTTGATGATTTTGTAGAAAAGATTAACTTAACATTTTGTAAAGAAAATTTATAGCTTTTAAAAGAAAATCATTACTTGTAGGAGGAATTGATAAATCAAAAGAAAACCACATTTAAGGAAATTACTTTAAAACATATATATATATATATATATATATATATATATATATGTTAGTGACAAAAACATTTTGAATTATTATTTATCGAAAACCATTTAGTTATTTAATAGTTATTGTTCATGGAAAATAAAGGTAAATCCAAACACAAAATTAAAGATAGTTTATAGTGGCCTTATTACAAAAATAGCAACCCATAATAAAGTCTAAATAATAAAAATTAACTTAATAAGTTTAAGTAGGAAAATTTCCAAACTTTATTATTTGAGCACTGGCCACCTTGAAATCCTTGTTGACCTGATCTATCGCTCTACGAATCATCTGAAAAGTTTATCCCACAAAAGGGGTGAGTCATAAACTCAATGTATAACACATACATTAAAAAGCCCATTTTTCATAACACATTTATTCATAGTCCCATTTAAGTCATATTTGGCCCAAAAGCCCATTTAGCTCACATTTAGCTCAAAGGCCCATTTTCATAGCAGATCAAATAATAATCATTCAATATTACATGATTATGTACATGAAATGAAATGCAAGCCCGGCCCACCTAATATCCATCCGCTACACACCACCCGTACCAACCAACACACCGTGGGGATTACTAAATCGACCCTCCATCCGCTACACACCATCAAAGGCGATTCTTTGCGGTCAACATGCACATCGCCTTATAATTTTGTGGCAAGGCCACGGACAAAATTGTGACCAAGTCACCGGATATCAAATATGTGACCGAAGTCACCGGATTTCAAATATGTGACCAAGTCACCATATTCACATATACGTGACCAAGTCACCAGATTCAAATATCGTGACCAAGTCACCAGATTCACATATGTGACCAAGTCACCGAAATGTGGTAAAACCACCGAATACTTCCTCCTTTATCAAATATACCCATATGCCTATGTACATACATATCAATAAATTTTCATGCTATTTACCCCACGATCATAATATAGTCATACTTATCTCACATTTATGCATATAGCAAAATGAACAAAATATTGGGGTAAACATACACGAATATCGATACCACCGAATGGTATCCAAAATCACAATCATACACATGGTCATATAATCATATTTAAATATATGTAAATCTATGAGATTTTTAATGCAAGGTTACACACCTCGTGATGTGAGAACAATACCTCTCGCTCGTCAACACCTAATTAATTAACACACTTGGTTAGTATACACTATTGCTAACAAAACTACACTTATTGATGATGGATCTAGATCCTTACCTCATATTCTCGAACGACGAGTTATTTGTGGTTTTCTCCACTAGATGGATCAAAACCCGATATTCCACCAATGTAAAGTGGTTCGATTATGCGCACTACTTCAAATAATCGCTCCTCGTTAGCGAGGGTCCACAACCCGTGGAAAGTCTCTAACCGCCTATACAAATTTCTTCGCTTGAAGTTTGATGGTAAAGGAATACCTCCTCTTTTCCAAACACTCCGAATCGCCTTTTCTTACCTATCTTTTAGTCTCAAATCGCCCCTAAAAATACGATCGATTAGTAGTCTATCTTAAGAAATCGATATAACCAAAAGGGATAATCTTACCTTGATGATTTCGAAGATCACTTCTTAAAAGTTGTCTTCAACAAAGATCCTTAAAAATCCTTTCCAAGGATTCACCTAGGAGAGAAAAATAAAAGATTCATTTTCTAGATCAATTATAATAAAAGGAATAATGAAAACTATTGACAAACAAAACCCGACTTTGATTCACTTGAAGGTTCGACCTTGAACAAAAAGAAGAAAGGAATTGATGATTCGGCTTTAACAAAAGAGAAGAGAAAAGATGGTGGTTTCAAATATGATGGTTTGATTTTGAAAGAAAGAAGAAAGAGAATGAAAATGAAAGAAGAGAGAGAAGAAGAAAAGGTCTTGATGAAGAAAAAAAAAGAGATAGGTTTAGAGACCTATACACATTCGACCAAGGGAAGAAATGAAGAAAAGATAGTTCTTTGCAATTTGGTAGTTTCGGCTATGAGAGGAAAAAGAAAAGAGAAATAGAATGAAAAGGAAGAAAAGAAAATGAGAGAAAAGCTTTTGGTGAAAGTTGAATTCGGCACTAGAGAGGAAGAAAAGAAAGTGTCTTCAAAAGTGACAATAATTTGGTATCAAAAGAAGGTAAAATTTTGAGAGGAAAAGATGAAATAAAGGTACCTATTTTGGTCAAAAATACAAAGGCCAAAACAAATCAAACTTGTACCAAATGTCACTAGACAATTTCGACTAAGAGAAGAAGAATATTGGACAAAGGAAAAAAATGTATAATTGACAACCTTTTGGTTAACTAAAACCTCCCTAATCCCATACCAAAATTCGACCAACAAGGAAGCCAACATACTCCCCCTTTTTGCTCCACATTTCTTCCCTATCAACCTTAATTTTGCTATCACCATTAACCACTCCCTTTAGCCCCTAAAATCGTCTAGGTTCATGGTCAAATGACCATGAACAAGCTCCCAAAACATTGCCCAATATCATGCCTTTTGTCCCCCCTCATCTTATCATCCTTCATGATTCCATACCATAAGTTCTTAGCTTCCTTTTTCATATGGTCAAATGGCCAAAAATAAAAGAATACTTATCCACTCTAGAATATTCTTGGCCGACACTATAGGGAAGGAAAACATAAAAATTAAAATGATTCCCATTTGCTAGCTAGGGGATTCGAACCTCTCCCCTCTAGCACTCATCCATGCATCCTAACCACTTTGCCAATTACTCAACTTATGCTTAAAACTCCTTGTCATTAATTCTTAAGGCCTAACTTGCTTAGCTCTCTTTTAATTATTAGAAATTAAAAGTTTCACTAAGCATTCACTTAATTAATGAAGCTCAAATAACTTCCAAAATACACTCATTAATAATTAAGCATGCAACATCATTCAATTAAGTAAGATGCATAACCCCTAATTATCGGGGATGTTACAGCTTCTACCCTTAAAATAATTTCGTCCTCGAAATTACACGGCCGAATAAGTGAGGGTATTGTTGTCGCATCGCTTCCTCCGGTCCCCACGAAGCTTCTTCTGATCCCTGAGTACGCCATAATACATTGACGAGAGGAACCGACTTTCTCCGTAAAACCTTTACATCTCGCTCCAGAATTTGAATTGGCTCCTCTTCATAGGACAAATCTGGTCTTAATTCCACCTCCTCAACTGGCACTACATGAGATGGATCCGATCGATAACGGCGTAACATTGAAACATGGAACACATCATGCATTTGCTTCAATTCCGAAGGCAAATCTAAGTGATATGCCACAGATCTGACCCGCTTCACAATCCGATAAGGTCCAATGAACCTGGGACTTAGCTTCACTTTGCGACCAAATCTCATCACCTTTTTTCAAGGTGAAACCTTTAGGAAAACTTGATCCCCCATAGCAAACTCTATTTCTTTTCGCTTTAGATCTGCGTACGATTTTTGTCTGTCAAATGCTTCCTTTAACTGAGCTCGGATTACCTTAACCTTTTCTTCAGATTCAGCCACTATTTCTGGACCCAAAATCTGACGTTCCCCTAATTCTGTCCAACACGTAGGAGTGCGACACTTCCATCCATATAGTGCTTCATACGGTGCCATCCGTATACTGGCTTGGTAACTGTTGTTGTACGCAAATTCTGCTAACGGTAAGAATTCCTCCCAACTTCCCTTGAAATCTATCACACATCCCCTTAACATATCTTCTAAGATTTGGATTACTCGTTCGATGGCCGATTGTGGATGAAATACCGTCTCAAGTCCAACTGTGCCCAAAGCCTGATGCAATGCTTTCCAAAACCGCGACGTAAACCTCGGATCTCTATCCGAAATAATCGACAACGGCACTCCATGCAATCTCACAATCTCAGCCACATATAACTTTGCCAATTTCTGCAAAGAGTAATCAACCCGAATCGATAAAATGTGCGATTTCATCAATCGGTCCACTATCACCCAAATGGAGTCTTTCTTAGTAGGCATAAGAGGAAGCCCACTAACAAAGTCCATGGTGATTCTCTCCCACTTCCATCTGGAATCTTTATCCGTGAAGCAATCCGAAGGTACTTGATGTTTAGCCTTGACTTGTCGACACATCAAACACTTTCCTACAAATTCAGAACTTCGCTAAGTCCGTGCCACCAAAATTGATCTCGCAAATCTCGGTATAACTTACTTCCTCCAGGATGCATAGCATAAGGGCTACCATGCGACTCCTGAAGAATCTTTTGCCTCAATTCTTGATCCCTCAGCATACAGACTTTACCTTTAAAACACAATACCCCATCACTGTTAATGCCAAAATCTCCTATTTTTCCATTCTGCACCTGCCGAAGCTTTACACACAGATCTTTATCTACCAACTGCCTCTCTCTCACTTGACTTAACCATGTCGACTTAACTTGAAGTTCTGCTAACAAGCTTCCGTCATCGTAAAGACTAAGATGTGCAAACATTGCCCTTAAATCTGATACCACTTTCCAACTTAAAGCGTCTGCCACAACATTTGCCTTGCCCGGGTGGTACTCGATAGAACAGTCGTAGTCTTTCAATAACTCTATCCACCTTCGTTGCCTCAAATTCAGTTCTTTCTGAGTCAGTAGATATTTCAGACTTTTGTGGTCCGTGTATATCACTGACTTTTCCACGTATAAGTAATGTCTCCAAACTTTAAGAGCAAAGACTATAGCTTCCAATTCCAAGTCATGCGTCGGGTAATTAACCTCGTGCGATCTCAACTGTCGATACGCATACGCAACTACCTTCCCGCCTTGCATCAGAACATATCCTAATCCCGTGTGAGAAGCGTCACAATACACGACAAAAACCTTTCTTGCCTCAGGTTGAATCAAAACCGAGCTTCAGTCAAAACTTTCTTGAGCTTGTCAAAACTCTCTTGCTGCTTATCAGCCCACATGAAAGGTACTTCCTTTCTCAGCAATTTCGTTAAAGGTGCAGCTATCGATGAGAATCCTTCGACGAATCTTCTATAGTAGCCTGTTAATCCCAAGAATCTGCGAACTTCAGTTACGGACTTAGGTGGTTTCCAATCTAGCACAGCCTCAATCTTCCGAGGATCCACCCTTATCCCTTCCGCAGATACCACATGGCCTAAAAATGCAACTTCTTTCAGCCAAAATTCACACTTGCTGAATTTGGCATAAAGTTTCTTCTCCCTTAAAACTTGTAACACAATCCGGAGATGCTTATCATGTTCCATTTCGGACTTAGAATACACCAGGATGTCATCTATGAATACCACGAAAAATTGATCCAAGTAGGGCTGGAAAATTCGGTTAATCATATCCATGAATGCAGCTGGGGCATTCGTCAATTCGAATGGCATTACCAAAAATTCATGATGCCCATATCTAGTTCAGAAAGCCGTCTTATGGATATCCGCTTCTTTCACTTTAAGTCGATGATACCCGACCTTAGATCAATCTTTGAGAATACATGACTCCCTTAAGTCGATCAAACAAGTCATCGATCCTTGGCAAAGGATACTTGTTCTTGATGGTCAGCTTATTTAACTACCAGTAATCTATACACATCCTCATCGATCCGTCCTTCTTCTTCATGAATAAAATCAATGCTCCCCATAGAGACACACTAGGTCGAATGAATCCACGATCAAGCAACTCCTGAATCTGAGCCTTAAGCTCAACTAACTCCTTCTGCCATTCTATATGGAGCAATAGAAATCGGCGCCGTTCGAACAATAAATCAATCCGAATTCTACCTCGCGATCCGGAGGCAAACCCGAAGTTCTTCTCGAAAACATCTACAAATTCCTTTACATCCTGGCTTCATTAACAGCTTGTCTCCTTAGCCTCCAAGGCACTCACCAACATCGAAAAGGCTACACATCCCTTCCTAACCATCTTTTTCGCTCAAGAGCGGATACTACATTAGATAAGTAGTTCCGTCTCTCACCCATTACTACAACTTCTTTGTCATCAAGAGTTCTTAAGGACATTCGCTTAGCAAAGACAATCCACATTTGCACGATACTTCACAAGCCGGTCCATGCCTAAGATTAGGTCAATTCTCGAATGGTAACTCCATTAAATCACCAAATCGTATCCCTTGAACTTCTAAAGGCACTTCCTTAAAAGTTTGTCTATAACTATAGTCATCCTAGAGGACTAAGTATATCATCTTCCTAGGTACAATTTCGAAATCACATGCAAAGTCCCGGATACTTCACTAGCGATATAGGAATGAGTTGACCCTATATCTATCAAAGCAATAAAGGGCAACCTGTAAATCGAAACGCATCTGCGTAATAACATCAAAGGCCACTATCTTCTCTGCGCGATTTAACCGCATACACCAAACCCGTTGTCTCTCCTCGAGCTACCATCGCCTCATCAAGTTTCGCGACCTCTACCGGAACCATTACCCCTTCCATTAGAACTACGGCCCCTTATCGGCTGTTGTCCACCTCGGCCAGCCTGATTAGCACCCTGACTTGCTGGGCGGTTCTTCTCTGAGTTCATCGGGCAATCCTTGATCATATGGTCTTTAGAGCCGCACTTGAAACATCCACCGGTCTTTTTCCAAAGATTCTCCGAGTGCATTTTCCCACATTGAGTACAAGTACGATTTTATCCACCCGTAGTAGTCTGTTGACCTCGCGGTCCATCATTTCTTGATTTCTTCTGAAAATTCCCGGACGACCCTGAAGACCCAAAGCTTCTCTTATTCTTGCTCAGGCCTCTATCCCGCTTCATCTCTCGGTCGTTTAGCCTCTTGATAATTCTTGCCCTTTCCACTAAGATTGCAAAATCTCTTTCACGGTCTTGAACAATCATCACTGTAGTTCATCTCTAAGTCCATCCTCAAATCGATACACCGTTCATATTCCGTAGCCACTATCCTCCGCATAACGGCTAAGTCACAAAATTTCGCTTCATATTCAATTATCGTCTTGTTTCCTTGGACCAAATTCGAAATGTCTTCCTCTCGAGTCGATGTAGCTAGCTCCAACGTATTTTCCTTCAATTTCACTTTAAAATACCCCCAATCCAGATGATCCACAGGGGTACTCTCCTTGATAGTGAGCCACCACTAGTAGGCTTCATCACGGAGTAGTGAAATAGCACCTTTCAGCTTTTCTTCATCAGTGCAGTCTATATCGTCCATGATCATCTCGACTGCCTCCAACCAGTATTCCGCTACATTTGGGGCTACTCCAGATACTCCCCTGAAAACCTCAGCTCCATTCGATCTAAGTCTCTCAGCTACTGATTTTCGAGACCCATTTCCAAAACTAGCTTCTGCTACTCGTTCTAAAACTCGCAGCACAGCTTGTGATACTGCGTCACCTCCATCATTTTGCTCTTGAAAATCCACCCCAACAGCCGGTGGCGGAGTTTCATTCTCGGAACCTTGACCAGATCGAACTGATTCCGACACAGCCATTCTTCCTCGTCCACGTCCACGACGTCCACGTCCCCTAGAGCTCATGTCTACTACGTGTCTTATCTATTTTTACGAAGAAGTCTTATGTATTAGAATCTTTTCACTTCTAATTAAAAGAAAGTTTTATGAAATAGATTTTCAGTGGTTTTTCCGTAGTAGCACACATACACCTAGGGTCCATGTCTCTAAAGTTATAGTTTCCTTAAGCTTATCAAACTTTCATATCACTTTATCAATAAGGATACATACCTGATGGATCTGGGTCGAGAACTCCAAGTGCCATGCTCTTGTAAAACCATTTTATCTTAAGAAAACTAAAAAAAATCATTTGGGCCAATTTTTGAAAACGTTGTGGGCTTCAAAACCCAAGGCTGAGAGTTTAAATCTGGGCTCTGATACCAAGCTGAAACACCCCAAACTCGGCCCAAAAAGCCTAACCGGATTTGGTATGTTCCTTGAGTAAAACTATAGCAAATTCTCATTTTTGTTTAAGAAAACTTGATGATTTTGTAGAAAATGCAGTTAACTTAACATTTTGTAAAGAAAAATTTATAGCTTTTAAAAGAAAATCATTACTTGTAGGAGGAATTGATAAATCAAAAGAAAACCACATTTAAGGAAATTACTTTAAAACATATATATATATATATATATATATATTAGTGACAAAAACATTTTGAATTATTATTTATCGAAAACCATTTAGTTATTTAATAGTTATTGTTCATGGCAAATAAAGGTAAATCCAAACACAAAATTAAAGATAGTTTATAGTGGCCTTATTACAAAAATAGCAACCCATAATAAAGCCTAAATAATAAAAATTAACTTAATAAGTTTAAGTAGGAAAATTTCCAAACTTCATTATTTGAGCATTGGCCACCTCGAAATCCTTGTTGACCCGATCCATCGCTCTACAAATCATCCAAAAGTTTATCCCACAAAGGGGTGAGTCATAAACTCAATGTATAACACATACATTAAAAAGCCCATTTTTCATAACACATTTATTCATAGGCCCATTTAAGTCATATTTGGCCCAAAAGCCCATTTAGCTCACATTTAGCTCAAAGGGCCATTTTCATAGCAGATCAAATAATAATCATTCAATATTACATGATTATGTACATGAAATGAAATGCAAGCCCAGCCCACCTAATATCCATCCGCTACACACCACCCGTACCAACCAACACACCGTGGCGATTACTAAATCGACCCTCCATCCATTGCAGACACCATCGAAGGCGATTCTTTGCGATCAACATGCACATCGCCCTTATAATTTTGTGGCAAGGCCACCAGACAAAATTGTGACCAAGTCACGGATATCAAATATGTGACCAAAGTCACGGATTTCAAATATGTGACCAAAGTCACCAGATTCACATATCGTGACCAAGTCACCAGATTCAAATATACGTGACCAAGTCACCAGATTCACATATGTGACCGAAGTCACCGTAAATGTGGTAAAACCACCGAATACTTCCTCCTTTATCAAATATACCCATATGCCCATGTACATACATATCAATAAATTTTCATGCTATTTACCCCACGATCATAATATAGTCATACTTATCTCACATTTATGCATATAGCAAAATGAACAAAATATTGGGGTAAACATACATGAATATCGTATACCACTGAATGGTATCCAAAATCACAATCATACACATGGTCATATAATCATATTTAAATATATGTAAATCTATGAGATTTTTAATGTAAGGTTGCACACCTCGTGACAGTGAGAGCAATACCCTCTCGCTCGTCAACACCTAATTAATTAACACACTTGGTTAGTATACACTATTGCTAACAAAACTACACTTATTGATGATGGATCTAGATCCTTACCCTCGGATTCTCGAACGACAGTTATTTGTGGTTTTTCTCCACTAGATGGATCAAAACCCGCTGATATTCCACCAACGTAAAGTGGTTCAGTTGTACACACTACTTCAAATAATCGCTCCTCGTTAGCAGAGGGTCCACAACCCGATGGAAAGTCTCTAACCGCCGATACAGCCCTTCGTTTGAAGTTTGATGGTAAATGAATACCTCCTCTTTTCCAAACACTCCGAATTGCCCTTTTCTTACCTATCTTGTTAGTCTCAAATCGCCCCTAAAAATACGATCGATTAGTAGTCTATCTTAAGAAATTGATATAACCAAAAAGGATAATCTTACCTTGATGATTTCGAAGATCACTTCTTAAAAGTTGTCTTCAACAAAGATCCTTAAAATCCTTTCCAAGGATTCGACTTAGAGAGAAAAAATAAAAGATTTATTTTTCTAGATCAATTATAATAAAAGGAATAATGAAAACTATTGACAAACAAAAACCTTACTTTGATTCACTTGAAGGTTCGGCCTTGAACAAAAGAAGAAAGGAATTGATGATTCACTTTAACAAAGAGAAGAGAAAAGATGGTGGTTTCAAATATGATGGTTTCGGTTTTGAAAGAAAGAAGAAAGAGAATGAAAATGAAAGAAGAGAGACAAGAAGAAAATGTGATGATGAAGAAAAGAAAAGAGATAGGTTTAGAGACCTATGCACATTCTGGCCAAGGGAAGAAATGAAGAAAAGATAGTTCTTTGCAATTTGGTAGTTTCGCTATGAGAGGGAAAAGAAAAGAGAAATAGAATGAAAAGGAAGAAAAGAAAATGAGAGAAAGCTTTTGGTGAAAGTTGAATTCAAACTAGAGAGGAAGAAAAGAAAGTGTCTTCAAAAGTGACAATAATTTGGTATCAAAAGAAGGTAAAATTTTGAAAGGAAAAGATGAAATAAGGGTACCTATTTTGGTCAAAAATACAAAGGCCAAAACAAATCAAACTTGTACCAAATGTCGCTAGACAATTTCGGCTAAGAGAAGAAGAATATTGGACAAAGGAAAAAAATGTATAATTGACCACCTTTTGGTTAACTAAAACCTCCCTAATCCCATACCAAAATTCAGCCAACAAGGAAGCCAACATACTCCCCCTTTTTGCTCCACATTTCTTCCCTATCAACCTTAATTTTGCTATCACCATTAACCACTCCCTTTAGCCCCTAAAACCGTCTAGGTTCATGGTCAAATGACCATGAACAAGCTCCCAAAACATTGCCCAATATCATGCCTTTTGTCCCCCCTCATCTTATCATCCTTCATGATTCCATACCATAAGTTCTTAGCTTCCTTTTTCATATGGTCAAATGGCCAAAAATAAAAGAATACTCATCCACTCTAGAATATTCTTGGTGACACTATAGGAAGGAAAACATAAAATTAAAATTTTTCCCATTTGCTAGCTAGGGATTTGAACCTCTCCCTCCAAAGACTCATCCATGCATCCTAACCACTTTGCCAATTACTCAACTTATGCTTAAAACTCCTTGTCATTAATTCTTAAGGCCTATCTTGCTTAGCTCTCTCTTAATTATTAGAAATAAAAGTTTCACTAAGCATTCACTTAATTAATGAAGCTCAAATAACTTCCAAAATACACTCATTAATAATTAAGCATGCAACATCATTCAATTAAGTAAGATGCATAACCCCTAATTATCAGGATGTTACATTGGTGCTTGGCCAAATACAGTAAGGGGTGATTGACGCCATCTGGAGTGGAGTTTTTGGGATTTGCTAGTCATGAGGCAAGCCCATACCCTTCGGGATCTGTCGACTTAGGTAAGGGATCTAACACCGGGATTCTAGTTCTTTATATTTTAGTTCACTTCTTTAACCCAATTTAGTGATAAGGTATATTATAGATTCGAAGGCTAATCAAGCAGTAAGTGGGGTTAGATCTGAGACCCCAGGCCCTAAGTTCAAGAAGAGGGCGATCTCAGCGGTTCGTGATTGGCCACCGGGGTGTGGACCAGCATCCGAGCAGGGGAGTATACAAATTGCGGTTGTGTCAATTAACAATAGTACCAACGTAGAAAGTGTAGTTTTGCGCGTAATCAGGTGTGTAACTCTTACACATTTCATTAGTTAATTTGCTAGTTATGTTTACTGTTAAAAGCCGAAATAGCTATTGACAACGGTGTGTTACCCTTGTGGGTATGAGCATGGACTCCGGGTAAGTCCCCTGTGGATTGGCTATCAATATATGCTTTTATATTATTTTATGATATGCTATGTGATATTTGCATTACAAACATGTTAATATGCCACGAAAAATGTGTTCATGATGATGGGTATGTTGAGAGGAAGGAGAAGGATGATCTAGACTGTCACCAGTGGTTTTGACCACACAGTGGTTTGGCTCCGCTTTCCTTAATATTTGTGACTAGTCTCAATGGTTTTGACCACCAGTGGTTTTGACCACACGGATATTATTTGTGACTACGATCACCAGTGGTTTTGACCACACATGGATTATTGTGACTCGTCCTAGTGGTTTGGTACCACAGTGGGTTGGCCTCACATGTTGATTACGGGATTGTCATCAGTAGTTTTGACCACACGGTGGGTTGGCCCCACCATATGATTTGTGACTACGGTCACCAGTGGTTTTGACCACACTTATGTGATTTGTGACTACGGTCACCAGTGGTTTTGACCACAAGTGGTATTGACCACACGGGGTAGACACAGGAGTTCGGTTGGCTAGGTTCGGTTTGCATGATTTGCATATTGATTGATGAAATGTGTAAGTGCCTTGTTATTATCGGGATGGGGATTTATACACTGAGTCTCGGTGACTCACCCCTTCCCTTACATTTTTGCAGATGAGGCATAGATCACGGATGTGGAGCCGGGGTGGACTCGAGGTGGCCATGCGCTATGTTTTCAGATTTTATTTCAGTTACTATTTTGGGTTAATTTACTTTTAAATTTGGTTTTGGATTTGTAATAAGGCCGCTAAATTTTATTATTTAGGATTTTTAATTGTCTTCTTTATTTTAATCATACTGTGCTTAAGTTAAATAACATAGCATGTTCTAATAACCTGTAAAATCAACGTTTTCAAAAATTGTACAACTTGTCGGGTTTTTCAAACTTTACCATTGGGTAATACTAAATAAATGAAGTCAGCAAACTAACTCAGACTTTCTTCGAACTAAGTTTTTCTTTAAGTTCAGAAACAAAAATGGTTTTCAACTTTATTATGCTAAGTTCACTTGGGTCTTCATAAAATCAAACGGCTTTCCAAAACTAGAAACGATAAACGATCTTCTCAAGGGAGTTTTTCTTTCAAACTCAAAACGACAAAATGTTTTTGATAACACTTTTTTCACAAAAGTAAACCAGCAACTTGTTTTCTTCAAATTATTTTCACTCTGTAACATACTAAATTCGGTCGTGGTGTGTTGACTGGGTTTGGGGTGTTACACATCACAAAGCTCACCATTTCATCAATGGTACATTCCATAAACATCATCAATTCTTCAAATTACAACATGGGCTTGATAATAGACTAAGCAACAATCTCAAAAACATAAAAATCATCAAAATCCAAAGTCAAAACATACCTTAATTTGAGCTTAGATATGGCTGAATATAACAGATAAAATCCCTTTCTTTTTCTTACAACAATTTGGTGAAAGATGAATGGAAATGGCCACTTTAATGTTTTGTTTTATTAAAACATTAACCATTTATTCATTTACAAAATTAACCATACAAACAAACATATAAAATAAACAAATACAAGGCCATTAATGTCTTTTATGCATCCACTAACTAAATATTGCCACAATTGCCTCAGAAGGCCTCCTTATTAAAAACCCATCTCAAATAAACAGTTTTACAATTATCATGCTAGTTTTTCATTTAATGCAATTTAATTCTTTTATCAAATTAAGCACACAAACGGATAATTTAACTTATGAAAATTTAACACATGCTTAATCACCCATCAATGGCACAGAAAATAATATTAAAATATTTTACTGACTCGGATTCGTGGTCCCGAAACTATTGTTCTGACTAGGGTCTAAACCGGACTGTTACAAATCGTGTAGCACATGACCAAAGAAAAATGGCAGATGCAAATTGATGTTTCCAGGCTCGAGGATTGTAATGTTGTTCATCAAGAAGTGTCAACAGGCTCAAGATTTGGTACTAAAGATGAAATATAAATAGGAAAACTTTTTGGCTCGGGATGTGTTCCAAACAATGCCTTAGGCCATTCCTAAATATCTTAACATTCTCAAATTTAATCAATCAAACAAATACAAAATCAACTATTTATCATTCATACTAGCATGCTCCTTTCCTTTTATTTTCTTATCACTTGGTACAATTGATAGCTTAATACCTATTTACAGTGTAGCGTATGGAGCTTTAGTAATCTAATAAAAAAATAACATCAACTATCATTATTCCAAACTTATTCATAAATACAAGCAACCTATGTGCATGTTCCTAACCAATCACTTGTATTTCTACAAGCTCAAGCACACCAAAAGACAAGAAAAATAAAAGAAGATGTGAAAATTTGAAGCAAACTTTTCTATGTGACCCCCACACTTTGGTTAACACATTGTTCTCAATGTGTAGCCCCTCAAAAGATAAGGAAAGAAGTTACCCGATTGATCGTGATTACTTGAACTCCTATTGGTGGGTGCTTCCTCCTCCAATCGTTTAAAAGTTCAAATTTGTTTGTGTCTCCTACATATCGGGTTCCTACATAGAAAAATTAAACAAAATATGAAAAACTAAAAGAAAATATACTTAGTAATCCTACCCCTACAAAGTCTAAATTACAATAATCTAAAAATTAATACAAGTCTTTTTTTTAAAAAAATCGTTCAATCATCCTCTTCACCGTCCATCTCCTCATCCTCCTTTTCTTCTCCTTCTTCTTTGCTTTCCTGTGCTTCTTCGTCTTGTTCCATTTTCGCTGGATCGAACATATCAGATGTATATTTGGGGACTCGTATGTTAGTTTGCCTAGCAAACTCTTGAAAAATTGGTCCTGATTCTTGCATCCAATGAATCATCTAATCTAACTTTGGATGACTATTCTCACCAATGTCTTGTTGAACTCGTGCCAACCTTTGTGATGAGGTGGGTGTAGTTTTCGTTTCTTGCTATTGTTTTAGTCCTAACGAATTACTAAATAAATAATTAAATGGAGCAGTAAAAAGTTTGAGTTTAGGAACTCTTAACCTTGAATGTATAGTTGAAGTTTGTTCAAATTCCTTGCTTTCCTTTGATGTCCCCATTCTTTGTTGCACCAAGTTTATTTAAGGAAATTTGGGAAATTTGTAAGGGTTTAAAAGTGTTTTAATTAGGAGTAAATAAGATTTTAAGTTGTAAAATATGGTTTTAAAGGTTCAGAAATCGGGTAAAAGTAGAGTTTAAGCCGCCGAGTTGTGCATTGGGTTAAGTCAACCTTGGATAAATTTACAGCGATGTCATGAGACAAGGGTTCCGTGTTGTGACACATCCACCAGTTTGGAGATTCTCAAGGACTTTCTGCTACGTTGCGACTTGCTATTGTGATGTCGCGACGATGGTTTTGTTTCGGCCAAAAATTCCATCTTATAGATGTTTCGATCTAAGGATAAACCTACATGAAATAAAATTTAAAATCTAAACTATGTGGTTAGTTAAGTATACAGTAATTTACAAATATCATGAAATAATTCACAAAATTTAAGTTATACTACCAGATTTATCCAACAGTACTGTCATTTCACTCATGAATTATTTTTTTATTCTATCAATATTGGTCCATTATTCATCGTGTCTTTCTACACTTTCTCATTTGTCCCGTTCATTGAACCTATTCTTTCTATATTCATAAAAGGAAACATTTCCCTTGATTTGAGAACGTCAAAAATCTATAAGTTTTTGCAATGCTCCCCTAATTTCCTTCTACTTTCCTTGTTAAGCTATTAATCATATTTGAAGGTTTCAGTTTCACCATTAATTTTTATTGTCAACTCATTTTTCTCTAAATCAATAGTGGATCTAGAAGTGGCTAGGAAAGGTCTTCCTAGTAAGATTGGTATCTCACGATCTTGCTCAACGTTAAGTACTACAAAGTATGTAGGAATACCAAATCTTCGCACCTTGACTAACACATCTTCCAGCACCCCCTTCAAGTGTATTGAAGACTTGTCAGCCAATTGTAATGTTTTTTGAGTGGCTTTAAGATTCCTTAACCCTAGTTTTTCAAAAATTGATAAGGGCATTAAATTAATAACAACTCCTAAATCGTATAGGCTTTATTAAAGTGAATACCCCCTATTTCTATAGGAATTATAAAACTGCCCGGGTCTTTCACTTTTCACCGTACTTTTCTAGAAATGATTACATACAGGAAGCACTTAAATTAACTTGTTTTTCTACCTTGATTTTCTTATGCCTTGCCATCATCTCCTTTAAAAACTTGGCGTACTTGGGAACCTTCTCAATCAACTCGATCAAGGTTAGTTTAACATTGAAGGTTTTAAATAAATTAAAAAAAACTTACAAATTCATCCTCGTCCGTCTTTTCTCTTTCTTCTAATCTTTATAGGAATGGGACTTTTTTGATTTCAGCATTTTTAAGTGTCTCTTTTCCTGTCTCAACCATTGGTGCATTCTCCTCCTCTGCTTTATGTCCATTTTCTACTTCTAGGGAGTTATCTTGAGGTTCATTAGTATTATCCACAGTTACCTTTTGGATAAGTATTTCTCGTCTACTCAGTACCTTGCCCGATTGGAGTGATATAGCTTTCACATGTTCTTTACCTTCCCTTCGTGGATTATCTTTCGTGTTACTATGAATGCTTGAGCCAATTTGTCATTCAATATTGCCTATCATGCTCATCAATTGGCTTATTTGATCCTCAAGCTTAATGATCTGCTACGAAACTCTATCTTTCAATCAATTAATTAGGTTAAAACAATTGAAACATGAAAATATATATGAAGCATAAATTTATTCTAATTTTTACATAAATATTCAACTAACAATGTTAAAGAAAGAGATATAAAGAATAGAATAAGGAAAATAGATGCCAATGGATATATTGATGAAAGAATGGTTTCGGAACAATCTCTACTCGCGGAAGTCTCACTTCGAAATAGGATATTCTATTACAAAAACATAAAATACCCTATGTGAAAGTTACAAATGAAATAAAAACGTAAGAATAATTTCTGTCTCCCTAAAAATTGTGTGTTTAAACTAATTAAAATGGCCTTTATATATGCTAAACTCGAATTATTAAAGTGCCTAAATTATCCTTGAAGTTCTTAGAGTTCAACTAGGACAAATACACCTAATTTCCCTCCAAAACGTAATTATCATGTGCAGGACTTGTTGGGTTGTGAGGGGCGGTGTTGCAACAAATGGGGTGTGTTGTGACACAGCATTGTGTGTGTTACGATATTAAAGTTAGTTTTGCTCCATGGCTTGTTTTTGGCTTCTGACTTCGATTTTGAGACATCAGTGTTTTGGTGTTGTAACACCCCAAACCCGTCTATGCGTTGAGACTAGATTTGGTTTGTTACATGAATTGAGCTATCTTTAAATTTGCAATAAGTTGAAAACTTCAATATAAATTTTAGATTTTAAAATAAATAGAAGAGTATTTGAATTTGATAAATATTTGAAAACATTAGTTGAAAATCATTGTATTATCAAAAACCTTTAAATAGTTTGTTAAAGAGTTGACTATAATAAATATTTATAAAAGAATTCCATATACTTGAAAACCCAAATTTATTTTAATAAAGCATCATAAAATCATGACCCATAATTAAAAAGTCCAAAGTTTAGTTTAAATCCCAAACACACATAAAATCCATAAGATACTTATAGAGGCCCTTATTACAATAATCCATAATAGTAAAATATACTTATTAAAAGTTCGAGTTCAAATAACCCTCTTTCGCGAGATGCCCTCCACGAAGTCATCCTCGCCCAAGTCCACATCAATTTCCATTACCCGAGATGAAAAAAATTTAAAGGGGTGAGTTACTTAGAACTCAGGTGCAACTCACTTACCACTATTATTGGGCCAGATCATCAAGATATTATCTTTGGGCTTGAGCCCAATTCGTAATTCAACAATATATCATGAATTAAAACAAATATAAATGCATGTAAAATGTAATTCCCAACCCAAACCTAATATCCATCCGCTAACACCCCCGTACCAACCATCACACCTGTGGGGATCAAGCCAACCCACCCCGCCATCACACAAATCGTAGGCATTAAGCCTTTTTTTTTGTGGCATAATTGTGGCATAGCCACCACCGAACTAGAGGCAATAAGTCGATATTGTGGCGAAACCACCGAACTAGAGGCAATAAGTCGATATTGTGGCGAGAGCCACCGAACTAGATTTTTGGCAATCGCCATTCTTCTCTTCATATATCCCACCCCATGCAATCGAGCGTATATAACAAAATATAATCATATAATAATTTCTTTCATTTAACTCATAACAATGGTGGGTTTATCATTTCATTTGGCCCATAAACATAATATAGCAAATTATCTATTTAGCAATATAGTGGGCTTTGGCCCATTTACCGAACTAGAGTGTTTTGGCCCAATTTATCGAACTAGAGTATTTTGGCCCAATTTTAACGAACTAGAGTATTTCGGCCCATTTTAACGAACTAGAGTATTTTGGCCCAATTTTAACGAACTAGAGTATTTCGGCCCATTTTAACGAACTAGAGTATTTTGGCCCAATTTTAACGAACTAGAGTATTTCGGCCCATTTTAACGAACTAGAGTATTTTGGCCCATTTTAACGAAATATCCAATTTATATAATAACGAATAATTTATCGAGGGCATTTTCGTAATTTTCACGATTTAATCGTTTTTACGTATTTTCGTCAAAATATCAATATTTACGCTTTTACCGATCTAATCGTTTTTACGATTTACTTCATACCGAAATTTGACATCCAACCGAGAAAATAATGAGTGTGAAATTACACACCTCGTTACAGAGTACTAATCCTTCTCGCTCCTCGGACCTAAAACATATTTTGATCCGTTAGACAACTATTTCAGTAAATAATCTTAATCGGTAATAGATCCAAAATCTTACCCTCTTGATTTTGAATCACTTGATTTTTGGCTTTTCCTCGTTTATTGATTCGTTAGTCACGAGAATCCACCAACGATAACGGCTCGGAAGTTCGTACTACTTGAATAATGGACTTCCTTGAAGATGGCCCGCAACCCGTGGAAAATCCTTGACCGCCAAACCGCTCTTCGTTTGAATGGGGATTTACGGATCCGCCTCTTAACGTGATTAACCACCACCCTTTTCTTCCCTATTTTGAAAGTCTTCAAGATCCAAAAGAATTTTAGTTAGATCTATAATATCAAATAATACTAGAGATTTTAAAGAGTGGGATTTCCTTACCACAATGAAACGTTTCCAACGTTTCTACAATTCTCCCGATCACTTGAGTTTCGATCTCCGTTATTACACTAAATAATAACGAAAGAAACGTTATTAGAATAAACGTTATATCGATCCAAAAAGACCCTCATAAAACCAATGATATTCGGCCATGACACTAACAATAAATCGAAAAATGGAGAAGAACCCCTACCTATTTCCCACGGTCAAAAGAAAAGGATTGAGAGTGTTGTTTAATTGATGGAAGATTCGGCTTTGTATGATTAAGGAAAAGAAAATAATTTTGGCTTATAGGCACAATAGCATTCGGCTATGGGAGTGTAGATGGAGAGAACTTCGATTGAAAAGAAATAGAATACAAGAAAAGATGGTGATGATGTTGCTTTGATTTCAAGGAGATTAGGAGAAAAAGAAAAGAAGAAGACAAGCTTTAGGAGAGATGTATATTCGGCAATGGCAAAAAGAAAAGAAAAGGATTGGCTTTTGGTATATGTGATTTTCGGCATTCAAAGAAAAGGTACAACCAAGTGCTAAAGCAATAAACAAGAATGACCAAATGGTCAAAATGATCAAGGCTTACCAAAGCAATATTCGGCCAAGGGAGAGATAGGTTGAGAGAATTTGCAAAAATATGCACAAAACTAAAGAAAATGACCAAAACAAAAGACTAAGTTTCCTAGCAAACTATCACCAAAATTCGGCTTCCCCCCTAGCCATAATGCCGTCCATAAGCATGGTCCATTGCCATGATTTTGTTTCCAAAATTCTCCCTTGATATGTGCCTTATGTCCCCCATCTTTCCTTAAGTCTTTGATTCCATGCCATAAGTTAGTTGTTTCCTTAATCCATTGATACACTAACCAAAAATAACATGGTCAACACTTTCCTTATATGTTCATTGCCGACACTTCCTATCCATGTGCAGAAAATTAAAACAAAAATTTCATCTAGGTGCTATACAAGGGATTCGAACCTCTTCCCTCTTGCTATAACCCATGCGCCAATACCACCATGCCATATGCTCATCTTATGACACTCTTTAGCATATAATTTCACTTAAGTCCTAATGACATTTGTTTCATTTCAATAAATTCTCAATTAATAAATTTTATTCCTTCAAAAAAAATTCTAAACACCAATCCATGCAATTTAAATACTCGGATTTTTAGGGTGTTACAACTCTACCCTCCTTAAAGAAAATTTCATCCTCGAAATTTACCTAGTTGAAAAAGGTGAGGGTATTGTTGCCGAATTGCATCCTCTGGCTCCCACGTAGCTTCTTCCACTCCGTGGTTACGCCATAGAACTTTGACCAAAGGCACGGTTTTCTTCCTTAGTACCTTGACATCTCGGTCTAGGATTTCCACTGGTTCTTCTTCAAAAGACAAATCTGAATTCAGCTCCAATTCTTCTACCGGTATAATGTGCAAAGGATCCGATCTATAATGCCTCAACATGGAAACATGAAAGACATTATGAATTTGATCTAACTCCGGAGGTAACTCAATCTGATATGCCACTGGACCAACACGCTTCAGCACACGATAAGGTCCAATGTATCTAGGACTTAGCTTGCCCTTCCTTCCGAATCTGAAGATCTTTTTCCAAGGAGATACCTTCAAGAAAACCTGATCTCCCACACTATACTCGATGTCCCTTCGCTTCAGATCTGCGTACGACTTCTGTCTATCTGAGGCTTCTTTCAACCGTGCTCGAATAACTTTTACCTTATCCTCTGTCTCAGATATCATCTCAGGACCTAACATCTGCCTTTCGCCCAACTCAGTCCAACAAATAGGAGAGTGACACTTACGACCATACAATGCCTCGTAAGGTGCCATCTGAATGCTAGACTGATAGCTGTTGTTATCTGTGAATTACGCGGTGGTAGATAATCCTCCCAACTACCCCTGAAGTCGATTACATATCCTCTTAACATATCTTCCAATATCTGAATTACTCTCTCCGACTGACCATCAGACTGAGGATGAAAAGCCGTACTAAAATTCAACTTTGTCCCCAAGGCTTCATGCAGAGCTTTCCAGAATCGTGATGTAAACCTAGGGTCCCTATCCGATATAATAGATACAGGTACCCCATGCAACCTCACAATTTCGGATCGTATAGTTTTGCCAACTTCGCAATAAATAATCCGTCTGTTGGCGAAATGGCGGTCTTCGTCAACCGATCAACAATTACCCAAACGGAATTTTTCTTAGTAGGTGTTAAAGGTAACCCACTAACAAAATCCATAGTTATCCGCTCCCATTTCCAAAGAGGAATCTTTATCAGTTGTAACAACCCAGACGGTAATTGATGTTCTGCTTTCACTTGCTGACAAGTCAAACATTTTCCCACAAACTCGTAATCTCACGCTTCAACCACGCCACCAATCATTCACGGAGATCTCGATACATCTTATTCCCTACGGGATGCATAGCATAAGGGCTACTATCGCCTCCGTAAAATCGCTTGCTTGGATCCGAGTCCTTAGGCATGCATACTCTTCCTCGAAAGCACAACACACCCTCCGTGTTTATTCCAAAATCTTCAATTTCACCGTTTTCAACTTGTCAAGTAAAGGTCCCAACTTCTCATCTCATGTCTGCTTTTTCCTTGATTTGTTCCACCACAAAGGTTTCACCAAGTTACGCTAACAAGCGCCATCCTCATCTGAGACTCAAATGGGCAAACAAAGCTCTTAATTCAGATACCGCCTTACGACTTAACGTGTCGGCTACCACGTTAGCCTTTCCGAGATGGTATTCGATGGAGAAATCGTAATCCTTTAGTAATTCTACCCATCTTCTTTGTCTTAAATTCAACTCCTTTTGGGTAAGGAGGTATTTAAGACTCTTGTGATCCGTGTAGATTATGGACTTCTCACCATAGAGATAGTGCCTCCAAATCTTTAGAGCAAAGACAACGGCACTAACTCCAAATCATGAGTAGGGTAGTTTACTTGTGTGGTCTCAATTGACGAGAAGCATAGGCCACCACCTTTCCATTTTGCATCAACACACAACCTGCACCCGTGTGAGACGATCACAATAAGCAAGAAATTCTTTTAGGCCTCAATTGAATTAAAAGCGGAGCTTCGTCAGGGATCTTCTTCAATTTCTCGAAACTCTCTTGTTGCTTTTTAGCCCAAATATACGGAGCTCCTTTACGCAACAATTTAGTTAGGGTGCGACAATCAACGAAAACCCCTCTACAAAAGCGTCTATAGTATCCACCAAACCTAAGAAACTCCGAATTTCACTCTCGATGTTGGTGGTTTCCAATCGAGAATAACCTCAATTTTCCGAGGATCCACCCTTATTCCTTGGTGATACTACATGACCAAGGAAAGTCACCTCCTTTAGCCAAAATTCGCATTTACCAAATTTGGCATACAATTGCTTATCACGAAGTAGGCGTAATACTATCCGCAAATCTGGTCATGTTCCTCCTCATTTCTCGAATAAACCAATATATCATCTATGAACACTACCACAAACCGGTCTAAATATGGTTGAAAGACTCGGTTCATCATGTCCATAAATGCAATTTGGTGCATTGGTTAATCAAACGGCATCACTACAAACTCATAGTGTCCGTAACGTGTCCGAAATGTCGCCTTATAAATGTCCGCTTCTTTCACCTTAAGTGGTGATAACCCGACCTTAAATCAATTTTGGAGAAAATCAAGCTCCTTTTAATTGATCAAACAGTCGTCAATTCTTGGCGAGAGGATACCGATTCTTGATCGTCAATTTATTCAACTGTCAGTAGTCAATGCACATACGCATCGATCCATCCTTCTTCTTGACGAACAAGACCGGTGCTCCCCACGAGACACACTTGGTCGAATAAATCCTCGATCCAAAGAATTCTTGAATTTGAGCTTTGAGCTCACCAACTCCTTCGGTGCCATTCTATAAGGAGCAATGGACACCGGGTATCCCGAGCAAAAGCTCGATGCCAAATTCTACTTCGATCCGGATGTATACCGGAAGTTCTTCGAGAAATACATCGGGAAATTCCTTCACCGTCCTCACATCATTCACGGATAATTCTTTGGCATCCAAAGCACAGATAAAGGCTAGGAATGCTCCGTACCCTTTCCGCACCAACTTCTCAGCTTTTAATGCAGATACCACATTTGCCAGATAGTTCCTTCGTTCACCAATCATTATGACTTCCTTATCATCCGAGGTCCTTACTGACATTCGTTTTTCAGCACAATCCAATTGCGCCTGATGTTTGACCAGCCAATCCATGCCCAGAATGAGATCGAACTCGCCGAAAGGTAGTTCCATCAAATTTGCTGAAAATACTTCCTCTTGAATCTTCAAGGGCACGTCTTTAAATATTTTATTAACCATTACCGACTGTCCTAAAGGACTAATCACTGTCATCTCATTTTCGGTAATTTTGGATTCTAAATTCAGGTTTCCAGATATGGCACTAGATACATATGAATGAGTAGAGCCAATATCTATTAAGGCAATAACAGGTACATCAAAAATGAAGAATATACCGGTTATCACATCTGGTGCATTGCCATCCTCGCGGCGTCTAACTGCATAGACCAGTCCAGGCTGTCTTGCATCTGCATTTCCTCTATTACCATTGCCTCGACCCGGTGCACCTTGACCACGACAAGTCCCATTACCACCACGACCTGGTCCACGTCCTCTCGGTGGTCGCCGATTACCTCGGCGGGTTGTGCATCATTATTACGGACTTCTTGAGTCGTATCCATTCGTCGAGGACGACTTTTGTACTTGATGTTCCATTGAACCGCATTTGTAGCATGCGCCGCTTTTCCTCAACATTCCCAAAATGTCTCTTCCCACACTCGATGCAATCTCGACTTGATTATTTGCTACCGGGTTCGCCTTGAACCGATTCATCATTCGGGGTTTCTTCGAAATCTCTTTGAAGATCCAGATCACGTGTCTCTCTCTTATTTGAATCTTTCTGGGTTACGTTACGAGTTCTTAGCCTCTTGGCTATTTTGACCTTCTCCACCAGAGTGGAAAAATTTCTAACTTGTTGCGGAGCAATCGAACCCTCACTCATCATTAAGTCCATCTTGAAACGCATACAACGTTCATGATCTGTGCTACAATTGTCCGGCATAGCGGCTCGGGACGTAAAACTTCGATTTCATATCTTGCCACGGTCTTACTTCCTTGGACAAGATTCAAAATTCCTTCCTTGACGTCTACATAACTCGTTCCAACATATTTTCCTTGGAAGGCGGCTTTAAAGAATTCCCGATTAATCGGTGCGGCTTGAAGGTGCCTTCTCGAATGTTGAGCCACCATTGATCGCCTCATCTCTCAATAAGGATACTGACTCCTCTCAATTTTTGCTTGACGATTGCATTCCATATCATCCATAATTCGTTCCATAGCTTGAGCCAAGATTCACCACATTCGAGCTACACCGAGACTCCTCTGAAAACTTCGCATTATTTGCCTTAAGTCGCTCTGAAATTGACCCACGAGTTGTTGGCCCAATTCTAGTTCCAATGACCCTTTCTAAGACTCGTAGCATTGCTTGAGTCAATGCATGATCTTCTTCCATGTGATCGCGTGATCCGTTTCACTTTCAATTGACGAAAAGGCCCACTGCATATGATTTGGTGCTTCATAGTAGCACCTCGGCCTCTACCACGCCACGCCGCGCGCGCCCACGACCACGTCCTCTTGTACTCATGATAGCTTGTTCGTTTATCGATTACAAGTTTTATGAATCGTAAATTTTGTTTGATGTTTATTAACGATATTTTATGAGATTTGAGATATAAAGTTGTTTTTCATAGCGTGTCCTATAGTCTCAATCTCTACAGCTTTTCACATCTAAAACTAGAAGTTCTAGAGTGTTCCTATGATCATATCATAGTAATCATTTAAGCAATAAATACTTACTTGACTTGTTGCCGGATGCTTGTGGTGCCATATTGATCTTTAAAATATCATTGAACGTTTTCATACGAAATTATTTTTGAACCCAAACCACAGTAAGAGTTTTTGAACTGGCTCGATACCACTAAATGTAACACCCCAAACCCGGTCTATGCGTTGAGACTAGATTTGGTTTGTTACATGAATTGAGCTATCTTTAAATTTGCAATAAGTTGAAAACTTCAATATAAATTTTAGATTTTAAAATAAATAGAAGAGTATTTGAATTTGATAAATATTTGAAAACATTAGTTGAAAATCATTTTATTATCAAAAACCTTTAAATAGTTTGTTAAAGAGTTGACTATAATAAATATTTATAAAAGAATTCCATATACTTGAAAACCCAAATTTATTTTAATAAAGCATCATAAAATCGCAGCCCATAATTAAAAAGTCCAAAGTTTAGTTTAAATCCCAAACACACATAAAATCCATAAGATACTTATAGAGGCCCTTATTACAATAATCCATAATAGTAAAAATATACTTATTAAAAGTTCAGAGTTTAAATAACCCTCTTTCGCAGTATGGCCTCCACGAAGTCATCCTCGGCCCAAGTCCACATCAATTTCCATTACCTGAGATGAAAAAAAATTTAAAGGGGGTGAGTTACTTAGAACTCAGTGTGCAACTCACTTACCACCATTATTGGGCCAGATCATCAAGATATTATGCTGGGCTTGAGCCCAATTCAGAATTCAACAATATATCATGAATTAAAACAAATATAAATGCATGTAAAATGTAATTCCCAACCCAAACCTAATATCCATCCTCTAACACCCCCGTACCAACCATCACACCTGTGGGGATCAAGTCAACCCACCCCGCTATCACACCAATCGTAGGCATTAAGCCTTTTTTTTATAATTGTGGCATAGCCACCGAACTAGAGGCAATAAGCCGATATTGTGGCAAAGCCACCGAACTAGAGGCAATAAGCCGATATTGTGGCAGAGCCACCGAACTAGAGGCAATAAGCCGATATTGTGGCAGAGCCACCGAACTAGATTTTTGGCAACTGGCCATTCTTCTCTTCATATATCCCACCCCATGCAATCGTGCGTATATAACAAAATATAATCATATAATAATTTCTTTCATTTAACTCATAACAATGGTGGGTTTATCATTTCATTTGGCCCATAAACATAATATAGCAAATTATCTATTTAGCAATATAGTGGGCTTTGGCCCATTTACCGAACTAGAGTGTTTTGGCCCAATTTATCGAACTAGAGTATTTTGGCCCAATTTTAACGAACTAGATTATTTCGGCCCATTTTAACGAACTAGAGTATTTTGGCCCAATTTTAACGAACTAGAGTATTTCGGCTCATTTTAACGAACTAGAGTATTTTGGCCCAATTTTAACGAACTAGAGTATTTCGGCCCATTTTAACGAACTAGAGTATTTTGGCCCATTTTAACGAAATATCCAATTTATATAATAACGAATAATTTATCGAGGGCATTTCGTAATTTTCACGATTTAATCGTTTTTACGTATTTTCGTCAAAATATCAATATTTACGCTTTTACCGATCTAATCGTTTTTACGATTTACTTCATACCGAAATTTGACATCCAACCGAGAAAATAATGAGTGTGAAATTACACACCTCGTTACCGAGAGTACTAATCCTTCTCGCTCCTCGGCACCTAAAACATATTTTGATCCGTTAGGCAACTATTTCGTAAAATAATCTTAATTGGTAATAGATCCAAAATCTTACCCTATTGATTTTGAATCACTTCGATTTTTGGCTTTTCCTCGTTTATTGATTCGTTAGCCGCCGAGAATCCACCAACGATAACGGCTCGGAAGTTCGTACTACTTGAATAATGGACTTCCTTCTAAGATGGCCCGCAACCCTAGAGAAAATCCGGACCGTCGAAACCACTCTTCGTTTGAATGGGGATTTACTGGATCCGCCCCTCTTAACGTGACTAACCACCGCCCTTTTCTTCCCTATTTTGAAAGTCTTCAAGATCCAAAAGAATTTTAGTTAGATCTATAATATCAAATAATACTAGAGATTTTAAAGAGTGGGATTTCCTTACCACAATGAAACATTTCCAACGCTTCTACAATTCTCCCGATCACTCGAGTTCCGATCTCCGTTATTGCACTAAATAATAACGAAAGAAACGTTATTAGAATAAACGTTATATCAATCCAAAAAGACCCTCATAAAACCAATGATATTCGGCCATGACACTAACAATAAATCGAAAATGGAGAAGAACCCTTACCTATTTCCCACGGTCAAAAGAAAAGGATTGAGAGTGTTGTTTAATTGATGGAAGATTCGGCTTTGTATGATTAAGGAAAAGAAAATAATTTTTGGCTTATAGGCACATTAGCATTCGGCTATGGGAGTGTAGATGGAGAGAACTTCGATTGAAAAGAAATAGAATACAAGAAAAGATGGTGATGATGTTGCTTTGATTTCAAGGAGATTAGGAGAAAAAGAAAAGAAGAAGACAAGCTTTAGGAGAGATGTATATTCGGCAATGGCAAAAAGAAAAGAAAAGGATTGGCTTTTGGTATATGTGATTTTCGGTATTCAAAGAAAAGGTACAACCAAGTGCTAAAGCAATAAACAAGAATGACCAAATGGTCAAAATGATCAAGGCTTACCAAAGCAATATTCGCCAAGGAGAGATAGGTTGAGAGAATTTGCAAAAATATGCACAAAACTAAAGAAAATGACCAAAACAAAGACTAAGTTTCCTAGCAAACTATCACCAAAATTCGCTTCCCCTAGCCATAATGCCGTCCATAAGCATGGTCCATTGCCATGATTTTGTTTCCAAAATTCTCCCTTGATATGTGCCTTATGTCCCCCCTATCTTTCCTTAAGTCTTTGATTCCATGCCATAAGTTAGTTATTTCCTTAATCCATTGATACACTAACCAAAAATAACATGGTCAACACTTTCCTTATATGTTCATTGCCGACACTTCCTATCCATGTGCAGAAAATTAAAACAAAAATTTCATCTAGGTGCTATACAAGGGATTCGAACCTCTTCCCTCTTGCTATAACCCATGCGCCAATACCACCATGCCATATGCTCATCTTATGACACTCTTTAGCATATAATTTCACTTAAGTCCTAATGACATTTGTTTCATTTCAATAAATTCTCAATTAATAAATTTTATTCCTTCAAAAAAAATTCTAAACACCAAACTATGCAATTTAAATACTCGGATTTTTAGGGACATAGGCCACAATTTCGGCCCGAATATGCATCTTTAGCTCCCAATTTGTCCTACAAGACCATGTAACCTTATTTAGATATATAGAATGTAATAAAAACTACTAAAAACATAATTTACTACTTTAAGCATGAAATCCTAAATATATACTAATATGCTTTGATTTAACTATTAAACAAGCTAAAGTTATATGTAAAAAGGATGTAAATAATAATGTAATTCACTCCCCAACACTTAACATGTGTCTTGTCCTCAAGCAACCAAAACACATATATGGAAAAAAAAGGAAAATGACTTGATTTCTTTCTTCAAACACTTTACACGCACTCAAAACTTACTCTTTATGTCGTACTTCCATAAACATTGTTGAACACTAAGGTCTCGCTGAGTGGGATGTTACAAAGTTACTCCAGTCAGAAATAGTGAATGTGAGCTTTAGTGTTTAAATCTGTTAGTAAACGGCTTACATAACATAAGGCACAAACCTTGTCAATTGAGTTCACGAATTCCTATAATATCTTGAGAGTTAAATTTTGAGCTAGAAACCTCCAAATTTCCTTATATTCCACATGCAAATCCCACTGAGTTCTTCCAAACTTAGAAAATTTCTAATGGAATGCATGCTAATTAATGATTTCAGGAACGAAGATGGACCAAGCCAGACTTCGCTAGGAACTATATGAAACATGACAGTTGTTTGTATATATTGAGGGGCACCCATATAGGCCTCACCTCAGGGTTTATGTTGTTTGTATACGATATTGGGTCTCTGTTTAAATTTTTTAAATATCCGTTGGAACATAAATCTTGAAAATTTATCTCTTGTTTAATACTAGTTGTACTTCCTATTAGATTTTTAAATTCAAGTTATATAAGTATGTACTTAAACCAAAAATAGAATTTTTGTGAAAATATTCGGGTTAGTGTAGCATCCAATACCCGGACCTCTGCATTTTAGATCAAGATATGTCCATTTATAACATAAATACTAAAATATAAAAAAATGACTCTAATCAAACTTATCTTTGGCATTGTCGCTTAGGCCATATTAGTGAGAAGCACATATCAAATCTCCATAATGATCGCTTTTTAGATTCTTTTATTTTTGAACAATTTGATGTATGTGATTCTTGCTTGTTGGTAAAATAACTAAAGCCACTTTTAATAGTAAAAGTGAGCGAGCTAGTGATTTTTTCGGCATAATACATGGTGATGTATTTGGACTAATGACTACACAAGTGAGGGAAGGTTTTTGATACTTTGTTACTTACATTGATGACTTTAATAGATATGGGTATATTTTTCTTATGCGCTATAAATCTGAAGCCCTTGAAAAGTTCAAAGAATTTAAGAATGAAGTACAAAACCAATTAGTCAAAAGTATTAAGGTACTTCGATCAGATCGAAGAGGAGAATACTTAAGCTTAGAGTTTGATGAGCTTTTGAAGAAATGTGGGATTGTCTCACAACTTACACCTCTTGGTACTCCACAATGGAATGGAGTTCCTAAGAGGAGAATTTGAACATTGTTAGACATGGTTCAATCAATGATGAGTCATGTTGATTTTCCTACTTCCCTTTGGAGGCATGCACTTGAGACGATTGCCTTCACACTAAATTGTGTTCCATCTAAATCAGTTCAAAAAACACCATATGAGATGTGGACTAGGAAGCGTCCCAATATGACTTTTATGAATATTTTTGGTTGTACAACTTATGTTAAAAATCAAACGTCTAAAAAGCTTGAACCTAAATCTCAAATGTGCATTTTTTTTATATATAAAGGAAACTAAAGGATATTGTTTCTTCAATCCTATTAGGAGAAAAGTCTTTGTTCTCGGACAATAGTCTTCCTTGAGAGAGACTTTGTCTATAAGAAAGGAAGTGGTAGAAGGATTGAACTCAGAGAAATTCGAGAACAACAAAAGATCACTAAATCAGAGATAAAACAACAACAGGTTCCACAAGGTGTTACAGAACGATCAATTGTTCCGGAAACACAACCACCGCGAAGATGTTTAAGAGAACTATAACAATCCGGTTTAGACCTTAGTCAGAACAGTGGTTTCGAGACCACGAATCTGAGTTAGAAAAATATTTTAATATTATTTTCTGTATTTTTAGTATGTGAATTTACATGTGTGAAATTTTCGTAATTTAGTTTGATTGTTTGTGGGCTTAATTTGATAAAAAGACTTAATCATGTAAAATGCAAAAGTGACAATCTATATACTAATATGTTTATATTGAGTTGTTTTGTGAATATGGTGGCTTTATGAGGTAATTAAACCATTTTTATGATAATGGACATTAATGGCCTTGATATATATAAAGTTTATTTGTTAATAAAAGGTTAAATGTGTAAATTGATTAATAAGTTTATATTAAATAAAACAAAAGCATAAATTAAGCCATAAATTGTTCATCTAGCCGAAAATACAAAGAAAAAGAAAAATATAGCTTGGGTTTGGCTAAGGTTTTGGCTTGATTAAGGTATGATTTTTGTTCGGTTTTTGATAATTTTTACGTTTTTGTGATTGTTGCTTCGAGTACTGCAAAGCCCATGTTTTAATTTTAGAATTTGATGATGATTTTGTGTTTTCCCATTGATGATAGCTTGTGGTTTTTATTGTTTGAAGATGGAAAATAAAAGATAAGTGATAGATTGATATGTTTTGTCTTTGGATTTTTGATGAATTTGAGTAATTTGGGCTAAATTATGAAAACAATATTTTGAAGTACTAAAATGTGAAATAAATGAAATGTGTGGACTTAGATGAACTATAGGAAAATTCGGCCAAGGTATAGTGTGGTTAAATTTTGAATACTTTTTGTTTTGTGAAATAAGGACTAAAATGTAAAAGTGTGAAATTATAATGGCTAATGTGTAAAAAGGCCTAATTATTTGTTTGGGGATTAAATTGAATGAATGTGTGATTAAGTTAGTTAAATATGAATTTATTTAGATCAAGAACAAAAGAAAACAAAATTAGATCGGGGGAAGTCGAAAGTAGTCGAGTAGTTGATTTCATCCGTTGTTATCCAAGGAAAGTTCATAAGTAAATAAATGTTGTTAAATTTTATTGTATCTATTTTAATAGTGCCGAATTGAATTGTTATTTATGTGAATGAATATGATGAAATGAATTAAGCATGGGAGCAATATTTACGAGCCTAAAATGATCGAGATAAGTCGTCCAAAAGCCCCGTACGAACCTTAGGAATAGTTAGGATACATATGTCATGACATAGGATTCCGATATGTAATTTCGTGTAAGACCACGTTGGGACGTTGGCTTCGACTTGTGTTTACGTGTATACCATGTCTGGGACATTGGCATAATATTTGATTCGTGTAAGACCATGTCTAGGATAGTGGCATTGACATGTGATTGCATGTAAGACCAAGTCTGGGACATTGGCATTGTATGAGCCTTTTGATTATCCGAGTATCCTTATTAATTTTGAATGGTTCAACATGCATTATAGAGCTAAGATCGAATGTGAAAACGAGCTAAAAGGTTCAGGTACGTACTATGTTATATAAATATGAAAGTAAGGTAAGTATGAGTTTTTAAGATGAATATATGAAATAGGCATGATAAAAGAGAAATTTATATGTGCTTATGAGTATATATGCATTTGGCCATTGGAATGTTATTGTAAATGTGATAATATTTGATTTACAAGCATAAATAAAGTATATTTGATTAAGGTTGTTTTGATTTGGCTAGTTGATTTATTGCAAATATTTATTTGTTTATTATTTTCTTATGACTTACTAAGCTATGATAGCTTACTTTGTGTGTATGTTTATTCATTGTTTTATAGATTATTAAAGCTACGAGAAGCTCGGGGATCGTCAAAGATCATCACCACACTATCGAACTATGTTTTGGCACCTTTTAAATGTGTACATATTTGAATATGGCATGTATAGGCTAGAGAACTTAGGTGATATTTTAAGATGTGTAAATATAGCCATGTAAAATGGATTGCTAATGAATATGTTTTGGATGAGTTTAGTGTTGGAACGCCGGCACCCCCATGGCACAGCGAAATAAAATTAATCCCGGTGATCCAAACCATGAATCCATGTGAGGAACGAATCGGGGTGAAATAAAGGTTTTGAAGTTACCATAATTTCAATCTGAGTAGACAGCGACGCCTTAGCAACAAGAGTTCTGATCTACTGTCGAACCAAGCCGTAACATTTACGATGTCGGCCTCTACGTAATCCACTTTGTTTGACTATGAACGGCAGTAATCTCCAATAATTGTTTTTCAGAGGTTTTATTTGCTTGACGACTGCCAGACTTTTCCAAGCAAATTCTTAGGGTTTTTCTTCACTTATTACCTTTTATAATCGATAATTATTTTATGAATTATAAAATTAAATAAATATAATAATGTTTTAACTGAAAATTATAATTACATTAATTATACCCAAAAGTTATAATTACATTAATTATAACATGGATTTCGTAAACTATATTTATTTAAATTTATATCTGAACCAAATTCATATATTAATTCTCATTATGTGTACAACATCCTTGTACATATAATATATTCAATATTTGATTTCCCAATTCAATTAATTCTTTAATTAATTTAATTTATGTGACAATCAAACACAATACCAACTATGTTTCATTCCGTTCATTTCAACCATGGGGTGTGACACTGTAGGTTCTTGTAACGTTAGCAGTAATACTAGAACGATTCTAATGTCACAAACAATGAGTGACATCTAGCAATGCATCATTGCTACCTAAGTTACAAGAAGTCATGATTTGACATAACTTTTTGTGATTAACCTTTCATGCATTAATCTTTAAGTCCTTTATCTCTGGAATGGATAGAAGTCATGGAATAGTCACACTTGTATAGTCCATTCCATGTTTCTTGATATCTTGAGTAGACTATGATATACAAATTAGTATGACATCTCATGTCAACTTATTTGAGCATGACCATGCATTTCTAGTCTCACTCAATCAAGTGGCCTAAGATATTACTCCCATTATGTGGGAGGACTTATCTATATTGATCAACAATATCCTCTACATAGATTGTGGTATATCCAACATCAGCCTTTATAGAACAACCAGTTACGGTGTATGTTTGACTGTATCAAAATATACGACTCACGATGTTGGAATAATGATTATCTCAAGTCTATGGATTATATGCATATTAATCACTATGAGTAATGTTGTGACAATTACATAATAATCCAAGAAACATACTCATAGCGGTCAGTCCAATATGTTGTTCTTTAACACACATATTCATGCATTGATTTTGACACTCCATATCAATGAAAACTCTTTATCATCAATCAACTACATGTTAGTCTTAATGCATTATTGTTGTCCTAGTCAACAATAATACTTGACTAAGGATATTTTAAGAATAATCATATTATTCTCAGGACATTATTAAAATAGTTTATTTGTAAACATAGAAGGAAAAACTGAAATAATAATGACAACACTTTATATTAATAAACATGGTAAATCAAGTATGTTATTACAACCATCTCATGATTGATCTTTGGGCATATTCTTACAACTCCCACTAGCACTAAGACCAATCAGTCACATATTTAATACCAAGCAACTTAGTGTGACGATCATGCTTCTGCTGTGTAAGAGGCTTAGTCAGGGGATTAGCAATGTTATCATCTGTAGGTACTCTGCATATCTCAACATCTCCTCGATCGATAATCTCTCGAATAAGATGATAGTGCCTAAGTATATGTTTGGATCGCTAGTGAGATCTAGGTTCTTTAGCTTGTGCAATAGCTCCATTGTTATCACATCAGAGTTCTATAGCATCTGATATGCTAGGCATAACCCCTAGTCCAGTAATGAACTTCTTGATCCAAACCGCTTCTTTTGCTACCTCACTGGCTATAATATACACGGCCTCTATTGTAGAATCGGCTATTGTACTTTACTTTGAACTCTTCCAGCTCACAGCACCACCATCAAGGCGAAACACAAATCTTGATTGTGATCGAGAATTGTCCTTGTCCGTTTGGAAGCTGGCATCAGTGTAACCTTTTACACTTAACTATTCCTCACCTCCATATATTAGGAACGTATCCTTAGTTCTTCTTAAGTACTTAAGGATATTCTTGACTGTGGTCCAGTGACCTTCACCGGGATCTACTTGGTACCTGCTCATCATACTTAAGGCATACTAGACATCTAGACGGGTACATAACATGGCATACATGATAGATCCAATAGCAAAAACATATGGAATTTTACTCATGCGTTCTCTCTCTTGTGAAGTTGAAGGAGACATTTCCTTCAAGAGTGAAATACCATGTCTCATAGGTAGGAATCCTCTTTTAGATTCTTCCATACTGAACCTTTTCAGTACTTTATCTATGTATGTACTTTGGCTTAGACCTAGTAGTCGTCTTGATCTATCTCTATAGATCTTGACTCCTAAAATGTAAGTAGCTTCGCCTAAGTCCTTCATAGAAAAACAACTTCCTAACCAAGTCTTAATAGACTGCAAGGTAGGTATGTCATTTCCCATGATAAGTATGTCATCCACATACAGTACCAAGAATGTGATAGTGCTCAAACTAACTTTCTTGTAAACACATAGTTCATCTTCATTTTTGATAAAACCAAACTCTTTGATTGCATCGTTAAAATGAAGATTCCAACTTCGAGAAGCTTACTTTAATCCATAAATGGATCTTTGTAGCTTATAAATCTTTCTAGCATCCTTTGGATTAACAAAACCTTCAGGTTGTGTCATGTACACATCCTCTTCAAGTTTCCCATTAAAGAAAGCTATTTTGACGTCCATCTGCCAGATTTCATAATCATGAAATGCAGCTATGGCGAGCAAGATCCTGGTGGATTTAAACATAGCTACAGAGAAAAGGTTTCATCATAGTCAACACCATGAATTTGGCAAAAACCTTTAGCGACTAATCGCCCCTTGTATGTTTGTACATTACCATCCATGTCGGTTTTCTTTTTGAAAACCCACTTGCACCCTATAGGTTTAGCCCCTTCGGGTGGGTCAATCAAAGTCCATACTTGATTTTCATACATGGAATCCATCTCAGATCTCATGGCCTCAAGCCATTTCTCAGAGTCTGGGCTCATCACCGCTTCTTGATAAGTCCTAGGATCATCTTGATCTATAAGAAGAACGTCACCATGCGTTGTAATGAGAAATCCATATCTCTCAGGTGCATGGCATTCTTTTAAAGATCTTCGTGGTGGTTGTGTTTCTACAGCAGTTACTTGTTCCTCAGTTTTTTGTGGAATTTGCTTTTGTTCTATCTCTGGTTCAGTGGTATCTTGTGATTCTCGAATTTCTTCAAGTTCAATCTTTCTCCCACTTCCTTTTCTAGAAATAAATCTCTCTCTAGGAAAACACCAGTCTGAGCAACAAACATTTTGTTCTCAGTGGGATTAAAGAAATAATAACCTTTAGTTTCTTTCAGATACCCCACAAAAATACACCTTTTAGATTTGGGTTCAAGCTTAGTAGACGTCTGACATTTAACATAAGCTTCACAACCCTAAATTTTCATAAAAGACATACTGGGACATTTCCCAGTCCACATCTTATATGGCGTCTTTTGAACCGATTTAGATGGAATATGATTTAGTGTGAAAGCAGTTGTCTCAAGTGTATGTCCCCAAAAGGAAGTCGGTAGATCAGCATGACTCATCATGGATCGAACCATGTCTAGTAGGGTTTGATTTCTTCTCTCAGAAACTCCATTGCATTGTGGAGTAGTAGGAGGAGTAAGTTGTGAGACAATCCCACATTCCTTCAATAGATCATCAAACTCTAGGCTCAAATACTCTCCTTCTTGATCAGATCGAAGTGACTTGATAATTTTGCCTAATTGATTTTGTACTTCATTTTTGAATTCCTTGAACTTTTCAAGGGACTTAGACTTATGGCGCATGAGATAAACATACCCATATCTGCTAAAATAATCAGTGAAAGTAATGAAGTATTGAAATCCACCTCTGGCCTGTGTATTTATTGGTCCACATACATCAGAATGTATTAGGCCCAATAAATCACTAGCTCGTTCACTTTAACCAGTAAAAGGAGATTTAGTCATTTTTCCCAATAAGCAAGATTCATATACTTCAAATTGTTGAAAAACAAATGAATCTAAGAAACCATCTTTATGGAGTATGGATATGCGTCTCTCACTTATGTGGTGCAAATGACAATGCCAAAGATAAGTTTGATTTGAGTCATTTATTTTAGATCTTTTAGTATTTATATTGTAAATAGGATTCATTTGATCTAAAATATAGAGGCCATTAATCAATTGTTCTGAACCATAGAAAACATTATTGAGATAAAAGAAACAAAAATTATTCTTAATAATTATCTCAAAACCAATTTTGTCTAAACAAGAAATTGAAATAATGTTTTTAGTCAAACTGGGCACAAAATAACAATCCTCTAAAAATAAATCAAGTTCACTAGGCAAAGATAAAGTATATGTTCCCACAGCTAATGCAGTAACCTTTGCTCCATTTCCAACTCGCAGGTCCACATCTCCTCTAGCCAACGCCTACTCCTTTGTAGTCCCCATGTAAGTACAAATATGAGAACCACAACCAGTATCTAATACCCAAGAAGTAGTAGTTGATAAATTAATATCAATAACATAAATACCTGAAGCAGACGTTCCGCTTGTTTTGGCCTTCTTGACTTCCTCAAGATAGATAGGGTAGTTTGGCTTCCAATGTCCAGTCACACCATAATGAAAGCAGTTTCCTTCCTTAGACACTCCACCTTTAGGTTTCATTGCAGCCTTTCCTTTGCCAGGCTTGGGCTTACCTTTGCCCTTGGGCTTTGTCTGAACTTTAGCCTTTCCCTTGCCCTTGTTGTTACGGACCATCAGTATGGGCTTGGGTCCAACCTTTTTCATGTTACCTTCAGTAGTTCATAACATATTGAGCAAAGTGGCAGAGTCTTGTCAATTTCATTCATATTGAAATTAAGGACAAACTGGCTGTAGCTATCCGGCAACGATTGTAGAATAACATCAGTGGCCAACTCTTGGCCCAATGGAAAACCAAGCTTAGACAGACTTTCAATATAGCCAATCATCTTAAGGACATGAGGTTCTACTAGGCTTTCTTCAGCAAACTTACATTGGAAAAAGGCTGACAGATATCGAACCTCTCTTGCCGTGCTTGCCCCTGATAAAGTTCTTTCAGGTGCTTGTTCATATCATAAGCAACCATGTCCTCTTGTTGCTTCTGAAACTCAGGATTCATAGTGGCAAGCATAAGACATCCAACATCTACCATGTCATCGAGATACTTCTTGTAAGCATCTCTATCAGTTCTCGAGGCATTAATAGGTGGTTCATTAGGAAGTGGTTGTTCAATGACATACAATTTCCATTCTTGTTTGAGGACAATCCTCAAGTTACGGAACCAGTCAAGAAACTTCAAACGATTCAATTTGTCCTTCTCAAGGACTGTTCACAATGAGAGTGTGCTAGTATTTACAGCCATAATATATCTACAACAATTAAATATGCGTGTGAGTAAATTTACCAAGTTTATATCAATCATTAAAAAGACTTTATTAAATGATGATCCCACTATTTTATTTCATAATTAATAACCCTCATATATTAATTTCGAAAAAAACTTTCTCCAAAGTATTTCTAGTGGGTTAAGGATCCATATTTCACCTCCTCTTAAGTCAGCTTTGGCTTTACTCTCAAGACTATGGTTATTTAGGTAAGCAACCTTTGCTAATTACATCATATGTAACTCCTAATATTTGGTGAACAACTCTTGTTCTATTCATCTTATGATTTATCCAATTTAATTGCCTCTAGGTTTCTAGTCCTATTAGAGTAACCTAGTTAAGTCATTAACCAATTTTTAAACAGCGAATATCACTTGTTTATTCTTCGCGTTTAACCAAGATAAATACTAGTACTTTGCTTTGGCATAACCTACATAGTATTGATCGAGGCCTTAACGAGGGCAAAATTCGAAGGCCATGTTGACTTAATATTTTAATAGAGGGATTTTATTAAGGATGTTCCATCTCACCAATTATGGTCTACTTTAGTCCATTTAGTCTTTTAATTGAGCTCATCAATTAATGGGGTTTATTATTAAATTTTAATATATAAAATTAGCATGATTTAGACATCCATAGCATTTCATACATGAATAAATAAAGTAATAAATAAATGCAATAGTTATAGCCCATAAACTAAGGTGATTCAACCCAAGCCAATGGGAGAACCAAAAGGAAACCTAAAGGTGTAAGCAGTTTCACAAACTATCAATCCACAATAGTTGTCCCAACTTCCTTCTCGTCTAGCCCACAGCAACTCTTGCCAATTACAATATGCAGAAACTCGTTTTACATACGAGGGAGTACGATGAGAAGAGAAATACAAGAGAATAGTAGTAAGGCACGGCACGTAGGCCGTATTTATATATATAAAATTACAACCTTTTATCAAATGGGCCATCGGGCTATAACTATGCATTTCAAATACCGTGCATGTCAAAAATAGCATACATAATTCAATGATTTTGCTAAGCTGAATTATAAAATATCCTTTCAACCTTTTGTGGCCCATCAAGTTTATAAATTTCTTTTATTAACAAAACATATTGTAATAAGAAGATGGGGTCTGAGGCGGTCGGAGCCCCCGCAGTACAAACCGCATACCCTAGTCAAATGAAACCTCACAATTTGATAACTTTTATCAACAGAATCGTGTTTTCAGGATTTTAATCCTTAAGGTTTCATATCGGAACAACCCTTGTTCCACCAACCAGTTAACCCTTACTGGAAACTGTAAATACCACCGTCGCAATATTACAGATTTGTTAATAGTTAACAGTAATAACATAAAATCGAATAGGCCACAACACCATGATTAACATTTAATCAATTATCGAAAGGAACAGTTATCAGGTTATGCTTAAACGGTTTAAACAACCGAAAATGTAGTAAAATTAAAGCATGCATCTCATACAATTGCATCACCCAAGCATTTAAACCCGAGTCCGTATCACACAAGTGGCTCTGATACCACTGTTGGAACGACGGCACCCCCATGGCACAGTGAAATAAAATTAATCCCGACGATCCAAACCATGAATCCATGTGTAAGGAATGAATTAGGGTGAAATAAAGGTTTCGAAGTCACCGAAATTTCAATCTGAGTAGACAGCAACACCTCAGCAACAAGAGTTCTGATCTACTGTCGAACCAAGCTGCAACCTTTACGATGTTGGCCTCTACGTAATCCACCTGGTTTGACTATGAACGGAAGAAATCTCCAAAAACTATTTTTCAGAGGTTTTATTTGCTTGACGGTTGCTAGACTTTTCCAAGAAAATTCTTAGGGTTTTTCTTCACTTATTACCTTTTATAATCGATATTTATTTTATGAATTATAAAATTAAATAAATATAATAATGTTTTAACCGAAAATTATAATTACATTAATTATACCCAAAAAGTTATAATTACATTAATTATAACATGGATTTCGGTAAACTATATTTATTTAAATTTATATACCGAACCAAATTCATATATTAATTCTCATTATGTGTACAACATCCTTGTACATATAATATATTCAATATTTGATTGCCCAATTCAATTAATTCTTTAATTAATTTAATTCACGTGACAATCAAACACAATACCAACTATGTTTCATTCTGTTCATTTCAACCATAGGGTGTGACCCTGAAGGTTCTTGTAACGTTAGCAGCAATACTAGAACGATTCTAATGTCACAAACAATGAGTGGGATCTAGCAATGCATCATTGCTACCTAAGTTACAAGAAGTCATAATTCGACATAACTTTTTGTGATTAACCTTTCATGCATTAATCCTTAAGTCCTTTATCTCTGGAATGGATACAAGTCATGGAATAGTCACACTTGTATAGTCCATTCCATGTTTCTTGATATGTTGAGTAGACTATGATATACAAATTAGTATGACAGCTCATGTCAACTTATTTGAGCATGGCCATGCATTTCTAGTCTCACTTAATCAAGTGGTCTAAGATATTACTCCCATTATGTGGGAGGGACTTATCCTATATTGATCAACAATATCCCTCTACATAGATTGTGGTATATCCAACATCAGCCTTTATAGAATAACCAATTACGGTGTACGTTTGACTGTATCAAAATATACGACTCACAATGTTGGGATAATGATTATCTCAAGTCCAAGGATCATATACATATTAATCACTATGAGTAATGTTGTGACAATTACATAATAATCCAAGAAACATACTCATAGCGGGTCAGTCCAATATGTTGTTCTCTAACACACATATTCATACATTGATTTTGACACACCATATCAATGACAACTGTTTATCATCAATCCACTACATGTTAGTCTTAATGCATTATTGTTGTCCTAGTCAACAATAATACTTGACTAAGGATATTTTAAGAATAATCATATTATTCTCGGGACATTATTATAAAACAGTTTATTTGTACATACAGAAGGAAAAACTGAAATAATAATGACAACACTTTATATTAATAAACATGGTAAATCAAGTATGTTATTACAACCATCTCATGATTGATCTTTGGGCATACTCTTACATTTAGTTCATGCTTATTGATGCATAAGTTGGAAAGATATAATGTGCTCATGAATGGCTAATGAAATGGTACATAAATAGGTGAGTACATGTTTGATTTTGGATTTTTAAATGATGTGAAATTGCTATGAATTGAAGTGGTTTAGATGAAGTATTAGTTATATGTTTATGATGGGAAGTTGATACTTGAAATTGGTATAATTGAGTAAGAATTGTATATGAAAATGGATGCTGTGGTTAAGAGTCAAATTGTGCATGTTTTAGTATGTTGTGTATGCTTTTGGAATATGAAATTGGATTGGTTTGGTGCTTATAGGTTTGACTCAAATTTTAGGTTACAAATTGGCCTTGCAAATGGCCTATATTTGCCCACACGGTTGAACACACGGGCGTGTATCTTGACCGTGTCTCTTAAGTTTGTAATTCGAAGCAAGTTAGACTCGTACATGGGCTAGAAACATGGTGTATGACAGGCCGTGTGAATTAAGTCCGTGTTTCGGTCGTGTGGACAAGTCAGTAGGTATGCCCTGTTTTGCCACGGCTTAGACACATGGGTGTGTCTGATACCGTGTGAGGCACACGACCTACCCACATGGGCATGTGACCTCTGTAACTTTGAAAAATGTTTGATTTTTGAAAAAATTTTGTATGTGCTCAGTTTAGTCCCGGTCCCTTCCCAATGCATGTTTAAGGTTTCGTAGACCTATTTAAGAGACTCTATGTATATAATTTGTTATGATATGATATTGTTGTATTTATGTTTTTAAAATGATCATAAAATTTTTGTTATATCCGATAATGCTTCTTAACCCTAGACCAGCGATGGTTGTGGGTTAGGGGTGTTACAAGAACACCATGTACCTAAGAGATATGAATTTCTCATTACAACACATGGTGATGTTCTACTTATGGATCAAGATGAGCCTAGGACTTATCAAGAAGCGGTGGTGAGCCTAGATTTTGAGAAATGGCTTGATTTCATGAGGTCTGAGATGGATTCAATGTTAGAAAACCAGGTATGTATCTTGGTTGACCCACCTAAAGGGGTTAAACCCATAGGGTCCAAGTGGGTTTTCAAAAAGAAAACTGACATGGATTGTAATGTACAAACACATCAAAGGGCGATTAGTCACTAAAGGTTTTTGCCAAGTTCTTGGTGTCGACTATGGCAAAACTTTTTCTCCTATTGCCATGTTTAAATACATTTAGATCTTACTTGCAATAGTTGCATTTTGTGATTATAAAATCTGGCATATGGACTTCAAAACAACTTTCCTTAAGGGGAAACTAAAAGTGGGTGTGTACATGACACAAAGATGCTGGAAAGATATGCAAGCTTCAAAGATCCATTTATAGATTGAAGCAAGATTCTTGAACTTGGAATCGTAGTTTTAATGATGCAATCAAAGAGTTTGGTTTTATCAAAAATGAATATGAGTCTTGTGTTTACAAGAAAGTTAGTGGAAGCACTATTGCATTCTTGGCATTGTATGTAGATGACATACTTATCGTAGGAAATGGCATACCTACCCTATAGTCTGTTACGAATTAGTTATGGAGTTGTTTTTCTATGAAGGATTTAAGCGAGGTCACATACATACTAGTAGTCAAAAATCTATAAAGATAGATTAAGATGACTCCTAGTTCTAAGCTAAAGTACATAAATAGATAAAGTACTAAAAAGGTTCAACATGGAAGAATGTAAGTGATGATTCTTACATTTGAGACATGGTATTTCACTCTCGAAGGAAATGTATCCTTAAAATCCACAAGAGAGCAAGATTCCATATGTTTCGGTTACTAGGTCTATCATGTATCATGCATGACGATTCGGTACCAAATAGATCCCAGTGAAGGTCATTAGATCATGGTTAAAAATATCCTTAAGTACTTGAGAAGGACTAAGGATACATACCTTATATATGGAGGTGAGGAAGAGCTGAGTGTAAAAGGTTACACTAGTGCTAGCTTCCAAATTGATAAGGATGATTCACGATCATAATCAGGTTTGTGTGTTGCCTTAATGGTGGCGTTGTGAGCTAGGGACTGCCTCCGGATGTACCAACGTCCAAAGTATGAATACTACTTTAAAATATAGATTTACGAGGCAGTATCCATGTAACGGGATTTTTGTACAAGTGTATACAGTCGTTCAAGTAATAAGTAAGTAAAATGAGTTATCGTCTCCACAAGGACTGCGTATGTTAATCAATTATCTGCAAAATTTTAAGTTAACAACTTGGTGATAAAAACACAATATTTGAATGATGATGATTAAACTAGATTAATTTATCTAAATGTAAGATTGATCCCTAATGCAATTTTAAGCTAAGTATGCAAAATTATCTAAATGTATGAATGGATTTTAGCAACAAGAACACGACTTCAACAATCAATAACATGTATATGCTAGGATAATCACATTAAGAAAATCAATTCATTTCTATCATGCTTAACAGTGTTCGAAAAACATTCTATGGCAACTCGATCTTTCATGAGTTTGGAAACAAAAATAAGTCTTTTCGGAATATTTTCCTTAGTGAAATATGCATTTTACTGATCATATTAAACGAATGGTTTCTTAGTATTTATGTGAGGTAATAGGGACATATTAAGTTTGAAATAGTTGAATCACATAAACCTAAAATCTATGCTAGATAATAGAGCTAATTAAAGTTATTATGAACCTTCAATTTAGTCGGGTTTAATGATCTAAATTAAGCATGCACTTTTCAATTTATTGTGTCTACTAGCCTTAGTATGGTTAGGATCACTCAGCTAATCTGAATGCATCCAATCACATATGAATGAAATACATATTGATTTTAATTGAAAACATGATTGAATGAGGCATAAACACTTTAAAAATGATTCAAAAAAATATTATTGAATTAACGAGATCATCCTAGCTAAATAGAATTAAGCTATCATTGTTGATGAAAAAAACATCAAAAAACTCATCGTAAACATGATTAAGTTAAACAACTAGTAAGGAAAAGAGTAAACTCTATTTCAATTCAGCAGCCTTTTAGATTTGGATTGAAATTGTTCCACTGATCCGCCTATTGATCTTTTGCTAATGGTTCCTCAAGGTGGCCAGCTAAGAGGTGATCTTTTCAACGCTTTTTATTGGCTAAAATGGAAGCAAAAATGAAATGGATATGCATGGGGAGAAGAGAACAAAAGAGGGAATGAGAGAATGAATGATGTTTGTAAAATGAAGGATGAATGATGTGAGGGATGTTTTGAGAGGTAAGAGTAGTGTGATACTTATAGGTGAGTTTGTGTAACACCCCAAACCCAGCCCATACGATACGATCGAATCCGGTATGTCACAGGGTGATGTAAAATCGAGTCTAGTTAAAATTAGGGAAAAAAACTGGAGATTTTAGAAAACTTTTCGATTATTACGTAGTCTTGAAAACATCGAAGTATATTATAATGAAACTCTCAATTTGTGAAACCGACCGCTCTTTATTTAAGTTGATTCTTGGAAAGAAAAAGTTTCGTTTATGTTACCTTATATTTAAGAGAAAACACCGCTTTCACTTTATAATTAAACTGCCGTAGTGTCGAATGTGATATAAACAGTAACTAATAAAAACTGAAGTTAGCTTTGAGAGGCCTTATTACATAACAAAAGTCCGAAGTTAAAATAAACTTATAGTAATGCCAAAACTATAAAGGAATGAAAACGAGATTATGGCCTCCACAAGCCCGCCACTGCTCCACATCCACGAGCTACTTCTCGCCTGAAAAGTTAAAGAAAGGGGGTGAGTCACCAAGACTCAGTGTGTAAATTTTCCCACATTATACATATGGCATGTAGCCCACAGTCACACATTGGCCTTAGCCCACATATCAACATACAATATATGAATGCAATTAGCCCAACCCAAACCTAGTTTTCCATCCTTTACACACCAACCCGTACCAGCCTATCACACCGTGGGGATTTCTACAATCAACCCTCCATCCGCTACACTCCATTTCGATAGTCATGCTGCCAATTATACACAATCACTAGGTGACCAAATAATTCAACGTGGCACAACCACCGATCACTAAGTGTCCAAATCAAATATATATATCGTGGCAAAGCCACTGATCACAATGTGACCAAAAGTAATGTATGAACATATATATATCGTGGCAAAGCCACCGATCACTATGTGACCAATTAATCATGCACTTCCCCTTCATACCAAACCCGTACCCACTGATCTACGTACAAATCCTGATGAATGCAGCATGCTATTCATAACACATCATTTTTCCATTCATAGATTCGGCTATGCAAAGAAAATGATACGATCAATGCACTGCAATCCTAGCCTACCCTCAGGGCATCACGACCGCTCTACAAAGCCCTTTTTCTGGCTTTTCAGCCCATACAAATGTTAGTACAAATAAAGTATAGTGTGTGAAGGTTTACACATCTGGTAACACACAAAACGACACTCTCTATGTCGATACTATCCCTAGCCGTCACAACTGCTATCTGCCTACTATTTTGTTCAGAAGCCGGCCCACAACCCGGTGGCCAATCTCGAACAGCAAACACCATACGCTTCTTGAACTTTGGGGCTGGGACTATAGATCCAACCCCCTCCTTTGCCTGATCGGTGTTAGATTCCATCATAGATCTTATCAGATGTTACTATCAGAAATCATAGTTGTCAAACCCCAAAGTAGGGTTATGGTACCAAGTATGACAGTGAACTTAAATACCATCCAAAGAGAACCCTTACTTTGAAATCCCGAAAGAAGAAATACGGTTCAAAGGTTAGAGATCTCTTGCTGAGAAACCTAGGCGATCAGATCTCCTTCAAATCTCGGTATGCCGCCCAAAAAGAACACGAGATCAGTGAGAAACATCAATCTAATGATGGCCTTAACAACCAACTAGCCATCCAGCTTTGGCCCCCGAAAACCAAAAGAGATTATAAACATTAATAAAAGTCGACACTTGCCTCAATAGAAGATTTGATTAACACTTAGGAGAATTCGGCACTAGCCCAATAGTAAACAGGATTCGACAATGATTAAGGTAGAAAAGAACTGGTTGAGAAAGCCGAAAAGAAAGATAAAGATACTTCAGATAGAGGCTTAGTCATTTTCGTCTTTTCAAGATCAATCAGCTATGGTACGAAATTGGAGATGAGAATAGAGTTAGGAATTTTTGGCTTTGGCAGAAAAAGAGAAGAAGAACCCTCAATTGCCGAAAATAGGAGGAGATAAAAAACTATGCTCTTCGAAAAATAATGAAAATTCGGCACACCCTTAGCCACATCTAGCTGATTTCCCTCATTGCACTCAGTGTCCCACATTCGGCCACCTCTTCCACCTCTATCCTATCCCACATTTTCCTCTTATCCTCATCTTCCTATCTTCTGACTCAATCCACACTCACTCCTGTAGAGTCCCAGCTGAAACCACCTCTCCACTCCTCAGGCACATATTATAAAAAAAGTCCTTTTGCTTAACATAGGATTCGAACCTACTCACTCCAAACCCCCTTGTGGCATCACTTACCTATACCCTTAGTGGCGCCTCCTTGCCACTTTACCAATTAAATTCTTGTGCTAATTTCCCCACTGAAGCACCCTTGAGGCCCACTTTACCTAATTCTCCCTTGCAGTGTCTGAAAACAAAATTCCTACCAAGGCTCAGGCTTAACCTCAAGCCTTCCTGAAAGTTCTAAACACACCAGACACACACACACAACATGGCATACACACACAACACATCACAAATGCATAGGCCCCAATCTAGGATGTTACAGTTCTACCCCCTTAAAATAATTTCGTCCCCAAAATTTCCTGGTCAAAAGAGGTGAGGGTATTACTGTCGTATAACATCCTCTGGCTCCCATGTAGCTTCCTCTGACCCGTGATTCCGCCACAGAACCTTAACCAAAGGAACCGATTTCCTTCGTAAAACTTTAACATCCCGCTCCAAGATCTGAACTCATTCTTCTTCAAAAGATAATTCAGGCTTTACTTCGAGTTCCTCCAACGGTATCACATGAGATGGGTCTAAACGGTAACGTCACAACATTGATATATGGAACACATCATGAATCTTACTTAGCTCCGCAGGTAGCTCAAGCTGATAAGCAACTGGTCCTACACGCTTCAACACCCGATAAGGCCCGATGAACCTAGGGCTTAGCTTACCCTTCCGTCCAAACCTTAGAATTTTCTTCCACGGTGATACCTTCAAGAAAACCTGATCACACACTGTAAATTCTATGTCCATCCACTTCAGGTCAGCGTAGGACTTCTACCTATCCGACGTTTCCTTCAACCTAGCCCGAATCAACTCAACTTTACTCTCTGTTTCCAATACTAGTTCTGGACCCAATAACTATCGTTCACCCAATTCTGTCCAACATGTAGGAGTACGACACTTTCGCCCGTACAATGCCACATATGGTGCCATCCGAATGCTGGACTGGTTGCTATTATTATATGCGAATTCTACCAATGGTAGGAATTCCTCCCAGCTACCTTTGAAATCAATAATGCAACCTCTCAACATGTCTTCCAAAATCTGTATCAACCTTTACATTGTCCAGTCATCTCAGATAAAGCGCCGCATTTAAAATCTAATTTTGTACCCAACACTTGATGCAATGCCCTCCAAAATCTTGACGTAAACCTAGGATCTCTGTCTGAGATAAAGGACACAGGTACTCCATGCAACCTTACAATCTCCGCTATATACAACTTCACCAACCTTTGCAGAGAGTACTCAACCCGAACCGGTATAAAATGAGCGGACTTCATCAATCGATCTACGACTACCCATATCGAATCCTTCTTAATAGGAGTAAAGTGTAGCCCACTAACAAAATCCATAGTGATTCTCTCCCATTTCCATTGTGGAATCTTCAGCGGCTGCAATAACCCTGAAGGCAACTGATGCTCTGCCTTTACCTGCTGACATGTTAAACATTTACCCACAAATTCGGTTACCTCTCACTTCAGACCTGGCCACCAAAATTGTTCTCGTAAATCTCGATACATTTTACTTCCTCCTAGATGCATAGCATATGGGCTACTATGCGCTTCCTGAAGGATCATCCACCTCAATTCTGTGTCCCTCGGTATACAAACCTTCTTTCGAAAACACAGAACCCCGTATCATTTAGATTATAGTCCCCTACTTCACCATGTTGCACTTGAGATAGTCGGGCACTCTAGTCATCCTACAACTGCTTCTCTTTAATCTGATTTATCCATGTCGGCTTTACCTGAAGCTCAGCTAATAAACTCCCATCCTCATACAAGCTCAGATGAGCAAACATTGCTCTCAGATCTGAGATTACCTTCTGACTTAGTGCATTCGCCACCACGTTAGCTTTAACTAGATGGTATTCAATCGAACAGTCGTAATCCTTTAGTAGTTCAATCCACCTCCTCTGCCTCAAGCTCAACTCCTTCTAGGTGAGGAGATATTTCAAGCTCTTATGATCTGTATAAATGATGGACTTCTCTCCATACAGATAGTGTCTCCAAATTTTCAAAGGAAAAACCACCACTACCAACTCTAAATATTGGGTGGGATAATTCAGCTCATGAGTTCTTAACTGTCGAGACGCATAAGCAACCACTCTTCCACCTTGCATTATCACACATCCTAACCCAGTGTGTAATGCATTACAATAAACCACGAACTCCTTTCCAGCCTTCGGTTGAATCAAAACTAGAGTTTCCGTCAACACCGTCTTCAGTTTTTCAAATCTTTCTTGTTGCTTGTCACCCCACACAAAAAGTACTCCCTTCCTCAACAACTTGGTTAAAGGTGCCGCAATCAAGGAGAATCCCTCAACGAACCTCCTATAATAACCAGCAAGACCCAGGAAACTCTGAATTTCTATCACCGACCTGGGTGATTTCCAATCCATGATAGCTTCAACCTTCCAAGGATCAACTCTGACCCCTTCTGTCGACACAATGTGTCCTAGAAAAGTAACTTCACTTAACAAAAATTCACACTTATTGAATTTTGTGTTCAATTGTTTCTCCCTCAGGATTTTTAGTACCACTCGCAGATGCGAATCATGCTCCTCCTCTGACCTTGAATATACCAGGATATCATCTATAAATACTACCACGAATCGGTCCAAATAGTGTTGGAACACCCGGTTCATTATATCCATAAACGCTGCTGGTGCTTGGTCAACCCAAACGGCATTACCAAGAATTCGTAATGGCTATAACGGGTCCTGAAAGCTGTCTTATGAATATCCGATTCTTTGACCTTAAGTTTATGGTATCCTGATCTCAAATCTATCTTTGAGAACACTGACACCCCTTTCAGTTGATTGAACAAGTTATCAATCCTTGGCAACAGATACTTGTTCTTGATAGTCAACTTGTTCAGCTGACGGTAGTCAATGCACATACGCATTGATCCATCCTTCTTCTTGACAAATAGCACCGGTGTTCCCCAAGGTGATACACTTGGTCGGATGAAACCCTGATCCAACAATTCCTGAATATGGGCTTTCAGTTCCACCAACTCCTTCGGCCCCATTCGATATGGTGCAATGGATACTGGTGCTATTCTCGAAAGAAGATCAATTCCAAATTTCACCTCACGATCCTAAAGTAGTCTAGAAAGTTCTTTTGGGAAAACGTTAGAAAACTCCCTCACCGGTCTAACACTCCCCACAGTTGAATCTTGCACCTATAAAGCACAAACAAATGCTACGAACGCCCTACACCCTTTTCTCATCATTCTTTCAGCCTTTAGAGCGGATACGATGTTAGACAAGTAGTTCCTCCGTTCACCTATCACCACCACCTCATCCTCTTGACTAGTCTTTAGTACCATATGCTTGGCTGCACAATCTAGATTCGCTCGATATTTCACTAACCAGTCCATACCCAAGATTAGATCGAACTCCCCAAAAGGCAGTTCCATTAAATCCACAAAAAAAAAACTACCCCTTACACTTCTAGAGGTACATCCCTATACAGTCTGTTCACCACTACTGACTGACCTAATGGGCTAATTACAACAATCTCCCTAGGAATAATCTCAAAGTCTATACTTAAAGTTCCAGAGACTATACTATCAACATAAGAGTGCGTCGATCCAATGTTAATTAATGCAAAAAAAAGGAAAACCAAAAATTAGGAACGTACCGATGCATCCCCCTCCTCTCGACGTCTTGCTGCATAGACCAACACCGGTTATCTTGCTTCGGTGTTTCCTACACCTCGGCCTTGTGTTCTACGGTCCCAACTATAACCATCACCCCCTCTGGCTGGACCGCGACCTCTCTGCGGTTGTGGACCTCCTCTACCAGGCTAAGTGTTAATCTGTCCTACCGGCCCTAGGCCACCCCGATCTTGTGGACAGTCTCTAACCTGATGATCCGAGGACCCATACCTAAAACATTTCCTGTCCTCTATCCAACATTCACCCGAATGAAATTTATTACACCGGCCACACCTCTGAGGTTGACCATTACCACCAGATCTCACACCCTGACTCGGCCCATCCATCTTAGGTCTTTTCTGGAAACGCCCCTCTGACCCTGATGACCCAACATTCCTCTTATTCCTATCCCTGTCTCTATCATTATTCCGCTTTAGGGTTCGTTTAACATCCTCGGCTATCTTAGCCTTTTCCACTAAAGCTGCAAATTCGCGCTCTCGTTGTGGAGCTATCAACACACGCAGATCATCCCTCAGGACATCCTCAAATTAAACACAACGCTCATGTTCCGTGGCCACTATCCCTCGTGTGTAATGACTCAAACGCAGGAATTCCACTTCATATGCAGCTACCAATCTATTTCCCTATATCGATTCAGAAATGCCCTACGCTACATATCTACATAACTCGATCCGATGTACTTACTCTGGAATGTCGACTTGCAGAACTCCCAAGTAATACGGTCAGCCACCGCACCATCCCTGACCGTAAGCCACCATTAGTACGCCTCATCCCAAAGAAGAGACGTCACTCCCTTCAACTTCTCCTCTTCCGTGAAGTCGAGATCATCCATTATATGCTCTACTGCTTCCATTCAGTACTCAGCTGTACTAGGAGCTACACTGAAAATTCCCTTAAACACTTCTGCCCAATTGGCTCTAAGTCACTCCGGCACAGATTTCTAAGCTCTTGTACCCATGCTTGCTCCCGTAACTCCCTCAAACACTCGGAGCATCACCTGAGACACCGCATCGTCTCCACCCGTTTGGTCCTGATACTCGACCTCCACAACTGGGGGCACTATTACCTCATGTCCTGACTCATGACCGGACCCTACCGGTTCCGACACAGCAATCCTGCCTCTACCTCGGCCACGCACACCATGCCCCCTAGTGCTCATTTCTACGTTCACGATTTATCTGATTAAAAAATTTTATGGATCAATAATTTCTTCCACTGATTAATGAGAAACAATCTTGTGGAAATTAGTTTCAATAGTAGTTCTTTCGAGTTTGAAATCATGTCAGTAAGGCTCAGTCTCAAGTCTGTATCTCCTAGTTCTAGAAACCACATATATTCAACATCCATATGCATCCTAAACAGAGTTTCACATAAATGTATTAAACACAAACTTAACATCCATAAACTCACCTTCATCACACAAGGGTGTTTTCATCATTTCACTACCCAGGGGTATTTTCATAATTCTACCCTATAGGGGTATTTTTGTATTTTTACAAGATAGGGTGTCTTGGTGATTTTACAAAATAGGTGTATTTTGATAGTTTTGCAAACCAGGGGTATTTTGGTAATTTTTTTACAAACCTAGGGTATTCTGGGTAATTTACAGAACTAGGGGTATAAGTAATTTTATAAAGATCAGGTATTGGGTCCCTTGCGGGTTTTAGTTATGAACTTTGGCCCGTTAACAAGTCCTTGTGGCTAAAGTGAACAGACACTACGCAACAGGTAGGATTCTAGTGAAGAGGAGGTGGGCCACTAGGACCGCTTAAATACCAAGCTCTCCCCAGATCCAATCCTAGACATGCGTATGCCCGTTGCCACACTCCAACTCAACAACTTGTTCATGGACATGTTTAATCAGAGAAGTTAAGTTTTATGGAATTTAAGAGTTGTGTAACTAGGCATAAGGTCCATAAACCCTAGCATACCTGTCTATGTCCCCATAAAGCATATCAAACCCAACATGCTTACCATATCAAGAATTAGAATACTTACCTGCGTGGATCAGGTACTGCCAGACTCGAAGGCCATATCTCCCCAAAAGCCTTTTTCTTAAATTTACATCAATCTATAAAACACTTCTGGACCCATTCACAGCTCGAGTTTTGAAAGTGGGCTCTAATACCAAAAATGTAACACCCAAACCCAGCCCATACGATACGACCGAATCCGGTATGTCACAGGGTGAAGTAAAATCGAGTTTAGTTAAAATTAGGGAAAAAACCCGGAGATTTTAGAAAACTTTTTTATTATTACGTAGTCTTGAAAACATCGAAGTATATTATAATGAAACCCTCAATTTGTGAAATCGATCGTTCTTTATTTAAGTTGATTCTTGAAAGAAAAAGTTTCGTTTATGTTACCTTATATTTGAGAGAAAACACCGCTTTCACTTTATAATTAAACTGTCGTAGTGTTGGATGTGATATAAACAGTAACTAATAAAAACTGAAGTTTAGCTTTGAGAGGCCTTATTTCATAACAAAAGTCCCAAGTTAAAATAAACTTATAGTAATGCCGAAACCATAAAGGAAAGAAAATGAGATTATGGCCTCCACGAGCCCGCTACGGCTCCACATCCATGAGCTGCTTCTCACCTAAAAAGTTAAAGAAAGGGGGTGAGTCACCAAGACTCAATGTGTAAATTTTCCCATATTATACATACGGCATGTAGCCCACAGTCACATATTGGCCTTAGCCCACATATCAACATACAACATATGAATGCAATTAGCCCAACCCAAACCTAGTTTTTTGTCCTCTACACACTAACCCGTACTAGCCTATCACACCGTGGGGATTTCAACAATCAACCCTCCATCCGCTACACTCCATTTTGACAGTCATGTTGCCAATTATACACGATCACTAAGTGACCAAATAATTCAACGTGGCACAGCCATCGATCACTATGTGACCAAATAAAATATATATATAGTGGCAAAGCCACCGATCACAATGTGACCAAAAGTAATGTATGAACATATATATATATTGGCAAAGCCATCGATCACTATGTGACCAATTAATCATGCACTTCCCCTTCACATCAAACCCGTACCCACTGATCTACGTACAAATCCTGACGAATGCAACATGCTATTCATAACACATCATTTTGCCATTCATACATGCGGCTATGCAAAGAAAATGATACAGTCACGTACCTTGCAATCCTAGCCTTACCCCTAAGGGCATCACGACTGTTTACACAACCCTTTTTCTGGCTTTTCAGCCCATATAAATGTTAGTACAAATAAAGTATAGTGTGTGAAAGTTTACACACCTGGTAACACGCAAAATGACACTCTCTATGTCGACACTATCCCTAGTCGTCACAATTGCTATTTGCCTACTATTTTGTTCATAAGCTGGCCTACAACCTGGTGGCCAATCTCGAACAGCAGACACCGCACGCTTTTTGAACTTTGGGGCTGGGACTATAGATCTAACCCCTTCATTTGCCTGATCGGTGTTAGATTCCATCAAAGATCTTATCAGATGCTACTATCAGAAATCATAGTTGTCAAACCTCAAAGTAGGGTTATGGTACCAAGTATGACATTGAACTTAAATACCATCCAAAGAGAACACTTACCTTGAAATCCCGAAAGAAGTAATACGGTTCGAAGGTTAACAATCTCTGGCTTAGAAACCTAGGCGATCAGATCTCCTTCAAATCTAGGAATGCCGCCCAAAAAGAACATGAGATTAGTGAGAAACATCAATCTAATGGTGGCCTTAACAACCAACTAGCCATCCAATTTTGACCTCCGAAAACAGAAAGAGATTATAAACATTAACAAAAGTCGACACTTACCTCAATAGAAGATTCGATTAACACTTAGGAGAATTCGACACTAGGCCAAAAGTGAACAGGATTCGAAAATGATTAAGGTAGAAAATAACTATTTGAAAAAGCCGAAAAGAAAGATAAAGACACTTCAAATAGAGGCTTAGGCATTTTCGGCTTTTCAAGATCAATCGGCTATGGTACGAAAGTGGAGATGAGAATAGAGTTAGGAGATTTCAGCTTTGGCAGAAAAAGAGAAGAAGAACCCTCAATTGCCAAAAATAGGAGGAGAGAAAAAAAACTATGCTCTATGAAAAATAATGAAAATTCGGCACACCCTTAGCCACATCTAGCCGATTTCCCTCCTTGCACTTAGTGTCCCACATTCGGCCACCTCTTCCACCTCTATCCTATCTCACATTTTCCTCTTATCCTCATCTTCCTATCTTCTGACTCAATCCACACTCACTCCTGCAGTGTCCTAGTCGAAACCACCTCTCCACTCCTCAGGCGCATATTATAAAAAAAACACTCCTTTTGGTTAACATGGGATTCGAACCTGCTCCCTCCAACCCCCTTGTAGCGTCACTTACCTATACCCTTTGTGGCGCCTCCTTGCCACTTTACCAATTAAATTCTTGTGCTAATTTCCCCACTCAAGTACCTTTAAGGCCCACTTCACCTGGTTCTCCCTTGCAGTGTCTGAAAACAAAATTCCTACCAAGGCTCAGGCTTAACCTCAAGCCTTCCCGAAAGTTCTAAACACACCAGACACACACACAAAACATGGTATACACACACAACACATCACAAATGCAGAGGCCCCAATCTAGGATGTTACAGTTTGAGGGTAAAGTTTACTAAAAATAGGAACTGGAATCCCTCTATCTTCTCTATTGCTTGGCAGACCATAATATATGGAAAGGGAGGTGATTTGGTTGCTTATTTTGAGCACAAAATCATGCTATAATTAGGCATAGAGTGGATAGTTTCAAAGGCAATCTTCCAAGGCTCTTTTCTGATTAAATTACAACTTTAGGGACCTCCAATAAAATATCCCAAAGCTAATTTTTTGGCAGCCATATGCTTCTGCCAAATTTGGGGTTGACTCCCCCTTGTTGGACTGTTTCATGATCCAATAAATAACTAGACATGTCCACTTTGTAAGAACACTTTAGCAGGGTAAAATTAACATTCTTATGGCCCAATTTTCCATGGTTTTGCCGTCGAAGTAAGGTGGATGTGTCATCTTTATGCAACATTATGATAATCTCATCTTTCATGGACCCACTACATAATAAAAATTAATATATTGTTAATTAACATGAAAATAATATAATTTATGCAAAAAAAAAAACATGTAATAAAGCATAATTTTGCATACTTTATAGATTCGCGTCCAATATTAATATTTAAACAAAATCCACTTAATTTATTAACAATTACTCAAGATTAATATAATTATTAAGTAGAAAGGTGGTGAAAATTGCTAGAAAAATCCTCTATAATTTTGAGTTTACACATCCTCAAACTTAAACCATTGCTCATCCCGAGTAATATTCAGGCACAACAAACTTTTGTTAAGAAAACTTTTGCAATATGGTTAAGGAAAATTAATCTTTGCACATAATCATGCATCAATAAAATCACACTCACAAATTATTTTTATTGATAAGTAGATCGGATGCAAATATTATTTCCAGGCTTTATACTAAGTACAAAATATTGTGAACATGATCATAGTATGCATACATTTCAAAGTCATATATAACATTCACCAATCAATAAGCTTTCCTTATTATTCTAAATATAACAATCACAAGGTTTAATTAGTGGTCTTCATATGTTGAACTTAGCAATTTCTCTCCACGAATGTAGCCGGTATAATCATCAAATTAGTAGGTCTTTTATTACGTTATAACATGGTTAGGCTAAATGTAATGATAAAGAAAAGTTTTTTAGGTTCAATCATCTTAACCCTAACTTTGTCTTGAATCCTTTTGTGTCATAACCTTCATACAAATAGGTCTTTAGAACACTCCCCAAACTTATTTTGAACTCATGCTTAACCTTTATTTTTCAAAATTTGAGCAAACTTTTCTTTTCTCTTTATTCTTTTGAACAATCTTTTCTTTGTTCTTTCCTCTCTTTTTTTTTTTAAACATGTAAAGAGCATGTACATTTTTTGTATGTTTCCTCAAACTTTGATCACCGAGACAAGTTTAGTTAATATAGGTGCACAAGAAATAGGATAAAATTAAAAAGATGATAATATGGCTCATGATGTAGGTAATTTGCAATAAACATTCCATTAAGCTCAAAAGTAAAGTTTCAAGGGTTAATTTAATAAGGTCGGCTTGAAAGGATCAAACGATCCAAAGAAAAGTGCTTATATCATGTTTAGATTCTTATACCTCATAGGATTTCGCCTCAAGAAAGTTAGTAAGTCAATTTTAAAGACCTAAACCTTTGTGCATGTATACTTCCAAAGAAATTAAATTTTCATGGAAAATACTATAGAAGACTTAAGGACATACAAGCATTCCAGTACTCAAGATAACATAAAAATATCTTAGATGAGATAAAAAATCATGCTTGTATTTGAACAAACTTATGAACAAAAAATATCTCTGAACATTCATTTATTCCAGCATACTTAGGTGAAAAGATTAAAACATACTTGCAAAATTTAAAAAATTCATGCAAAATATTGCCTTACCTCCCTTTAAAAAGAAGCAATATCCTCATTGCGAAAGCACTAGGTAGGGTTGTAAGAATGAAAGGTGAGTCATGAAGACTGCTTAAGTATCAAGTCTTTCTTAACAATCCAATCTTAGACATGTTCATTCATATTACCACATCACTTCGCTGTTTCTAATTAATAGGCATATAGCTTATTTTATTTATGCTTACAATATCCTATTTATTATGCGAAAGCAAAATACTAGATAGGAAATAAAAATAAACACCTAAAAATAAATAAATTTTAAGGACAAGAAATTCTCCCCTTTTATTTATTTGACTTATCCTCTTTGTCTTCCTCCTTTGACGATTCATCCTCACTTTCATTCTCATCCTCTTCCTTCCATGATTCAAAGATATAATTTGAGAACTCAAGAACAAAATTGTTAGAGATATTTTTGAGAGTATTTCTTACAGAACTATCACTAATCTTCGCATATTTCCAATAAGTTTGTTGTTGGTTATGCATATATTTCATCATATCCTTATAATTGAAAATTTTGATTTCGTAGTATTTGAAGACGTAGGCATATGAAAGGTTAACTCAGGATCAACAATTGGTTCAACGGGCTCATCAGCATTCAACTTCTCTCTTGTTTCAAAAAACTTTTGGTTCCTTTATCAATTCTATGTTATTTGGTTCTTCTTCATATTCTATTTCTTCTGTCTCATCAACTGACTCAGCTTTCGTTTAGATTGTTTCGATGACTCGTCAGTTTCTGGTTTGGTTGTTTAACTTAGTTCAATTGGGTTTAGCTCATGGACATTCTCCACTAACCTTCCAAGATCATGGGTTGTGATGCAACCTTGAACATACGAGACCCTTTAGGTTTGCTTTTGTTTTAACGTGGGCCTTTAAGCAATGTGAAGTTATCAATGAGTGAAAGTAGGCACTTCCTATCTTATATCTAGTACAATCATGGATCTCCTTGAGAATAATCTTCCCAAAATTGGCAGACCTTTCTGTCATAATTACATACAACAAAAGTATTCACTCCATCGAGATGGTGGGGCAATGTGAGATACATATGAAACTATATCAAACAAAGTAGAACCATACCTTAGCTTCTGGTTATAGATATTCGCTTTGGTGATAATAACTACCATACTTTCTTATAATCCATTGAGGTCTCAGATTTGTCTCAACATTAAGCATTTGTTGAAGAAAATCCCAATTTATATTTGTCATCATGGAAAAGTAATCATCTTCTTCAAAATTAGGTAGGTTAAACAAATCCTTATTGGACTTAAAAGTTAGGGGTACCTTCTTCTTGCGAACAAGAACTTAAGTAGCAACTAGCATAGTTAAATTGGCATAGAACTCTCGAACTAACTCATCTTCAAGTAATGATTGTACATCGCAAAAATAGTTACAATTGAGGGCATCAATTCTCTTTCCTATTGGCTAAAGCATAACTATCTTGTCATTTCTCTTCAAATTGAAACCTTTTTTCTGGCATTATGGGTTGATTTTTGAAGATATAATTAAACATTTCTTTTGCTTCCTCATCTTAAATCACAATTGGATTTTCGGCAAAGGTCTTGAGGATCTAGTTCTTTTGCGAAACATGGTTATTTTTCTCAAAAAATAGGTAGAGTTTTGATAAAAGGAAGGAAAAGAATTAGCAATGGATGGGAGCAAGAGTTTGTGATGGAGATAGCTTTTGATAGCAATGGGATTGCGATGTCTGTAAGCTTGCGATAGATATGGACTTGTGGTAGCGATGGACTTACGACGGCGATGGACTTGTGGTGGTAAAAGACTTGCAGCGGTAATAAGGAGGGTTTTGTGCAAGGGAAAGAAATTGGAGAGATTCTTCGGGACTTAAGCCGACGGCTAAGAGGAAAAAGAATAAGTGTCTATGGTGTAAGCTAATTTCTTGAATGGTTGTGAAAAAGATGATGGTAGAGAGGGGTTTATATAATGGTGAATTAGGGCAAACTTGTAGCAAAAATTTAGCTACAAAGGTGACTTAGGCGGCAATGTAAAGATGAAAGCATAAGTTGGCAGAAAAATTAGGGTTTTGGGAACCCTTTGGATGACAATGTGGGGTAAATTTTTCCTTCTTGCTGTTTCAAGCATTGAATCCAAACTATATTTACAAACTAGGCTACTTAAAAGAAAATAAAATGATTAGTACTTGGGCCAATTTGACCCCCTTATATAAAATTAATATTAAAAATGGAAATGAAAATGAAAATAAAAATTTTGAAGTTAGTTAAAAAATTTCTTCTCAAAATATTATATTAAATTAATTTTCAGGAAAGGTTAGAGGGGTCACAAGTAGTCCTGCTTAAGTTCCAATCTCCTTAGACAAAAATTAATTAAATGTACTAATTTAAGAAAAATAATTTCTAGCTATTTATTAAAAAGTAAGATTATGAAAAATTAACGGTCTACTAATTTGAACGAGGTTTTAACTCGCTTAACTTCACCATCCCAATAGTGTTTGAGGCATTGACCATTAACTTTAAATGTGGTTGTCGTACAATTCTACAGCTTTATATGGATAAACGTTGTAGATTGTATAAGGTCCTTTCTATTGGGATTTGAGATTCCTAGGGAATAACATTAGCCTCGAATTAAACAACAACACATTCTAACCTTCTTTGAATTCACGAGGTTGTATACGACTATAATGCCATCTCTTAAATTTTTCCTTACTTATCTTGGCATTCTCATATAAAAATAACCTCAACTCTTCAACTCATCAAGCTATAGCATTCTTCTCTCACCGACATGCTTAAGTTCCAAATTTAATTGTTTCAAGTCCCATTGAGCTTTATTTTCCAATTAAAATGGCAAATGACGTGCCTTTCTAAAAATTAATTGATAGGGATCCATTCCTAACAGTTTCTTAGAACCAGTTCGATAGGCCCATAGAGTGTCATTGAGCCTTCGAGACCAATCTTTTCTGCTATGGGGCACTACCTTTTCAAGAATACCTTTGATTTCACGGCCTATTGAGCTTTATTTTCCAATTCAAGTGGCAAATGACATCCTTTATAAAAACTAATTGATAGGAATTCATTCCTAACAGTTTTTTAAAACTAGTCTGATAGGCCCATAGAGCATCATTGAGCCTTCGAGACCAATCTTTTCTGCCAGGGGGCACCACCCTTTCAAGAATACCTTTGTTAGTGCCCCCTTTCAAGACACATTATATCTCCAAGAGTCCCAAACTGTGTAAATACATGCTTATGTAGGAATCGTATGACTACCTTAGCATTATTTGTTAGGTATGCCTCGGCTTCAACCTACTTGGGTACATAATACATAGCTACTAAAATATACTTGTTCCCCTAAGAAGAGGGAATCTGGCCTAGAAAATCAATGCCCCATATGTCGAATAGTTTTCTTAGTGAATCTAGCCTAGAAAATCAATGCCCCATACGTCGAATAGTTTTGCTTCTGAAATATTTGTCAAGGGCATCTCGTTCCTCCTTGATATGTTTCTAGGTCTTTGGCATCTATGACAGTTTTTCACATATGCATACACATCCTTAAACATTGTAGGCCAAAAGAATCCTACTTGCAAAATATTTGCTGCAGTGCAAGAACCACTAAAGTGTCCCCCACTCGGAGCTGAATGGAAGTGGTACAAAATCTTGTCAATCTCACTTCCAGCTACGCACTTCCTGATTATGTTATCCGCACATTGTTTAAACCAAAACTAATCCTCCCAAAAATAATACCGACTACCATGAAGGAATTCTTCCTTCATTGGTATGTCATTTGTCGAGGAGTTTTCCACCTGCTAAATACTTGGCAAAATCAACAAACCAAGGTGTTTCATGAATTCTACTTACCTCGAAGATATGTTCATCAGGAAAATTCTCATTAATTGGAACATGGGAAGAAGTTACCTCATTTTGTTCTAGCCTCGACAGATAATCAACTACTTGATTTTCAACACCCTTTCTATCTTTGACCTCAAGGTCAAATTCTTGAAGTAAAAGTATCCAACGAATTAGCCTCGATTTAGCATATTTTTTTGTGAGTAAATACTCAATGACCGGATGATTGGTAAACATTATAACTTTGGTGCCTATAAGATATGAAGGGAGTATGTCAAAAGCAAAAACTATAGAAAAGAGTTCTTTTTTAGTTACCATTGAGCTGGGCTTCTGTCAAAGTTTTATTTCCATAGTAGATAGGATGAAACACTTTTTTTTTCTTTGACCTATCACAGCTCCAACAGCGAAAACATTTGCATCACACATCAACTCAAAAGGTGAGCTCCAACCAGGTGTAACAATTATTGGGGTTGAGATTAATCGACTTTTTAATTTTTCAAAAGCTGTAACGCCCCAAAAATTTAGGCTCATTGGTTTTGCAAGCTTGGATGTAAATATCATGGTTGCTTGTAGGTCAAGTAATCTGGGCATGTATTGGGGATTTTAGGAAGCCTGGTTCAAGTATGGCCTTTGGAAAAATTTTGATTTTTTGCTCTTTTGGAAACCTGGATGATAGCTTGAAGGGCATATATTAAGTTGTGTTTGTTTTGTGACACAAGAGACCTTGTGTTGTGGTGGCAAGTAGTGTGTTGGGGCATTGAAGAGGGAGTGGGTTCAAATCCCATGCCATGTAAAGAGGGGTTTATTTTATATCTATATGGCGTGAGAGGTAGAGTTTGATTCAAACGCTGCGGAGGTGGTTGGAGACTTGATCATCAAAATTTGAATGGGTTTAAATGGGGGGTTTGGAGTAAATCTAGGAGAAAACGGTGGAGATTTTTAGGAAGTTGGGATATGAAGGGAGTCATAGCCGAATGAGGAAGCTTGAGTGGTGGAATTTGGCTATGGGCATTCATTTGGTGCATTTTCGGCAGTTGGTGAGAGTGTAGAAGCCGAATTCCTTCTCTACTATTTTGGGATTTTCTTCTTTTTTTTTTTCGTTTCAAGTTTTCTCTCTTTGTGGCATCTCGTACAACATTTTTGAGCATTCAGGTCTTTCCCATTTCAGTTCACTTTTGCCAAAACACTTATACCAAGTGTCGAATTCTCCCTTGAAACCCTCATTTTCTTTTGCACATTTTCTCTCTGTTGATTTGACATTCTTCTTCTTCTCTTTGGGCTAAATCTAATTATGTTCTTCTATTCCTCTCTTCTTAAGCAATAGCCGAATACCTTGCCTCCTCCTCACATCTTCTAAAGCTCTGACAAGTCAAATATTGGGGTAAGTAATTGGGTTGTTTCTTGTTACTTTACGATTTTCCCTATTAGGATTATCGTGGTTGCTATTCAATGATCTCCTTTCGGTTTATTCTTTTTAGATTGTACGCGATAATCCACTCACGTGTGTCGCCCCTCTAAGTTAGCATTCGGTTCTTAGGGACTTAGTAAGTTGTTCTCTGTCTTTCTTAGGTTATTGTTGATAGGTGTAAACTACATCATTAATCAACCTTCTAACGAGATCTGTTGTTATAAAGTGAGTGGTCAATCAACAATTGTGGGAGTCTAGCCAAGCAATTTTAGGGCTAAAGGCTATACCTATATTTGCCAAGGTTAGTGGTAAAGACAGTGTAGAGATTTAGGGTTGTCAATCTTATGATCGATTTGAAGATTGATTAAAATCTTTTGGATTGAATCTAGGTTGGTGCTTTTGGAATCTCGCAAGTGGTCGCTAAAAGGTGTGTAATCATACACCCAGTATTGTTACTGTTAAAACGATGGACAATGTTGTGTATTCACACCCATGTGTTACTGTGAATCGACATAAGCCGAAAAGCTAAAACTTCGGCATCTGAGGGCTCATGAGCGTGCGAATGCTCGTATGGTAAATCGAGCACACAAATCATTGGTGACAGGCTATAGAGACCCCACGAGCGTTGTTGTGGGCTTAGGTCTTAATGGGCCTTGTTGGGCAAAGATGGGCCATGCAGGCCCAATGGGATCATGGGCCTGATATGGGTAAAATCCACAGTAAGTGAATAATAATGGATTGGGCTATGAAGTTTGTATAGCCGTGACGAAATTTGGGAAAAATGGGCCACACGAGCGTGTGGGCCTACTTGAGCCGAGTAGTGGACCTTGGGCCCAATTACACTATTTTGGCCATATAGGTTATCCAAGTCATTCAAGGCAACTGTAGGCCTTTGGAAAGGTCGTTAACTGTACTGAGACCCTAATGTGTAAAATGACAAAAATACCTTTAGGGAGTAAAATAACCGAAATACACTTAAAGAGTAAAATGATCAAAATACCCCTTATGAGTAAATTATTGAAATACCCTTGTAGGGTAGAATTACCGAAATACCCTTGTAGGGTTGAATTACTGAAATACCCCTGAGGGGTGAAATTATTGTTTTACCCCTAATCGACGAAATGACCATTATACCCCTAGTGGTAGTTTAGTTGATGTGTTTATGATATCTATATGACTAGTTATGAATATGACATGTTGTATACACATAATATTTATGACACGACATTTGCATTGGGGTTGGGATTTTGACTTGGAAGAAGTACCGTACTAGTGGCTTTGCCACGTTTTTACTATTCTAGTGGCTTTGCTGCGTATTCTAATTTTAGTGGTTGGGCCACATTTACTGTTGCTAGCAGCTTTGATTCGTTACTATTAGCAGCTATGCTGCGATATTGGTGGGTTGGCTGGGTGGATCGACTTAGCCCCTACATGGTGTGTTTGTTGGTATGGGTGGTGTGTTGGCTGGATTGGGTTGGGTTGCATCTCTGGTCTGTACTATTATTATTTTAGGCTTAGACCCACACTGTTACTTTATAGGGCTTAGGCCCAGTCTGATTCTGCTTGCACCGATTATTATTGGACTGGTAGGGGATTACACACTGAGTTTTCACAAACTCACCCTTTCTTTTAACTGTATAGGTAATCCCCAGCCTTAAACGATTTGGAGCCGCGAGGGACTCGGAGATGGCCACGTAAATACTAATTTTTCGCTAGAGACTTAAATATTTTTATCTTATATTTGGATTTGTTTATGTAATAAGGCCATTTGAGGTTTAACTTTTATTTGGTTTTAACTCCTTATTTCTACCTGCTATATTAGGAAAATTGGGTTTTTTCAAAATAATAACTGGTTTCCAAAGAAAATCACGCATTTCAAATTGAGGGTTTGCAATTAGAAAAGATCCTATGGTTTTTAATTCAGATTAATAAACTTGTAATAAATGATATGACGAATAAGTGGTTAACAAGTTTGGATTTTAAAATCCTAACGTTTTCAATAGCAATTAGTTTTAAAACGGATTTAAAACTTTAGTCACAAATTTTCATCGACAAAACCAGTTTTCAAATCAACTCTTTGATGTGACACATCAGATTCGATCGTAATGTCGAGGCTGGTTTTGGGGTGTTACATTTAGTAGTATCAGAGCCAGGTTGCAAAACTCGGCTGTGGAATGGGTTCTTGAAACTTTTCTAAAATTGTCTAATTTTTTTTTTGGAAAGAAAATTGAAAGGTTATTACTGAAAGTGTGGTGCCCCGAGTCTTCGGTGCCAAATCTGTAAGTTCTCTAACACTGTTTACTACTATAGACTGAAATGTTGTACTAAAAAACTACTATAGGTAGTAGTACTTTGCTAAAACTCTTTTGTTAGGGTAAACTGAGACTGTAGCAGACTGAAAACTGTTGTGAGATATCTCGATCTACGAAAACAAAAAAATTAAATATTGATTACCATAAAACATCCATTAATAATTACTAGAACTATGAACTGATTCATAAGATTTTTTTAAAATAGATAATGCGTTATATCAATATGAGCACAAGAGGTACTCGCAGAAGGGGTACACGATGCCGTGGTAGAGGCCGAGGTATTAGGGCTAGGTCTTCAGCATCGGGTCACATGTCTGCTAGGGAGGCACCAGCCTTACCAATAACTGTGACAGGGTCTCATGACCGATCAGTTAGGGATTATGCTCTATCCTAAGCAATGCTACTTGTTCTTGAAAGGGTTGCTGGAGCGAGTACTGGGTTAGTAGGCCGAGGGTCAATTTCAGAGCGATTTCGGTCTAATGGGGAAGAAATCTTCAGGGGTGTTTCTAGTGTAGCATTAAATGTGGCAGAGTATTGGTTAGAGGCTACCGAGCGGATAATGGATGACCCTAACTGTACTGTGGAACAGAAGTTAAATGGAGTAGTGTCCTTACTACGAAATGAGGCGTACCAATGGTGGCTCACTGTGAGAGAGGGTATGCAGGCTGACCGCTTGATGTGCAATTTATTCAAGACGGCCTTTCAAGGGAAGTATGTGGGTACAAGTTATGTGGATGCCCGAAGAAATGAATTTCTAGGCCTGACCTAAGGGAATAAGACAGTGGCAGCATATGAGGGAGAATTCTTATGGTTGAGTCGTTATGCACGCAAAATAGTCGCAACTGAGTATGAACATTGTGTACGGTTTGAGGATGGCCTCTGGGATGAGTTACGTGTGCTAATAGCTCTGCAGAGGGAGCGAGACTTTGCTGCCCTTGTTGAGAAAGCAAAAATTGCAGAGGATGTGAAGCGCTCTGAGTGCCAGAATTACGAGAAAGATAAGGGTAGATTTAAAAGAGATTCAGGGCCCTAGGGTTCTTTTGGAAGGCCTATAAAGAAGTCCAAATTTGATGGGGCGGTCCGAGCAGTTCTTGTTAATATGGTTAGACCGCAGCCGTGCATAGATTGTGGGAGAACTCACTAGGGTGAGTGTTGGAAATGAACTGAGGCGTGTTTCAGATGTGGGTCCATGGATTATCAGGTTAAGAACTGTACTCAGAAGTCTGTTCAGATGCAAGCTGTAGGTCAGGACCATGTTCAGCTAGAGAGAGGTGGTTAGCAGCCACTGAGAGCTGTGGTCAGGCCAGAGGGGGAAACGATTTGGGAAGAGGATGTGAAGCACCGGGTAGAGGTGCCGAAAACATTAGGGTAAGCCAACCAGCTTTGGTGTATGTTGCTCCTCGCTGAGAGGATGGTGACGCCCCAGACGTCATAACCGGTACATTCCTGATTTTTAATGTACTATACACTGCTTTAATTGACATTGGGTCTAAACACTTGTATATTGCATGCACTGTGTCTGGGATGCTGGGTTTTCAGTTTGAAATTACTGATAGTGAGATGATTGTGTTGAGTCCACTAGGACAGTCAATTAGGGTGAATAAATTTTTTAGAGACATGCCCCTAGAGGTTCAAGGGGTTGTCTTTTTGGTAGATTTGATGGAACTACCGTTTAGTGAATTCAATCTCATATTGGGCATGGATTGGCTAGTAAAACACCGTACAAATTTGGATTGCGCTGGTAACATATGGTGTTGAAGTCTACTGAGGATGAGGAGGTGGTTGTGTTAGGGGAGTGAAGAGATTATCTGTATAATGTAATCTCAACATTAAAGGCTGAGAAACTGGTTCGCAAAGGTTGCAAAAAATTTTTAGCTTATGTCAGCAGTTTTGATTCTAAGGGCCCTTCAGTTGGAGATGTCAGAACTATTAAGGACTTTTCGGATGTATTTTCTAAAGAGCTTCTTGGGTTGCCCCAAAATCGTGAGGTCGAATTCGGTATTGAGATCCTACCGAGAACAATTTCAGTGTCCATTGCTCCTTATAGGATGGCACCGAAGGAGCTGGTAGAGTTAAAGGCTCAAATTCAAGAGCTACTAGACCGAGGATTCATTAGGCCCAGTGTGTACCCTTGGGGAGCACCAGTGTTATTCGTGAAGAAGAAAGATGGATCCATGAGCATGTCCATCGATTATCGTTAACTGAACAAACTAATGATTAAGAATAAGTACCCTCTACCGAGGATAAATGGTCTGTTTGACCAGCTGCAAAGAGCTTCGATTTTCTCCAAGATAGATCTTTGATCTGGGTACCATCAGCTAAAGGTTAAGGAGACAGATGTGCATAAGACTACGTTTAGGACTCAATATGGTCACTATGAGTTTCTAGTTATGTCGTTTGTGTTGACAAATGCACAAACTGTATTCATGGATATGATGAACCGAGTATTCCAGCCCTTTTCTGATCGATTCATGGTGGTGTTTATAGACGACATACTGGTGTATTCCAGAACTAAGGAGGATCATGATGCACATCTTCGAATTATTTCACAAATTCTAAGGGAAAAGTAGCTATACGCAAGGTTCAGCAATTGTGAGTTCTGGTTGCGAGAAGTGATATTTTTGGGTCATGTGGTGTCTGCCGAGGGGATTAGGGTTGATCCTCGAAAAATTGAAGCTGCATTGAATTGGAAACCACCAAAGACTATATCTAAGATTTGAAGCTTTTTGGGTTTGGCTAGGTATTACAAACATTTTGTTGAGGGGTTTTATAACACCCCAAACCCGCCTAGACGTACGACCGGATATGGCATGTCACATAAAGGGTTGTTTAAAAAAACTACGTGATCGTTTAAAGAGTTCATATTCTTTTTGAAAACTTTGAGCTTTGGTTTTTGTGAAATTCGGATTTGCTTTTATGGTTTTATTGTAAAAACATTATTCTTATTCTTATTCTTGAAAACTTTATCATAAAGAAATCAGATTCAGTGAATTGCGAAAATATGTTATTTTGAAAACAACTTATTTTCGTTTTAAGAAAATCCAGAGTTTAGTCGTTTATAGATTGATTATAATTGAAATAAAAGCTTAAAAGAAAATTTAAAGTCCAATGGCCTTATTACAACAAAGTTAAACCCCAAATTAAAATAAATCTCAAAACAAAGTAAAACAGAAATTACTAAGGTTTGGGGGAAGTACACCGATGCATGGCCACCACAGAGTCCTCCGCAGATCTAAATCCTTAATACTGGGATCACTTGCAAGGTTAAAGCAGAGGGGTGAGTTACGAGAACTCAGTGTGTAATCCCCCAATCGGTCACTAATTGGGCCTAGGCCCATACAGAAATAAACTGAGCCAAAGCCCATACAGAAGAAAATTGGGACGAAGCCCGTGTAGAAGCAGACTAGGTCGAAGCCCGCTTCGAGAAAAATTTAGGCCTTAGCTCTAAAAACATGATCATGCAAACAAATATGTAGCCAAACCTAACAATCCATCCGCTACACACCCCCGTACCAGTCCAACACACCTGTGGGGACCAAATCAACCCACCCTGCCAAAACACACCAATATTGCAGACAAGCTGCTAATTATAGAATTTGTGGCAAAGCCACCAGAATAACAAAATATACGTGGCATAGCCACCAGATGGAATTGTGACAGAGCCACCAGAATAAACTTCATCCAATCATCAATATCCCAATCCCATGCAGAATGTCATGTATGCAAACACATATCAAAATGATGTATGAAATGAATTACCATCATAACCAGTTAAACATAATACATATAGTCATACTAATCAACCCCTAAAGGTATAACAGTAATTTTACCCTCCAAGGGTATTTCGATAATTTCACATTTAATGGCCTCTTCGAAGGCCTACTATTGCCTCGAGCGATGTAGGACCCTTTTTGGGTCTCTACGAAACTATTGGGCCTAAAACCCATTTTAAGCCCAAACGGGCCCACATGTTCGTGTGGCCCAAAACGCATGGTTTCGGTTTTAGATTTACAGATTTCGCAATCAAACCTATCATTTGATAGTATTCCAACAATTTTTCCCCAGTGGGCCGAATAGCCCATTGGGCCCATTTGGCTCATTTCGGCTCAATTAGGCCCGTTACAGCCTCGATTTTGCGGGGGTGCTTGTGACACTCTCAGCGACTTATCATTATTATTCGATTCTTAGTTTACCACTACAAGTGTTCGCATGCTCGAGTGGTCACAGATACTGATTTTTTGGCTTCTCGGCTTTCAGCCGAATCATAGAACATGGCAAGCCTGCATTTGGTGGGTGTGATATTACACACTTGATTTGGAATACCTAACATGATACTCTCCGAGGCACCTAAGGATACAATCGGTTAACAGTTAGTTTAAAACCTTAATACAACTTTTTCCAAGTATTGAGATTGATTAACAATCTACATCACTTACCAACAATCCAAGAATTTCACTGCAAGGGAAGATTGTATAAACGGTTCCTTGGTTTAAGCCAGTCGAGTTCCTTGCAATGTTGAAAACAAGAAGAAGTGTTAGCCATTAAAACTCACATCCAACTTAAAATCATAGGAGTCTTTTGGAAAGAATAAGAACAACTCGATATTAAAACCCCAACACCTATATTTGGCCACAACCTTATTACCAATGAACTCTTGAAGACCAACTGTTAGAAGAACGATGAGAGGGTTTGCTAACCCTCCAATAGATTTAGCCTAGCCATAAAAGTCAAGAAGAGAGTTTCGTTTTTAGAAGAGAACAAGAGAGAAAAAAAAAGAAAGTAGAGAAAGAACAACCATTACCTTAGATTAGAGATAATTCAAATGAGAAGAAAGATTTGGCACAAGCAGCAAACCTAAACGCATCAAAATTTGACTATGAAGTATAAACCGAAATGAAAAACAATGAAAGAACATAGGCCAAAATATTGGTGTAAGAAGAATTCAGCTATTAGCAAGAGATATAAGATATAGTTTCAACTTGGAGAAGAGAGGGAAGATTCGGCTTATGGAGAAGAAAAGGTAGAAGACAAAAAATGAAACGAAGAGGGAAAGAAATGGACGAAAAGAGAGAATATGAGAGTAGGAGAAGATTCATCTTTAGCTCAAGGTATAAGCACAACTTCGAATTGGAGAAAATATGAAAAGAAAGACTTCGGCTAGCAAGAAATTGCAACAAACCAAAATGACCCAAAATGCTTAAGGGGAAGTGCACAAAAATGAAAGAAAAGCTAAGGAGAGCCTAGAGACATTCGACACTCTTTTCCTACTCAAGGCCAAATATGCACTCTTCTAAATGACCAACCTTGATCGAATCTCCCCCATCCACTTCCCCATAATTGGCCACTACCTCCTCTCTCCCCCAATCCTTTGATTCTCTCCATGATATTCTCCTTGAATTTCTCTCTTCCACCCATTCAAACGGTTTGAATGAGTCATCAACCTCCAAGGCAGAGTTCTGACTGAACTCTACTTCTTCCATCCAGCTAACACTAAAACAGATGCTTTGATTTGCCAACTGTGGGATTCAAACCTCCAACCTCCTTGCACTTCCCTTGACACCACACCACCTTTCCATATGCTCCACTTGAGTCTTAAAACATACGCAACTAAAGATAAGTCTATAGACAAAGTCTAATTCTATTTAAAAAGGTAATCTAAAATAAATGCAAGTGCCAAGACTTGAACCTTGGATCCCCTTGCTTCCCTGTGGTGTCACTCCCTTGCTCCCTAAATGGCGCCACTTGCCACTAGACCACAACTTTTTTGTGACATTCCTCTCCATACTTTATTCTTTAAGCCTACCTACTAAATCCCAGGGTTTTATTTACCTAAAACCAAAATTTTCCTAAAGCTCAAGTTTGATCCCAGGACTTCATAGAAGCCCCTAACCTGCCAAAATCACTCACCTATTAGGTCTAACTTGCATTTGGGTTGTTCTCTTGTTCTCAAAAAATTTTTTAAACACTCCCACGCCCAAGGCCCATTAGGCCCAATTCTCCTAGGCTGAATTTTAGGGTGTTACAAATCTACCCCCTTAAAGAAATTTCGTCCTCGAAATTTCTAGCTATCTAACAGTGTTTAACACATGCTACTCCACCACGTTTCCCCTGCGCACTCTGATTTCAATAACACTAATACACTTCTAACCTAATATAGAAACCTCTTCACACAAGAAAATATCTAACCACAGAAGCAAATAGATATTTATCACACATACATAAAATTTTCTATATTCAAACACCATATCCAACCAAAAGGTACCCGACTTAAAGGTGATGGAACAATCCCAAGCCTTATGCTCCTTAGACCCACATCTCAAGCATGCTCCTGATCTCTTCTAGCATTCACCCGGATGACGTCTTCTGCAAAATTTGCAAGCCAAAAGGTTTGGACGTACCTTACCATGCTTCACATAACGAGCTTGTGACCCTAGAGAACCGCGATCTCTTTTCTTCTTATAGTCCACGCACCCAACTCGAAGTGTTTCACCAATATCTTTAACCTCTTCCAATACTTCCCTAACTAGCTAAGTCAGTACCTCAGCCCCGGCTCGATCATGAGACCCTGTCTCAGTCACTGGCGATGTCGGCGTCTCTCTTTCGGGCACATGCCCCAATTTTGAGGATCCAGCCCTAGAACCTCGGCCTCGACCACGGCCGCGTGTACCGCTTTCATGTCCTCTGGTACTCATACTACTGAATCGAGTTAATCTGATTAATTCCAATGTTTTTTTAACAAGTGTTTTATGGAAAACAGGTATAAAAGTTATTCTCGCAGATCAAATTTCCTAATGTCTCAGTCTCTATAATCTTAGCTCCTATGGCTAAAAGTTTTAGTATACTACCACTATCTCTAGTAGTTTTCTCTCTACAGCCATTTCATCAAATTATCAGACATAAAATAAGAGGACTTACAGATTTGGTGCCGGAGACTCAGTGTGCCATACTTCCAGTAATGCTATATTTTTTTAAACCATAGTTTTAAAATGATTCAGAAAAATTTTTAAACCCATTCCACAGCCGAGTTTTGTAACCTGGCTCTGATACCATAAAATGGAACACCCCAAAATCGGCCTAGACGTTGCGACCAGATCTGGCATGTCTCATATAGGGTTGTTTAAAAAAAACTACGTGATCATTTAAAGAGTTCGTATTCTTTTTGAAAACTTTGAGCTTTGTTGTTTGTGAAATTTGGATTTGCTTTTATGGTTTTATTGTAAAAATGTTATTATTATTCTTATTCCTAAAAACATTATTATAAAGAAATCAGATTCAGTGAATTGCAAAAATGTGATATTTTGAAAACAAGTTATTGTCGTTTTAAGAAAATCTAGAGTTTAGTCGTTTATAGATTGATTATAACTGAAATAAAAGCTTAAAGAAAATTTAAAGTCCAATGGCCTTATTACTAAAAAAATTAAACCCCAAATTAAAATAAATCTCAAAACAAAGTAAAACGAAAATTAGTAAGGTTTGGGAGAAGTACACTGATGTATGGTCACCATAGAGTCCTCCGTAGCTCCAAATCCTCAATGCTGGGGATCACCTACAAGGTTAAAGCAGAGGGGTGAGTTACGAGAACTCAGTGTGTAATCCCCCAATTGGTCACTAACTGGGCTTGGGCCCATACAGAAATAAATTGAGCCGAAGCCTATATAAAAGCAGACTGGGCCGAAGCCCGTGCAGAAATAGATTAGGCTGCGAAGTTTGTATAGCTGTGATGGAATTCAAGTGGAACGGGACACATGAGCTTGTGGGCCCACTTGAGCTGAGTAATGGACCTTGGGCACAATTACACTATTTTGGCCATATAGGTTATCCGAGTCGTTCGAGGTGACTGTGGGCCTTTAGAAAGGTCGTTAACTGTATCGAGACCCTAATGAGTAAAATGACAAAAATACCCCTAGGGAGTAAAATGACCGAAATACCCTTAGGGAGTAAAATGACCGAAATACCCCTTATGATTAAAATTACCGAAATACCCTTGTAGGGTAGAATTATCGAAATACCCCTGAGGGGTGAAATTACCATTTTACCCCTAATCGACGAAATGGCCATTATACCTCTAGTGGTAGTTTAGTTGATGTGTGTATGATATCTATATGACTAGTTATGAATATGACATACTGCATACACGTAATATTTATGACACGACATTTTGTATTGGGGTTGGGATTCTGATTTGGAGGAAGTACTATACTAGTGGCTCTGCCACGTTTTTACTGTTCTAGTGGATTCGCCACGTATTCTGAATATTCATCTAAAAAGCTGTAAAATTTGTTACCTTCCAGTTGATCTAACATCTGATCAATAAAAGGTAATGAAAAATAATCCTTACGAATGGCTTTGTTTTATTTTCCATAGTCAATACAGATTCCCTAACTCGTGACAGTTCTCATCGGGATTACAATCATGATTCCACCTTTCTTTACCAGACATACCTAAGAACTATCTGAGATAGGGTAAATAATTCACTCATCTAACCATTTGATAACTTCCTTCTGTACTACCTCTTTCATGTTAGGGTTAAGTCTCCTTTGCCCATCGATTTTTCCTCCCTCACCTTCCTCTAAAATAACCTTATGCATACAGAAGGAGGGCTTATACCTCGTATGTCAGCTATGGCCAAACCTATTGCCTTTTTAAATTTTTTTAAAATAGTATTCAGTTGCTCTTCTTGATGTTCTGTCAGTTCTGCTGAAACAATCACAGGCAAAGTAGAACTATTACCTAAATAAATTTATTTTAAATGGGACGAAAGTACCTTTAGTTCAAGTTTAGGTGGTTCCTCGATTGACAACTTGGTTTGTGTAAATTTCTGAACTTCCAAGTCTAGCGGTTCGAACTGTAGTGGTTGAACATAACTCATCAAATTGGCTTCCATCAAAGCCATGTTTTCATTACCTTTTCATCTTCTAATGTTTCAGACCCTAAAATGTTCTCCAATGGGTCTTCTTCAAAATTTCTCTCTCATTCCATAGAAATAAGGTTTCTAATTCCTCCATTACTGAACATTCTTCTGTTGGATTGGGAAATTTTATTGCCTTCAGAACATTAAATGTTACCTAATCGTCTTGAACTCTTATTATGAGTTCTCCTTTTTGTACATCTATCAACATTCTTCCCGTAGCTAGGAAGGTCTTCCAAGGATGATCAGAACTTCCTTATTTACTTCAAAAACTAACAAAATGAAGTCAGCAAGAAAAATAAACTTATCAACTCTTACCAAAATATCCTCAATCTTTCCTTTGGGATATGCTAAAGATTGATCTGCAAGTTGAAGTGTCATAGTAATGGGTCTTACTTCACCTATTCCCAACATCTTGAAAATAGATTTGGACATCAAGTTGATGCTTGCTCCTAATTTGGACAAAGTTTTACCGCAATAATATTCTCTGATGTTACAAGGTATAGTAAAGTTTCCAGGTCTTTCTGTTAAGTAAGAACGCACTGCACTCCTTCGTCAAAGCAACAATCTCATACACATTAAGTCTCTTTTTTTTGAAAAAATATCCTTCATAAACTTTACGTAGTTGGGAATTTTCTCTAAAGCCTCAACCAACGAGATGTTAATGTACAGTTGCTTTAGAACATATAAGAACTTCTTGAATTGTACCTCCTATTTTTGCTTATACTGCTGAAGTATTTGAGGATATAGAACTTAAGGTTGGGATAGAGAACTTTTTTGAGGAGGAAAATCTACAGAAGAAGGTGTTAGCTTTTCAAATTTCACTAGTTTAGGATTTACGTAATCAAGTTTTTCAGCATCCGGCTTTTCTAGTACAGGAGCTTCAACTGTTGGTTGACTTTCCTCCTTTTCAATAGGCTCATCTTCAACCATAACCTCCTTGGGTTCTAAAATCTTACCACTTCATAATGTAACCACCTTGAAATGTTCCTTACAAAAATTCCTTGGATTTTTTGTGTTTTTTAGAAAGGCTCTTTATGGTCTACTATGGAGTTCTGTAGCTAACTGACCCATCTGGTTCTCCAGATTTTTTAGTGTTCCTACTTGACTATGGATCAAAGCGTCATTTTTTGCCATGTACACCTTCAGCAAGTCCTCCAAACTATTTGATGATTCAGCTTGAGGTGGTTTTGGGGCTTGTTGACTAAACCCTTGAGATTGGTTGGGTCTATGCTGCATATGAATGTTCGGTCCAATTCCTTGGTTACTATAGGAAAAGTTTGGAAGATGATGCTACAAAGGATTGTAGATGTTGGACTATGGTCCTTGTCCACTTCTATTTTGATACTGAATCCTTACGTAATACACAAATTTGGGGTTTGATGGGCAATTCTCAAAAGAATGGCCATCCCAATAGTATACACACGAAACTACACCATACTGACTTGGTGATTTAGCTACAAAATAGTGGTAAACTATTTTAGCATAGAGGATATAAAAGATACATGAGTAGAGAGTAAAGTGAGAGCATCGACTTCATGAATTCAGACAACTCATCTTCTTGAAGCTGCTAAATTTGTAAGCCATTGGTAATTGTTTCTAGTGATCTTCTCGATAATCTCATAAGCCTCGTTATAAGACTTAGAAAAAATCACACCATTCGTAGAGCATCAACCATCAATCTTGTGTGTGCATTGAAACCATTATAAAATGTCTTTAACTGGATGCAATGAGGAATCCCATGATGTGGACATTTATGAAGCAATTCTTTGAATCTTTCCCACGCCTAGTACAAAGACTCGTCATCCAATTGTTGGAATATGGTTATCTCATTTCACAATTTTGCGTTCTTGCCCGATGGAAAATACTTTACCAAAAACCTTTGTGCTAATTCTTGCCATGTAGAAATTAAACATGGTGGCAATGAATTCAACCATGCTTATGCTTAATCCCACAAAGAGTATGGGAACAACTTCAACCTCCATGAATAACCGAAGGTAAAGATGTGGATCTTCTGTGGGCATATCACCGAACTGGACCACTATTTGGAGCATTTGAAACATCAATGGTTTTAATTCAAATTGGGGTGCGTCAATAATCGGCCTCCTAATTCCTGGATTTAACTCATTGAAGAGTGGCACAACATATTGTCTAATGGCATGATTCCTATCATCAATAATAAGGATTGGATTGTGCACATTATTGACTCTTTTACCTTGTCCATCATTTTAATTTCCATGGTCCATCTCGGTTTGTCTTTGAGCTAATCTCACGCATCTTCTTTGTCTAAATGTCCACTCAATTTCAAGGTTTACAGGAAATAGATCGATGATTCGATTTTATGCTCATAAACATCTGATAAATACATCACAAATAAAGAATAAAGAATAAATTAATAATTTTAGAAATTAAATAAAAACTAAACTACAAAAATAATTTTACAAAGAATAATTAAGGCAACCATCCTCGGCAATGACGCCAAAAACTTGTAATGAGATTTTTATGCTAGTTACATAGTCGTTCAAGTAATAAGTAAATAAAATGAGTTATCGTCTCGACAGGGAATGTGTATGTTAATCAAGTATCTATAAAATTATAAGTTAACAATTTGGTGATAAAAACATAATAATTTGAGTGATGATGATTAAACTAGATTAATTTAGCTAAATGTAAGATTGATCCCTAATGCAATTTTAAGCTAAGTATGCAAAATTATCTAAATGTATGAATGGATTTTAGCAACAAGAACACAACTTCAACAATCAAGAACATGTATATTCTAGGATAATCACATTAATAAAATCAATTCATTTCCATCATGCTTAATAGTGTTCGGAAAACAATCCATAGCAACTCGATTTGTCATGAGTTTGGAAACCAAATTAAGTCCTTTCAGAATATTTTTCTTAGTGAAATATGCATTTAACTTATCATACTAAACTAAAGGTTTCTTAGTATTTATGTGAGGTAACAGGGACATGTTAAGTTTGAAATAGTTTAATCACATAAACCTAAAAACTATGCAAGATAATAGAGCTCATTAAAGTATTATGAACCTTCAATTTAGTTGGGTTTAATGATCTAAATTAATCAAGCACTTTTCAATTATCGTGTCTACAACAATCATCTGGTTAGGATCGCTCAGCTAATTTGAATGCATCCAATCATGTATAAATGAAATACATCCTGATTTTAACTGAAAACATGATCGATTCAGGCATAAACACTTTAAACATGATTCAAACAATTTGATAAACCATAAAAGCAACATATTTTAACCCCATATTTAATAGGCTTTTGGATGATTTAGCCCTTGATTTTCGTAAAAAGGTACTTTTAATCCTTTCATTTCATGTTTATACCCAGGAAAGCACCCGAGGATAAAAAGAACACAAAATGGGCTTAAAACGGAGTAATTGGGCCTTAGCAAGCAATCAACATGGCCTGGCCCAAAGCCCACACGATCGTGCCTCGCCAATTACCTAGAGCACAACCTCAACTACGTAACACACGGTCGTGCAGTATCTATTCATCACACGGACATGCCTGGTGATCTACATGGCTGTGACAAAATCGACAGACCTGAAGCACGACCTGAATCTTGGCTCACATGGCCGTGCACAAAATGACAGAATCGAGACACGGCCCAACCACGATTTACACAGCCGTGTACCATGGCCGTGCTCCTGCCGCGAGAGAGAGCAATTTCACTTGGATTTGGATGCTTGAAGCCAAAGAAACATACTCTAACTCTACTCCAACACCCTAATAGTAATTTTACTTGAGGGAGATACTTAGGAGCCAAGTATAGCATCCCAAAGCCTATATAAACAACCCAAGGCAAACATTAAAGGAAAGCTTTTTGGCAGAGGAATTTGCCGAAGCATTCATCTTTTAGGGAGTCACTTGAAGATACCTAGTTGATCTATCTCAAGAAGCAGGTACTCCACTTAAGACAGAGGATCTCTCTTTTAATTCCTTCAGAGGGTTTTAGGGATTTCTTATGTTTTGTTTATTCTTTTCTCTTGAGATGTTTTCATATTTATTTATGCACTAAACCCTTCAGATACCTGAAGGGGATGAAACCTATGATGGATTTTGTTATTTGATTTCTAAATTTATATGATAAGTACTTGGTTTGTTCTTAATTATGTTGCTTAATTTTATCTGAATTGCTTAGGTGGAGGAGGACTAGACCCTACCTAAGAGTAGATCTAGCATAATTGGGCGGAGTTGATCGGGGGCCTAGAGATAGGGTTACGAGATTTTGCCGGATTAGGGTGAAACCTAATGTGGGAATCCATTGATCGATTTACTACTTCCTTAGGGAGTTATTATAAGAGAACAAGAGTTCCACTAATTAACCTATGGTTAGACATTATTCGCCTCGAGAGAGGGTTTAATATAGATTAGGGAGTCCCACGGATTAAGCTAAGTAAAGAAATTATATGGTTTGGGGAATAAATAATAAGTGAAGTCATAGGTGGATTCTTCCTGAGGGTATCATCTTTATCAACTGAGTTTTCCTAAAGTCTTCCTCCAATTCAATCTTTTGTCTTTTCATTTAGTCTAAGTATTTCGTTAGTTTAATAATTCAATCACTCCAAATTTCAGCCTAAATAATAGAGAGAAAGTGAGTAGTAGTACTTTTAGGTTCCCTTGGGTTCAATAAGATATTCTTGCTTGAGCTATACTACTGCTCGATAGGTGCACTTGCCTCTATCGTTGTCATAGTTAGTCTACAGGTTCGATCACTCTTTATAAATATTAAAACTCGACTGTTTGACACGATCAAGTTTTTGGCGCCGTTGCTGGGGAACTCTAAAATATTAAGAAACTTCTATTTCTATTACTTTAGCCATTATTTTTATTTCTCTTATTCTTATACCTATATTTTTGTTTTTCTAACTTTCTTTCTTTCTTTTCATAGCAGGTACCTCTAGTTTATGACTAGAAGAAATCCGAGAGGACCATTAGAATACGAAAGTGACATTGAAGCTACCACTCGCAGAAATCACAGAGAAATTAGACGAGCCCTAGGCTATCAAAGAGAAGAATAGCAAAGATCCAATCCTACTGAAGTGATAGACGAGAACAACCCACCAAATGTGCAAGAACAGAATGCTTCGCGTACTATGTATGATTATGCTAAACCTAATTTGACAGGAGCAGAATCTAGTATTGTTAGGCCCGCTATAGCTGCAAATAATTTTGAATTAAAGCCTAACACAATACAAATGATTCAACAATTTGTTCAATTTGATGGTTTGAAGGATGAGGATCCAAACACTCGTATATCTAATTTTTTAGAATTCTGTGATACCTTCAACATAAATGGGGTTTCTGAAGATGCCATACGTCTTCGGTTATTTCTGTTTTATTAAGGAATAAAGCAAAGTAGTGGTTGAACTCGTTACCATGAGGGTCAATCACCTCCTGGGATCAAATGACCAAATAATTTCTTCTAAAATATTTTCCACCAGCCAAAACGACTAAATTTAGCAGAATGACGCAAAAACATTATATGATGCATGGGAAAGATACAAGGATCTCCTAAAAGATGCCCATACCACGGATTACCCTTGTGGCTTCAAGTCCAAACTTTCTACAGTGGTGTAAATTCTCCAACTAGGCAAATGATCGATTCATCAGCTGGTGGAACATTGAATAATAAAACTCCTGAAGTGACTTATGATTTTATTGAGGAGATGTCGTTGAACACCTATCAATGGCAAATTATAAGAGCTAAACCGACAAAATCAGCCGGAGTTTTTAACATAGACGCAGCATGACAATCTTTGTCAACACAGTGTGAGTTAATGAATAAAAAGCTTGATAATTTATGTTCTTCACAGGTACATCCAGTCATGCAATGCGAAGCAAGCAAGAATGTGGCGAATTCTGAGTACCCACACTACCAACCAGGAGCAGAAAATGAGCAGACCAACTATATAGGTAACAGTTTTCGATCTAATAATAACCCTTATAGTAACACTTATAATGCAGGTTGGAGGAACCACCCAAATTTTTCGTGGGGAGGACAAGGAAATCAAGGAAATCAAAGGCAGCAACCTACTCCAAATTACCAAAATCAGCCCTATCCATAGGAAAAGAAATCAAACCATGAAGAGATGTTGACAAAATTCATGGCAGCTACAGATTCTCGTCTCCAAAAGACTGAAGCAATACGTGATGAGCAACAAAAATCGATCAAAGAATCGGGAATCAACTTGGAAAACTTACTAGGTCAGTGGGACATCTCACAAAGGTGATTTCTAAATGTCAACAAGGACGTCTACCAAGCAACACAGAAATAAACCCAAAAGAGCAAATCCAAGCCATCACTACTCAAGAGGATACAAAAGTAGACAAGCCCACCTCAGTACGAGAAACTAAGGAAGAAAAAGGTAAAACAGAGGTAGAACAAGAGAGGCCAAAACCGGTAATCAAAGAATACCAACCTCGCGTACCTTATCCCGAAGCATTGAAAAAAGATGATTCAGAGGAACAATTCGGTAAGTTTCTAAAACTTTTGAAGAAATTACATATTAACTTACCTCTTCTTGAAGCTCTTTTTTAGATGCCCGACTCAAGGAGATTTTTAAGACGGCTCTTGACAAATAAACGCAAAATAGATGAAGAGCACCACGTAGAACTTAACGCAACATGCTCAGCAATGCTACAGAACAGACTACCACAGAAATTAAAAGATCCAGGGAGTTTTATGATTCCATGTTTAATTGGTAGTTTAACTATTGATAATGCGTTAGTCGATTTAGGGGCAAGTATAAATGTCATGCTGAAACACCCCAAACCCGGCCCATGAGCCTCGACCGGATCTGGCATGCTCCTTGAGTAAATCATTTCAAAAACTTGTTTGTACTTTGGAGAAACTTGGGTGGTTTTGAACAAAAATCGATTTGTGTTGTGTTCAATTGAAAACGGTGTTATTCTTTAAGTCTAGATTTTATTAAAACTCCATTTTTATACTTCAAAACTATAAGTTAAAAGAAATACTGAGTTTTTTTAGAGTTTACCATTAAATTGAAAATCGTTGGTGTTTAGGTGGCGTAACATTTAGAATTTATTTTAAAGAAAAGTTATTTAACCTTTTGTTTGATAATAATCATATCATGATAAAAATAATTAAAATGCATGCATAAAATAGTTAATAGTAATGGCCATATTACATCAAAGCAAAACCCAAAATAAATCCAAAATACTTAAATATAAAAATTCCAAATAAAATAACAGTGAGCTGAGCATGGTCACCAATAAGCTCCTACCGACCTGGTCCATTTACTGAGTGTCACCTGAAAAGATATCCCACAACGGGGTGAGTCAATAGACTCAATGTGTAACAACCAACACAAACTCCCAACGATTTAGGCATACAAATCATATATACAAAACATATAGAAACAATGATGCAATCCCGAACCCAAACCTAGATAGCCATCCTCTACACATCACCCGTACCTGCCATCACATCGTGGGGATTAGTAAATCGACCCTCCATTTGCTACACACCATCAAAGGCAGTCACTGCAGACGACTTGCACATCGCCCTTATAAATTTTGGCATAGCCACTAGATAATGTGATAGAGTCACCAGATAATAATATGTGACATAAGTCACCACATTCGGATTATGTGACATAAGTCACCAGATATTGTGGTAAAAACCACCAGATCACTTCCCTTTTTCATAATCACCCATATGCCCCATGTGTCATACAAATCATGCGGATAACATATAACATGCCATATGCCTTATTCATATTCGTAACCAATTTTCATATATGTCACATTAAATAATACTATTAACAGATCTTTAGAGAATAACGTACCTGAATATGTCGTACCACTGAATGGTACCTTTAGCCACATCTTTCATATTCTTATTAGCACACATATTTAATTAATACCGTAAATCTATTAGGAATTGATGTAGGGCTACACACCTGGTACTAACGTGTTCATTGAATCCCGAAAGACTACTGAAATAGATTGTACTCCTTCCTCAAAATCATAGTTAGAATCGGCTAGCCACTAACACTTAATATGGCCTTGGCCGAATGTTAACACTCTTTGATACCAAACTGAAACACCCCAAACCTAGCCCACGAGCCTCGACCGGATCTGGCATGCTTCTTGAGTAAATCATTTCAAAAACTTGTTTGTGCTTTGGAGAAACTTGAGTGGTTTTGAACAAAAATCGATTTGTGTTGTGTTCAATTGAAAACGGTGTTATTCTTGAAGTCTAGATTTTATTAAAACTCCATTTTTATACTTCAAAACTATAAGTTAAAAGAAATACCTAGTTTTTTAGAGTTTACCATTAAATTGAAAATCGTTGGTGTTTAGGTGACGTAACATTTAGAATTTATTTTAAAGAAAAGTTATTTAACCTTTTGTTTGATAATAATCGTATCATGATAAAAATAACTAAAATGCATGCATAAAATAGTTAATAGTAATGGCCATATTACATCAAAGCAAAACCCGAAATAAATCCAAAATACTTAAATATAAAAATTCCAAATAAAATAACACTGAGCTGAGCATGGCCACCACTAAGCTCCTGCCGGCCAGTCCATTCTTCGAGTGTCACTTGAAAAGATATCCCACAACGGGGTGAGTCAACAGACTCAATGTGTAACAACCAACACAAACTCCCAACGATTTAGGCATACAAATCATATATACAAGACATATATAAATAATGATGCAATCCCGAACCCAAACCTAGATAGCAATCCTCTACACATCACCGTACCTGCCATCACACCGTGGAGATTACTAAATCGACCCTCCATTCGCTACACACCATCTAAGGCGATCCTTTGCAGACGACTTGCACATTGTCTTATAAATTGTGGCATAGCCACCAGATAATATGATAGAGTCACCAGATAATAATATGTGACATAAGTCACCACATTCGGATTATGTGACATGAGTCACCAGATATTGTGGTAAAAACCACCAGATCACTTCCCCTCTTCATAATCACCCATATGCCCCATGTGTCATACAAATCATGTGGATAACATATAACATGCCATATGCCTTATTCATATTCGTAACCAATTTTCATATATGTCACATTCAATAATACTACTAATAGATCTTTAAAGAATAACGTACCTGAATATGTCGTACCACTGAATGGTACCTTTAGCCACATCTTTCATATTCTTATTAACACACATATTTAATTAATACCGTAAATCTATTAGGAATTGATGTAGGGCTACACACTTGGCACTAATGTGTTTACTAAATCCTGAAAGACTACCAAAACAGATTGTACTCCTCCCTAAAAATCATAGTTAGAATCAGCTAGTCACTAACACTTAATATGGACTTGGCCGAATGTTAACACTCTCTTACCTTGCGGATCTAAATCCAGAATTAATCCTTACTCTTGGTGTTATGAAAATTCCTATAGGCACATGTTAGATCCAATTCTAACATTTAAACACAATAAATAGCCTTCGGCCTAAAACCACACTTGCTTACCTTAGATTTTGAAATCCTGAAGATCTCCTCCTTATAATCGACAACAACTAAATCCCGAAACCTTCTTCATAGTTTCGGCCAAAGAACAGTAAAAGAGGTGAGATTCCAACTTTCGGCTAAAAGAAAAAAGGAAGTAAATCGAATAACATTTGATCTTACTCCTACTACAGAAATCGACTGCACCCTTGCCTGCCACCACAGAGAGATTCAGCTATGTAGGCTAGATAGTGATTGATTTGCTTCGGCTTTTGGAGTTTAATCAACAATCGGCTATGGCTAGGAAAAGCTTACTTTCGACTTTTAAAAAGTGGTTGAATCGTGAGAAGATGAAGAAGAAGAGAAACTAAGGTTTGAGAGGTTTGGTTTCTGGTCACAAAAGAAAAGAGAAAGGGAATAGAGCTTTTGGCAGAGAGAACAATCAAAAAGATGCCTATTACTACACTAAAAATAAAAAAGATGCATATTACTACACTAAGTAAATTCGACACCTAACTCCCCTTGTATGACCGATTTATGCACCCGTTAGAGTCCCATATTCGACCACTTGCTTCCCTCTCTCCCTTATCCCTTGATCCCCTCCACCTTAGTCGAATCCTCAAACTCTCCCACCCAATCTATACCCCATCCTTCTAGAGTCCACATGCCATCCAACTTCCTTCCTCCCTGACGAAAAAAAATAGCTCCACAAGTGCTCCCCTTGCTGCTCGAACCTTGGCCCTGCACACTGCTTGTGGCGTCACTTATTAAGGCTCTAAGTGGCGCCTCCTTGCCACTTTAACAAGCCCACTTTTTATGTCCAATTTCCCCTTCAAATTCTCTTAAGGCCTTATTTGCCTTGCTCCTCCTTTAAGGCTTAAAATCTAATATTTTCTAAGGCACTTACCTACACTCTAAAGTTCTCAAAATTTCATACAACACATTCAAACACACATACGCATGCTACTTCATACAATTAAGCAAAAATGCACAACCCCTAAATCCCGGATCTCACAGTTCTACCCCCTTAAGATAATTTCGACCTCAAAATTACCTGGCTAGAATAGGTGGGGGTATTGCTGTCGCATTGCTTCTTCCAGCTCCCAAGAAGCTTCCTCCGATCCATGATTACGCCATAACTCTTTGACCAAAGGAATGGATTTCCTTCGTAGTACCTTCACATCCCGTTCTAGAATCTGAATCGGCTCCTCCTTGTACGATAAATCTGGTCTCAGCTCCACCTCCTCAACCGGCACTATATGAGATAGATCTGATCGGTATCGGCGTAGCATCGATACATGGAAAACATCGTGCATCTGCTTCAACTTCGAAGGCAACTCTAACTGGTATGCCACTGGTCCAACTTGCTTTAATACCCAATAAGGTCCTATAAACTTGGGGCTTAACTTCCCTTTGCGACCAAATCTCATTACCTTTTTCCAAGGCGAAACTTTAAGAAACACATAATCTCCTATGGCAAACTCAATTTCCTTCCCTTTAAGATCTGCGTATGACTTTTACCGGTCAGATGCCTCCTTCAATCGTGCTTGAATTACCTTAACCTTCTCTTTGGATTCTGCCATAATTTTCGGACCCAAAATCTGACGTTCTCCCAATTCCGTCCAACATGTAGGAGTGCGACACTTCCGTCCATATAGCACTTCGTACGGTGCCATCCTAATACTTGCCTGATAGCTGTTGTTATGCACAAATTTCGCTAAAGGCGAGAACTCTTCCCAACTCCCTCTGAAGTTTATCACACAGCCCCTCAACATATCCTCTAACACTTGGATCACTTGCTCAAATTGACCGTCCGACTGCGGATGGAATCTTGTCTTGAAATCAACACAGTACCCAAAGCTTGATGTAGCGCCTTCCAAAACTGAGACGTAAACCTTGGATCCCTATCCGAGATAATCGACACCGGCACTCTGTGCAGCCTTACAATCTCAGCTACATACAACTTTGCCAATTTCTGTAGAAAATAGCCAACCCGCACCGATATAAAATGTGCAGATTTCATCAGCCGATCTACTATCCCTCATACCGAGTCCTTCTTAGTAGGCGTAAGGGGAAGCCCAATAATGAAGTCCATGGTGATTCTCTCCCACTTCCATTGCGGAATCTTTATCGGCTAAAGCAATCCTGACGAACTTTGTGTTCAGCCTTAACTTGCTGACACGTTAAGCACTTCACTACAAATTCGGTAACTTCCCGCTTAAGACCAGCCACCAGAACTGTTCCCGTAAGTCCTTGTACAACTTACTACCTCTAAGATGCATAGCATAAGGGCTACTATGCGATTCCCGAAGAATTCTCTACCTTAACTCCTCATCCATCGGCATACAAACCTTGCCATGAAAACACAGCACTCCGTCGCCATTTACACCAAAATTTTACAATTCCCCACACTGCACTTGCCGCAACTTAGCACTTAGATCCTTATCCGCCAACTAACTCTCTTTCACCACATTCAGCCACATCAGCTTAACTTGCAACTCTGCTAACAAACTTCCATAGTCATACAAGCTAAGATGTGCAAACATTGCCCTCAGATCTGACACTACTTTTGACTTAGGGCATCTGCCACTACATTCTTCTTGCCCGGGTGATACTCTATAGAATAATCGTAGTCCTTTAATAATTCCACCCACCTTCGCTGTCTTAGGTTCAACTCTTTTTGAGTCAGCAGATACTTAAGGCTCTTGTGGTCTGTCTAAATCACTGACTTTTCTCTATATAAATAGTGCCTCCATACCTTAAGAACAAAGACCACTGCCACCAATTCCAAATCATGCGTCGGGTAGTTAACCTCATGTGGCCTTAATTGTCGAGACGCATAAGCAACTACATTCACGTCCTGCATCAAAATGCATAAGCAACTCCATTCGCTTAACTGCGTAATCCAATACAGCTCGATGTTCCACTAGCCATTCCATGCCAAGAATGAGATCAAATTCTCCGAAGGGTAGTTCCATCAAGTCGGCAGGAAATACCACTCCCTGAATCTCTAGGGGTACACTCGAAATATCTTATTCACCACTACGGTTTGGCCTAATGGGCTTACTACGATCATCTCCCTAATAGGCGGTCTGAGGCTATGCCTAGTGTTTCAACTACTCTACATGCAACATAAGAGTGGGTAGAGCCAACATCAATTAAAGTAAAGTAAGGCTTGTCAGCTATAAGGAACGTATCGATTATGACGTCCGGTGCATCTCCATCCTCCCTCCGGTGAACTGTATACACCAGACCCGACTGTCTTACCTCTGTATTACCAACACCTCTGCCCGGTGTTCCCCGTCCTCTTTCGAAACCATTACCTCCGCCATTCAAACCATGACCTCGCAGTGGCTGCTTTCCACCTCTTCCCGCCTGATTATAACCCTGACCTGCTGGTCGGCTCCCATCTGTTTTCATAGGACATTCCTTAATCATGTGGTCCTTGGACCCATAATTGAAACATCCCCCTGTCTTCTTCCAACACTCTCCTAGATGCATCTTTCCACACTGAGCACAAGTATGATACTGCCCTCCAGTCATAACCTGCTAACCTCGCGGCCCATCAACTCTAGACCTCTTTTGCACATTCTCGAATGACCCTGATGATCCAAAACCTCTCTTTTGCCTATTTCGGTCCGTATTCTATCTCACAGATTCTTTAATCCTTTCGACTACCTTAGCCTTCTCTACCAACACAGCAAATTCTCGCTCTTGCTGTAGAGCTATCAACAACCTCAGGTCATCCCTCAGTCCGTCCTTAAACCGGACATATCGCTCATGCTCCGTAGCCACTATACCTCGAGCATAACGGCTCAACCTTAGAAATTTTGCCTCATACTCTGCTACAGACCTACTTCCCTGAACCAGCCTTAGAAATGCCTTCTCTACGCTTCCACATAACTGGTCTCAATATATTTCTTCTGGTATGCTGCCTTAAAGTACTCCCAAGTGAGATCATCTGCGGCACCACCATCCCGAACCGTGAGACACCATTGTTATGACTCATCGCGGAGGAACGATACTATCCCTTTCAGTTTCTCTTCGATTGTCAGGTCCAAATCATCCATAATTTGCTCTGTCACTTCCAACCAATACTCAGTCGTATTGGGCGCCACACCAGATATACCACGGAAAAACTTCGGCTCCATTAGCTCGAGTCGCTCAGTCTGGACTTTCGAGCTCCCATGCTTCCACTGCTCCGGCCACCCTTTCTAGAACTAACGGCATCACATGTCTTGTATCATCCCGTCGATCACGATATTCCACATCGGTTGGTGGTGGTGGCATTTTATTTTGGACCCTTGACCCGGACCTAACGAGTTTCGACACGGTCATTCGGCCTCTACCACGGCCACGCATACTCGACCACGTCCCTAAATTCATGTACGTATCGCGTTTATCGATTAAAGAATTTTATGAATTAGCTTTTGTTCCACTGATTTATTGCAAACAGTCTTATGTTTAATAGTTCTAAAGAGTAGTTCTTTCAAATACACACACATAGTCTCAAATTCATTCATTTATTCATCACATTCATGAGCTTACGTTTATTACAGAAAAGTGTTGTAGTTGTCATTATTGTTGTTTCCCACTACCTAAGGGTATTTCCATAATTTTATCCTATATGGGTATTTTGGTAATTTTTTAAATTAGGGTATTTGAAAATTTTGCAAAGTAGAGATTTCTGGTATTTTTACAAAATTCAAATACTTGGTAAGAAGATTCAAGGGTATTTTTACAAAATTAAAAATCTCTACTTTGCGAAATTTTCAAATACCCTAATTTAAAAAATTACCAAAATACCTCTATAGGATAAAATTACGGAAATACCCTTGGATAGTGGAAAACAACAACAACAACAATGACAACTACAACACTTTTTTGTAATAAACGTAAGCTCATGAATGCGATGAATGAATGAATGAATTTGAGACTGTGTGTGTGTATTCGAAAGAACTATTCTTTAGAACTATTGAACATAAGACTATTCGCGATAAATCAGTGGAACAAAACTAATTCATAAAATTCTTTAATCGATAAACGCGATTCGTAAGCATGAATTTAGGGACATGGTCGAAAAGCGTGGTCGTGGTAGAGGCCGAATGATCATGTCGAAACCCGTTAGGTCCGGGTCAAGGGTCCAAATGAAATGCCACCACCACCACTACCGATGTGGAATATCGTGATCGACGGGATGATGCAAGATCACAGCGATGTCATGAAGTTTTGGAAAGGATGGTCGAGCAGTGGAGGTATGGAAGCTCGAAAGTCCGTACCGAGTGACTCCAAGCTAATGGAACCGAAGTTTTACGTGTATATCTAGTGTGGCGCCAATACTACCGAGTATTGGTGGAAGCGATGGAGTGAATTATGGATGATTTGGACCGATCACGTGGAGAAACCGAAGGGATAGTATCGCCTCCGCGATGAGTCATATCAATGGTGGTTCACTTGTTCGGATGGTGTCACCGCAGATGATCTCACTTGAGAGTACTTTAAGGCAAAGATACCAAAAGAAGTACATTGGGACCAGTTATGTGGATGCGCAGAGGAAGGCATTTCTAAGGCTGGTTCAGGGAAGTAGGTCCAGAGCGGAGTATGAGGCGAATTTCTAAGGTTGAGCCATTATGCTCGAGGTATAAGTGGCTACAGCATGAGCGATGTATCCGATTGAGGACTGATGAGGATGACCGAGGTTGTTGATAGCTCCACAAGAGGGAGAGAGAATTTACCATATTGGTAGAGCAGCTAAGGTAGCCAAGGATTAAAGAATCAGAGATGTAATATGGACCAAATAGGCAAAAGAGAGGTTTTGGATCATCGTGGTCACCGAGAATGTGCAAAAGAGGCCTAGAGTTGATGGGTCATGAGGTCAAGAAGGTTGGACCGAGGGCGATCGCATTTGTGCTCAGCAGGAAAGATGCATCTAGAGAGTGTTGGAAGAAGATGTGGATGTTTCAAGTGGGGTCCAAGGACCACATGATTAAGGACTGCCCTATGAAAACAATGAAGCCACCAACAGTCGTGGTTATAATCAGCAGAAGAGGTGGACAACAGCCACCGCGGGGTTGTGTTTGAATGGCAGAGGTAATGGTTTTGAAAGAGGACGAGGAACACCGCGTGGGTGTTGGTAATACAGAGGCAAGACAGTTGGGTCTGGTGTATACAGTTCACCGAGGAGGATGGAGACGCACCGATGTCATAATTCCAGACGCTTTTATAGCTGATAAGCCTTACTTTGCTTTAATTGATGTTGGCTCTACCCACTCTTATGTTGCATGTAAAGTAGTTGAAACACTAGGCATAACCTCTAAACTGTCTATTAGGGAGATGACTGTAGTTAGCCCATTAGTCCAAACTGTAGTGGTGAATAAGATATTTCGGAGTGTACCCCTAGAGATTCAGGGAGTGGTATTTCCTGCCGACTTGATGGAACTACCCTTCGGAGAATTTGATCTCATTCTTAGCATGGACTGGCTAGTGGAACATTGGGCTGTATTGGATTGCGCAGCTAAGTGAATGGAGTTAAGGACACCGGAGGATAAGGCGATAATTATGATAGGAGAAAGAAGAAACTACTTGTCAAATGTAGTCTCTGCTTTAAAGGCTGATAAGATGGTCCGGAAAGGGTGCAAGGCATTTTTGACCTTCTTTAGTGCGTTGGATGCGAAAGAAGAGGGAGCTAGTGGAGTTAGAACAGTAGGAGAATTCGTGGATGTTTTTCTTGAGAAGTTTTCTAGAATACCCCCGGATAGGGAAGTGGAGTTCAGGATTGACTTACTACCGGGTATAGGTCCTGTGTCAATTGCTCCGTACAGAATGGCACCAAAGGAGTTGGTGGAGCTCAAGGCACAAATCCAAGAGTTGCTTGATCGTGGGTTTATCCGACCCAGTGTGTCTCCATGGGGAGCACCAATCTTGTTTGTGAAGAAGAAGGATGAAACTATGCATATGTACATAGATTATCGTCAGTTGAATAAGCTGGCCATCAAGAACAAGTACCCGTTGCCAAGGATAGACGACTTGTTTGATCAGTTTAAGGGGGGCGCGGTATTCTCAAAGATAGATCTAAGGTCTGGATATCATCAGCTTAAAGTGAAGGAGGCTGATATCCATAAGACAGCTTTTCGGACAAGGTACGGGCATTATGAGTTCTTGGTAATGCCGTTTGGATTGACAAAAGCCCCAGCCGCGTTCATGGACATGATGAACTGAGTTTTCCAACCCTATTTGGACCGGTTCATTGTTGTGTTCATAGACAATATCTTGGTGTATTCTAAGTCAGAGGAAGAACATGATGAGCACCTCCGAGTCGTGTTGCGAGTGTTAAGGGAGGAAAAGCTATATTCCAAGTTCAGCAAGTGTGAATTTTGGCTGAAGGAAATTACGTTTTTAGGGTATGTGGCGTCTGCTGAAGGGATAAGGGTGGATCCTCGGAAGTTTGTGGCAGTAATGGATTGGAAACCACCTAAGTATGTGGCAGAAGTTCATAGTTTCTTGGGATTGGCGGGGCTATCATAGAAGATTCGTAGAAGGGTTCTTATCAATAGTCGCACCTTTAACGGTTGTTGAGAAAGGAGGTACCTTTCGTGTGGTCGGATAAACAGGAGAGCTTTGAGAAGCTTAAGAGGGTCTTGGTGAAGCTCAGGTTTGATTCACTGAGGCGGGGAAGGATTTTGTGGTGTACTTGTGATGCTTCTCACAGTGTTTGGGATGTGTTTTGATGCAGGATGGGAAGGTAGTTGCTTATGCGTCTCGACAATTAAGGCCACATGAGGTTAACTACCCGACGCATGATTTGGAATTGGCGGCAATGGTCTTTGCTCTTAAGGTATGGAGGCACTATTTATATGGAGAAAAGTCAGTGATTTACACAGACCACAAGAGCCTTAAGTATCTGCTGACTCAGAAAGAGTTGAACCTGAGACAGCGAAGGTGGGTGGAATTATTGAAGGACTACATTGTTCTATAGAGTATCACCCGGGCAAGGCGAATGTAGTGGCAAATGCCCTAAGTCAGAAAGTAGTGTCAGATCTGAGGGCAATGTTTGCACATCTTAGCTTGTATGATGATGGAAGTTTGTTAGTAGAGTTGCAAGTTAAGCCGGTGTGGTTGAATGTGGTGAAAGAGAGTCAGTTGGCAGATGAGGATCTAAGTGCTACGTTGCGGCAAGTGCAGTGTGGGGAATTGGAAAATTTTGGTGTAAATGGCGACGGAGTGCTGTGTTTTCATGGCAAGGTCTGTATGCCGAAGGATGAGGAGTTAAGGCAGAGGATTCTTTGGGAATCGCATAGTAGCCCTTATGCTATGCATCCTGGAGGTAGTAAGTTGTACAAGGGTTTACGGAACGATTACGTGGCCCGGTCTTAAGCGGAAGTTACCGAATTTGTAGGGAAGTGCTTAACGTGTCAGCAAGTTAAGGCTGAACACCAAGTTCCGTCAGGATTACTTTAGCCGATAAAGATTCCGCAATGGAAGTGGGAGAGAATCACCATGGACTTCGTTAGTGGGCTTCCCCTTACGCCTACTAAGAAGGACTCGATATGGGTGATAGTAGATCGACTGACGAAATTTGCACATTTTATACCGGTATGGGTTGACTATTCTCTACAGAAATTGGCAAAGTTGTATGTAGCTGAGATCATGAGGCTGCACGGAGTGCTGGTGTGGATTATCTCGGATAGGGATTCGAGGTTTACGTCTCGATTTTGGAAGGCGCTACATCAAGCTTTGGGTACCAGGTTGGATTTCAGTACGGCATTCCATCCGCAGTCGGACGGTCAATCAGAGCGAGTGATCCAAGTGTTAGAGGATATGTTGAGGGGCTGTGTGATAGACTTCAGAGGGAGCTAGGAAGAGTTCTTTCCTTTAGCGGAATTTGCGTATAACAACAGCTATCAGGCAAGTATTCAGACGGCACCGTACGAAGCGCTATATGGACGGAAGTGCCGCACTTCTACATGTTGGATGGAATTGGGGGAACGTCAGATTTTGGGTCTGAAAATTGTGGCAGAATTCGAAGAGAATGTTAAGGTAATTCAGGCACAGTTAAAGGAGGCATCTGACCGGAAAAAGTCATACGCAGATCTTAAACGGAAGGAGATTGAGTTTGCTGTGGGAGATTATGTGTTTCTTAAAGTTTCACCTTGGAAAAAGGTAATGATATTTGGTGGCAAAGGGAAGTTAAGTCCCAGGTTTATAGGACCTTATCGGGTATTAAAGTGAGTTGGACCAGTGGCATACCAGTTAGAGTTGCCTTCAGAGTTGAAGCAGATGCACGATGTGTTCCACGTATCGATGCTACGCCGATACCGATCGGATCCATCTCATATAGTACCGGTTGAGGAGGTGGAGCTGAGACCAGATTTTTCATATGAGGAGGAGCCGATTCAGATTCTAGAACGGGATGTGAAGGTACTACAGAGGAAATCTGTTCCTTTGGTCAAAGTGTTATGGCGTAATCATGGATCGGAGGAAGCTTCTTGGGAGCCGGAAGAAGCAATGCGACAGCAATACCCCACCTATTGTAGCTAGGTCATTTCGAGGTCGAAATTATTTTAAGGGGGTAGAACTGTAACATCTGGGTTTGGGGTGTTTCACATACCTTATGCACTATTTAAACGACTAGATCTAGGGAAGCCCAAACAAACTAGGATGAGTATTCAACTAGTTGATAAAACCGTTAGAATTCCTAACGGCATTATTTAAGACGTTTTAGTAAAAATCGATAAATTTGTTTTCCCAGTAGATTTTGTTGTTTTAGACATGGATGAGGGAATTTCAATCCCTTTAATTTTAGGAAGTCCTTTTCTTGCAACCGCCAAGACTAAAATTGACGTTGCCATAGGAGAACTCATACTTCGTGTAGGAGATGAATCGGTCAATCTTCAAGCTCTCGACTCAGCCAAAACAACAGAAGATGAAGGTAAGAAAGCCGTTTCAATAGATAATCAAATTGTTCAAACTTGGTCGCAGGAAACATCACAAAGCATCAAAGCTGAGCCAACTCATAGTCCTCAAGTAGTCACAAAAGAATCACACCAGAAACAAAACTGGAAGACTGATAAATTAGAAGAGCAGAAGATACACACCAAAGAAAAGTCGGATCCACACAAAGTAAAACCTAAGGAACCACCAGAAGAGCTCATAGGGACATCAAATAACTTTAAAATAGGAGACTAGGTGTTGTTAGACAAAGTCAATCCTTACATCAGTTTAACAGAACTGAAGAAAAAGGAAGAAATACTCCTTCAGGTACACGATGTTTTCCCAAATGAAATAGTCGAGATAAGCAATCCAATGTTTGACAATTTCAAGGTAAATGCTTCTCGTCCTAAACTTTGTCACAAAAATAAAACTGTCAGTAAGAGGGAAAGTATTCAAACCTTTAAACCTCCCTAAATCTTCAAGGTCTAGAACAGTCTAGCTTAAGACTATAAACGTGCGCTTCTCGGGAGGCAACCCAAGCACTAACACTTCTATTTAAAAAAACTATTTTTTCTTTTCTTTTTTTCTCTTTTCTTTTTACATGTTTAAAATAAAGATACAGGGTTCCAGGCCACACGGCCTTACACACGGTCGTGCCCGTGGCCATGTGGACCACTGGAACCATCACACTGACAGAGTAGAGCCGTGCAAGTCAGTCCAACTACCCACAGAACGGGAACCGAAAAAAATAGCACGGCTGTGCCTGACAACCATGCTAAGATACTAACTTATTGAGTACGAGCAGACCACGCCCGTGCATTCCACCCGTGCTCCTATACTGGTTTTTTAGAAACGGGCGTCCCAATCAACAAACGGGCGTAGAAGAACAACACACTCTACAGCACGGCCATACAAAGCGGTCGTGCGAATCGACATGCCCTCGGTACACTGGCTTAGGAACATACCAGATTTGATAATTTTATTTAAATCCCCACAGCCTTCCCCTCTCCCCCATCTTCCTTCTCCCTTTTCTTTCTTGCAAATTTTTCTCTCTATTCATAGAAAATGTCCAAGACTCTTGAGCAACACAAAGATCAAGCAAAAGAAACGTAAGAAGGCCAGCATCATCTCTTCAGAGGAGACTCAACATGAGTTCATGCCGGCAGCTTCACTTAATTGACACGCCAAGGGTCTCGGAAACCTTTTCGTTCTATTTTTCTTTTCTCCTCTCCTTTATTTTCCTTATCTTTACTTATATCCTGCTTAATTTAATTTATTTCATATTAGTTTCTTGGTTTTAGGTTCTAAAGGCTATTTGGGAATCACGCACCACAGCCTTCGAGGTCACGTCCACCTCGCAACCATCCAACAATAAGGACTCCTTAGTCCATTAGTATTTTCTTTTAATTTCAGTTTTCTTCTTAGTCTCTTTCATTTTATTTCCTTAATATTTAATTATATTATTAGTATAGTATTATTATTTCTCTAGATCTCTTGGCTATATCTTCACAGGCTACCCAATTTCTTCATCTAGCAAATTGCTTTCTGGTAGCCACTCCACCAACCCATAGAAAACACCATCACCGCCACCAAAGACGCCGAGGATCATCCAGATTTCGGGAGTATTACTTTCCCCACTTATCTTTTTGATTTGGCACCTAATTATCATTATCTATCTTTGTACATTGAGGCAATGTACATCTTAAGTGTGGGGTAATAGTGCTTAACTTTTGCATAATTCTCAAAACCACGAAATTAGTCTTGATCTTAAGTATTTTTCTCATATTATTAATTAGGGTGAAATTTCTAGTGATTTATGATTTTCATTGATATGTTTTAGAATAAGTCATAGTTAATTGTGCATTGATGATTAAATTTGAAGAATACTAGAGAATCGAGCATGAGAAGTCTACTTTCTAAAAATTAAAATTGATAGGTTGTTGAACCGAATTTGAGTATCACCTTGAAGTTCAAAATTTATAAGGATTGATGTCAAAACACCCATAATTTTTGTGAGATTTTGAGCCTTATAGAGCATATACCCTTTTTCGTGCTCACTTTAATTGATTATAAGTGTGTCAACTTTGAACTGCTATTCTAGAACTTGCCTCGTTTATGCATGTCGAGACCACATTAATGATTAGATACACTGAGATGATAAAGGCACCTAGGTTTTAACCCGTTCACTCCACTAAAAAGCCTACCCATACAAATTAACCCCTAGTGAACCCCACTGAATCCTAGCAACCTTTTTATTGACTCACCCACTAATATTAACCCAAAATCCCTTTGTATTTGTTATCAACATTCCTTTGACTACCCCTCTATCGAGAATTGATTTGATCAATTTCCAAATTAGGTTATTTCAATTATCAAACTTCCTTCTATTATGTTTGTTTTTAGTTTGTTCTAAAAAAAATATCCAAGTATATTCAATATTAGTAGTATAATAAAAGAGCTTAGAGCATTTAAACTCCAATTGTTGAAGAAAAAGCTCGTATTAAAGTATTATAAAATTTTAAGTAATGAAAATATTCATTAGTAATTATCTATAGTGGTATTATTAGTGTTCATTCAAAGTAAATATTCATATTTAGTTTAGTGTTTCTAGTTAGGCGATTTGTCAAGTCAGTCTCGATTCTAAACCTCTAATTCAGCCTTGTATCCACACCCTTAACCTTAGCCCCGGTACAACCCTGATTAAAGACCTTTTGATCTTTGTATCATCTCATATACAGTGGTGGAGATTTGATTTTCAGGCAAGCCTATGGGATTAACTTTTGTTCGACTTAGAGTGCTTATTCTTGAAACTTAAACAGCTTTGAGTGATTTGAGTGAATCTTTAGTGAGGATGTCAGTTCTTATCGATTTTGAATTAAACGTAATCACTTAGATAAGGGGAGACACCATTGTTTTCATGCTATAAAGGTATGACTTTTCGTTATTGAATCTTTAGGGTTCTTTGAATTGAATTATTCATGTATAAATTATCTATGAATTATGATGAGACATTGTCGATAGGAATTATGAATTATAGAAAGTTCATTTTAATTGTAAGTTGAGAATTTTGCTTGAGGACAAGCAAAAGCTTAAGTGTGGGGGTATTTGATAAACCGTAAAAGTAACATATTTTAACCCTATATTTAATAGGCTTTTGGATGATTTAGCCCTTGATTTCTGTAAAAAGGTGCTTTTAATCCTTTCTTTTCATGTTTATACTCAGGAAAGCACCCGAGGATAAAAAGAACACAAAACGGGCTTAAAATGGAGTAATTGGGCCTTAGCAAACAATCAACACGGCCTGGCCCAAAGCCCACATGATCGTGCCTCGCCAATTACCTATAGCACGGCCTCAACTACGTAACACATGGCCGTGCATCATCTATTCATCACACGGACATTCCTGGTAATCTACATGGCCGTGCCCAAATCGACAGACCTGAAGCACGGCCTGAATCTTGACTCACACGGTCGTGGCCAAAATGATAGAATCGAGACATGGCCCAACCACAATTTATACGGGCGTGTGCCATGGCCGTGCCCCTGCCACGGGAGAGAGCAATTTCACTTGGATTTGGATGCTTGAAGCCAAAGAAACATACTCCTAAGTCTACTCCAACATCCTAATAGTAATTTTACTTGAAGGAGATACTTAGGAGCCAAGTATAGCATCCAAAAGCCTATATAAACAACCCAAGGCAAACATTAAAGGAGAGATTTTTGGCAGAGGCTTTTATCGAAGCGTTTATCTTTTAGGGTGTCACTTGAAGGTAGCCAGTTGATCCATCTTAAGAAGCCGGAACCTCACTCAAGACGGAGGATCTCTCCTTTAATTTCTTTAGGGGGTTTTAGGGATTTCTTATGTTTTTTTATTCTTTTCTCTCGAGATGTTTTCTTATTTAGCTATGCACTAAACCTTTCAGATACCTGAAGGGGATGAAACCTATGATGGATTTTGTTATTTGATTTCTAAATTTATATGATAAGTACTTGGTTCGTTCTTAATTATGTTGCCTAATTTTATCTGATGTGCTTAGGTGGAGGAGGAATAGACCTTACCTAAGAGTAGATCTAGCATAATTGAGCGGAGTTGATCGGGCGCCTAGAGATAGGGTTACAAGATTTTACCGAATTAGGGTGAAACCTAATATGAGAATCCATTGATCGATTTACTACTTCTTTAGAGGGTTATTATAAGAGAACGAGAGTTCCACGAATTAACCTAAGGTTAGACGTTATTCGCCTCGAGAGAGGGTTTAATATAGATTAGGAAGTCTCACGGATCAAGCTAAGTAAAGAAATTATATGGTTTGGGGCATAAATAATAAGTGAAGTCATAGGTGGATTCTTCCTGAGGGTATCATCTTTATCAACGGTGTTTTCCTAAAGTCTTCCTCCAATTCAATCTTTTGTCTTTGCATTTAGTGTAAGATTTTGTTAGTTTAATAATTCAATCACTCTAAATTTCAGGCTAAATAATAGAGAGAAAGTGAGTAGTAGTACTTTTAGGTTCCATTGGGTTCGATAATATATTCTTGCCTGAGCTATACTACTGTTCGATAGGTGCACTTTCCTCTATCATTATCATAGTTAGTCTACAGACTGTTTGACACGATCACAAATATTATTAACTTAACACAATTATCCTAGCTAAACATAATTAAGCTATCATTGGTGATGAAAATAAAACATAAAATACATCGTAAACATGTTTAAATTAAACAACTAGTAAGGAAAGAGCAAACTCTATTTCAATTCAGCAGTCTTTTAGATTTGAATTGAAAGTGTTCCACCGATCCGCCTGTTGCTCTTTTGCTAATGGTTCCCCAAGGTGGTCGGCCAAGAGGTGATCTTTTCAAGGCTTTTTTTTTTTTAGCTAAAATAGAAGGGGAAATGGAATTTCTATGCATGGATAGAAGACAACAAGAGAGGGAATGAGAGAATGAATGATGTTTGTGAAAATGAAGGATGATGGATGTGAGGGATGTTTTGAGAGGTGAGAGTAGTGTGGTATTTATAGGTGAGTTTGAGGGTGAAGTTTACTAAAAATATGGATTGGAATCCCTCCATCTTCTCCATTGCTTGGTCGGCCACAATATGTGGAAAGGGAGGTGACTTGGTTGGTTATTTTGAGCACAAAATCATGCTATAACTAGCCACAGAGTGGACGATTTCAAAAGCAATCTTTGAAGGATCCTTTCTGATTAAATTGCAACTATAAGGACCCCTAATAAAATATCCCAAAGTTTATTTTTGGGCAGCCTTATGCTTTTTCCAAATTTTAGCTTGACTCCCCCTTGTTAGACGGTTTCATAATCCAATAAATAACCAGACATGTCCACTGTGTAACAACACTTTAGCTGGTGAAATTAACATTATTATGACCTAATTTTGCATAATTTTTCCGTCCAAGTAAAGTAGATGTGTTCATGTCCATGCAACATTATGATAATCTCATCTTCCATGGACCCACCGCATAATAAAAATTAACATATTAATTAACATGGAAATAATATAATTTATGCACAAAAATGATGTAATAAATTATAATTTCGTATACTTTATAAATTCATGCCCAATATTAAAATTTAAACAAAAGCCACTTAATTTATTAACAATTACTCAAGATTAATATAATTATTAAATCAAAAGGTGGTAAAATTGCTAGAAAATACTATATAATTTTGAGTTTACAATACGCAAGTATACGGGTCTAGTTGTAATATAGTTTTACAACAAAGTGGGTGAGCACTCTAAGGATCGTACCTAATGGAGGCAAAGACTAGATCAATTTTAACCTACACACTAAAAGATCTAATTGATAATTTAATTAAGTTGTAGTACGGAAATGTAAATAAGAAATTTGAGTGGATTTTTGTTTTACTAATAATAATAAAAATAACATAAAAGGAAACTAAGTTTAAAGAGACAGAAAAGTAATTTTCAAGAATAAAACATGGCGAATGAATCGAAGTGTAGAGTTTAAGAAAAGCCTTATTTATAAAAATAATAACACGAATCTCCAAAATTTGATCATTTTTACAAATTAGATCTCTTGAAGGAAAACCACGACCAAATAAGCTAAAGTTTGAAATACCTAATAAAAGAATAAAAGGAAACTAAAGCTTAAAAAGAGAATCTAGGTTAATGGATTGGTGTTCATAACTTGTGCCAAAGGACCCTATTTATAGCCTTCAGGTGGTTGTCGTCCTTAACCTTAGGTCAACTGACGTTCTTGAGATTTAAATCGATTGTGCGGACCACAATGCCCCTGCTTCATGTTTAATTTTCATCCTAGAGTTGATGTTGTGACACACCAGGACATTTGTCGTGACATCGAAGGCAGTATGCTCTTGCTAGGTATGTGTTCAGGGGTATTTCATGACATTCTTAGTCAGTGTAGCAACATCGAAGGCAGTTTCTTACTTTCTCTATTTTACTTTCCATGTTGCGACATCAAACTTCCCGTGTTGCAACATAGCGTCTAGTATCAGCCTAAAATGCCTTCTTGTAACACCCTGGTTCTAGGGGTTATGCATTTAGGGCATAATAACTCAGGTGATGGTAGGTTTATGGTGAAGTTAGATGAGTTTTAAGGGGTTTGGAGAACCCAAGAAGGTAGGGGAAGGCTTAAGGAATTAGTGAATTTTTGGTGTTAAAAAGGGGAGCTTGGTTATAGAGGTCTTAAGAGAAATATTTGGGAGGTTAAGACACAAGAATTGAGCTAGTAAAGTGGCAGGGGAGACGCCACTTAGAGCATGGAGAAGTGGCGCCTCAAGGTGCAAGGGGGCGAGTTTGAGCCAAGGCACCATTTTTGGTTTTGTTTTGCGTCATGAGAGGGGGAAGTGTTGGATTCGGCCAAGGCACTAAAAGGAGGATTTTGACTTGTTCAAAACTTTTAAATGGGTGGCTAAGAGAAGGCTTGAGTTGGTTTTATTTTGAATTTGTTTAAAAGGTTGGTGTGGAGTGTTTTTAGGAGGGAATCAAGGGATTGGGTGGATGGAGAAGAGTTGGACGGCTAGGGGGTTCTCATGAGGGTATTTTTGGCTATGAAGGTTAGGGGGAGTGGCCGAATTCTATTTAAGGGGGTGTGCTCTTCCTTTAGCCGAATTTTAGCTTTTTCATCTAAAGCCTTCACTCTTTTTCTTCCCATACTCTGCCAACACTAGAAACGTCCCTCTCCTCTTCACTGGTCACTTGGCCGAAACCTCAAGGTCACTTTTCCTTCCATTTTCCCTTAGTCACTTCACCGAAATCCCTCTCCATTCCATGTTGCCGTAGCCGAACTTCTTTAAGCCATCAACATTTCTTTTCTTCTCTTATTTTCACCAAAGCCGAAAGTACTTTAGCCAAAACCTTTCTCTTCTTTTGACATCTTGCTAAGTCGATTCTCGAGGCCATCAGATACTCTCCCTTAATCTTTTGGAGCATTAGGTAGTAAGTACTCTCCACTTTAGTAGTTGGTTTGCTTCTTTCTGTTCGGGTGCCAAACCTAAAGGGTGGTCTTGGTGTTTGGAGTTGGCCGAATGTTTGTATGGTCTTATTCTGGTTTTTCTTTCGTGTGTAGCCAAGGGAAGGAAACGCTAAGGATCTTTTAAGGTTCGGTTTGCATAAGATTTTCGGTAGGTTGGAAGGAGCAACCGGGATTCAAGTTGTTTGGTAAGAAGTATTTATTAAGTTTTGTTACTTAGTTTACGACTTGGGGTTTAACCGGTTTATCTAATTAAGCGTTTTGATGGAGGTAACTACCAGTCAAGAGGAGCAAGGGAAAGTCCCTATTCCAAAGTTCAAGAAAAGAGCTGTCTCGGCGGTTCAGGATTGGCCATCGGGGTGTGGGCTAGCGTCAGAGCAGCAAGTTAGACAGATAGCTGTAGTCTCGTTTAGCAATAGTGTTGGGATCGAGAGTTTAGAACTTCAAGTGTTAAGGTGCGTAATCATCGCACGGTTTCTCCTGTTAATTGTTTATTAATGTATATACCTTTGTATGATGTGTGGTAGCCGACAATAAAGGCTAAAGTGGTGGATACCCATGTTTGGGGTAATCGGTTAACAGGTTAGTGGTTTATGATATTAAACTATTTATGGTGCCTGTTTGATATGGTAATGATCATGTGATTATATTCACTCTATATGTTGATTGACATGATACATTGACATATGTGCATGGGGATTGGTTTTGATCAAAGAAGGACGGGGAGTACATATCTATGGACGTGGTCTAATGTTAGCCTCGTGCTACATTAGCGCTTGATGATTTACTGTGTGAATCATCAAGGGAGGTGTTGGCTTGGTGCCCATCTCGACGGTTGATAGCTGAGTGCATCACCGTAGACGGATTATTGTGGGATCACTTATGTGATCGGTGGCTCTGCCACGGCCTTGAGCAGCAAGTCTGCCAAGGTAGGATTTGAGGATCACGATGTGATCGGTGGCTCAGCCACGGCCTTGTGTAGCAGGTCTGTCGAGGTATGATATGTGGGATCACTCGGTTGTGATCGGTGGACTAGCCACAGCCTTGGGCAGGGAGTCTGCTAAGGTAGGTGTAATGGATGGACTTAGGTTGGAATGGGTCATAATTGCATATCTGTTGGTATGGACTGTATGGGTATGGGGTAAGCCCATACGTGTGGAAACATGTGTAATGATTATGCACTGAGTCTGTGGACTCACCCTATTTTTTTTCATAACCATCACAGGTGAATCGTGAGCTTGGCCCGGGTTGGAGTGGATACAAGGTGGACATGCGGAAGAAGATGTTTTGATCATTTTTAAGCATTTTAATATTAAGTACTTTGTTTAAGTATTGGTTGTAATAAGGGCCTTTTTATTATTTTTGGTATTATTTTAATTATGGTTTGATTAAATTGAATTGCTATGTGAAGATGATCTTATTTTAGCAATCTATTTATTCAAAATATATATACAATAAAGTTTTAATTCGGACATTTTATAACATGAAAGTTTTAGTTATAAATTTAAATGGACATGGTTTTCAAAAAGATGACAAAATTTTATCGTTTTATCTTAATTCAAAAATATTTTCAACCGTCTTTCCGCAGTGACATACCAGATCTGGTCAGGGCTCGTGGGTCGGGTTTGGGGTGTTACAAATTGGTATCAGAGCCAGGTTCAAAACTCGGCTTTGAGGGTTTGGGCCCACAAACAGTTTTCAAAATGGGCTTTTCAAAATATAGGCTTTTATAAAAAGTTTCCAGGTTATTCTGGCATGACACCTGTACCTCCGGCCCAAAGTCCACCAGGTAAGTACTTCAAGCTCTTGAAGTGATTTGTTTGTGTGATTTATTACGGGTTTGGGGTGTTACACTTCTAATAGTCTCCTGCACACTCACGAAGTACATTAGGTCTCCGTTAAGCCCTATTTGACCCTTAAGGTCAATAAAAGACTCATTTTGCACATATTATTAGATATAGGTAAAACTAAAGAAACTTAACTAAAATATGAAGAAAATGCTTGTATTCAGGCTCCTTAAGTGCAAAAACTTGTTTAATCTGCTACACCGAAATACAACATATCAAACTCCTCCACACTTAAGTCAATGCTTGTCCTTAAGCAACATACCCTTTAGCAAATATGATACAGGCATTGACTTTAGAGCATACGACTTAGGAATTTCATACTTACAAACAATCTTAACATGATGAATAGTTAACTTACCACTTTTGACCACAATCATCTAAGTTCAGTATATTACAAAGTATACAAATATTAAGGATATCACCTGTAGGAATCCATCAACAGATCATACAAGTACTTTTATTATTTAAGCAGAATACAAATAGTTATTTTTGCATATGTTTAGTATGATGTCCATTCATGTATAAGGATATTTTAAGCCACATAGGACTTTTCAGCTTCTAACGTTCTAAGGCTTAGGACAAGTGGAAATTCAAGAACTGTAAGCATAAAAAAAGGGCTGCAAACATGAAAATAGTTTGGCACATTGTATTGGTCTCTATTCTTCCCCTTTAGTGACCCTTACCCACTTACTTCCTTATTTCTCTTTCTTTCACCTTCCTTGTCTCTCCATATATAGGAAGTCATAGCATGACATAGTAACTAACGCCAGCCTATAAGTTTTTGTGCACTAATGAACGAGTTTTTCTTTCTTTTGTGACTTTGTGACTTTTCACTTTTTCAATATGTCTCAGTCATGAATGCTTTTTTACTAATTCAGGATCTTTTCTACTCATATTGATTTTATTTTTGGATTTTTTTCCGGTTTTGCTCTTTCAAGCTAACCTATAATTCCCACATCACACAAATATTTCCTATTTCACTCGATTTTTACAAACTCTGCCATGATGTATCTACTTAAACCTCAAAATGTATGGCCATATGTCTATAATAGTATAGTGCAAGACCAAAGAAAAAAGGAAAAATACAAATCAACATATTCAGGCTCGAGACTTGTAATGTGGTTCATCAAGAAGTGTCAACTGGCTCAAAAATTGGTACTAAAGGTGAAATTTAAATAGGATAGCTTTTTTGGCTCTAGATGTGTTCCAAACAATGCCTTAGGTCATCCCTAAATATCTCAATATTCACAAATTTTATCAACCAAAAAATACAAATTCAACCATTTATCATTCATACTAGCATGCTCGTTTCCTTGTATTTTCTGTATCACTTGGTACAAATCATGGCTTAATACTTATTCACATTGTAACATATAAACTTTAGTAATCTAATAATTGTAAACTCTAATTTATATATGTTTTTCTAGTATTTTTACCACCTTTTACTTAAAATAATACTAATCTCGAGTTTTTATTAATTAATTTAGTGAATTTTACTTAAACCTTGATAATGGACATGGATTTATAAAATATGAAAACTTGTGCTTTATTAGATAAATTTTGTGCATAAATTAAACTATTTCATGTTATTTATTAATGTGTTATATTTAATTGTGCAGTAGGACCATGAAGTTGATTTAATAAAAAGCTTATTATAAAGTTGCATGAACATGAGCTATTTATTTCTTATGTCGGATGGAAAACCATGTTAAATGGGTCAACAAGGTGTTATTTTGACCCAATTAAAATGATGCTACATGGTGGACAAGTCTGATTATTTAATGGGTCACAAAACTGCCCAACAAATGGGAGTCAAGCCTGAATTTGGAACAAGCATGTTGGTTGCCCAAACATATATATTTTGGGATATTTACTAGAGGTCCCTAGATTTGGAAAATCATTGGAAATTAACACACAAAAACTGCCCTTGAAATTGTCCAACCCATGCCTAAATTTAGCTTGCTTCTACGCTCAAATAAAGGAACCATCATCCACCTTCTTTCTCAAAATGTGGTCGGCCCAACAATGGAGAAAATTGAGGGATTCTACTCATTATTTTTAGTAAACTCTACCATCTACTTCAAGTATAAATACCCCCACTCATTTCCCATTTTAGTCATCCCTCATCCGTCATTCTTCACATCTCTCATTTCATATCATTCTTCCATACTCTCATTTTCTCTCTTCATTTCCACACATAGCATCACATATTTTCTTTCTTATCCAAAAACCTTAATAATATTATCTCTTGGCTAGCCACCTTGAGGAGCCATTACCAAAGGAGCAATACAAGGATTAGAGGAAAACATATTCAAGCAGAGTTCATGAGACTGCTGATTCGACAGAGTTTATTCTTCATATACTTTGTTATTTTGATTTTAATCATGTTTGCAATGTGCTTTATTATCTTGTCATCAACAATGGTAGCTTAATTCTATTTAGCTAGGACGATTTCTTTTATTTAATGAAGTTTGTTTAAATCATTTGTATAGTATTTGTGCCTCAGTCGATCATGTTTTTAATTAAACTAAAGAATGTATTTCATTCATACATGATTGAATGCATTGGAATTAGCTGAGCGATCCTAACCAGACGGAGGCTAGTGGACATAATAATTGAAATGTGCATGCTTAATTTAGATCTTAACTCAACTAAATTAAAGGTTCATAATAACTTTAATGAGCTCTATTATCTTGCATAGTTTTTAGGTTTATGTGATTAAACTGTTTCAAACCTAACCCGTCCCTATTACTTCACATGAATCCTAAGAAACCTTTAGTTTAATATGATCAGTAAAATGCATGTTTTACTAAGTAAACGATTCCAAAAGGATTTAATTTGGTTTCCAAACTCATGAAAGATCGAGTTGCCATGGAGTAATTTCTGAACATTGTTAAGAATGATAAAAATAATTCAAGTTGAATGATGTAATTATCATAGCCTATTCATGTTATTGATTGTTGAAGTTTGTGTTTTTGATAAATTCATTTATACATTTCATTTCAAACTTCACATTTAGTTTAAACTGCATTAGGTATCAATCTTGCATCTAGATAATTTAATTTAGTTAATCACCCATCACTTAAGAAATTTTATTTTTATCATCAAATTGTTAACTTTAATTTTGGAATATACTGATTAATGTACACAATCCCTGTGTAGACGATAAATCTTTTACTTACTTATTACTTGATAATGACTATGTACACTTGCACAAATCGAGCGTTACAATAATAAAAAAAATTAAAATCTCATATTATCATGCCAAACTTATCCATAACCACAAGCAACCTATCTACATGCTCCTAACCAATCACTGGTATTTCTGCAAGGTCAATGTAATAGTCCAGTTTTGACCCTAGTCGGAACAATGGTTTTGGGACAAAAAATTCGAGTTAGAATAATATTTTAATATTATTTTTCGTGCTTATGATATGTGAATTAGTATGTGTGAAATTTCTGTGAGTTAATTTGTCCATTTGAGTGCTTAATTTGAGCAAAGGATTAAATCGCATAAACTGTAAAAAGTAGCCTTCTATTTAATTGAGTGTCTTAATTGATGTGGCTTTTTAATTAGGAGGCTTTATGAGGCAATTAATCCATTTTTATGATAGTGGTTGATTAATAGACAATAATGGCCTTGAATTATATGTTATTATATGTTTATTAATAGGGTTAAATAAGTAAAATGATAAATAAGTAACATTAAATAAAATGAAAGCCAAAAATGTTGTCATATTTTATGCTTCATCACCGAATATAGAAAAGAAAAAGAAAGGGTTTGAACTCTTCAAACATTCGGCTAGCTTGAAGTATAAATTAAGGTAAGTTTTGACTTTGGTTTTTGATAATTTCTACGTTTTTGTAATCGTTTCTTTGAATACTTTGAAACCCATGCTTAAAATTTGAGAATTAAAGATGTTTTTGAAATGTGTCATTGATGAACACATGGGTTTTGTGATGTTTGATAGTGAAATATGAAAGATATGTGTTTGATTATCATAGTTTGTCTTTGGAGTTTTGTTGATTTTGAGAAATTTGGAGTAAATTGAAAGAATAATATTTTGAGGGATTAAATTGTGAAATAAATGAAATGTATGGACTCATATGAGTATGAGTAAAATTTGGCTAGGCATGGCTAATATGAAATTTGGTGTATTTTGTGATTTTGTGAAATAGGGACTAAATTGTCCTAATGTGAAAATGTGAGGGCTAATTTGTAAATTACCCTAAATATGTGTTTTTGGATTGAATTGAATGAGTTGATGAAAAAAGGAATTATATTTTAATATGTATAGATCAAGAACCAAAGAAAATAGATTTAGATCGAGGTAAGTCGAAAGTTATCGAATAGCCATTTATCTCCGTTCTTTTTGTACGAGGTAAGTCGATATACAAATAAATTTATTTGAAATAACTTATTTGTGCATATATGAAATTTGAATTGCTATGAATGTGCTCAAGATAAGATGTATGTGAAATTTGAGAATTTGTATCGATGAATATTTAATGTCCAAGAAGTCCGTAGATAGGATTACATATGTCATGACATAGGTGTCCGATATGTGACATTGGCATTGTATTGATTCATGTAAGACCCTATTTGGGACAGTGGCATCGATATCTTATTACATGTAAGACCATGTTTGGGACGTTGGCATTGTACGACTATTCTAAGAACTCTGATTATCTTATTTAGTTCCAAACGGTTCAATGGGAAAGTCTGAGAAATGAATGACCATGTGAGTTGTACATCCGTTTCAGGTACGTTGATATGTATGCTTTGTATAAGCATGAAAAGTGAGTAAGTATGTGCATTGATGCAAAGGAGAATTTGATAAATATGTATGTTTGAGATATGAACAAATGAGATGTTTGAGATATGATGAATTGGTAAGCAATGGCAAACCAAGTGAGCCAAAGAAATATTCATGTGTTTTGAAATGAAGATATATTAATGAATCTAAATTTCTATGTTATGAATGATTTTGTGATAAGTTTATTTGTATATGGCTTACTAAGATTTTGAAAGCTTACTTTGTGTGTATTTGTTTTGTTTTATAGATCGTTCAAGCTACTAGAGGCTCGGGGACCATCGAATATCATCATCACACTATCAAGCTTAACTTTGGTACTTTTGAATGTGCAAATAGTTAAATATGGCATGTATAGGCTAGTAGTTTTGGTACATATTTGAGATATGTAAATAGCCATGTGATGTGGCTAGATAAATATTGGCAATATGCATGAGTGATCATAGTATATGATGCATGTTTTGGTATGGCTTGATGGCAAATGAAATGGTTAAGGCTATGGTTAGCATATGAATGCAATATGAGTATGTATGTTTGATCAAAGAAATGGTTATATGAAAGGTAAAATATAGATGAATCAGACTTGAATATATATATATATATATATATGTCTTTTAGTTGTGCAAATTGGTATATAAGTTGGCATGATTAGAGATGAGATTGATTGGGATGATATGTTGATCTTAAGACATGATTTTGGTTGCCAATTGTGTATGGAATATTGCTTGTTTGTTGTTTGTAGGAATGACCCAAGTGTGGGTGGCAATTTGGCCTTGAAAATGGCCTATATTTGCCCACACGATTGAGCACACGGGCGTGTGGCTCGACCGTGTCTCTCGTGGTTGAAATTCAAAACAAATCAGGATCGACCAAGGGTTGGACACACGAGCGTGTGACTGGCCGTGTGGTGCAAGTCAAGATCGACCACGGGTGAGGCATATGGGCGTGTCGACGGCCGTGTGGACAAGTTAGTATGTATGCCTTGTTTTGACACGGCTTAGACACACGGGCGTGTCTGAGGCCGTGGGAGGCACACGGCCTACCCACACGGGCGTGTGACCTCTGTAACATAGAAAAATTTTTAAATTTTCGAGAATTTTTGTATGTATTTGGTTTAGTCCCGACCCTATTCTAAAGCATGTTTAAGGTTTCGTTGACCTATTACACTTTGATTGAATTTGATGCATTATTTATGATATGTCCGTAAAAGATTCTGTTTGTTCAGTAATGCTTCTTAACCATAATCTAACGACGTATACGGGTTAGGGGTGTTACACTCAAGCATACAAAAGAGAGAAAAATAAAAAAAAATGTAACAATGTGAAGCAAACTTGCAAACTTTCTATGTTATCCCCCACACTTTAGTTGACACATTGTCCTTAATGTGTAGCCCATAAAAAAATAAGAGAGAAGTTACCCGGTTGATCATGGTCACTCTAACAGGTAATGGTGGGTGCTTCCTCTGTTGATCATATGAAGCTCGAATTGTTTGTGTCTCATCCGTGTTGGGTTCCCACATAGAAAAAAGTGCAAAAAAATGAAAAATCTATTTACTAATCCTACTCCTACAAAGCCCAAATTAAAATCATCCAAAAATTAATACAAGTCTTTCAAAATTATAACAAAGAAAACTCAATCCTCTTTTGAATCATCGAAAGGATGGAAACACCTTTGCTCCATAGGCGCCTTACTTTTGCTCGAGCTATAATGTTGGTGATATCTCCTATACCCTGAATGTGATTGCTAGGCTGGGCTTTGAATAACAGGACCTTTTGGTCTAGAGTATTGCGGCTAAAATGCCACTTCATATTCGTCCTCTGTTCTAAGGTACTCCATAGCAACACCCTTCTCCTCAAGATTAACCCCCTCATCCTGATGAGTCGAAGTTGGCCCGAACATATCTAAGATACTTTGGAGCATGTAGTTTGTTTATCCTTACGAATTCTTGAAGTACTGGTCTTGTTTCCTGCATCTATAGAATCATTCTGTTAAGTTTTGCGTCTATGTCCCTATTTACTCCATTTGATAGATATTTTTATTTGAGTGATGCTAGTACATCCATTTTCTTCTTCCTTCTTTAATTCCATTTAGTTATTTACTTTCGTTGAATCTCAACATACTGGGTATATAATGAATATCCGATAATACTTCTCGTAGGTTTCATAAATTATTCATTTTTTCTTATTGGCACTTCTACATGGCGGCATAGAGCCGTTACGAGGTGGGGGAATAAAAGTCTAGCTTTTTGGCTTTGTACACACCTCTTCATTTCTCGAAAGATCCAACACTCTACACAGACTTGTTTACACTACAGAATGCCATATAACAAAATTTCTCGAAATAAATTAACATTAGAAACATTCAGTGCGGGTACAATTTTAGTGCCAATGAATTGCATCCATATCTTCACAATAGGAAACATAATAGCTTGATTAAAATTTGTGGAAAGCTTAGTGTCTGGCCTGGAGTTCCAACTACCTTTACCTTGTGTTATTTATTTTATAAAATCTTCCATGTCAATGTTTTGGAATCTCTCTAAATCTGTATTATCAATAAAATCTCTCTCAAAAATGCGATGTTATAAAATTCACAGACATCGTTAAGGGAGATTGAAACTTCTTCCTCTCGTACTTCGACATTAGTTATTACTGCTTTATAGTCTTTCTTAATCATTTGGTCGTTAAGGGACTCATAAAACTCGTAAACCACATGTATATTTTCATTATTTATGAGAGTAACACAAAATTACTCCCATTGATGATAAATGACCGAAGTCCAGATTTCTTTGCAGTGGATCATCGACGGTTCGAACCCTCATTCTTGAATTTGAGGTCTTCCTTGTGACTTCATAAAATACTTTTCCATATTGGAATTATGGAATTGAATGGGGTCGAAAACACATTAGGTTTCCTGAATAGAAGTTCTTTTGTTCTTATGCGGAGACATTCTCACTGGAGTCCATGAACAAAACAATAAAGATATCCAATAGAACCGTAATAGAGGATTGAGAAAACTTAAACCTTAACTCTTGTTGAACTTGTTTTCATTTCCTCTTGGTGTTTGTTAATGCCAACTTCCTCCAATGGAGCTTCTTGAATTAGGAATGAGGGATTAGGAACTTAGGTTTTGAGGAGAAGAAGGATTTTGGAGGCTAAGGGTTTTGGAAAGGTTTTGAAGGAGTTTAAGTGTTAGAGTGAAGTTGGATTAAGTTAGAAAGGTATTTTTAGGGTTAAAATTTGGGTAAAATAAGGATTATTCCACTAGGTTGCGCGACTGGGTCAGGTTGACCTGGAGAAAATTACAGGGATGTCACGAAATAGGGGTTCCATGTCACGACATCCCTGACAGACTATGTTTGTCACGGCCAAGGTTTGTTTTCGTGGCACACCCTGCAGTTTTGGAATTTTAGAGAAACTATCTTCTATGTCGTGACACATGTTAATGATGTCATGACATCGGGTTGATTTTTCAACTTCTTTGTTATTGCCTATGACGTTGCAACACAGAATTGTCTATGTCGTGATATTGACCTTGTTTCCCAAATTTCTGATCTTTGGAATGCTTCTAATGCTTTGTTAAACCTATATTTGGCCTACCTATAGTACATTAACAACTTAGTTAGCGGAATAGTTAATACAGCTAGTAATAACCAAAAGATAGAAAAATTTTAGGTCTTGTTGCCCAGGTCATCTGTTAGCTTAGTTAGTATGCACCGATGGGCTCCCCAGCTTTCTGTATTAGTCCAACTCTCGTCATTCCATTCTACTCGTCTACAGTTGTTTCTTTCCCTAAATTTAACTTTATGGCCTATTTGAACAACCGACAACTCTTTTTGCATGTCACAATTATTAACTATTTGCAAAGCCACATAACCATGCAACCACTTTAGTCTTTGATTGCCGTACTTGCTTCATAAGGGAGTTGAAAAATATGGTTTATACTTGTCGCTTATTATGTGTCCACTCATCTCATTGCTCCAGAATAATTTTTCAAGTGTACTCAAGGCAATGATTGGCATAAAGGGTAGCAAGGGGCTTAGCAAGGGATTTTGCACTGAGTCTCTTAGCTTCAAGCTCTATAGACCTTTTAACTTTTTCAATTCCAGCCTTTCCATGTATTTATAAATGACTTCCTTGCATGGCTATTGCAATGCCTGTAATTCAAAGCCTATGCTCATTAGTTGCCCCGCTGGATTGATCTTTGTTGTATAATCAGGGGTCCTGTATATATATATGTTTCCAATCCTATTCAGCATATGGAAAATTCCTAGGCCGTCAAATCTTTAGGATACTTGGTTTAGGACTAAGTTCATGCAAAGGATATCCAATTTAGGATTTTCATTTGCGGCTACTATTATCTCTTCATTTTACTCTGGAAATTCTTAAATCGACAGACACTCTTCCATGAGATCAACCCTTCATACCATTGTCCCTATTGGTTGATCTGTAGTATACTGCTCTTGTGTTCCAGCTGTACTAGCAGAACTCAAAATTTTTAAGACATTGAGTACCATGCTAATTCGAGTCTTCGAATCACTGCCCATTTCCTCCATCAGCTTTATATATTCGTTGTTCAAAGTTTTGCTTAATTCGTCTAAATATTTTCCTCCCCGCTGATGTGGATAATGGTCTAAGAGTTCCCCTTCTTCGCAAGCGTCTATGATGACCTTCTCCTCTTTGCTTAATTTCAGACTTAGCACCTATTGGTACCGTTTTGATGGCATCTCATTGTGGTCATTATCATCTTGGGGAAAATTTGGGGTTTCTCCTCGAAATTGACTTAAGCATTAGTAATCGTTGATTCTCCTAGATCTCCCAATCTTCATAGACTCTTTCTTTATAAATATCTTCATCATAATCAAAGTCTTCCTTGAACCACATATAATAAAAATCATCCATGACTTTGTGCTAACTGGTTAATTGGTTGACGGTGTATAAGATTCCTAAATAAAAACAAATGTTATACATGTTAATTAATAAATTGAAAATCATAACTATAACTTAAATATTTCCTAATTATTCTTTTACATGGAAGAATTAAAATTAACCTAGTGATGTTGCCTCCTCGGCAACGGTGCCAACAACTTGACAACCTCTGGACGTACTAATGTCCAGAGTGTGAATATTGCATTAAAATATAGAATTATGAGGTGGTATTTGCAAGTATACGGGTTTAGTCGTAATATAGTTTTACAACAGAGTGGGTGAGTACTCCGAGGATCGTACCCAAATGAGTTGAAGACAAGATCAATTTTAACCTACATACTAAAAGATCTAACTAATACTTTAATCAATTTATAGTACAAAAATGTAAATAAGATATTTGTGTGGATTTTTATAGTAGAAATAATAAAACAAAATAACGTAAAAGGGAACTAAGTTTCAAGAGTTAGAAAAAGTAGAAGGAATCAAATCTGATGATGGGTGATTAGCTTGCTTTGACAATCCCAATCAACTTTCATTTCGGGTTCCTCGTCAGCCAGCTAGTCATTACCTTAGCAGGATCTTCCAATCTTCCACTATCATAACGAGTCAGTAAGAACTACAGTCTTCTGACCTCACAGTCCGAATTGGCTTGGGGTGAAGGTGTTCACGGATGGGCAATGACAATTTTAGGTTAATTCCCACCTTGATGACTTCTCGGGGTTGTCAGGCCTATGGTTTGTTTCACACTCTTCCTTTCTAAAATAGCTAATCCGTTGAGTAACACTACAATATAGTTAATAGATCATGCCTCCACTAGCTAATCCCCCATAGAAAGATCATTTCCTCATGGCTTTCATAAACAATATGGAATTGATGAAAAAATAAAGCATGGTGAATGAATCAAAGTGTAGAGTTTAAGAAAAACATGATTTGTATAAATAATAACACGAATCCCTGGAAGTTGATTGTCTTTACAAATCAGATCTCTTGAAGGAAAGCCACAAACAAATAAACTAAAGTCTAAAAATCTAAGAAAAGATGAAAACGAAAATAAAGCTTAAAAAGAGAATATTGGTTAATGGATTGGTGTCTATAACATGTGTCAAAGGACCCTATTTATAGCCTTCAGGAGGCCATTGTCCTTAACTCTCGGTCAGCTGACATTCTCGAGCTTTAAGTTTGATTATGCGGATCAAAATGCCCCTACTTCATGTATAATTTTTGTCTTAGAGTCGATGTGGTGATACACCATGACCTGTGTCTCGACATTGAAGTTAGCATGCTCCTCCTTGGGATGTCTTCAGAGGTATGTCATGATATCCTTAGCCAGTGTCGCTACATCGAAGGCAGTTTCATACTTTCTCCATTTTACTCTCCAAGTTGCGATATCAGACCTCTCGTGTTGGGACATACCATCTAGTATCTACCTAAAATGCTTTCTAAATATCTCCTGCAAACTCGGGAAGTATGTTAGCTCTCCATTAGGCCCCATTCAGACCTTAAGACATCCAATTATGGTAGATCAGTTGGAAACATTCAAAGCAAGATATAGTAGTTGATTCTACAACTGAGTTCGAGTATAATGCAGGCAGTGATGCTATAAAAGAGGCTATTAGAAGTAAGAAATTCATGTCTATACTAGGGGTTGTGCCTAGCATATCAGATGCTAGAGAACTTTGTTGTGACAATAATGGAGCCATTGCACAGGAAAAGGAACCTAGATCTCCCCAGTGGTCCAAACATATACTTAGGCGCTTTCATCTCATTCAAGAAAACATTGATCGATGAGATGTGGAAATATGCAGAGTACGAACAGATAAAAACATTATTGATCCACTGACTAAGCCCTTGACACAGCAGAAGCATGATTATCACAGTAAGTCACTTGGTATTAAATATATGATTGATTGGTCTCAAATCTAGTGGGAGATTGTTATAGTATGCCCAAAGACTAATCATGAGATGATTGTAATCACATACACGTTTTACCTTATTAGTTAATACAAGACATTGCCATTGTTATTTCAATTTCTTTTTCTGTGTATGTAAATAAACTGATTAATAATAATGTCTTGAGAATAATATGATTATTCTTAAAATGTTCTTAGTCAAGTATTATTGTGGGTTTGGACAATAATAATGCATTGAGACTAATGTGTAGTTGGTTGATGACAAAGTCTTGTCATTAACATAGGGATATCAAAATCAATATCTGAGTATGTGTTTGAGAACAACATATTCGATTGACCAATTATAAGTATGTTTCTTGGATTATTATGTAAAAGTCACAACATTACTCATAGTGATAAATATGTAAACTATCCACAGACTTGAGATTATCATTGTCCCAACATCGTGAGTCCTATATTTTGATACAGTCAAACGTCTACCTAATAGGTTGTGCTATAAAGATTGATGTTGGGTATGCCACTGTAACCTCCCAAACCTGACCTAGACGTTATGGGCAAATTTTGAAAACTACATTATCCACTAGAATAGCGCAAAAAACATTCGTATTTTAAATTATACTTTAAAACTATTTGCCTTTTTTATTCAAAACTTGTGAGCTTGATTATATGCCTTTGTTCTAGGAAAAACATGTTAATTTCAAAATCACGCCCCTTTAGAAATTCATTTGTAAAGACCACATATTTTGGAAAGCCAAGTCATATTATTATTAAAAACTTATTTTTAATATAACAACGAAGTTTAGTTCTAAAATCATATTTTCGTTAAAAATCAATTTTTCATGCATAATTATTAAAATACTGAATAAGCAGTTTAAAACTTCAAATCATGCTAAAATAAAATAAAAGTCCCCAGATATAAAGTCCCTGCCACAGTCCATAAAGAAAATTATTACAGTCCCAAAAATAATTATATAATAAAGATTAAATATTTAAACTTAAAATCATTTGAGAGGCTCTTTCGACAGCCGCAACCAAGTCATAACCTCAGGGTTGTCTATACATTAAAAAAACTAAAGGGGGTGAACTATAAAGCTCAGTGTGAGTCGAAGCCTATAATGTCATAAAAACAAAATTTATAAATCTCAAATGTATGCTTATGATATTTAGAAAACATTGTATTTATGCATTTAAGGAAAAATTTCTACACATACTCCGCTACACGCCATGAGAGTTCCCTAGAACTCATTTCATCCAATAACACACTAGTTTGTGAACAAGCCACCAATAATTATAGATAAACTGCCAAATCTTCCTCCTTCAATCATAGCAAACCCCATGCAATGCAACAAGGCATTTCATGCTTTTCAATATCAAAATTAGTATGGTAACAATATTAAAATCAGTACGGTAACAATATTAGCATACACCACGCGTTCAATGTAATTGAAATATTAGGCATGTGTAATCTTGGCTTTAGAGTATTTGATAATGATAATAGATTATTTGAACGTTCGGTCACATTAAGGAAACATGATCATCTGTGATCATCACTTGAATCATTAGTCCAATCGATCAATCATAGAAACATTTTCCACATTTGGTCGAATTGATAGAACATGGGAATATAATATTCCATTTCAAATAAACCGCACAAACATTATTGATTAGGACCCACACCTTATTTTGTACATTCAAATGAAGTGCACAAAATCACTATGTTAAATTCGTCCAAAAGCAAAGAAAATAATTTGGTTTCTGGTCGACTGTTTAACATTACAAAAATAATGTGCAAGCGTACACTATCGATGCAAGTATAGTAGACAGATATGAGTCTGTCGGATATCGATCCCAGGAGGATGGTTCTCTTTTGTTTATCAATGTTAGTGCAACAAATGGATGGAAACGAGAAAAAATTGTGAGAGTAGGTATTGAAGTAATAACTTAAAAACAACAAGATAAAATATGATAATGATAAACTGAGATCCCCAACGTGAATATTCAACAGAATGCTAAGTGCTCACAAGGTGTAAAAGGAGAGGTGATTGTCGATGCATTAAATTGCAATGAATATCTTACCAAGCTTAGCTTCTATATTTAATCTAAAGCTTAAACATGTACATTAACCCTACCTTCTGATGCTGGCAATGGAACACTACTAAGAACAAGTGGATTAAATTCCTCTAATCCTTAAGCAACTTCCATTGTCATGCTTGTTAGTTTGGACTGTCACTACACTTTCTATCGCTAAGCTCAGTCCAGTACAATAGTGTTCTACATTTACGACCGTATAGAGCTTCATACGGTGCCATCTTTATACTCGATTGGAAGCTATTATTGTAAGCAAATTCAATTAGTGGTATATATTTCTCCCAGCTACCTTCAAACTCAAGAATACAACAACGCAACATATCCTCAAGTATCTGAGTAACTCGTTTGGATTGACCATCCATTTGCGGGTGAAACGCAGTGCTAAAATGAAACTTTGAATCCAAAGCTTCTTGCAATTTCTTCCAAAACCATGAAGTAAGTCTTGGATCTCTATCTGAAACAATAGATAAGGGAACACCATGAAATCTCACAATTTTGAAAATATACAACTCAGATATTTTATCAAGCGAGAAATCTGTACGTACCAGAATGAAATGAGTTGATTTCATCAATCTGTCAACAACAACCCAGATCGCATCTTTCTTTTTTGGAGATAAGGGCAAACCCGATACGAAATCCATTGTTATTCTATCCCACTTCCACTTAGGAATCATAATAGGTTGTAATAAACCTGATGGCACTTGATGCTTAGCTTTGACTTACTGAAAAATCAAACATTTCGAAACAAATTCTAAGATATCTTGTTTCACGCCATTCCACCAATATAGCTATTGCAAATCGTCATACATTTTTGTACTTCCCAGATGTACTGATAAACAATTATTGTGTGCTTCGTTTAGAATCTTCCGAATGAGCTCAAAATTTCTTGGTACACATATTCTATCACAAAACATCAAGCAATCATTTGGCCCTATTCAAAACTCTGAATTAGAAGTCCACTCACACTAAGCTCGTTTTGCTTACAATTAATTATCAAATTTTTGAGCCTCACAAATCTGCTGTAGAAATAACGGTCTCGCTTTTAACTCGACTACTATCGAACTGTCGTCAGACAAAGCTAATTGTGTGTTCAATGCACATAAAGCAAATAAGGACTTTTGGCTCAAAGCATCAGCAACTACGTTTGCTTTCCCTGGATGATAATCAATCACTAATTCATAGTCTTTTAGCAATTCTAGCCATCTCTGCTGTCAAAAATGAAAATCTTTCTGAGTCATCAAATATTTCAAGCTTTTTTGTTCGGTATAAATATGGCATTTCTCATCAAACAAGTAAAGACGCAAAATTTTCAATGTGAACACTATCGCGGCTAACTCTATATCGTGCGTCGGATAATTCTTTTCGTGTGGCTTCAACTATCTCGAAGCATAAGCTACAACTTTTCCTTCCTGCATCAAAACACAACCCATGCCATTTAACGATGCATCACTGAAAAATACAAATTCTTTACCCGACTCAAGCTGAACTAACACTGGTGCCTCTGTCAATAATGCTTTCAACTGCTCGAATCTTTGCTAACACTTTTTTGACCACTCAAATTTAACATATTTTTGAAGCAATCGTGTCATCGGAGTCACAATCATCGAGAAGCCTTTCACAAATCGTCTATAATAGCCTGCTAATCCCAAAAAACTATGGACTTTAGATACATTTCTCGGAGGCTTCCAATCTATAATCGCAGAAATTTTGCTCGGGTCAACTTGGATACCTGCAGCTGAAACTATATATCCTAGAAAACTAACCTCTCGTAGACAAAACTCACATTTACTAAATTTTGCAAACAACTATTTATCTCTTAAAGTTTGTAACACGATTATCAAATGCTTGGCATGCTCAGATTCATCATGAGAGTAAATCAAAATGTCATCAATAAACACAACTACAAATCGGTATAAGTACGGCCTGAAAATTTAATTCATCAAGTCCATAAAAATAGCAGGTGCATTTGTTATTCCGAAAACCATAACAAGAAATTCGTAGTGTCTTTACCTTGTTCTAAATGCAGTCATTGGCACATCTAGGTCTTTAACTCTCAACTGGTAATAACCCGATCTCAAATCAATTTTCGAAAACACTATCGCCCCTTTTAACTGATCAAACAAATCATCTATTCGTGGCAAAGGGTATTTATTCTTGATCGTCACTTTGTTGAACTGTTGATAGTCTATACACATTCTCATCGTGCCATATTTCTTTTTCACAAATAACACCAGTGCACCTTTGGGAGAGAAACTCATTTTAGGAAAACCTCTATCTGTCAACTCTTGCAACTGAGCTTTCAATTCTTTTAACTTTGTCGAAGCCATTCTTTACGGAGCTATCGATATCGGTGTTGTTCTCGGTACTAATTCAATACCAAACTCAACCTCTCTGATAGGTGGTAAACTCGGTAACTCTTTGGGAAATACATCTGGATACTCGGACACAACTAGTACTAATTCAATCTTTGCTTCTATCACTTTTGTATCAAGTACATAAGCATGATAAGCTTTACACCCCTTTCTCACAAATCTCTGAGCTAACATAGATGATATCACAACTGGAAAACTATTCAGATCATCAGATTCAATTCTATTAGTCTCATTATTTTGACATTTCAATTCAATTATCTTTCGTTTACAATTCACTATAGCATCATGCGTCGTTAGCCAATCCATACCAAAAGTCACAATAATTCATCGAATGGAAACAACATTAGATTAGCCAGAAAATAGAAATCCCAATTCATTAACGGATAATTCTTGCAGACTTTGTCAACCAAAACACATTTGCCTAAGGGGTTCGATACTTTAATCACAAATTCAATAGGCTCTACAAGCAAAGTCTTACTAGATACTAAATTCATACATATATCAGAATGAGTTCATCCTGGATCTATCAACGCAATCACATTAGTATCATAGAGAGTGAAAGTACTAGTGATAACATCTAGAGATGACGCTTCTTCACGATCATGAATAGCATAGGCTCATGCAAGTGTTCTAGCCTCGGATCTCACAGCTGAATCTTTTGTCGCCCCTCTACTACCACTTACATTTCCGGCAATTTTAAGTGGTCTACCTCTATTCAACGTGTTTCTTGGTCTCACACTGTATGACCTCAAACCCGGCCTAAATGTTACGACCAGATCTGGTATGTCACATGGAAAGAAGGTTTTAAGGAACTTTGAATTAAGCAAAACCTCGCGATGTGTTAGCATTTTGAAAATCAACTTCAGCTTTAAGGCTTCCTTGCAAAAAATTTTATGAGTAACCTTAACAATCGAAAATATGTTTGTATCACAAAAGTCGAAATTAGGAAATTTCATAATCGTACATTTGAAAACAATGTTTGTGGTTTTAAGAAAATTTCTAAATTAATTGATTATTCGCTTATCATCTTTTTGTTAACACTTTGAAAAAAATGATTGTTTATATTTTATTTTAGGAAAACTCCGTATTTGACATTTCATAAAATATGTAATAGTAGTATTAAATCAAACCAAAATTAAAGTTATGGAGGCCTTATTACAAAGAAAAAACCCAAAGTAAAAGTAAGTTTAAATAAAGTAATGAAAATTTACGGAAGTAGTAATGCATGGCCACCTCAAAGTCCACCACGGCTCCAAATTCGCAACTAGGGGTTACCTGCAATGTTAAGCAGAGGTGTGAGTCACCAAGATTCAGTGTGTATTTCCCCTTAGCCCACAGATGCACGTTGGGCCTTAGCCCTCACAACATGGCATAAGAAAGGGTATATGCCATGCAACCCAACCTAACCTAGTTTTCCATCCTCTACATCACCAGAACCATCCAAAACACCTGTGGCACCAAGCCACTGTGGTACCAATCCACTGTGACAGAGTCACTTATATATGTGGGGCTGACCTACTATGGTACCAAACCACTATGACATAGTCACTGAATCACACTTCCCCTTTCAATCTTATCCCCAAGCCCATGCAACATGGTATCAATTTGTAATGAATGCAATCATATTTTCAATATATAGCCGATAATCAAATCATACATATTCTTACACATTTACCTGGTATCTCCAACCTTACCCACAAGGGTATCACAACTGCCTTATACAGTCTTTTCGACTTTCAGCCAACACTGTCATTAACACAAAATAATAAAGGAGAGTGTGAGCAATACACACCTGATTACGCTTAAAACTAGACACTCTAGATCGTCGACACTCTCACTAGCAGGAATAACTGTGATTTGTCTATCCCAAGCAAATGTCAGCTCTCTACCACAACTCGGTGGAAAATCTTAAATTGCCGACACACCACGTCGTTTAAACTTAGGGGCAGAGACTACGAGTCCACTCCCCTCCTTAGTTTGACTGGCATTCGCATCCATGAAGAGACTTGATCAGTACTCAGAGTGAAATGTTGATTGTCTAATAAATGAATTTGATTAAGGCAGACGAAAACGTAAAGGAAATTAATAGTCAAGAAACCGAAAAGATGATCCCTTACCTTGGTTATCACGAAGTCATACCACACCAGATTTAGCTATGGCTTAAAAAGAACCCTATAGTCGACTGAAGAGATTCGGTTATCGATATTAATCCGAAGCAACCACGCCATGTTGAGAGAAGGACAGAGGAGGTTAGTCGCAAACTTCATTAAGAAACAAAAATAGCCACTTCGGCTATGACCACACATAAGACCGAAAAATAAAGAGAGAAACGATAGAATTTTCCATTACCTTGCACAGACAAAATCCGATTGAAGAGGGACCTTCGGCAGACAACTAGCACTTTGCTTCCTGAGGTTCGACTAAAAGGCATAGGATGGAAGAAACAAATTTAGTTATCATCAGGAGAGATTCGACTTCTTTTTTGGAAGAAAAGGGGATGAGAAGAATGGTCATAAATAAAAATAAAAAGAAGAGAATCTTACCTTGAACAAAGTAAAGCCGAATGGAAACCAAGGGAATTCGGCACAGGCAAAAATAATAGAAGACACCCCAAGTTTGGCTAAAGAAGAGATGAGATTAGGAGAGGATTCGACTAGATGAGAAAGTAGTAGAGGAGAAGAGACAAAGAAGAAGGTTTCAGCTTTGGAGAAAAGAGTGTAGGAAAGAGAAGAAGAAGAAGAAAAGAGTTGAGTAGGAAGGGAGGATGGTGAGGAGAGATTCGGCTAACAGCAAGCAAAAAATAGTTTGATTATGGAGGGGGAAATGATTGATAGAAGATGGAAGAGAGGTTCGGCTAGCATCAAAATCAAGAAGAGAAAGAAGGGAGAAAATGTGCTACAGTTTTGTAAAAATAAAAGAAGTGAATGACAACTCCAATGCAAAAAAAAAAAAACCTCTAATTGAGTTTCAGTTTTACTCTTCTTCCAAAAAGGCAAAAACGGCACACCCGCTTCCCTTATGACCGAAAGTTGAAACCAAGTTGCCTAAAGGACCCAAAAGAAAAATGGCACACCGTCCCTTAGCTCAAAACTGAAAATGCTCCCTTAGCACTACCCACATTCGGCCAAACACTCCGCACACCCACACCCCACTATTCTCTCCTTAATATGCTCCTTGTTTCACTTTCCATCCACCACTTGAATCAGTTGACCCCTTCAAAATTTACAAGCTCCTCTTTTCCATCCATTCAAATGCATTTAACCCATCCCACAATCACCTTACAAGAGTCCCAGCTGAAAGCTAACACTCCACCACCTTAGCACAAAAATAAAGTTCTACATGCTGCAGATGATACTCGAACTCCTTCCCTCTCCTGCTCCCTTGTGACGCCACTCCCTTGCTCTTTAAGTAGCGTCACCTTGCCACCACAGCACGCTCATTTTTGTGTCAACTAACACAAGTAAATATTCCTAAAGCTTGTTTCAACAGCTCTCCCCTCCTAAAGTGCCCAAAAAGTAAAATTTTTCTAAAGCCCTGGCTTGAACCCGAGCCTCTCCAGGACCCCCAAGCACACCAGAATAACATGCTAAATGTGCCAAACACGTAGAATAGAATAAAATGCAGAACCCCTAATTCTAGGATGTTACAGTTCTGTCCCCTTAAAGAAATTTCGACCTCAAAATTTACCTGATCAAAAGAGGTGAGGGTATTGTTATCGCATCACATCTTCTGGCTCCCATGTGGCCTATTCTGAACCGTGATTACGTCATAACACCTTGATTAGAGGAACTAACTTTCTTCTCAACACCTTGACATCTCGATCTAAGATCTGCATTGGTTCCTCTTCAAATGATAGATCGGGTTTTACTTCAATTTCCTCCACTGGCACTATGTGAGATGGATCCGAACGATAACGCCTTAACATTGAAACATGGAATACACCATGTATCTGACTCAACTCTGATGGTAACTGAAGCTGATAAGACACTGGTCCCACACGTTTCAACACCCAATAAGGTCCGATGAATCTGGGGCTCAACTTGCCTTTTCATTTAAATCTTAGGAACTTCTTCCAAGGTGAAACTTTCAGAAAAACCCGATCACCCACTAAGAACTCTATTTTTTTATGTTTTACATCTGTATACGATTTTTGCTTGTCGGACGCTTCCTTCAGTTGAGCTTAAATCAATTTAACATTTTCCTCTGTCTCTGAGACCAACTCCGGACCCAACAACTGTCACTAACCCAATTCTATCCAGTAGGTAGGAGTACGACACTTACGACCATACAACGCTTTGTAGGGTGCCATCTGAATACTGGATTGATAGCTATTGATGTATGCAAATTCCGCCAATGGTAAGAAATCCTCTCAACTACCTCTGAAGTCTATTACACAACCTCTCAACACGTCATCCAGAATCTGAATTACCCTCTCTGATTGACCATCAGAATGTGGATGAAACGCCGTACTGAAACCTAGTTTTGTACCCAAGGCTTGATGTAACGCCTTCCAGAATTGCGATGTAAACCTAAGGTCTCTGGCTGATATGATAGACACTGGTACCCCATGCAACCTCACAATCTCTGCCACATATAACTTGGCTAACTTCTACAATGAATAGTCGACATGAACGGGTATGAAGTGAGCGAACTTTGTCAACCAAACGACAATCACCCATACCGAATCTTTTCTAGTAGGTGTAAGAGGTAGCCCACTAACAAAATCCATCGTTATCCTCTCCCACTTCCAAAGTTGAATCTTCACTGGCTGTAGCAACCCCGAAGGCAACTGATGCTCTACCTTCATTTGTTGACACGTCAAACATTAACTCACAAACTCTGGGACTTCTTGCTTTAGACCTGGCCACAAAAACTATTCACGCAAATCTCGATACATCTTACTCCCACTACGATGAATAGTGTATAGGCTACTATGCGCCTCCTGCAGAATTCTCTATCTCAACTCAGAATCCTTCGGCATACAAACCTTTCTACAAAAGCATAATACGCCATCACTGTTCAGACCAAAATCCTCTGTCTCACCACCTTCCACTTGCTGAAGTCGAGAACTTAACAATTCGTTTGACAATTGTTTTTCATTAATTTGACTTACCCATGAAGGCTTCACTTGAAGTTCAGCTAATAAACTCCCATCTTCGTACAAACTGAGATGAGCAAACATCACCCTCAACTCCGATATCACCTTATGGCTCAATGTATCCGCCACCACATTAGCTTTACCTGGGTGATACTCAATCGAGCAGTCATAGTCTTTCAACAATTTAATCCCCTCCGCTGCCTTAAATTCAACTCCTTCTGGGTAAGGAGATATTTCAGGCTCTTGTGATCGGTGTAGATAATTGACTTTTTCCATACAAGTAGTGTCTCCAAATCTTCAAGGCGAACACTACCGCAGCTAACTCTAGATCTTGAGTGGGATAATTCACTTTATGTGGTCTTAATTACCGAGACGCATACGCCACTACCTTTCCTTATTGTATGAGCACACATCCTAACCCTGTGTGTGATGCATCACAATAGACGACAAACTCCTTCCCAACCTTAGGCTGAATCAACATCAGTGCCTCAGTCAGGATCCTCTTTAGCTTCTCAAAGCTTTCCTGTTACTTATCAGCCCAAACAAATGGTACCCCTTTTCATAACAACTTGGTTAATGGTGCAGCTATCAGCGAGAATCCCTTAACGAACCTTCTGTAATACCAAGCTAACCTAAGGAAACTTTAAATTTTAGCTACTGACCTCGGTGGTTTCCAATCCAAAATAGTTTCAATCTTTTGGGGATCAACCCTAATCCCGTCGATAGACACGACATGCCCCAAGAAGGTAACTTCCCTCAACCAAAATTCACACTTGCTGAATTTGGCATACAGTTGCTTCTCCCTCAAAATCTGCAGAACTACATGAAGATGCAAATCATGCTCCTCTTTCGTCTTTGAATATACCAAAATATCATCTATGAACACTACAACAAACAGATCCAGGTAGGGTTGGAATACTCAGTTCATCATGTCCATAAATGTAGCTGGTGCATTCGTCAACCCAAACGGCATCACTAAGAACTCATAGTGACTATAACGAGTTCGAAAAGTAGTCTTATGAATATCCACCTCCTTAACCTTTAACTGGTGATACCCCGACCTCAAGTCTATCTTCGAGAAGACCAAAGCGCCTCGCAGCTGATCAAATAGATCGTCAATCCTAGGCAACAAGTATTTGTTCTTAATCGTCAACTTGTTCAATTGCCTATAGTCAATGCACATCCGCATCAACCTGTCTTTTTTCTTAACGAACAACACCGACGCTCCCCATAGAGACACACTTGGTCGGATAAAACCCCAATCCAACAATTCTTGAATCTGAGCTTTAAGTTCTACTAGCTCTTTCGGCGCAATCCTATATGGGGCAATGGACACCCGAGCTATTCTCGAAAGTAGATCAATGCCAAACTCCACTTTGTGATCCGGAGGTAACCCTAAAAGCTCTTCTGAAAAAACATCCGTAAACTTTTTCACTGTTTTAACATCTCTTATAGACAATTCTTTGGCCTCCAAAGCACTGATGAAAGCTAAGAATGCCTCACACCCTTTCCGCACCATCCTTTTAGCCTTTAAGGCAAACATGACACTGGACATATAATTCCTTCTTTCACCTATCACCAGCACCTCCTTATCCTCGGGAGTCTTCAATATCATGTTCTTAGCCGCACAATCTAAGTTCGCTCAATACTTAACTAACCAGTCCATGCCTAAAACCAAATCAAACTCGCCGAACGGTAATTCCATCAAGTCAGCTGGTAAAATAATCCCTTGCACTTCTAAAGGCACATCCATAAATAGTTTGTTCACCACTACAAATTGTCCTAAAGGGCTAATCACTGTCATTTCTCTAAAAGCAATCTCAGATTCTATACTAAAACTATCAAACACAGCACTAGCAACATATGAATATGTAGACCCAATATCTATCAAAGTTGTAAAGGGTACACCAAAAATAAAAAACGTGCCGGTTATGATGTCCGGTGTATCGCCATCCTCTCGACATCTAGCTGCATAAACCAACCCAGGTTGTCTTGCATCCGTATGACCGGCACCCCTGCCCGGTGCTCCACAACCTTGACAAAAACCATTTTCTCCTCTAGTCGGACCATGACCTCTCGACGGCTGTTGACCACCTCTTTTGAACTGTGCATAACCCTGACCTATTGGCTGCGCCCTATCTGGCTCTTGTGGATAGTCCTTTATCTGATGATCCATAGATCCACACCTGAAGCATCCTCTATTTCTTATCTAACAATCCCCCGAATGAAAATTCCCACATCGAGCACACGGTTGAGACCGACCAATAGCATTAGGCATTGCAACTCGACCCGACCCATCCAACGTAGGCCTCTTTTGAAAACCCCCAGCAGATCCTAATGACCCAAAGTTCCTCTTATTCCTACCCCTATCCTTGTCCCGATTCTGCCTCTCAAACCACTTCACCTCTTCGGCTATCTTTGCCTTCTCAACCAGATTAGCAAACTCTCTTTCCCACTGCAGAGCTATCAATTCTCGCAACTCGTCCCTCAGACCATCCTCAAACTGAACACAACGCTCGTAATCAGTTACGACGATACCCTGAGCATAGTGACCTAATCGCAAGAACTCCGCCTCATACTCAGCCACCGACTTATTCCTCTGGACTAAGTTTAAAAATGCCTTCTGCTAAGCGTCCACATAACTTGCCCCAACATACTTTCCCTAGAACATTGTCTTAAAGAAGTCCCAGGTAATACGGTCTGCTAATGTACCATCCCTCACTGTAAGCCACCACTGGTATGCCTCATCTCGAAAGAGGGACACTACTCCTTTCAACTATTCCTCTGTTGTGTAGTCAAGATCGTCCATGATTCGTTCAACCACTTCCAGCCAGTATTCAGCTACGTTAGGAGCCACACCAGAAATTCCCCTAAATATCTCGGCACCATTTGCTCGAAGTAGCTCAGAATAGATTTTCGAGCTATTGATCCTGTGCTAGCTCCAGCAACCTGCTCCAAAACACGCAGCATAGCTTGGGACAAAGCATCGTCCCCTCCAGATCAATCTTGAGACCCCGCTTTCACTACTGGTGATGCTGGCACTTCACCTTCCGGCCCATGTCTTGATTTCGAGGGTTCAGCCTCAACTCCCCGGCCTCTACCACAGCCACGCATACCACGTCCACATCCCCTAGTGCTCATGACTACAGAATCGACTTAATCTGATTACAAGTTTTATGTATTAGTGAATTATTCCACTGTTTATTAGCGGATATCTTATGAGTTCAAATTTAAGAGTGGTTCTCGCATAGACTTACAGTACGTATTTTGTGCCGAGACTCGAGTGCCATACTTCCAGAAAACATATATTTTCCTAAATCATGTTTCTAACCAACTTTGAAAACGTTTTTGATCCCATACCACAGCTGAGTTTTGTATCCTGGCTCTGATATCATAATTGTAACATCTCAAACTCAGCCTAAACGTTACGACCAGATCTAGTATGTCACATGAAAAGAAGGTTTTAAGGAACTTTGAATTAAACAAAACCTCACAATGTGTTAGCATTTTGAAAATCAAGTTCAGCTTTAAGACTTCCTTACAAAAATTTTTATGAGTAACCTTAACAATTAAAATAGGCTTGTATTACGAAAGCCGAAATTAAGAAATTTCATAATCGTGACATTTTAAAATAATGTTTGTGGTTTTAAGAAAATTTTTGAATTAATTGATTATTCGCTTGTCATCTTTTTGTTAACACTTTGAAAAAAAATAATTGTTCATATTTTTATTTTAAAAAAACTCTATATTTGACATTTAATAAAATATGTAATAGCAATATTAAATCAAACCCAACTTAAAGTTATAGAGGCCTTATTACAAAGCAAAAACCCAAATTAAAAGTATGTTTAAATAAAGCAATGAAAATTTACGGAAGTAGTAATGCATGGCCACCTCAAAGTCCAGCTCAGCTCCAAATCCGCAACTAGGGTTACTGCAAAGTTAAGTAGAGGTGTGAGTCACCAAGACTCAGTGTGGATTTCCCCTTATGAGGCAATCGGGCTTTAAGCCCACAGATGCACGTTAGGCCTTAGCCCTTATAACATGGCATAAGAAAGGGTATATGTAATGCAACCCAGCCCAACCTAGTTTTCCATCCTCTACATCACCAGAACCATCCAAAACACCCGTGGCACCAAGCCACTGTGGTACCAAACCACTGTGACCGAGTCACTGATAATTATATGTGGGGCCAACCCACTGTGGTACCAAACCACTGTGACAATCACTGATAAATATATGTGGGGCCAACCCACTGTGGTACCAAACCACTGTGACATAGTCACTGAATCACACTTCCCCTTTCAATCATATCCCAAAGCCCATGTAACATGTTATCAATTTGTAATGAATGCAATCATATTTTCAATATACAATCGATAATCAAATCATACATATTCTTAGGCACTTACCTGGTATCTCCAACCTTACTCACAAGGGTATCACAACTGCCTTATACAGTCGTTTCAGCTTTCAGCCAACACTGTTATTAACACAAAATAATAAAGGAGAGTGTGAGCAATACACAACTGATTACGCGTAAAACTAGGCACTCTAGATCGTTGGCACTCTCAGAAGCAAGAATAATTGCAATTTGCCTATCCCAAGCAGATGTCGGCTTTCTACCACAACCTGACAGAAAATCTCGAACTGCCGACACAGCACTTCGTTTAAACTTAGGGGCAAAGACTACGAGTCCACTCCTGTCCTTAGTTTGACTAGCACTCACATCCATGAAGAGATTTGATCAGTACTCAGAGTGAAACGTTGATTGTCTAATAAGGGAATTTGATTAAGGCAGATGAAAATGTAAAGGAAATTAATAGTCAAGAAACTGAAAAGATGATCCCTTACCTTGGTTATCAAGAAGGCGCACCACACTAGATTTAGCTATAGTCTAAAAGAGAACCCTATAGTTGACTGAAGAGATTCAGTTATCGATATTAATCTGAAGCAACCACGCCATGTTGAGAGAAAAACAGAAAAAGTTAGGTGCAAACTTCATTAAGAAACAAAAATTGCCACTTCGGCTATGACCACACATAGGACAGAAAAATAAAGAGAGAAACGATAGAATTTTCAATTACCTTACAGACAAAATCTGTTGAAGAGGGACCTTTGGCAGACAACTAGCCCTTTGCTTCCTAAGGTTCGGCTAAAAGGCACAGGATGGAAGAAACAAATTTAGTTATCACCAGGAGAGATTCGGCTTATTTTTGGAAGGAAAGAGGATGAGAGGAATGGTCATAAATAAAAATAAAAAGAAGAGAATCTTACCTTGAATAAAGTAAAGCTGAATGGAAACCAAGGGAATTCGGTACAGGTAGAAATAATAGAAGACACCCCAAGTTCGGCTAAAGAAAAGATGAGATTAGGGGAAGATTCGGCTAGAGGAGAAAGTAGTAGAGGAAAAGAGATAAAGAAGAGGGTTTCGAGTTTGGAGAAAAGAGTGTAGAAAAGAGAAGAAGAAGAAGAAAAGAGTTGAGTGGAAAGGGAGGATGGTGAGGAGATATTCCGCTAACAGCAAGCAAAAAATAGTTCGGTTATAGAGGGGAAAATGATTGATTGAAGATGGAAAAGAGGTTCGGCTAGCATCAAAATCAAGAAGAGAAAGAAGGGAGAAAATGTGCTATGGTTTTGGTAAAAATAAAAGAAGTGAATGACAACTCTAATGCAAAAGAAAGAAAAACCTCTAATTGAGCTTTGGTTTTACTCTTCTTCCAAAAAGGCAAAAACGACACACCTCCTTCCCTTATGAATGAAAGTTGAAACCAAGATGCCTAAGGGACCCAAAAGAAAATTGACACACCCTTCCTTAGCTCAAAATCGAAAATGCTCCCTTAGCACTACCCACATTCGGCCAAACACTCTACACACCCACACCCCACTATTCTCTCCTTGATTTGCTAATTGCTTCACTCTCCATCCACCATTTGAATCAGTTGACCCCTTCAAACTCTACAAGCTCCTCTTGTCCATCCATTCAAATGCATTTGACCCATTCCACAACCACCTTTGAAGAGTCCCGACCTAAAGCCAACACTCCACCACCTTGAGCACAAAAATAAAGTTCCACATGCTGCAGATGAGACTCGAACTCCTTCCCCCCTCCTGCTCCTTTGTGACGCCACTCCATTACTCCTTAAGTGGCGTCACCTTGTCACCATAGCACACTCCTTTTTGTGTCAACTAACACAAGTAAATATTCTTAAAGCCTACTTCAAGTAGCTCTCCCCCTAAAATGCCCAAAAAGTTAAATTTTTCTAAAGTCTTGGCTCGAACTCGAGCCTCCCCAGGACCCCCAAGCACACCAAAATAACATGCTAAATGAGCCAAACACGTAGAATAGCATAAAATGCAGAACCCCTAATTCTAGGATGTTACACACACTCTGAACTTTATCTTTATCATCCAGCTGGAAATCTCAAATGAAGTGATCTAGCGAACCACATTTGTAACAAGCTTTATTAATTTTATTCTAGCATTCTCTAAAATGTCGTCGCCCACACTGCTAACACTCGGGTTTGTTGTCTCTTACACTGCCAACACTCGATACTGATGTAGCTTGAGCTTTAGAACCTAAGTATTGTTTTTTACGATCTCTGTTTGAATATTCATTTGAAGTATTTGGGCGAGTTTACGAATCTTTAGATTTCTTTAATGAAGAATGATACGGCATACTTATCGACCTTTTTCTTGAGTCTTTAACTTCTAAATCTGCTTTTCTCTTTTCTTTGCTAAGATCCTCGTCTTTAAAAGCCCTTTCAATCAGAACGATAAATTCTTTCAACTTTAGAATTCTGATTAGTAGTTTTATATCTTCGTTCAACTTGTCAACAAATCGCTTACACATACTCTCTTGAGTAGAAACATACTCCCTGACATACTTACTCAACCGTACAAATTCTCTTTCATACTCGATTTCAGTCATTCGACTTGTCTTAATTCTAGAAAATCTTTGTGCTTTTGATCGAGAAATATTTGACTGATGTATTTCTTTTGGAATTCGGATTAAAAGAACTCCTAAGTAACCCGTTCTTTCAGAATCACAGATAGCAACGTGTTTCACCATTGATACGTGGTGTCTTTCAGCAAAGATACAACACATTTAATACATTCATTAGGAGTACAAGACAATTCATCCAATACTCGAATCGTATTTTCAAGCTAGAACTCAACTCTTTCAGCATTATCATCAGCAGTTGCTCAGAACTCTTCAGCCCTATATTTATGAATCTTATCTACTGGAGGCTTATTCAACCTTATTGGATCTATAACTTGAGGACCAATAGGGATTTGTTGAAGAATAGGTGGGGTGAAGGTTTTTGAGCAGTCGGATTCGTTCGAATGAACTCCGTGAACCACTCGTTCATTATTTGGAAAAAAGCTTGTTTAGCCTCTCCCTCGTGGCTACTCGTTACAGGCCTAAAATCAGATGGCGCTGCCCTTTGAGCGGGAGCGAGCACATTACTCTCTACATCATCAGCTATATCTCATTCGGTATATATTACTATACGAAAACACAATTTAAGCTGTCAGGGATCATCACACTATCGCAGAGTATATATGGCATGTATAGCTAGACTCTCACACATGTTATGTTAGTCCTATAATTGACTAAATCATAGCTCTAATACCAATAAAATGTAACACCCCTAACCCTTATCCATTGCCGAGTAGGGTTACGAGGTATTACCGATCAATTCACAACATATAGCATACATTTATCAAACATAAAGCATCAATTCTCATAAATCATTCATCACAATTACATTGTCCCTTATAAAGGCGAACGAGGCCTTAAAAATGCTTTAGAAGTGGTTTGGGACTAAACTGATAACATACGAAAATTTTTGGAAACTTAGAAACATTTCAACCACACAGGGGTGACAAGCCCATGTGAACAGACCGTGTGCCTCACGTGGCTCGAGACACGCCCGTGTCTCAGGCCGTATGGAAATAGGGCATACATACTGACTTGGGTCTCACGGTCAACCATATGCCCGTGTGTCTAGCCCGTGTTCCCTTCGAAGTGGTCACACATGCCCATGTGCCAGGTCGTGCCAAACCTATAGGGTATACTGACTTATGCAACACGGGCAAGTCATACACCCATATGCTAGGTCGTGTGCCAATTAGGGGTATATTGACTTGTACCACATGGCTAGTCACACGCCCGTGTGTGAGACTTTGTGGAGCATACTAACTTAAATTCAATTTCAACACCAGGGGACACATGGTTGTGTAACATGACTGTGTGTCACACACGGCTGAGACACACGCCCGTGTCTCTGCCAGTGTGGACAAAAATAGGCCATTTGCAAGGCAAAATTTCCACCCCAACTTCAGTGTACCTACACAAGGCAAAATGGTACATTTCGTCATACAATTAGGCAGCCAAATCATCAATCAAATGCACTATTCATACCATTATAATTTCATATATTCCAATTCTCAAATCACTACCATTTACTTAGCCAAATACATGCCAAAACAATATCAAATAATATGGTTCATTAACTGTAATTCACACATACATAACTTACCCTATAAATAACGAACACAACATCTAAAATCATACCTCATCAAGGCATTTCTATTTGAAAACCGAATCTCCATAATAGTACAATCAAGCTCAAATTCAATCATTTAATACTCATGCACATCAATCGTAATCTCAAATGTACATAACACTGTTCTCATAGTATTAACTCGACTCAAGTAACATTAAACATAACATACCTTGCTTGCTTACCTGAGCCTTTAACTAGATCATTTCATTCATAAGCATAAGCTCGTATTAACAATCATTTGGTATAGAACACCGCTAGACCAAAGGTCCTAGATTTAAACACCAAGACACGAAGCACGCTGAGCATTAAAGCCCAAAATAAATCACCAAGCATAAAGCACGCTGAGGCTTTAAAGCGAAATAAATCAAAGACGAGGCACCTGCTAGGCATTTAGCCCAAAACATATCAATGCACGAGGCACGCTGGGCATTTAGGCAAACATATCAGCCCGAAACATTTAGCCCAAACATATAAATATGGTCAATCAATCCACACATATTTCATAATTACATTACATATACTATTCAACTAAGCTTATTCATATCACATTATCCAAGTATGCCATCAATACAATTCACTTATATACATTCGGCTAAGACATAAGTAGGTACTCAAATTTATCAAACTTTATCATTTAATATCTTTAGAAATAATTCTTTGACATGTTTCAGCTTAAGGACTTACCTCGGTTGTCGATAGACCGTGCAAATCAGCTATTCGAGAACCTTCGTCTTTCCACGATCTAAATCCGTTTTTCTTTGTTCTTGATCTAAAACACATTAAAATTTGGCTCATTCAAGTACATTTCATCTCAATTTAGTCCCTAAGCACATAAATAGGCAATTTACCATTTTACCCTACTATTTCAAATTTTTACAATCTAGTCCTAATTGCACAAAACACAAAATATACATTATTTCAATATAACACTCAAGGGCCGAATATGTATAAGGACCATATAAGTCCATTTCTTTCATTTATTTTGCATTTAAGCCCTCTCAAATTTTTATTTTTACAATTTGGCCCTAAAAACAAAAATTCTTCAAAACTTCCAATACATAATATACTAATTTTTAACTTATCTTTTATCTAACATCATCAAACATCAAAAACTATATAAACCTATCAATAGCCGAACATCAAGCATGCTTAGATTCAAAAATTACAACATGGGTCGGCTACGGTTCGAAGCAACGATCTCAAAAACGTAAAAATTTACAAAAACCGAAATCAAACTAACCTTGAAATCAAGCCTCCAAGTGCCGAAATTCAAAGAACAAAACCCTCTTTTTTTCTTTCTCAATATTCGACCATGAGAGAATGAAAAAGATGGTGGCTTTTGTTTATGTTATTTTAACATATAATAAAGTAATTATTAAATTACTAATATAACCTTTAATATAAAATAAAACTAACATATATACTAAGGTTATTTTTGACATAAGCCACCCACTAACTCTAAAAAATGGGTTATTTACCCTTTTAATGCTCCACTTTAAAAAGCCATCATCAAATAGGCACTTTACACTATAGTTTGAGACTTTTAAAATTTACGTGATTAAGTCCTTTTTGTCAAATTAAACACCCAAACGATAAAATTTTTCTACGAAACTTTCACACATTTTAATTCACACATAATAAGCACAAAATAAAATATTAAAATATTTCTTAGACTCGAATTCATGGTCCTGAAACCACCGTTCGATTAGGGTCAAATTCGGTCTGTTACAACTCTCCCCCTTAAGGATTTTCGTCCCCGAAAATCTTACCATTAAACAATGTCGGATATTGTTGCCTCATTCAATCTTCAGGCTCCCACATAGCCTCTTCAACTCCGTGCCTTTTCCACAGTACTTTCACTAATGGAATTTTCTTGTTTCTTAACTCTTTCTCTTCCCAAGCTAAAATACGGATCGGTTCTTCCTCATACGTCATATCAGGTTGTATCTCAATCTCAGACGGAGCAATCACATGTGACGGATCGATCTCATCTGAAGCATAGAAACGTGAAATACATCGTGTATCTTTTCTAATTCAGAGGGTAGCTTCAACCTATAAGCAACAGGCCCAACACGTTCAATGATTTCATACAGTCCAATGAACCTCGGGCTCAACTTGCCTTTCCGGCCAAAACGGAGCACTTTCTTCCACGGAGAAACCTTTAAAAATAATCGATCTCCGACCTGAAATTTAATGTCTTTAAGTTTCAAATTAGCATAAGACTTTTGACGATCCGAAGCAGCTTTCAAATTGTCTCTAATAGTAGCTACTTTTTGTTCAGTTTCTTTAATCAAATCAACCCCGTGTATCTTATTCTCGCTGAGTTCAGTCCAGTATAATGGTGTTCGACACTTTCGCCCGTACAAGGCTTTATAGGGCACCATCTTGATACTAGATTGAAAACTGTTATTATAAGCAAATTCAATCAAATGTTGGTATCGTTCCCATGCACCTTCAAACTCGAGAACGCAACATCTCAACATGTCCTCAAGTATCTGAATAGTTCGCTCAGACTGACCGTCTGTATGCGGATGAAAAGCTATACTAAAATGTAGTTTAGTACCTAAGGCATCTTGCAACTTCTTCCAAAACTGCGATGTAAATCTCGGGTCTCTGTCTGAAACAATGGAACTTGGTACACCATGCAATCTCACAATTTGCAATACATACAATTCAGCAAGTTTATCGAGTGAAAAGTCGATCTGACCAAGCATAAAATGAGTGATTTAGTCGATCTATCAACTATAACCAGACGGCATCTTTCTTACTTGGTGTCATAGGAAGACCGGACACAAAATCCATTGTAATTCTATCCCATTTCCATTCAGGTATCATGATTGGCTGAAGTAATCTGGATGGCACTTGATGTTCAGCTTTTACTTGCTGACAAACTAAGCATTTTGAAACAAATTCAGATATATCTCGTTTCATGCCCGACCACCAATAGAACTGTTTCAAATCATTATACATCTTTGTGCTACCCGGATGTATTGATAATCGACCACTATAGGCCTCACTCAGAATCACCTGTATCAAATCTGAGTTTTTCGGAACACACATTCGGCTTTTAAAATTCAAACAGTCATTTGCATCAATCTGAAAATCTGACTCTGCACCTTTTTCACACTGAATTCGTCTAGCAATCAAATCCTTGTCAACTTTCTGTTCATCACAAATTTGTTGAATAAACATCGGTCTTGCTTGTAACTCGGCTATGATCGAACCATCACCAGACATAGCTATCTGTGCGTTCATTGCACGAAGAGCAAACAATGATTTTCGACTTAACGCATCTGCAACGACGTTAGCTTTTACCGGATGGTAGTCAATCACCAACTCATAGTCTTTCAACAATTCTAACCATCTGCGTTGTCTCAAATTTAGATCCTTCTGAGTCATTAAATTCTTTATACTTTCATGATCTGAATAAATGTGACATTTGTCGCCAAATAAATAGTGACGCCAAATTTTCAATGCGAAAACAATGGCTGCAAGTTCTAAGTTATGCGTCGGGTAATTTCTTTCATGCGGCTTCAATTGTCTTGAAGCGTAGGCTACAACTTTGCCTTCCTGCATCAAAACGTAGCCCAAACCATTTAAAGAAGCATCAGAATAAACAACAAATTCTTTACCCGATTCATGCTTAACTAACACTAGAGCTTCTGTCAAAAGGGCTTTCAGCTGATCAAAACTTTTCTGACACTTTTCTGACCACTCGAACCTGACATCTTTCTGCAATAACTTTGTCAACGGGGTAGCTATCATAGAAAAATCTTTCACAAATCGTCGATAGTAACCCGCAAGTCCCAGAAAACTTTGAATCTCGAAACATTTTTCGGTGGCTAGCAATCAAGTATAGCCAATATTTTGTTCGGATCAACTCGAATGCTTGATGCTGAAACAACATGTCCCAAAAAGCTGACCTCTTTCATCCAGAACTCACACTTACTAAACTTCACATACAACTACTGATTTCGCAAAGTTTGTAGCACTAATCTCAAATGCTCAGCATGCTCAATTTCATCTTTGGAGTAAATCAATATATCATCAATAAACACTACCATAAATCGATCCAAAAACTGTTTAAAAACCTGATTCATCAAATCCATAAAAACAGCAGGTGCATTAGTAAGCCCAAAAGGCATAACCAAAAACTCAAAATGTCCGTACCTCGTCTAGAATGCAGTCTTTGGCACATCTATATCTTTGACTCGCAACTGATAATAACCCGATCTCAAATCTATCTTCAAAATCTCAAGCCCTTTCAACCGATCAAACAAATTATCAATCCGAGGTAAAGGGTACTTATTCTTTATAGTTACCTTATTCAGTTGCCGATAATCAATACACATTCGCATCGTTCCATCTTTCTTTCTCACAAAAAGAACTGGTGCACCCCAAGGAGAGAAACTTGGTCGCGCAAAGCCCCTATCTGTTAACTCTTGCAACTGTGCTTTCAACTCTTTTAGCTCAGTAGGTGCCATCCGATATGGAGCTATTAAGATCGGAGTCATTCCCGGAGCTAATTCAATGCCAAACTCAATCTCTCGTACTGGGGGTAAACCCGATAGTTCTTCAGGAAACACATCTGAGTATTCACATACAATCAGTACAGATTCAATGTGTTTCTCAGACAATTTATTATCTAGTACATAAGCCAAATATGCTTCGCACCCTTTTCTCACATACTTTCGGGCTAACATCGAGGATATAACTGTAGGAAACCCACCTAAATCACTGGATTCAATTCTAATGATCTCACCGTTCTGGTGTCTCAAATCAATAAGCTTTCTTTTGCAATTCACCATTGCATCAAGCGAAGTTAACCAGTGCATTCCCAAAATTATATCAAACTCATCGAAAGGCAACAACATTAAATCGACTGGGAAGCAAAAATCCCGAATCATCAATGGGCAACTTTTACACACTTTATTAACAAACACACATCTACCCAAAGGGTTGGATACACGAATCACAAACTCAGTAGACTCAACTGGCAGAGTCTTACTGAATACCAGAGTTTCACATACATATGAATGGGTCGAACCAGGATCAATCAATGCAATCACAGTAGTATCATAAAGGGTGAAAGTACCGTAATGACATCCGGAGAAGCGATCCTCCCTAGCTCGAGTAACATAAGTCATGCTGGAGCTCTAGCCTCGGATCGAACTCATGTGTTCTTCGTCCCTCTCGACTAGCACCTACATTGCCGAAATGCCGGGTGGTGCGCCCCATCTTGATGCCTTTGCTTTCGTCTAGAGTTCTGCGCCGTATTCTACTCAGCTAACATCGGGCACTCTCGAATAAAATGGTCTGAGGATCCACATTTAAAGCAGGACCGATCACGAACTCTACAACTCCCAGAATGCCATTTTCCACAATGTTTGCATTCAACTCGAATCTGTGGAACGTTATCAACACTAGCCATCGAGGTAGCTCGGGAGCCCACTGAAGGTCAATCATGTCTAGGTGAATCTGAAGTAGCTTTATGTCGGCTGAAGTCATCTCTAAACTTCTTAGATGTGGAATGGAAATTCTTACCCGATGGTCTTTTACGAGTGCCTCTAGCTTCTGTCTCAGCCTTTCTTTTCTCTTTCCCAAGCTCTTCAGCTTTGCAAGCTCGCTCGACTAGTGTCACAAACTCTTTGATCTCAAGAATGCCAGCTAGAAGCTTTAAATCTTCATTCAAACCTTTCGCACATAATGGCTTCAGTTGATACACACTCCCGAGCATATCGGCTCAATCGACAAATTTTCGCTCATATTCATCCACGGTCATTTTCCCTATTTCGATTCAAGAAATTCTTTTCGTTTCGGTCAATGAACCTCGATGATATATTTCTTCTGAAATTCATTCGGAAGAAATCCCATGTCACTTTTCTTTTGGAACCATCGATACTAGTGTATTCCACCGGTGATAGGCAATGTCCGAAGTAAAGATATAGCACATTTCAAACATTAAATGCAGGTGCGGGATAGCTCATTAAGTACCGAATAGTGTTATCAAGCCGATTTCATTTCGCTCTGCATCATCATCATCATTAGCCACGAACTCCTCGGCCCCAAATTTCCGGTTTTATCAGCAGAGGCCTACTAGATCTCATTGGATCTATCATCGAAGTCTTGAAGGTACCAGAGTTGGATTATTCGGGGTGGAGGTTGTTGTACAGTAGGATTATTACGAACAAACCGGGTAAACCATTCATTCATCATTTGGTAGAAGGCTTGTTTAGCTTCTCCTCGTGGTTATCCGTGGCGGTTGAGAGTCTAATGGCGCTGATCCATGTGCGAGACCAGGCAACACTCTCCACATCATCAACTACTGACTCTATCGAGATCGGAATCCATTTACTATATAAAATACAATTGAAATTGTCAAGTCACCACACTATCACATATAAAATTCAAAGGCATGTATAGCTAGACTCTTACGTACTACGGTAGTCCTAGAATCGACTAAACCGTAGCTCGATACCAATAAATGTAACACCCTAACCCATATCCGTCAAATTAGGGTTACGAGGCATTTTAAAGAAAATACAACTTTCATACAATTACATAATCACATAGAACTTATCCATATGTTCCGTATTCAATTTGGCTAGCAAATGTAATATCATAAAAAAAATTTCTTTTATAACCATATTTTACTCATCTACTAGCAACTAACCAAAAATAAACAAATATGTTTGTATATATAAGTAATCACACAACATATATATATAGCCAACCAAAACATACTTACTCATTGACCAAACGCACATGCAACCTTATTATTAACACGTTATGGCTGAACATATCCTATGTTCAATATGGCCTAATATATATATATATACATTATGCATAACTTTACCACGTTACTAAATCATATATCAAAATACTATTCACTCTCTGGTCACTTAAACACCAAGTGAAACTAAATGGTTATTTACACTTTGATCAAACGAAATTTTGATACATTCCATATACATGTAATGGCTGCAATTTCCTATTTAACATATATCATTTTAGCATACAAATCATACACAAATATGTCATGTAATGCCTTATTACTTACCATTATACACGAATCCATATAATTAAATATGCTAGTAATTCACCATTGTAAAACATGCATATATATATATATATAAATGCATATACATCAAATGGTTGTACATATAAAAAAATGAAATATTATACAACTTGAATATATATATTATTTAATCGAATATGCACCATCAAAGCATTATTTAGACTCAAAATGCCATGAACCACAAACCAAACCATACCTATTATATACATATACAATGGCCGAATACATATTCTAGCTATAACCTTCACAACCATGCAAAATAATAGCATTAACATAACCAGTATCATTACCGAACATAACTATTAGACTTAAACATTAACAATTGGACATGCCATTATACCTAACTCATAAGTAAAGTTTAACAAAAGAAATAGCCATATTCGCATGGCCATTATATACATGAACAAAAAGTTTTCATCAAAATAAAGTCAAAGTCTTTCCTATACATGCCTCTATCCAAGACCAAAATGAAAGAGTACCAAATTAGATTGATAGTGTGGTGGACTTTCTTGGCGATCCCGTTGAGCTTATAGCCCGAACCTAATCTATAAAGCAGAGGAGAACATTTCACACAAATAAGTTTACTAACTTAGTAAGTCTTAAGCTCTTGATAATATAACATACAAACACTTAAACATTTAAATCATTCAACTTATGACATTGCCCATATACATTTAAATATATTGATTTCTATAGGTTGAATACTAATAGTTCATAAACCAAGTAATTGTACTTCATTTCCATAAACTGTATCTCTTGAAGCACAAAGTAAGTATATTATAAGAATCACATGCTCCAAATCGTATAATTACAACATTCATATCAACCATGTTATCGTACTAAAATTTCTTTCACTCTTAGCATTTCTATTTGAAAACCGAATCTCCATAATAGTACAATCAAGCTCAAATTCAATCATTTAATACTCATGCACATCAATCGTAATCTCAAATGTACATAACACTGTTCTCATAGTATTAACTCGACTCAAGTAACATTAAACATAACATACCTTACTTGCTTACCTGAGCCTTTAACTAGATCATTTCATTCATAAGCATAAGCTCGTATTAACAATCACTGGTATAGAACCTGCTAGACCAAAGGTCCTAGATTTAAACACCAGCACGAAGCCTGATAGGCATTAAAGCCCGAAATAAATCACCGGCATAAAGCCTGCTAGGCATTAAAGCCCGAAATAAATCATCGGCACGAGGCCTGCTAGGCATTTAGCCCGAAACATATCACTGGCACGAGGCCTGCTAGGCATTTAGCCCGAAACATATTCATATCACATTATCAAAGTATGCCATCAATCCAATTCACTTATATACATTCGGCTAAGACATAAGTAGGTACTCAAATTTTTCAAACTTTATCATTTAATATCTTCATAAATAATTCTTTGATATGTTTTAGCTTAAGGACTTACCTCGGTTGTCGATAGACCGTGCAAATCGGCTATTCGAGAACCTTCGTCTTTCCCCGATCTAAATCCGTTTTTCTTTGTTCTTGATCTAAAACACATTAAAATTTAGCTCATTCAAGTACATTTCATCTCAATTTAGTCCCTAAGCACATAAATAGGCAATTTACCATTTTACCCCTACTATTTCAAATTTTTACAATCTAGTCCTAATTGCACAAAACACAAAATATACATTATTTCAATATAACACTCAAGGGCCGAATATGTATTAGGACCATATAAGTCCATTTCTTTCATTTATTTTTCATTTAAGCCCAATCAAATTTTATTTTTACAATTTGGCCCTAAAACAAAAATTCTTCAAAACTTCCAATACATAATATACTAATTTTAACTTATCTTTTATCTAACATCATCAAACATCAAAACTATATAAACCTATCAATAGCCGAACATCAAGCATGCTTAGATTCAAAAATTACAACATGGGTCGGCTACGGTTCGAAGCAACGATCTCAAAAACGTAAAAATTTACAAAAATTGAAATCAAACTAACCTTGAAATCAAGCCTCCAAGTGCCGAAATTCAAAGAACAAAACCCCCTTTTTTTCTTTCTCAATATTCGGCCATGAGAGAATGAAAAATATGGTGGCTTTTGTTTATGTTATTTTAACATATAATAAAGTAATTATTAAATTACTAATATAACCTTTAATATAAAATAAAACTAACATATATACTAAGGTTATTTTTGACATAAGCCACCCACTAACTCTAAAAAAATGGGTTATTTACCCTTTCAATGCTCCACTTTAAAAAGCCATCATCAAATAGGCACTTTACACTATAGTTTGAGACTTTTAAAATTTACGCGATTAAGTCCTTTTTGTCAAATTAAACACCCAAACGATAAAATTTTTCTACGAAACTTTCACACATTTTAATTCACACATAATAAGCACAAAATAAAATATTAAAATATTTTTCAGAATCGAATTCGTGGTCCCGAAACCACCGTTTCGATTAGGGTCAAATTCGGTCTGTTACATTGAGCCCATTTACGGATTTAACAATATAATAATAATGCATGTAGAATGAAATTCGCAACCAAACCTAAATTTTCCATCCGCTACACACCACTCGTACCAACCAACACACCTATGGGGATCAAGTCAACCCACCCTGCCAACACACCAATCGCAGGCATAAAGCCATTTTAAATAATATTGTTGTGCACCACCGAAATAGATTGTAGCAAAGCCACTCGAACTAGATTTTTGGCAATAGACCTTTCTTTTCTTCGTCAATTTTTTTCCAAACCATGCAATCATGTTTATATATAAAAAATAACAATACATTCACATGATAAATTTAACAAAAGGCCCATAATACAAGTGGGTCTATATCTCAAATTTTCAGTTTGGTCCATAAGGAAAAATAACATTTTAGCCCATTTAACGATCCAGTAAACTTTGGCCCATATATCGATCTAGTAGTTTTTGGCCCATATATCGATCTAGCAGTTGTTGGCCCATATATCACATGAGGCATAAAATTTTACTATTTATCAATTAACCCATTGAAGGCATTTTCGTAATTTCCACAACTTTAACCGTTTTCATGAATTTACACAAAAGTGTTAATTATTTCGTATTTCTCCGATTTTGCCATCTTTACGATTTTATCCCAATACTTACAGTATAGTATCTAACTCGAGAGATAAGTGTGAAGTTACATGCCTGGTTACAATGAGAACTAGACTTTCCTACTCGTCGATACCTAAACACGCATCACGATAATTTAGAACACTAATACTATTTATAAATCTATTCTTATAAATAACGATCTAGACTTTACCCTTGGAATTTCGAACAACTCCTATATGCGGTTTCTCCCCGATTGTTGGTTTGTTACTCGTTGAATATCCATGAACAAACAAAGGCTCAGGAGTATGAATGACTTCAAATAAAATATTCTCCTCGGATGAGGGTCCACAACCCGGTGGAAAATCTCAGATTCCCGAAACAGCCCTTCACTTAAATTTCGGGGGAATAGCGGAACCACCCCTCTTCCAAACACTATTCACAACCTTTTTCGTCCCTATCTTGATTGTCTCCATTGACAAAAGATCGTTAGTCCAACTGAAAAGTATATCGAAAATTATGACTAACGGTTTGAAGGGTGAGATTGGCTTACCACAAATTATCCTTGTCCCATAAGATGAAAATCGAGCAATAACGTCCCCTAAAACAAAATCGATTAATAGTTCATCTATAACAATATGTCAAGTAGTATATAGCTCCTTGATAAGAACTCATACCTTAACACTTCGACTCGATTTCTAACGAATCACGATGATAACGAATACTCCAAGTTCGGCCTTCTTTATAACACTATAAAAATGAAAGATTGTCTAAGGAAAAAGAACGTTATTATCGGTCATAAGACCCTCCTAAACTTATATATTTTTGGCTAAGAAAAGAAGGGAAAAGAAAAGATTCGATCAGAGTTCTTACCGATTGCTTAAACGAAGGTTGAAGGAATAATCAACAAAATAATATAGATGAAGAGAAGATTCGGCTTTAAAGGAATATTGAAGAAAATGGTATTAGTACCATTCGGCCATGGGGAGAAAAGGATGGAGAAAGTGTTTGAATGATAAATAAAATGGAGAGGAAAAGAGAATGGGGAGTAGGTGTTTATGATTCAGTTTTCAAAGAGAAGAAAAGAGAAAGAGAAAAGTGATGAGTTTAGGAACAAAATGCATTCGGCAATGGGGAGGGAAGGAAAAAGAAGAATGGTCTTTAGCTTTGGTATTTCGGCATAAGGAGAAGAGTGTATTGAGATGCTAGGCAAAAATGTGCCCAGATGGTAACATGAAAAAGAAATGGTCAAAAGAACTAAGCTTACCAAATGCTCAATTTCGGCTAGGAGAAAAGTTTTGAAGAGAATTGAAAATTTTGCACCAATATGCTAAGAATGACCAAAAACTAATGCTAAGAATGACCAAAAACTAACTCCTAATCCTAGCCAAGCTACAACCACATTCAGCCAACCCCTTTAGTCCACAATGCCGTCCAAATACATGGTCAAAATGGCCATGAAAAAGTTTCCAAATCATCATTCTTGTATCATGCCTTGTATTCCTCCACTTTCCAAATGCTTAAAAAAAAAACAATCCCTAAAATCAAGCAAATTCAACCACTTAATTCATGTTTACCATAACCTTTAGCCATCTTTCCATAAAAAAAATTTAGTCCATCTTATCCATGAATGAAGCTTGGCCTACAATTGCTAGAAAAGAGCAAAAATAAATGCTCACAATTTGCATGCTAGGAGATTCGAACCTCTCCCCTCAAGACCATACATGTAGCGCATATCCCCTTCACCAATAGCTCAACTCATGCTATCCTTTATCACTTTAATTAACTTAAACTTCTAAGTCACCTGATTCCTCTGCAGTAAAGTACTCTTTACTAAAATTTATTCTAACTCCGAATAAACCCGAGCCTTCTCAAGACTATATTAAACACATAAATAAAATCATTCACAAGCTAAACACCAAAAACATGCAACATATTGATACTCACATTTTTAGGGTGTTATAATTCTGCCCCCTTAAAGAAAATTTCGTCCTTGAAATTTTACATGATTAAAAGAGGTGAGGATATTGTTGCCGAATTGCATCCTCAGGCTCCTACGTAGCTTCCTCCGCTCCGTGATTACGCCATAAAACCTTGACCAATGGCACGGTCTTATTTCTTAACACCTTAACATCTCGGTCTAAGATTTCCACTGGTTCCTCCTCAAAAGATAAGTCTGATGTCATCTCCACTTCTTCTACCGGTACTATGTGAGACGGATCCGATCTATAGCACCACATCATAGAAACATGGAAAACATTATGATTCTGACTCAACTCTGGAGGTAATTCAAACTGATAGGCCACTGGACCAACACACTTCATCACACGATATGGTCCAATGAACCTAGGGCTCAACTTGCCCTTCCTTCCAAATCTGAAAATCTTCTTCCAGGGTGAGACTTTCAGAAAGACCTGATCTCCCATCGTAAACTCAATATCCTTATGCTTCAGATCTGCATACAATTTTTGTCGATCCAAAGCTTCCTTTAATCGCGCTCGAATCACCTTTACGTTTTCTTCCGTCTCAGATATCAACTCAAGACCCAACAACTATCGTTCCCCCAATTCAATCCAACAAGTAGGGGTACAACACCTACGACCATATAAAGCTTCATAAGGTGCCATTTGGATACTAGACTGGTAACTTTTATTATACGCGAACTCTGCCAATGGTAAGAAATCCTCCCAACTACCTCTGAAGTCGATTATACAACCACGAAACATGTCTTCCAAAATCTGAATTACTCTTTCTGACTGACCATCTAACTGAGGATGAAAAGCCGTACTAAAATTTAACTTTGTTCCCAAAGCCTCATGCAAAGCTTTCCAAAATTGTGATGTAAACCTGGGATCCCTATCCGATATGATAGACACTGGTACCCCATGCAACCTCACGATCTCAGATACATACAGCTTAGCCAACTTCTGCAGTGAGTAATCCATACGAACTAGAAGAAAATGGGCAGTCTTCATCAAATGATCAACTACTACCCAAACAGAATTTTTCTTAGTAGGTGTTAAAGGTAACTCACTAAAAAATCCATTGATATCCGCTCCCATTTCCATAGGAGAATCTTTACCGGTTGTAATAAGCCTGACGACAATTGATGCTCTGGCTTCACTTGTTTACAAGTCAAACATTTACCTACAAACTCAAAAATCCCACGCTTTAATACTGGCCACCAATACCATTCACGGAGATTTCGATACATCTTATTTCTTTTAGGGGTGCATAGCATAAGGGCTACTATGCGCCTCCCGCAGAATCATTTGTCTCAAATCTGAGTCCTTGGGCATACAAATTCTTCCACGAAAACACAGCACTCCATCATTATTCATACCAAAATCCCCTATTTCACCACTTTCAACTTGCTGAATTAAGGATCCCAGTTTTTCATCTGATATATGCTTTTCCCTGATCTGATCTAACCATAAAGGTTTCACCTGAAGTTTCGCTAACAGACTACCATCCTCGTACAAACTCAGATGAGCAAACATTGCTCTTAAATCAGATACCACCTTACGACTTAATGCGTCTGCTACCACGTTAGCCTTTCCAGGATGATACTGGATTGAGAAATCATAATCCTTTAACAACTCCACCCATCTTCTTTGTCTCAAGTTTAACTCCTTCTGGGTAAGAAGATACTTAAGACTCTTATGATCTGTATAGATGATAGACTTCTCATCGTAGAGATAGTACCTCCAAATCCTTAAAGCAAACACTACCGTAGCCAACTCCAAGTCATGAGTAGGGTAGTTTACTTCGTCTGGGTCTCAATGACGAAAGCATAGGCCACCAATTTTCCATTTTGCATCAGACACATCCTAAACTTGTGTGTGACGATCACGAGAGCGATAAATTCTTTTTCACCTCTGGTTGAATTAGTACTGGTGCTTCCGTCAAAATCTTCTTCAATTTCTCGAAACTTTTTTGTTGTTTATCAGTCCATACATACGGTACTCCCATTCGCAATAGCTTATTTAGGGGTGTAGCAATCAACGAAAACCCCTCAACAAAGCGTCTATAATATCTAGCCAAACCTAAGAAACTCCGAATCTCAGCTACTGACTTCGGTGGTTTCCAATCTAATACTGCCTCAATCTTCCGAGGATCCACCCTTATTCCTTCAGCTGAAACCACATGACCCAAGAAAGTCAGTTCCCTTAACCATAATTCACATTTACTGAATTTGGCATAAAGTTGCTTATCACGAAGTAACTACAATACTATACACAAATGTGAGTCATGCTCCTCTTCATTTCTCGAATATACCAAAATGTCATTGTAACATCCTGATAATTAGGGGTTATGCATCTTACTTAATTGAATGATATTGCATGCTTAATTATTAATGAGTGTATTTTGGAAGTTATTTGAGCTTCATTAATTAAGTGAATGCTTAGTGAAACTTTTAATTTCTAATAATTAAGAGAGAGCTAAAGTTGAGTAATTGGCAAAGTGGTTAGGATGCATGGATGAGTGCTGGAGGGGAGAGGTTCGAATCCCCTAGCTAGAAAATGGGAAAAATTTTAATTTTTATGTTTTCCTTCCTTATAGTGTCGGCCAAGAATATTCTAGTGGATGAGTATTCTTTTATTTTTGGCCATTTGACCATATGAAAAAGGAAGCTAAGAACCTATGGTGTGGAATCATGAAGGATGATAAGATGAGGGGGGACAAAAGGCATGATATTGGGCAATGTTTTGGGAGTTTGTTCATGGTCATTTGACCATGAACCTAGACGGTTTTAGGGGCTAAAGGGAGTGGTTAATGGTGATAGCAAAATTAAGGTTGATAGGGAAGAAATGTGGAGCAAAAAGGGGGAGTATGTTGGCTTCCTTGTTGGCCGAATTTTGGTATGAGATTAGGGAGGTTTTAGTTAACCAAAAGGTTGTCAATTATACATTTTTCCTTTGTCCAATATTCTTCTTCTCTTAGCCGAAATTGTCTAGTGACATTTGGTACAAGTTTGCTTTGTTTTGGCCTTTGTATTTTTGACCAAAATAGATACCTTTATTTCATCTTTTCCTCTCAAAATTTTACCTTCTTTTGATACCAAATTATTGTCACTTTTGAAGACACTTTCTTTTCTTCCTCTCTAGAGCCGAATTCAACTTTCACCAAAAGCTTTCTCTCTCATTTTCTTTTTCCTCCTTTTCATTCTATTTCTCTTTTCTTTTTCCTCTCATAGTGAAACTACCAAATTGCAAAAACTATCTTTTCTTCATTTCTTCCCTTGGTCGAATGTGCATAGGTCTCTAAACCTATCTCTTTTCTTTTCTTCATCATCACCTTTTCTTCTTCTCTCTCTTCTTTTATTTTCATTCTTTTCTTCTTTCTTTCAAAACCGAAACCATCATATTTGAAACCACCATCTTTTCTCTTCTCTTTGTTAAAGCCTAATCATCAATTCCTTTCTTCTTTTTGTTCAAGGCCGAACCTTCAAGTGAATCAAAGTAAGGTTTTTGTTTGTCAATAGTTTTCATTATTCCTTTTTATTATAATTGATCTAGAAAAATAAATCTTTTATTTTTCTCTCCTAGGCCGAATCCTTGGAAAGGATTTTTAAGGATCTTTGTTGAAGACAACTTTTAAGAAGTGATCTTTCAAAATCATCAAGGTAAGATTATCCCTTTTTGGTTATATCGATTTCTTAAGATAGACTACTAATCGATCGTATTTTTAGGGGCGATTTGAGACTAACAAGATAGGTAAGAAAAGGGCAGTTCGGAGTGTTTGGAAAAGAGGAGGTATTCCTTTACCATCAAACTTCAAACGAAGGGCTGTATCGACAGTTAGAGACTTTCCACCTGGTTGTGGACCCTCTGCTAATGATGAGCGATTATTTGAAGTAGTGCATACAACCGAACCACTTTACGTTGGTGGAATATCAGCGGGTTTTGATCCATCTAGTGGAGAAAAACCACAAATAACTGTCGTTCGAGAATCCAAGGGTAAGGATTTAGATCCCTCATCAATAAACATAGTTTTATTAGTAAAAGTTTATACTAATCAAGTGTGAAAATTAATTAGGTGTTGACGAGCGAGAGGGTATTGTTCTCTCTGTCACGAGGTGTGTAACCTTACATTAAAAATCTCATAGATTTACATATATTTAAATATGATTATATGACCATGTGTATGATTGTGATTTTGGATACCATTCAGTGGTATACGATATTCAGGTATGTTTACCCCAATATTTTGTTCATTTTGCTATATGCATAAATGTGAGATAAGTATGACTATATTATGATCTGTGGGGTAAATAGCATGAAAATTTATTGATATGTATGTGCATGGGCATATGGGTATATTTGATAAAGGAGGAAATATTATGGTGGTTTTACCACATTTCTGGTGACTTCGGTCACATATGTGAATCTGGTGACTTCGGTCACGTATATTTGAATCTGGTGACTTCGGTCACATATATGTGAATCTGGTGACTTCGATCACATATTTGAAATCCGGTGACTTCGGTCACATATTTGATATCCGGTGACTTCGATCACAATTTTGTCTGGTGGCCTTGCCACAAAATTATAAGGGCGATGTGCATGTTGACTGTAGCAACTGCCTTCGATGGTGTTGTAATATCCCGGGTTAAGGGCTATTTTATTTTGGCATTGTTTGCATGTTAATGACTTGCTATGTTGTTGTTTGTGTGGTTTCGGGGCTTAGTTGTAGGCTAGGAGTGAGCCTGAGTAAGTGGGAAAATTCTAGTTTTAAGCCTTTGGGTGAGAGGAGCTGAAGGAGTTGGGGGTTATATATATTATTTGGTGAATTGTGGCATAACAAAGGAGTTGGTGGAGTGGCAAGCATGCGCCACTTAGAGCTTGTGTTTGGCGTCAATTGCAAGGGGTGAGGTCCTGAGTTCAATCTACGAAAATCCCATAATTTTTGTCCCATTTTGACGGCATGGAAGGGAGGAGTTGTAGGCAGTTCAAACTCTGCCTTGGACTAAGTCTTCCTATTCAAACGGTGGGTGGAGAGTGATTGTAGGAGGTGGACTAATTCAAAGAGATTTGAATTAGTGGCTTGGGAGTATTTGGGGGGAAGTTGGCCGGATTTGAGGAGATTTTGGGGGAGGTTGGCCGGTTGGTAAGTGTTGTGAGAGAGTGGGAGTGTGCCAAATTTTGGCATTTGGTAAGTGGGCATTTTCGGTTATAGGGGATAGCAAATTAAGCTCATTCATTTTGTCAAAAACAAGTCGATTTTCTTTGTGTCAAGCTAGCAAAAACTTCAAAATACTTCCTCTCTTTTTTTTTTCACGTTCAACCGAATGTCCAAGTAGCTTTTTGCCAAAACTTCCTTTCATCTCTTGAGTTGGTGTGTGCGTGTGGATGAATGGTTGCTCTTTTCTTCTCATTTTCTTTTGGGTAAACCGAAGCTAGCTTCTCATACCTTCTTTTTTTTCCTGTTCATATTTTTCTTCTCTTGGAACCATTGTAAGTCAAAACTTGTAACCTTTCTTTTCTCCATTGCTTGTGAACCGTAATTAGTCCCTCTCTCCCTTCTTGACCGAAACACCATCCTCCAAAAACTCTATTCTCCATCCTCTTTTTTTTTTTTAAACCGGAAGCACCACCCCTTTCATCACCTTTTATTTTCTTTCTCTTCTTAAACTTGTTAGCCGTTGTCACCATTTGTGTTACCCATTTTCTCAAGTCGAAACTCAATTTGGCCCTTCAAACCTCTTATTCCTTCTCTCTAACCCCCATTGTCGCAACTTCTGTTTCTTTTCAGCCTACTCTCCCTTTTTCTTCCCACACAAAGACGTGCATAGGGTGTATACACTTTGGTCGAACCTTTCCTCTCCTAGTAGTGGTCTTGTGGCCGATTCTTGGGTGGGGTGATAATATCGGGTGTGTTTCAATCGGGTTGAGGAAGGTAGGTTTTGGCCGAAAGGTCATCTTTTTCCCCTGTTTGTTGTTGATTTTGGGTTGGTTAAACCGATGTTGATTGGTTGAAAGGAGTTAACTTGTTTGATTAAACTTTTCGTATAGGGCCTTTGGATCTCGGAAGCAAGCAAGTGGAGTTTAAACGTTGGGTAAGTAGTGGTAAGAGATTGTTTTAATGGTTTTCTTTAGAGTTGTTAAGTCAAAGATTTATGAGACTAATGGTTTGTGTATTAGAGGGGAGGCCGATTATCAGAAGGAACCAGTGTTGGTTCGGGTTTGGTTAGAAACCGAACCATTTGCAAAGGTAAGGGTTAATCGATATACCCTTTGGTTTAAATGGTTTTGGCCGAATGGTTTAAGTGTTAATCCCTTGTTGGCCGATTGTAGGATCAGGGTTGTCGAGGTGATCAAGGGACGTATATCGATTCTTAGGATTAACATCTTCGCTATTTCAGGTGTGTAGACCAACAACTTTCTTAAACTAGTTATTGGGATAACCTGTTTGTGTAAATGAAACAGTGTGGTTGACTATTTTGGTACCCATTGAGGTATGGATACGGATTCGGGTAAGTCCGTTTCATTATGAGATATGTGATGATATGTGATATCATGATTAATGATGTATATACGTTGAGATGCCATATTAAGCATGTGAGCATGATAGCATGATTGCATGATTTTGCATTTAGTATGATATGCTAATGGGTGATATGAGAGGAGGGGGAGTATGATATCCGTGTCTTTGGGACACTTGTGTCTTTGGGACACGAGAGGTTTGGCACCTCCAGTGGTTTGGTACCACAAATGACATTTTGTGACTTTGGGTCACCAGAGGTTTGGCACCTCAGCGTCTCGTCCCAGTGGCTTAGCACCACGGTGGGTTGGCCCCACAGTTGATTATACGGGATTGACGCCAGTGATTTGGTATCACACGATGGGTTGGCCCCATCATCGGATTTGTATCATGCGGTCACCAAAGTGATTTGGTATCACATGTGTCTTTGGGACACGGAGGTTTGGCACCTCATTGTGACTCATCCTCGTGGTTTGACACCACCGTGGGTTGGCCCCACTTATGAGATACGGGATTGTCGCTAGTGATTTGGTATCACACGATGGGTTGGCCCCATCATTGGATTATTCGTGACTTTGGGTCACGAGTGGTTTGGCACCACTAGTGGTTTGGTACCACACGGGTAGAAAAGGTGATATGGATGGTTAGGATCGGTGCATTACTTGCATTATTTTGTTATGATGTGTGTTGGCATGTTATATCGGAGAGGATTTATGCCTTTGAGTCTTGCGACTCACTCTCTCCTTTGACATTTCGGTGACACTTAGACGCGGATATAGAGCGGGATGGACTCGAGGTGCTCATGCCATGCTTAAATAAGGATTTGCTCAGACTTTTTTTATAAATTTGGTACTTAAGCATATTTATTACTATTTGGTTTTATTTGGGTTTGTAAATGGCCTCTTAAAATTATGTTTTGCTATGTTTATGCTTAAAGTAGATTTTTAATATGCCTTAACAAATTAATTGGGTTAAAATGTGCTAAAACTTTGAAAGACAACGATTTTAAAACTACAAAAGCGATATTTTTAAACTAAACCATCGGGTAACACACTATAATTTGGGATAAAGTGAACTCAAAATGTTTTCTAACTTAAACACGATTTTCTACTAAGTCAAAATGTTTTAGTAATAATAAGAAACAACTTAAACTTCTAAAGGAGATAAACTTGTTTTACCTACACATCTGATTGAGTTTTCAAAATTTTCGGGTTTTCAAATACATCCTCAGATTTTAATCAAGCCTACTCGAGTTTTTTCAAATACACAAACTTGAAGTGTTTTCATCAAACACTAAAATTAAACCTACTTTTCAAAATTCCTTTTTCCTGTAACATATCGATTCGATTGGGGTGAGTTGACCGGGTTTGGGGTGTTACAATTGTAATATCGAGCCAAGTTTAAAGGCTTCTTTGTGGGCTGAGGCCCAAAATGTTTTCAAAAGTCTGTTTTAAGTGTTATGTTTTGAAAAGTATGGTTTGAAAGGCATGACACCGAGTCTCCTATCCAATCCGCCTGTAAGTATCCGTACTATTGGTTGTGATAATGATATTGATGAGATGTGATTGAATGGCTAGGGATAGTAAGACTACCTTAGAGACTGGCGATAGGACTCGTGGACTCATGAAAACAAAAGCTCCTTTAATATTCATAAGACTCTGCTTTAAAGCAAAGGAATAATTCTTGATGCATAAAATTCTTTAAATCGAATTTAGATTTAGTCATGAGTACCGAGGTGGGCGTGGTGGTGGGCGAGGTCGCGGTAGGATGACGATTTACGAACCCGTAGGATCTCGGTCGAAATCGAAAATGAGATCTGATTCCGCCACCAACTAGAGGTGGTGAGTTTGAGAATAGACCGGGATGACGCAGGTGTCACGAGCGATCTTGTGGTTCTGGAAAGGGTAGTGGAGTAGGTGGAGGCGTAGGAGCTAGGAAATCTATGCTGCGACTTGAACAAACGGGCCGAGTTCTTCGGGTGTCTCGGATGTTGCTCCAGCCTTTCGCTTGAATATTGGTTGAAGCGACAGAGCGGATCATGGACGATCTAGACCTTCTTCTTTGAAGAAAAGTTAAAGGGATCGTATCACCTCTCCGAGATGAGTCATACCAGTGGTGGCTCCTTTGTTCGGAACGTGCTGCTTGACTAAAGATCGACTTGGGACAATTTTGGGTTGCTTATCGAAAAAATGCGTGGGAGCTAACTACATTAATGAGCGTGAAAAGCATTTACGAGGTTAGTTCGAGGAGCAAATGCGTAATGAGTCTGGCGAGTTTCTCGGCCGAGTCGGTATGCGGTATGGTGGCTCTTGAACATGAGAGATGCATTCGTTTGAGGATGGCTGCGAGACAAATTAAGGTTGTTGATTGCGCCAAGCAGGAGCGTGAATTTGCGTTACGTTGAAAAGGCAAAAGGTAGCCGAGGGCATTAAGGAATTCGGTGAGGCAAGGCATGGATAGGAACCGACACAAAAGAGTTTTGGATCTTACGGGTCATTGGGTGTCGGTAAAAAAGGGCTAGGCCGAGGTGGGCGAATCGATCGGGTAGGTTTGTTCTTGCTAGGCAAGGACTTGCCATGATGTAACCGTTGTGGGAAAGCTCATTGGGGAGGATGTTGGACTTATGGTAGAGGTTGTTTTGAGTGTGGCTCGATGGACCACCGTGTGAGGGACTGTCCGCGCAAGTTGGCTAAGATTCAGTTAGAGAGTCAGGGCCGCACTCAGTATAGGAATAACGGACCACCACCGCAGAGGGGCCGAGGTAATGGCAGAGGAAGTAATAGTTTTGGTCGGGGCCGTGGAGCACCGAGCAGAGGTGTGGGTAGTTCGAGGCGAACGCCCGAGGTTGGTGTATGCGGCGAGACGCCGAGAGGAGAAGCTGCACGCACCGACGCGTCATCACCGATGCGTTTTTAATCTTTGGTTCTCCATTTATGCTTTGATTGATGTGGGTTCAACGCATTCATATGTTGCAAGTAGCATAGTGAAGACCATGGATTTAGACTCTGAGATATCTTCTAGGCAGATGACCGTAACAAGCCCTCTAGGTCACTCTGTAGTTGTAGATAAGCTGTATAGAGACGTACCTCTAGAACTCCAAGGGGTATCTTTTGTGGTGATCGGATGGAGCCGCCGTTTGGGGAGTTGATGCGATTCTTGGGATGGATTTGGTGGTTAAAGACCAAGCGAAGTTGGATCTGCGACTAAGCGCATAGTTGAAACGACTAAGGGTGATGAGGTAGTTCTAATTGGTAATAGGAGAAATTATCAGTCCAATGTGGTATCTGCTTTGAAAGCCGAGAAGATGGTCGGAAAAAGGTCAAAGCATATGTGATTTATGTGTATGCCTTGGAGGCTAAGGAGTCTGCTTTGTGGAGACGGTTCAGACGATTAGGGAATTTGTTGATGTGTTTCTGAGGAGCTTAGGGTTTGCCACGGATCGGGAGGTAGAGTTCGGATAGATCTATTACCCAAAAGCTGCGCCAAGATATCTATTGCTCCGTCTGAGATGGCACCTAAAGAGTTAGCAGAGCTTAAGGCTCAGATCTAGGAGTTGTTGGATCGGGGCTTTATCAGGCCAAGTGTTTCGCCTTGGGGAGCGCGTACTCTTTGTCAAGAAAAAGACGGTACCATGCGGATGTGTATGACTACCGCTGGCCCGAATAAGTGACGATCAAAACAAGTATCCGCCGCCTCGGATAGATGACTTGTTTGATCGGTGAAGGGTGCGTCAATTTTCTCGAAGATCGACTTAAGGTCTGGGTATCACCAGTTAAAGGTGAAAGAGGCGGATGTCTGCAAGACGGTATTTTGTACTCGGTATGGGCACTTTGAGTTCTTAGTTATGCCGTTTGGATTGACTAACGCGCCGGCAGCCTTCATGGATCTGATGAATAGGGTATTTCAACGGTATTTGTATCAGTTCGTAGTGGTTTTTATCGATGATATCTTGGTGTATTCAAGGACTGAGGAGGAACATGATGCTCATTTGCGGGTGGTATTGTAGATTCTAAGGGAGAAATAGCTTTATGCGAAGTTTAGCAAATGCGAGTTCTGGCTTAGGGAAGTGACGTTCTTGGGTCATGTAGTATCGGCTGAGGGGATTAGAGTGGATCCTCATAAGATAGAAGCGGTTTTGGATTGGAAGCCGCCTAGGTTAGTAGCTGAGATTCGGAGTTTTCTGGGCTTGGCAGGATACTATCGAAGATTTGTAGAGGGGTTTTCGTTGATCGCAGCGCCGATGACTAAATTATTAAGAAAAGGGGTTCCGTTCATTTGGACTGAGAAGCAGTAGGAGAGCTTCGATAAGTTGAAGAAGATTTTGACTGAAGCTCCGGTTCTGATTCAACCTAAGGCTAAAAAGGAATTCACAATGTACTGCGATGCATCACATACGGGTTTGGGTTGTGTGCTGATGCAAGAAGGGAAGGTTGTGGCTTACGCATCTCGGCAGCTGAGGCCACATGAGGTCAATTATCCAACGCACGATCTGGAGTTAGCGGCTGTAGTCTTTGCCTTGAAGATTTGGAGGTATTACTTGTATGGAGAGAGATCGATAGTCTACACGGACCATAAGAGTCTGAAGTACCTTCTAACTCAGAAAGACTTGAATCTGAGACAACACAGATGGATTGAGTTGCTGAAAGACTACGATTGCTCAATTGAGTATCATCCGGGCAAGGCTAATGTTGTGGCACACGTGTTGAGCCGTAAGGTTATTTCGGATCTAAGAGCGTTGTTTGCCCGCTTAAGTTTGTATGACGACGGGAGTATTCTGGCAGAGCTGCAGGTTAAGCCTACTTGGGTTGAGCAGATCAGAGAAAAATAGTTGTTGGATGAGGTTACGAGTGCGTAGAGGACACAAGTGCGAAATGATGGTTTGAAGGGTTATAGCTTGTCTAGTGATGGGGTCTTTGTGTTTTCGGGAAAGCTTGTATGCTTAGAGATCTTGAGTTAAGGCAAAAGATTCTTCGGGATGCACATAGCAGCCTACGCTATGCATCTGGAGGTAGCAAAATGTATAAGGATCTCGAGAACAGATCCTAGTGGTAAGATGCGAAAAAGGAGGTGACGAGTTTGTAGGGAAGTGTCGACATGTCGGCGGTCAAGGTGAGCATCGATTGCCGTCTGGTTGCTTGACCGATGAATATCCCACAGTGGAAGTGGGAGAGGATAACTATGGATTTCGTCGATGGATTCTTGCTTACACAGCAAGAAGGATTGATTTGGGTAATTGTGGATCGTTGACTAAATCAACCCACATATTCGGTGAGGTGGATTACTCACTTGAGAGGTTGGCGGTTGTATGTGTCGAGATAGTGAGGCGCACGGGGTGCGATGTCGATCATCTCGGATAGGGATCCCAATTCACGTCAAGGTTACGAAAAGCATTGCATCACGCTCTGGGTACGGTTGGATTTCAACGACATTTCACCCAAATCGGCAGGCGATCGGAAAGGGTTATTCAGATCTTGGAGGACATGTTGCGAGGTTGTGTATTGGACTTCAGGAGTAGTTGGGAGGAGTATCTACCACTAGCTGAGTTCGCTTACAACAACTGTTACCAAGCAAGCATCAAGATGGCACCATATGAGGCGTTATACGGTGGAAGTGTCACTTACCTACTTGTTGGGCGAGTTAAGTGAGCGTCGATTGTTGGGACGAGTTGAATTCTCGAGGAAGACAAGGTTAAGTTGATTCAGGCCGATTGAAAGAAGCTTCGGACGGCGAAGTCTATCTGATCTTAAGCGGAGAGATATTGAATTCTTGTGGGAGATCAAGTTTTCTGAAGGTCTCACCGTGGAAGAAAGTATTAAGGTTAGGGAGGAAAGGCAAGCTAAGTACGAGGTTTATTGGGGCGTATAAGGTCTTGAGGCAGTGGGACCATTTGCATATCGGCTCGAGTTGCCGGTGAGCTAAGTCGATTCACGACGTGTTCCACGTTTGATGCTTAGGCGGTATCGCTCCGATCCGTCACATGTAGTAACGATGAGAGAGATTGAGGTAAACCCGGATATGACTATGGAGGAAGAGCACATGCGATTTTAGATCGGGATGTGAAGGTTACTGCGTAGGAAGTCTGTGCCTTTGGTTAAGGTTCTTTGGCGGAATCATGGCATGGAGGAAGCTACATGGGAACCCGAGGATGTGATGAGACAAAGAATACCATAACTCTTGACACTGGTAATTTCGAGGTCGAAATTATTTTAAGGGGTAGAACCGTAATATCCGGGTTAAGGGTGCTTTTATTTTGGCATTGTTTGCATGTTAATGACTTGCTATGTTGTTGTTTGTGTGGTTTCGGGGCTTAGTTGTAGGCTAGGAGTGAGCCTGAGTAGGTGGGAAAATTTTAGTTTTAAGCCTTTGGGTGAGAGGAGCTGAAGGAGTTGGGGGTTATATATATTATTTGGTGAATTGTGGCATAACAAAGGAGTTGGTGGAGTGGCAAGCATGCGCCACTTAGAGCTTGTGTTTGGCGTCAATTGCAAGGGGTGAGGTCCTGAGTTCAAGCTGCGAAAATCCCACAATTTTTGTCCCATTTGATGGCATGGAAGGGAGGAGTTGTGGCGGTTCAAACTCGCCTTGGACTAAGTCTTCCTATTCAAGCGGTGGGTGGAGAGTGATTGTAGGAGGTGGACTAATTCAAAGAGATTTGAATTAGTGGCTTGGGAGTGTTTGGGGGGAAGTTGGCCGGATTTGAGGAGATTTTGGGGGAGGTTGGCCGGTTGGTAAGTGTTGTGAGAGAGTGGGAGTGTGTCGAATTTTGGCATTTGGTAAGTGGGCATTTTCGGTTATAGGGGATAGGAAATTAAGCTCTTTCATTTTGTCAAAAACAAGCCGATTTTCTTTGTGTCAAGCTAGCAAAAACTTCAAAATACTTCCTCTCTTTTTCTTTCACCTTCAACCGAATCTCCAAGTACCTTTTTGCCAAAACTTCCTTTCATCTCTTGAGTTGGTGTGTACGTGTGGATGAATGGTTGCTCTTTTCTTATCATTTTCTTTTGGGTAAACCGAAGCTAGCTTCTCATACCTTCTTTTTTTTCCTGTTCATATTTTTCTTCTCTTGGAACCATTGTAAGTCGAAACTTGTAACCTTTCTTTTCTCCATTGCTTGTGAACCGTAATTAGTCCATCTCTCCCTTCTTGACTGAAACACCATCCTCCAAAAACTCCATTCTCCATCCTCTTTTTCTTTAAACCGAAAGCACCACCCCTTTCATCACCTTTTATTTTCTTTCTCTTCTTAAACTTGTTAGCCATTGTCACCATTTGTGTTACCCATTTCTCTCAAGCCGAAACTCAATTTGTCCCTTCAAACCTCTTATTCCTTCTCTCTAACCCCCATTGTCGTAACTTCTGTTTCTTTTCAGCCTATTCTCCCTTTTTCTTCCCACACAAAGACGTGCATAGGGTGTATACACTTTGGCCGAACCATTCCTCTCCTAGTAGTGGTCTTGTGGCCAATTCTTGGGTGGGGTGATAATATCGGGTGTGTTTCAATCGAGTTGAGGAAGGTAGGTTTTGGCCGAAAGGTCATCTTTTTTCCCCCTGTTTGTTGTTGATTTTGGGTTGGTTAAACCGATGTTGATTGGTTGAAAGGAGTTAACTTGTTTGATTAAACTTTTCGTATAGGGCCTTTGGATCTCGGAAGCAAGCAAGTGGAGTTTAAACGTTGGGTAAGTGGTGGTAAGAGATTATTTTAATGGTTTTCTTTAGAGTTGTTAAGTCAAAGATTTATGAGACGAATGGTTTGTGTATTTAGAGGAAGGCCGATTATCGGAAGGAACCAAAGTTGGTTCGGGTTTGGTTGGAAACCGAACCATTTGCAAAATGAGGTTAATCGATATACCCTTTGGTTTAAATGGTTTTGGCCGAATGGTTTAAGTGTTAATCCCGTGTTGGCCGATTGTAGGATTAGGGTTGTCGAGGTGATCAAGGGACGTAGACCGATCCTTAGGATTAACATCTTCGCTATTTCAGGTGTGTAGACCAACACATTTTCTTAACTAAGTAATGTGATAACCTGTTTGTGTAAATGAAACAGTGTGGTTGACTATTTTGGTACCCATTGAGGTATGGATATGGATTCGGGTAAGTCCGTTTCATTATGAGATATGTGATGATATGTGATATCATGATTAATGATGTATATACGTTGAGATGCCATATTAAGCATGTGAGCATGATAGCATGATTGCACGATTTTCCATTTAGTATGATATGCTAATGGGTGATATGAGAGGAGGGGGAGTATGATATCCGTGTCTTTGGGACACTGTGTCTTTGGGACACCAGAGGTTTGGCACCTCCAGTGGTTTGGTACCACAAATGACATTTTGTGACTTTGGGTCACCAGAGGTTTGGCACCTCAGCGTCTCGTCCCAGTGGCTTAGCACCACGGTGGGTTGGCCCCACAGTTGATTATATGGGATTGACGCGGTGATTTGGTATCACACGATGGGTTGTCCCCATCATCGGTTTGTATTTGCGGTCACCGGTGATTTGGTATCACACTGTGTCTTTGGGACACCGAGGTTTCGCACCTCATTGCGACTCGTCCCTGTGGTTTGACACCACCGTGGGTTGGCCCCACTTATGAGATACGGGATTGTCGCTAGTGATTTGGTATCACACGATGGGTTGGCCGCATCATTGGATTATTCGTGACTTCGGGTCACCAGTGGTTTGGCACCACATTATGGATATCGTGACTTTGGGTCACCAGTGGTTTGGCACCACCAGTGATTTGGTACCACACGGGGTAGAAAAGGTGATATGGATGGTTAGGATCGGGTGCATTACTTGCATTATTTTGTTATGATGTGTGTTGGCATGTTATATCGGAAGAGGGATTTATGCACTGAGTCTTGCGACTCACTCTCTCTTTTGACATTTCAGGTGACACTTAGACGCGGATATGGAGCCGGGATGGACTCGAGGTGCTCATGCCATGCTTAAATAAGGATTTGCTCAGACTTTTTTTATAAATTTGGTACTTAAGCATATTTATTACTATTTGGTTTTATTTGGGTTTGTAAATGGCCTCTTAAAATTATGTTTTGCTATGGTTATGCTTAAAGTAGATTTTTAATATGCCTTAACAAATTAATTGGGTTAAAATGTGCTAAAACTTGGAAAGACAACGATTTTAAAACTACGAAAGCGATATTTTTAAACTAAACCATCGGGTAACACACTATAATTTGGGATAAAGTGAACTCAAAATGTTTTCTAACTTAAACACGATTTTCTACGAAGTCAAAATGTTTTAGTAATAATAAGAAACAACTTAAACTTCTAAAGGAGATAAACTTGTTTTACCTACACATCTGATTGAGTTTTCAAAATTTTCGGGTTTTCAAATACATCCTCAGATTTTAATCAAGCCTACTCGAGTTTTTTTCAAATACACAAACTTCGCGAAGTGTTTTCATCAAATAGCTAAACTTAAACCTACTTTTTCAAAATTGCTTTTTCCCTGTAACATACCAGATTCGGTCGGGGTGAGTTGACCGGGTTTGGGGTGTTACAGGTGTGTAGCTGATGGAGGGTCGATTTAGTAATCCCCACGGTGTGTTGGTTGGTACGGTGGTGTGTGTAGCGGATGGATATTTAGGTGGTAGGGCTTGCATTTCATTTCATGTACATAATCATGTAATATTGAATGATTATTATTTGATCTGCTATGAAAATAGGCCTTTAGGCTAAATGTGAGCTAAACGGGCTTTTAAGCTAAATATGAGTTAAATGGGCTTTTGGGCCAAATATGACTTAAATGGGCCTATGAATAAATGTGTTATGAAAATGGGCTTTTAATGTATGTGTTATACATTGGGTTTATGACTCACCCTTTTGTGGGATAAACTTTTCAGATGATTCGTAGAAGCGATGGATCGGGTCAACAAGGATTTCGAGGTGGCCAATGCTCAAATAATGAAGTTTGGAAATTTTCCTACTTAAACTTATTAAGTTAATTTTATTATTTAGACTTTATTATGGGTTGCTATTTTGTAATAAGGCCACTATAAAGTATCTTTAATTTTGTGTTTGATTTACCTTTATTTGCCATGAACAATAACTATTAAATAACTAAATGGTTTTCGATAAATAATAATTCAAAATGTTTTTTGTCACTAACATATATATATATATATGTTTTAAAGTAATTTCCTTAAATGTGGTTTCTTTTTATTTATCAATTCCTCCTACAAGTAATGATTTTCTTTTGAAAGCTATAAATTTTCTTTACAAAATGATAAGTTAATCTGCTTTTCTACAAAATCATCAAGTTTTTTTAAACAAAATGAGAATTAGCTATAGTTTTACTCGAGGAACATACCAAATCCAGTTAGGCTTTTTGGGTGGGGTTTGGGGTGTTTCGACTTAATATCGAGCCTAGATTTAAACTCTCGGCCTTGGGTTTTGAAGCCATAACGTTTTCAAAATTGGCCCAAATGATTTTTTAGTTTTCTTAAGATAACATGGTTTTACAAGAGCATGGCACTTGGAGTTCTCGACCCAGATCCATCGGTATGTATCCTTATTGATAAAGTGATATGAAAGTCCGATAAGCAAGGAAACTATAACTTTAGAGACATGGACCCTAGGTGTATGTGTGCTACTACTGGAAAACCAATGAAAATCTATTTCATAAAACTTTCTTTTAATAAGAAGTGAAAAGATTCTAATACATAAGACTTCTTCAGTAAAAACAGATAAGACACGTAGTAGACATGAGCTCTAGGGGCGTGGGCGTCGTGGGCGTGGACGAGGAAGAATTGCGTGTCGAACCCGATTCGATCTGGTCAAGGTTCCGAGAATGAAGCTCCGCCATCGGCTGTTGGGGTGGATTTTCAAGAGCAAAATGATGGAGGTGACGCAGTATCACAAGCTGTGCTATGAGTTTTAGAACGAGTAGCAGAAGCTAGTTCTGGAAATGGGCCTCGAAAATCAGTAGCTGAGAGACTTAGATCGAATGGAGCTGAGGTTTTCAGGGGAGTATCTAGAGTAGCCCCAAATGTAGCGGAATACTGGTTGGAGGCAGTCGAGAGGATCATGGACGATATAGATCGCACCGATGAAGAAAAAATGAAGGTGCTATTTCACTACTCCGTTATGAAGCCTACCGGTGGTGGCTCACTATCAAGGAGAGTACCCACGTGGATCGTCTGGATTGGGGGTATTTTAAAGTGAAATTGAAGGAAAATACGTTGGAGCTAGCTACATCGACTCCCGAGGAAGACATTTCGAATTTGGTCCAAGGAAACAAGACGATAGCTGAATATGAAGTAGAATTTTTACGACTTAGACGTTATGCCAGAGGGATAGTGGCTACGGAATATGAACGGTGTATCAGATTTGAGGATGGACTTAGAGATGAACTACGAGTGATGATTGCTCTGCACCGTGAAATAGATTTTGCAATCTTAGTGGAAAGGGCAAGAATTGCCAAGAGAGCTAAGCGGATTGAGAGAGCGTAACCGGACGGAGGCCCGAGCAAGAATAAGAGAAGCTTTGGGTCTTCAGGGTCGTCCGGTAATTTCCAAAAGAAACCAAGAAATGATGGACCGTGAGGTCAACAGACTACTACGGGTGGACAAAATCGTACTTGTACTCAATGTGGGAAAATGCACTCGGGAGAATGCTGGAAAAAGACCGGTGGATGTTTCAAGTGCAGATCTAAAGACCATATGATCAAGGATTGCCCGAAGAATTCAAAGAAGAACCGCCCAGCAAGTCAGGGTGCTAATCAGGCTGACAGAGGTGGACAGCAGCCGATAAGGGGCCGTAGTTCAAATGGAAGGGGTAATGGTTCCGGTAGAGGTCGCGGAACTTGAGCGAAAGCGATGGTAGCTACGAGGTGAGACAACTAGGTTTGGTGTATGCAGTTCATCGCAGAAAAGACAGTGACGCACTTGATGTTATTACGGGTACATTTACGATTTACGGGTTGCCTTTTATTGCTTTGATAGATATAAGGTCAACTCATTCCTATATCGCTAGTGAAGTATCTGGGACTTTGCATGTGATTTACGAAGCGTACCTAGGAAGATGATCAGACTTAGTCCTCTAGGATGATCAGTAGTTATAGACAAATTTTTAAGAAAGTGCCTTTAGAAGTTCAAGGGATACAGTTTCCGGCTGATTTAATGGAGTTTCCATTCGGAGAATTCGACCTAATCTTAGGCATGGACTAGCTTGTGAAGTATCGTGCAAATGTGGATTGTGCTGTTAAGCGGATGTCCTTAAGAACTCTTGATGACAAAGAAGTTGTAGTAATGGGTGAGAGACGAAACTACTTATCTAATGTAGTATCCGCTCTTAAGGCAGAAAAGATGGTTAGGAAGGGATGTGTAGCTTTTCTGATGTTGGTGAGTGCCTTGGAGGCTAAGGAGACAACTGTTAATGAAGCCAGGACTGTGAAGGAATTTGTAGATGTTTTTCCGGAAGAACTTCCAAGTTTGCCTCCGGATCGTGAGGTAGAATTCGAGGATTGATTTATTGCACGGAATGGCGTAATTTCTATTGCTCCATATAGAATGGCAATCAAGGAGTTAGTTGAGCTTAAGGCTCGATTAGGGAGTTGCTTGATCGTGGATTCATCCGACCTAGTGTGTCTCTATGGGGAGCACCGGTTTTATTCGTGAAGAAGAAGGACGGATCGATGAGGATGTGTATAGATTACCGGCGGTTAAATAAGTGACCATCAAGAACAAGTATCCTTTGCCAAGGATCGACGACTTGTTCGATCGACTTAAGGAGCTGCGTATTCTCAAAGATTGATCTAAGGTCGGGTATCATCGACTTAAAGTGAAAGAAGCGGATATCCATAAGGCGACTTTCCGAACTAGATATGGGCATTATGAATTTTTGGTAATGCCATTCGGATTGACGAATGCCCCAAATTGCGTTCATGGATATGATGAATCGAATTTTCCACCCCGCTTGGATCAATTCGTCGTGGTATTCATAGGCGACATCTGGCGTATTCTAAGTCCAAAATGGAACATGATAAGCATCTCCTGATTGTGTTACAAGTTTTAAGGAGAAGAAACTTTATGCCAAATTCAGCAAGTGTGAATTTTGGTGAAAGAAGTTGCATTTTAGGCCATGTGGTATCGTGGAAGGGATAAGGGTGGATCCTCGGAAGATTGAGGTCGTGCTAGATTGGAAACCACCTAAGTCCGTAACTGAAGTTCGCAGTTTCTTGGGATTAGCAGGCTACTATAGAAGATTCATCAAAGGATTCTCAACGATGGCTGCACCTTTAACGAAATTGCTGAGAAAGGAAGTACTTTTCGTGTGGGCTGATAAGCAGCAAGAGAGTTTTGAGAAGCTCAAGAAAGTTTTGACTGAAGCTCCGATTTTGATTCAACCTTAAGCAGGAAAGGATTTTGTCATGTATTGTGACGCTTCTCACACGGGATTAGGATGTGTTCTGATGCAAGGAGGGAAGGTAGTTACGTATGCGTCTCGACAGTTGAGACTGCACGAGGTTAATTACCTGATGCATGACTTGGAGTTGGCAGCTGTAGTCTTTGCTCTTAAAGTTTGGAGACATTACTTATACGGGGAAAAGTCAGTGATATATACGGGCCACAAAAGTCTGAAATATCTACTGACTTAGAAAGAACTAAATTTGAGGCAACGAAGGTGGATAGAGTTATTGAAAGACTACGACTGTTCTATCGAGTACCACCCGGGCAAGGCAAATGTTGTGGCAGACGCTTTAAGTCAGAAAGTGGTATCAGATTTAAGGCGATGTTTGCACATCTTAGTCTTTCGATGACGGAAGCTTGTTGGCAGAACTTCAAGTTAAGCCGACATGGTTAAGTCAAGTGAGAGAGAGGCAGTTGGTAGATGAAGATCTGTGTGTAAAACTTCGGCAGGTGCAGAATGGAGAAATAGGAGATTTTGGTATTAACAGTGATGGGGTATTGTGTTTTAAAGGTAAAGTCTGTATCTTGGGGATCAGGAATTGAGGCAAAAGATTATTCAGGAGTCGCATGGTAGCCCTCAGGCTATGCATCTGGAGGAAGTAAGTTATCTTGAGATTCTGAGATTAATTTTGGTGGCCTAGACTTAGCGAGAAGTTACGAATTTGTAGGAAAGTGTTTGGCGTGTCGACAAGTCAAATTTGAACATCAAGTACCTTGGATTGCTTGTAGATAAAGATTTCGATGGAAGTGGGAGAGAATCACCATGGACTTTGTTAGTGGGCTTCCTCTTACGCCTACTAAGAAAGACTCCATTTGGGTGATAGTGGGTGATTGATTGAAATCGCACATTTTATCGATTCGGGTTGATTACTCTTTGCGAAATTGGCGAAGTTATATGTGGCGAGATTGTTAGATTGCATGGAGTGCCGTTGTCGATTATTTCAGATAGAGATCCGAGGTTTACGTCACGGTTTTGGAAAGCATTGCATCGAAGCTTTGGGCACCGATTGGACTTGATGACGGCATTTCATCCACAATCTAACGGCGAGTCTGAACGAGTAATCCAAATCTTAGAAGATATGTTAAGGGGATGTGTGATAGATTTCAAGGGAAGTTGGGAGGAATTCTTACCGTTAGCAAAATTTGCGTACAACAACAGTTACCAAGCCAGTATACGGATGGCAACCGTATGAAGCACTATATGGACGGAAGTGTCGCACTCTCGTGTTGGGCGAATTAGGGAACGTCGATTTTGGGTCGAAATAGTGGTGAATCAAGAAAAGGTTAAGGTAATCCGGCTCGGTTAAAGGAAGCATCCGCAGACAAAAATCGACACGATCTAAAGCGAAAAGAAATAAAGTTTGCTATGGGGATTAAGTTTTCTAAAGGTTTCACCTTGGAAAAGGTGATGAGATTTGGTCGCAAAGGGAAGCTAAGTCCGTGTTCATTGGACTTTATCGGATTGTGAAGCGGGTCGGATCGTGGCATATCGTTAGATTTGCCTTGAAATTGAAGCAAATACATGATGTGTTCCATGTTTCAATGTTAAGCCGTTACTGGTGGGATCCATCTCATGTAGTGCCGAGTTGAGGAGGTGGAATTAAGACCGATTTGTCCTATGAAGAGGAGCCAATTCAAATTACAGGTGAGATGTAAAGGTTTTACGGAGAAAGTCGGTTCCTCTCGTCAAAGTATTATGGCATAATCATGGATCGAAGAAGCTTCATGGGACAGGGAGAAGCGATGCTACAACAATATCCTCACTTATTCCACCAAGTAATTTCGAGGATGAAATTATTTTAAGGGGGGTAGAACCGTAACATCCACAGTAATTAGGGGTTATGCATCTTACTTAATTGAATGATGTTGCATGCTTAATTATTAATGAGTGTATTTTGGAAGTTATTTGAGCTTCATTAATTAAGTGAATGCTTAGTGAAACTTTTAATTTCTAATAATTAAGAGAGAGCTAAGCAAGTTAGGCCTTAAGAATTAATGACAATGAGTTTTAAGCATAAGTTGAGTAATTGGCAAAGTGGTTAGGATGCATGGATGAGTGCTGGAGGGGAGAGGTTCGAATCCTAGCTAGTAAATGGAAAAAAATTTTAATTTTCATGTTTTCCTTCCCTATAGTGTCGGCCAAGAATATTCTAGAGTGGATGAGTATTCTTTTATTTTTGGCCATTTGACCATATGAAAAGGAAGCTAAGAACTTATGGTATAGAATCATGAAGGATGATAAGATGAGGGGGACAAAAGGCATGATATTGGGCAATGTTTTGGGAGTTTGTTCATGGTCATTTGACCATGAACCTAGACGGTTTAGGGGCTAAAGGGAGTGGTTAATGGTGATAGCAAAATTAAGGTTGATAGGGAAGAAATGTGGAGCAAAAGGGGAGTATGTTGGCTTCCTTGTTGGCGAATTTTGGTATGGGATTAGGGAGGTTTTAGTTAACCAAAAGGTTGTCAATTATACATTTTCCTTTGTCCAATATTCTTCTTCTCTTAGCGAAATTGTCTAGTGACATTTGGTACAAGTTTGCTTTGTTTTGGCCTTTGTATTTTTGACCAAAATAGGTACCTTTATTTCATCTTTTCCTCTCAAAATTTTACCTTCTTTTGATACCAAATTATTGTCACTTTTGAAGGCACTTTCTTTTCTTCCTCTCTAGTGCCGAATTCAACTTTCACCAAAAGCTTTCTCTCCCATTTTCTTTTTATTCCTTTTCATTCTATTTCTCTTTTCTTTTTCCCTCTCATAGCCGAAACTACCAAATTGCAAAGAACTATCTTTTTCTTCATTTCTTCCCCTTGGCTGAATGTGCATAGGTCTCTAAACCTATCTCTTTTTCTTTTCTTCATCATCACCTTTTCTTCTTCTCTCTCTTCTTTCATTTTCATTCTCTTACTTCTTTCTTTCAAAACCGAAACCATCATATTTGAAACCACCATCTTTTCTCTTCTCTTTTGTTAAAGTGAATCATCAATTCCTTTCTTCTTTTGTTCAAGGTCGAACCTTCAAGTGAATCAAAGTAAGGTTTTGTTTGTCAATAGTTTTCATTATTCCTTTTTATTATAATTGATCTAGAAAAATAAATCTTTTATTTTTCTCTCTAGGCCGAATCCTTGGAAAGGATTTTAAGATCTTTGTTCAAGACAACTTTTAAGAAGTGATCTTCAAATCATCAAGGTAAGATTATCCCTTTTGGTTATACCGATTTCTTAAGATAGACTACTAATCGATCGTATTTTTTAGGGCGATTTGAGACTAACAAGATAGGTAAGAAAAGGCGATTCAGTGTTTGGAAAGAGGAGGTATTCCTTTACCATCAAACTTCAAGCGAAGGGTCGACGTCGGCGGTTAGAGACTTTCCACCGGGTTGTGGACCCTCGCTAACGAGGAGCGATTATTTGAAGTAGTGCGTACAATCAAACCACTTTACGTTGGTGGAATATCAGCGGATTTTGATCTATCTAGTGGAGAAAAACCATAAATAACTGTCGTTCGAGAATTCGAGGGTAAGGATTTAGATCCCTCATCAATAAACATAGTTTTATTAGTAAAAGTTTATACTAATCAAGTGTGAAAATTAATTAGGTGTTGACGAGCGAGAGGGTATTGTTCTCACTGTCACGAGGTGTGTAACCTTACATTAAAAATCTCATAGATTTACATATATTTAAATATGATTATATGACCATATGTATGATTGTGATTTTGGATACCATTCAATGGTATCGATATTCGGTATGTTTACCCCAATATTTTGTTCATTTTGCTATATGCATAAATGTGAGATAAGTATGACTATATTATGATCGTGGGGTAAATAGCATGAAAATTTATTGATATGTATGTGCATGGGCATATGGGTATATTTGATAAAGGAGGAAGTATTCGGTGGTTTTACCACATTTACGGTGACTTCGGTCACATATGTGAATCTGGTGACTTGGTCACGTATATTTCAATCTGGTGACTTGGTCACGTATATGTGAATCTGGTGACTTGGTCACATATTTGAAATTCGGTGACTTGGTCACATATTTGATATCCAGTGACTTGGTCACAATTTTGTCTGTGGCCTTGCCACAAAATTATAAGGGCGATGTGCATGTTGATACTGACAAATGCCTTCGGTGATGTGTAGCGGATGGAGGTCGATTTAGTAATCCCACGGTGTGTTGGTTGGTACGGGTGGTGTGTAGCGGATGGATATTTAGGTGGGTCGGGCTTGCATTTCATTTCATGTACATAATCATGTAATATTGAATGATTATTATTTGATCTGCTATGAAAATGGGCCTTTGGGCTAAATGTGAGCTAAACGGGCTTTTAAGCTAAATATGAGTTAAATGGGCATTTGGGCCAAATATGACTTAAATGTGCCTATGAATAGATGTGTTATGAAAAATGGGCTTTTTAATGTATGTGTTATACATTGAGTTTATGACTCACCCCTTTTGTGGGATAAGCTTTTCAGATGATTCGTAGAGCGATGGATCGGGTCAACAAGGATTTCGAGGTGGCCAATGCTCAAATAATGAAGTTTGGAAATTTTCCTACTTAAACTTATTAAGTTAATTTTATTATTTAGACTTTATTATGGGTTGCTATTTTTGTAATAAGGCCACTATAAACTATCTTTAATTTTGTGTTTGGATTTACCTTTATTTGCCATGAACAATAACTATTAAGTAACTAAATGGTTTTCGATAAATAATAATTCAAAATGTTTTTGTCACTAACATATATATATATATGTTTTAAAGTAATTTCCTTAAATGTGGTTTTCTTTTGATTTATCAATTCCTCCTACAAGTAATGATTTTCTTTTAAAAGCTATAAATTTTTCTTTACAAAAATGTTAAGTTAATCTGTTTTCTACAAAATCATCAAGTTTTTCTTAAACAAAAATGAGAATTCGCTATAGTTTTACTCGAGGAACATACCAAATCCGGTTAGGCTTTTTGGGCCGGGTTTGGGGTGTTTCAGTCATCTATGAACACTACCACAAACCGGTCTAAATAACGTTGAAAGACCCGATTCATCATGTCCATAAATGTAGCTGGTGCATTGGTCAACCCAAATGGCATCACCAAGAAATCATAATGTCCATAACGAGTTCGAAATGCCGTCTTATGAATATCTACCTCTTTCACTTTGAGTTGATGATAACCCTATCTCAAATCAATTTTGGAGAAAAATGATGCTCCTTTCAATTGATCAAACAGGTCATCAATTCTCTGCAAGGGATACCTATTCTTGATCGTCAATTTATTCAACTGCCTGTAATCAATGCACATACGCATCGACCCATCCTTCTTCTTAACGAACAAAACCGGTGCTCCTACGGAGACACACTAGGTCGAATAAATCCTCGATCCAACAATTCTTGAATTTGAGCTTTAAGCTCTGCCAACTCCTTGATTGCCATCCTATAAGGTGCAACAGAACACCGGAGCCGCTCCGCAAAAAGCTCATACCAAATTCTACTTCGATGATCCGAGGTATACTAGGAAGTTCTTCGGGAAAGACATCTGAAAATTCCTTCACCGTTCTCACATCTTCCATTGATAACTCCTTGGCATTCAAAGCACTAATAAAAGCTAGGAATGCTCCATACCCTTTCCGCACCAACTTTTCTGCCTTTAACGCAGATACCACATTTTCTAAGTAATTTCTTCGTTCGCCTATCATTACTACTTCCTTATCATCTGAAGTCCTTATTGACATCCGCTTTTCAGTACAATCCAAATGCACCTGGTGCTTCACCAACCAATACATGCCCAGAATAAGATCGAATTTGCCAAAAGGCAATTCCATCAAATCCGCCAAAAATATTTCTCTCTGGATTTTTAAGTGCACGTCTCTAAACAATTTATTCACAATTACCGACTGTCCTAAAGGACTAATTACCATCATCTCACTATCGATAATCTCAAATTATATATTAAGGTTTCCAGATATGGCACTAGCAACATAAGAGTGGGTAGAACAGATATCTATCAAAGCAGTAACAGGCACATCAAAGATGAAGAACGTACCAGTTATCACATCAGTTGCATTACCATCCTCGTGGGGTCTAACTGCATAGACCAACCCTGGCTATCTTACCTCCGCATTACCTCTGGAACCATTGCCTCGACCCGGTGCACCTTGTCCGCGTCCAACCCCATTACCACCATGACTTGGTCCATTGCCCCTCGGTGGCTGCTGAGCGCCTCTGGCCGACTAAGCATTAGGGTTACGAGCTTCCTGAGTCGTATCCATCCGTCGAGGGCAATTCTAAAATTGATGATCCTTGGAACCACATTTATAACAAGCACCAATTTTCCTCCAGCACTCTCCGGGGTGTCGTTTTCCATATTCGGCGCAGTCTCGACTCTGATTAGTAGCCACATGTGCTCTACCTTGAGCTGGCACATCATTCTGAGGCCTCTTCTGAAACCTTTTTGAAGAACCCACATACTGTAAATCTCTCTTGCCTCTAACTCTTTCCCGATTCTGATGTTCTGTGTACTTAGCCTCTTCGGCTATCTTGACTTTCTCCACAAGCATGGCAAAAATTCTTACTTCTTGTGGGGCTATCAGTACCCGCAACTCATCATTCAGCCCATCCTCGAAGCGTACACAGTGCTTATGATCCGTTGGTACTATAGTTCGAGCATAACGACTCAAGCGTAAAAATTCTGCCTCATAAGCTGCCACTGTCTTATTTCCTTGAACCAGATTTGAGAAATCCTTCCTCCGAGCATCCACATAACTTGTCCCTACATATTTCCCTTGAAAGGTAGCTTTGGAGAATTCCCAAGTAACTAATGCAGCTTTAGTGCCTTCTCGAACAGTAAGCCACCATTGATATGCCTCGTCCCTTAACAAGGACACCGCTCCTCTTAGTTTCTGCTCTACAGTGCACTCTAGATCGTCCATAATTCGCTCAACAACCTCAAGCCAATACTCAGCAACATTCGAAGCTACACCTGAAACACCTCTAAAAACTTCAGTACCACTTGATTTCAGTCGCTCCGATATCGACCCACGAGCTGCTGACCCAGCTCTAGCTTCAGCGACCCTTTCAAAGACTTGCAACATTGCTAGTGTCAAAGCATTATCTTCTCTTCTATGGTCCTGTGATTCATTTTCCAATGCAGGTGATGCCGGTGCATCCATTTTCGGGGTATGTCCCCATTCCTCAAACACAGCTCTAGCACCTCGGCCTCTACCACGGCCACGTCGACCACGTCCGCGTCCTCTGGCGCTTAAACTGAATAACTCATTTTAATTTGATTACGAATTTTATGAATTAGAAAACTATTTCAGTGTTTATTAACTATATTTTATGAAATTCATGAGATAAAGGTGTTTTTCGCAAACACATCCTATAGTCTCAATCTCTACAATTTTCAACACTTAAAACTAGAAGTTCTAAAGTGTTCCTATGATCATATTATCATAATAATCATTTAGTAATGAATACTTACTTGACTTGGTGCCGGATGCTTGTGGTGCCATACAACCTTTAAAACATAATTAAAATAATTTCAAACGAAAGTTATTTGTTGAACCCTACCACAAATTGAGTTTTGAAACCTGCTCGATACCATTAAATGTAACACCCCAAACTAGGTCTATGCGTTAAGATGAGATTTGATTTGTCACACAGAACGAACATCCATTTAATTATCTAATGATTTAGGTAAAACAGTTCTACAAAACCTTTTGAAAATGAAGTTTAGTAAAACCAAGAATTTGATTTAAAATCGATGAATAAAGTAGTACTAGTTTGAAATCTTATTATTTAATATTTAATTGTTAAAGACTTTAAAGTAATTTTAAAGAGTTCAAAAGAATCAAAACAAGAATATTTAAAGAATCTCATATGTTTAAAAATAAAATATTTAAGGAAATATTATTAAAATAGTATTAGTCCAAATTAAGTGTCTAAAGTATAATTAAATCCATCCACATAAAAATCCATAAAATAATAATAATGGAGGCCTTATTACATCATACCCAAAATAGTAATTAAATAAATATACTTAATTGAAGTTCATAGTTTATAGAACCCTTGTTCGAAGTATGGCCTCCACGAAGTCATCCCCGGCCCAAGCCTCCATCAATTGCCATTACCGAAGAAGGATAATAAAGTAGAGTGAGTTACTCAGAACTCAGTGTATAACCCACTTACCATATCCACTGGGCCAAATCATCAAGACATTATATTGGGCTTGAGCCCATTTACGGATTTAACAATATAATAATAATGCATGTAGAATGAAATTCCCAACCAAACCTAAATTTTCCATCCACTACACACCACCCGTACCAACCAACACACCTGAGGGGATCAAGTCAACCCACCCCACCAACACACCAATCGCAGGCATAAAGCCATTTTAAATAATATTGTGGTGCACCAACGAACTAGATTGTGGCAAAGCCACCCAAACTAGATTTTTGGCAACAGGCCTTTCTTCTCTTCATCAATTTTTTTCCAACCCATGCAATCATGTTTATATATAAAACATAACAATACATTCATCTAATAAATTTAACAAAAGGCCCATAATACAAGTGGGTCCATATCTCAAATTTTCATTTTGGCCCATAAGGCAACATTTTAGCCCATTTAACGATCTAGCAAACTTTGGCCCATATATCGATCTAGCAGTTGTTGGCCCATATATCACATGAGGCATAAAATTTTACTATTAATCAATTAACCCATTGAAGGCGTTTTCGTAATTTCCACGACTTTAACCATTTTCTTGCATTTACACAAAAGTGTTAATTATTCTGTATTTCTCTGATTTTGCCATCTTTATGATTTTATCCCAATACTTACGGTATAGTATCTAACCCGAGAGATAAGTGTGAAGTTACACACATGGTTATTGTGAGAACTAGACTTTCCCGCTCGTCGATACCTAAACACGCAGCACGATAATTTAGAACATTAATACTATTTATAAATCTATTCTTATAAATAACGATCTAGACTTTACCCTTGGAATTTCGAACAACTTTTATATGCGGTTTCTCCCTGATTGTTGGTTCGTTACCCGTTGAATATCCACGAACAAACAAAGGCCAAGGAGTACGAATGACTTCAAATAATAGATTCTCCTCGGATGTGGGTCCACAACCCGGTGGAAAATCTCAGATTCCCGAAATAGCCTTGCGCTTAAATTTCAGGGGAATAGTGGAACCACCCCTCTTCTAAACACTATTCACAACCTTTTTCGTCCCTATCTTGATTGTCTCCATTGACAAAAGATCGTTAGTCCAACTGAAAAGTATATCAAAAATTATGACTAACGGTTTGAAGGGTGAGATTGGCTTACCATAAAATATCCTTGTCCCACAAGATGAAAATCGAGCAATAACGTCCCCTAAAACAAAATCAATTAATAGTTGATCTATAACAATATGTCGAGTAGTATATAGCTCCTTGATAAGAACCTGTACCTTAACACTTTGACTCGATTTCTAACGAATCACGATGATAACGAATACTCCAAGTTCAGCCTTCTTTATAACACTATAAAAATGAAAGATTGTCTAAGGAAAAAAGAACGTTATTATCGGTCATATGACCCTCCTAAACTTATATATATATTCGGCTAAGAAAAGAAGGGAAAAGAAAATATTCAAAAAGAGTTCTTACCGATTGCTTAAACGAAGGTTGAAGGAATAATCAACAAAACAATATAGATGAAGAGAATATTCGACTTTGAAGGAAAATTGAAGAAAATGGTATTAGTACCATTCGGCCATGGAGAGAAAAGGATGGAGAAAGTGTTTGAATGATAAATAAAATGGAGAGGAAAAGAGAATGGGGAGTAGGTGTTTATGATTCGGTTTTCAAAGAGAAGAAAAGAGAAAGAGAAAAGTGATGAGTTTAGGAACAAAATACATTCGACAATGGGGGAGGGGAAGGAAAAAGAAGAATGGTCGTTAGCTTTGGTATTTCAGCATGAGGAGAAGAGTGTATTGAGATTCTAGGAAAAATGTGCCCAAATGGTAACATGAAAAAGAAATGGTCAAAAGACTAAGCTTACCAAATGCTCAATTTTGACTAGGATAAAAGTTTTGAAGAGAATTGAAAATTTTGCACAAATATGCTAAGAATGACCAAAAACTAACTCCTAATCCTAGCCAAGTTACAAACACATTCGGCCAACTCCTTTAGTCCACAATACCGTCCAAATACATGGTCAAAATAGCCATGCAAAAGTTTCCAAATCATCATTCTTGTATCATGCCTTGTATTTCTCCACTTTCTAAATGCTTAAAAAAAAATAATCCCTAAAATCAAGCAAATTCAACCCCTTAATTCATGTTTACCATAACCTTTATCCATCTTTCCATAAAAAAAAATTTAGTCCATCTTATCCGTGAATGAAGCTTGGCCGACACTTGCTAGGAAAGAGCAAAAATTAATGCTCACAATTTGAATGCTAAGAGATTCGAACCTCTCCCCTCAAGACCATACATGTAGCGCATATCCCCTTCACCAATAGCTCAACTCATACTATCCTTTATCACTTTAATTAACTTAAACTTCAAAGTCTCCTGATTCCTCTATAGCAAAGTACTCTTTACTAAAATTTATTCTAACTCTGAATAAACTCGAGCCTTCTCAATACTATTTTAAACACACAAATAAAATCATTCACAAGCTAAACACCAAAAACATGCAACATATCGATACTCACATTTTTAGGATGTTACAGGACCACTTCCAAAGTATGTTTTGGGCCTCGTAGGCCCATAATAGGGACAATATGATTATGAATGAAAAATTTTAAATTTGAATGGAAATTTGTGACTTGAAAATGATCTGTTATATATGACTAAGTCCGGTAATGCCTCGTACCCTATTTTGGTGACTAATACGGGTAAGGGGTGTTACAGGGGGTGGTGGAGGATTCTTTACTTGATTTACCTGATTCGTCTTTTGTGGCAATTCTACATCAACAAAGTTGTTAGTTTATCAGAATTGACTGGTTCAGAAGTTACCTTATCGGGTTTTGCAGATTCTCATTCTAGTGAAGCTGGAATTTTAACACTTGGTTGAACTTCCTCTTTATCTTGAACATCAGCTTGCTCTTCTTCAACTTCGACAGTGATGGACTCTAACGTTATAACAGCCAATTTTTTAGTGGTGTCAGAAATAGTGGTTTTGGGACCACCAAATCCAACGAGTAAGTTCGTAAATTTTATTATTTAATATTTACGAGTAAAACATGGTTTTTAAAAGGTTTTTTATTTGATAATTTATGTTATTTAAGCAAATTATTAAGTCTGAGTGGTATGACCCTATGGTCAAGGGGTTTTAGAAAATAAGGTATTAGGACCTCATTTCTATAAAATGAGCCATAAATATTTTTATAAGCATTTACGGTGTGTCATTAAGGTGGTATTAAGGTTTCATTGAAAAAATTTAACGTTTTGATAGTTAATTAAGCAAAAAGGACTAAATTTTAAATTTTGAAAAAGTAAATCACTATTAGTTTAAAGGTGTTAATTGCTTAAAGAATTATAGTTGGATGGCCTTAATGGGTAATTTACACATACCTAAGATAGTGGGATAGTTGGATGCTTTATGATCGTCTGAAATTGTCGAGTTTTAAAATTTATAAAGAGAATGATCGAACCTGGAAACTAACTCTGACAATGACTTAAGGCAAGTGTACCTATCGAACAGTAGTATAGCTTAGGCAAGACCGGATTATCGAACCCAAAGGAACCAAAAGTACTAATACTCACTTTCATTCTATTATTTAGCCTAAATATTAAATGATTTGGTTAATTAACTAATTAATTACTAAACTAATATGCAAAGACAAAAAGAATGAATTGGGAAATAACTTGAAGAGAAACTCAGTTGATCACGATGATGCCCTCAGGAAGAATCCACCTAGACTTCACTTATTATCTAACACTGAACCATACAATTTATTCACTTGACTTGATCCGTAAGACTCCCTAACATATATTAAACCCTCTCTCTAGGTGAATAACATCTAACCCTAGGTTAATTAACAAAAATCTCTTTCTCACTTAATAACCCCCTAGAATATAAGTAAATCGAACTATGGACTCCCATATTAGGTTTCACCCTAATTTGGCAAAATTTTGTCACCCTATCTCTAGGCGCACGAATGACTCCGCTTAATTATGCTAGATCTATTCTTAGGCAGGGTCAATTCCACCTCCACCTAAGAACATCTGACTTGAATTAATATCCTGAAAACATTAAGACAAGAATTAAGCACACATAATTAAGAACAAATCAAGTATTTATCATATAATTCAGAAGACTATTTACAAGATTCATCTAGGTTTCATCCCCTTCAGGTATCTGAAGGGTTTAGTTCATAACAAATAAAGAAAACATCTCAAGAGAAAAGATAAAACAAAACATAAGAAATCCCTAAAACCCCCTGAAGGAATTGAAGGAGAGATCCACCGTCTAGAGTAGAATTCCGGCTTCTTGAGATGGATCAGCTGGATATCTTTGAGTGATTCCCACAAAAGTTTTGGCTTCCACCGAATTCCAAATGTCTCAGCCCCTCCTTGACGGTTGGCCTCTAGGTTCTTTATATGGCTTTTGAGATGCTTTTACTTGGCCTCTAAGTGCCCTAATTCAAGTATACTTCCTACTCAGTGTTTGAATAGGCTTTGGAATGTATTTCTTTGCCTCAAAGTATCCAAATCCTAGTACAATTCCTCTTTTCCATGATAGGATCACGGCCATGGTACATGCCTGTGTAAGTCATCTTCAGGCCGTGTCTCAATTCTGTCGATTGGGGCACGGCCATGTAAATCGTGGCATGACCGTGTCTTAGTTAATTGTCGAGGAACTGTCATGTGGCTTGAAGTCCAGGCCATGCCGATTTCTACATTGGCCCAAACTAGCTCGTTTTAAGCCTGTTTCTCGTTCTTTTCATCCTTGGGTGCTTTCCTAAATATAAAACATGAAAAGAAAGGATTAAGAGCACCTTTTTACATAAATCAAGGGCTAAATCATCCAAAACCATGCTAAATATGGGGTTAAAATATGTTACTTTTACGGTTTATCAAGTACCCCCACACTTAAGCTTTTGCTTGTCCTCAAGCAAAATTCTCAACTTATAATTAAAACGAACTTTCCATAATTCACAATTCCTATCAATAATGCCTCATCATAATTCATAGATAATTTATACATGGATAATTTAACTCAAAGACTCCTAAATATTCAAACAATTCTAAGTCATATATTTGTAGCATGAAAACATAGGTGTCTCCCCTTATCTAAATGATTACCTTTAATTTAAAATCGACAAGGATTGACATCCTCACTAAAGATTCACTCAAAGCACTCGAAGTGTTTAAGGTTCAAGAAAAAGCACTCATAAGTCAAACATGAAAAGTTAATCCCATAGGCTTGCCTGAAAATCAAATCTCCACCACTATAATATGATATGATTACACCAATCAAAAGGTCTTTAATAGGGTTGTAACGAGGCTTGGGTTAAAGGTGTGGATAAAGGCTGAATTAGAAAGTTTAGAATCGAGATTGAATTGACAAGTTACCTAGCTAAAAATAATGAACTGGAAAATAAATGATTACATCAATTGAAACTTTGAAACTAATAATACTACGGGATTTTTCTTTGATAATTGAAATTTAAATGTACAAGCTCACTTTTTATACTACTAATACTGAACATACTTTGATTTTTTGATCTATTTTTTTAAGAACAAATCAAGTAGAAACATAATAAAGAAATAACTTTATCAACTGAAATAAACTAATTCAGCAACTGATCAAATCAATTCTCGATAGAAGGGTGGTCAAAAGAATGGTGATAACAAATACAAAGGGTTTTGGGTTAATATTAGCGAGTAAATCAATAAAAAGGATTGTTAGGATCAAATGGGTTCACTAAGGGTTAATTTGTGAAGGCAGGCTTTTTAATGGAGTGAATGGGTTAAAACCTAGGTGCCTTTATCATCTCAGTATATTAAATCAATTAATGTGCTCTCGACGTGTATAATCAAGTCAAGTTCTAGAATAACAATTCAGTGTTGACACACTCATAATCTGTAACAGTCCTGTTTATACCCTAGTCAGAACAGTGGTTTCAGGACCACAAATCTGAGTTCGTATAGTATTTTAATATTATTTTTTTGTGCCGTTGATACGTGATCAAGCATGTGCAAAATTTTCGTATGTTAAATTGTCCGTCTGTGTGCTTAATTTGATAAAAGACTAAATCGCATAAAGTTTAAAAGTGGTTGTTTATTTGATTAGTGGCCAAATTGATGTGGCTTTTGTTTGCAAGGGACTTAAGTGGCAATTAAACCATTTTAAAGTTAGTGGATGAGTAACGGACGGTTGTGCCATTAAATGAATAAGTTTTATTTGTTATTAGTTAAGGGTAATTTAGTAAAAGGTGAATTATTATGTTAATATGATAATAATATGAAAATGGACATTATTCATGCATTCTTCCACCGAAATTCAAAGGAAAAAGATCATACATTCGGATACTATCAAGCTAAAATTCAAGGTTCTTTTTATCAGTTTTTGATAATTTCTACGTTTTTGCAATCGTTGCTTAGAGAGCTATCAAACCCATGTCTCAATTTGATGAATTGATAATGTTTGTGTGAGATGCCATTGATGTTATGTTAAGCTTTTTGATGATTTTTGGCGTTAAATAAAATATATGAGTTAGTTGAACATACTTTATTCTTGAATTTTTGATGAATTTAGCTAAATAGGGCTAAATTGAGAAAATGGTAAATTAAAGGACTAAATTGCAAGTTTGATGAAAAATGTCAGCTTAAATGTGATGTATATGTATTCGGCTAAGCATGTGTCTGTATGGATTTTGTGAATTTAATGTTTTAAGAAAAATAGACTAAATTGATAAATGGTGCAAATGTGAGGGTTAAAGTATAAATAGCCCAAAATACATGTGTATGGATTGAATTGAATGGAATAGTGAATAAAAGGGTTAATTTTGAATACTAGATCAAGAACCAAGGAAAACGGATTTAGATCGCGGGAAAGCGAAAGTAACCGAGTAGCCATTTTCATTCTAATAAACCGAATCCGAGGTAAGTCACTATGTAAATAAACTTATCTGTATTGAATTGAATATATGTATTCATATGTCTATCGATTAAAATGAATGAGTATGAGATACTAAGTGCGTGAATTCTGAAATAAGTTTGATATAGTGATAAAGCCGAGAAGTCTCGTACAAACCTAGGAATAGATAGGATTAGCTATGTCATGACATAGGTGTCTATTCTGTTTTATCATATAAGACCACGTTTGGGATGTTGGCATTGATTTTAAGACCCATGTAAGACCACGTCTGGGATGCTGGCATCGATATGAGTTTTATGTGTAAGACCACGTCTAGGACGTTGGCATCGTTATGATCTGTACGTGTAAAACCATGTTTGGGACATCAACATCATATTGAAATGTGTAAGACCCTGTCTGGGACAGTGGATTGATATACGAGTGCATGTAAGACCTCGTCTGGGACATTTTGTATTGTAGTGCTATTCCGAGCTTTCTGAGTATCCTACTAGGTTCCTAAGGGTTCAACGGGCAAGTCTGCAATACAAATGGTATATCCGAGCTATGATCAATTAAGTGAATGAATATCCGATTCAGGTGCATTGAATGTGCATTAAGTACGCATGAATGGTAAGTATGCATATGATTTTGATTGAAGAAAAGTATGTTTGAATAGGATAATGTGAAGGAGATACAAGAAAGATTATGAATGAGCTATATGTTTCAAATGATTTTTGAATGGATATATGTGATAAATGTAGTCATAAGTATGAATCAAGCATATACATGATAAATTGTTAATTTAATGAGATGTGCAAATGTATCAAGTTGCATATATACTTCTTATGCCAAGTTTATTTGTATATGACTTAGTAAGCTTTTGAAAAGCTTACTCTGTGTGTGTATTTTCTCTGTTTTATAGGTCGTCAAAGCTACTGAAGGCTTGGGATTGTCAATGATCGTCATCACACTACTAAACTTATTTTGGTACCCTTTTGAAAATGTATATGGCTAATTATGGCATGGATAGGCTAGATAGGTGTATATGTTTATGAAGTGAGCATGGCCATGTGTATTAGCAAGTTTTTGAGTTGATAAATGTTTGAATGAATGAGTTATGAAGCAAATATTTAGTATGTTTTGATGCATATGAAATGGTTAAGTTTTGGTTAAGCAAATGAAGGATACATGTTTGAAATGATGTAGGATTTAGTTTGTAATTTGGTATGAAAGGAATTGTTATTGAATGTATGGATGAAGTGAACCATTTGATATGTTTTGGTTGCCACATATGCATATTATGTTTTGGTATATATTACTTGTAGGAAGACCCTAAGTGGGTGGCATATTGGCCTTGTAAAATAGCCTATAATGTCACACGGTTGAGGCAAATAGACGTGCCAAGACCGTGGGTAAATTGGCAGAATGTGGCTTAAATTGCACATGACCTCGACATGGGTATGCTTGATGGTTGTGTGAGAAATGGCAGTATGTGATCTAGTAGTACACGGCCTTGGCACACGGACATGCTTGGTGACCGTGTTGATTTTGGCAGTATACTACCACGAGGAGGACACACGGGAGTGTCAAGTAGCTGTGGGTGAGGCACGGCCTACCCTCACGGCCATGTGTCCCCTGTAGGTTAGAAAAGTTTCAAATTTTTATGAAATTACTTATGTGTTTCGGTTTAGTCCCGACTCAATTTATAAGCATGCTTAGGGTCTTAATGATCTACGTAAGGGACACCATGTTTGATATTGTTGAATGCATGTATGATTAATTCTATAAATGTTTCTGATCTATCTAGTAACACATTTAACCCTATTCTGGTGATGGTTTTCGGGTTAGGGGTGTTACATTTTATTTTGATATTGTTGAATGCATGTATGATTAATTCTATAAATGTTTTCAATCTGCCTGGTAACACCTTTAACCCTATTCCGATGATAGTTTTCAGATTAGGGGTGTTACATTTTATTAGTATCAAAGCTATGATTTAGTCAATTCTCAAACTAACGTAGCGTGTCAGAGTCTAGCTATACATGCCATTTATTTGAACTGTGATAGTGTGATGAGTAAGCTTCAAGAGCGGTTGAGTAAGCAACTATGAGTTAATGGGAAAGACCTAGGATAATACCTTGTGGTTATCTATATTAAATGAATATTAGTATTTGTCAGATTATGCAGATGAACTTACTAAGCATTAGTGCTTACTCCTCTTCTTTTCTCATCTCTTATAGGTTATTTTAGCTAGCTTGGGTTGGAGATCGCCAGAGATGTTTTCACACTATCATGCAGATACTCGGTGTGAGGTAGCAAGTCCTTCTGAGTTATGGCATGTATAGGGCTAGAACTTCAGGTTGATTAAGTTATTGTTTATGTGTATAGCCATTAATGACGGCTAAGTTGTTGTAAATGTATGGAAGTAACACTTTAGTTTCATGAATCAAATGTATAAATTCATGTGTGTTAGTTGATGATTTGAGGCTTTATTGAATTAGTATATTAATGTATGAAATGTGGGGTGGAAAAAGGCTGGGTATATAGCCTCTAAGTGCCCACACGGATGGACACACGGGCGTGTGTCTAGGCTGTGTGCACCCTGCACCTTTGTATATTAAGTCAGAATAGACCACGGGTGAATCCCATGGTCGTTCGTTTGGGCCGTGTATAGTACACGGATGGATGACACGGGCATGTCAAGGTCATGTGAGTATAGACAGTAACTCCACACGGGCTGAAGACACGAGTGTGTCAAGGCCATGCGACTATAGTCAGTAACTCCACACGGGTAGAAGACATGGGCGTGTCTAGGGATACACGGGCGTACCCCAAGCCACATGGTCGTGTGACCCCTGCTTCCAAGAAAGGTTTTTCTATTAAGATTCGAAAGTTTTCGAACACGAGTTTAAGGCCTCGTAGGCCCATAAGATGTATGATTTGATTGAGAGAAAAGGTTTTTAATCTGGAACAAAAATTTTATAGCCCATAATTTCATGATTAAGCAAATTCTAGTATAGTAATGTCTCGTATCCGGTCTAGGCCTCGGACTTGGGTATGGGGTGTTACATTTAGTGGTATCAGAACTATGGTTTAGTCTGTTCTAGGACTAACCTAGTGTAAGTAAGAGTCTAGCTATACATGCTTTATGTGGACTGTGATAGTGTGATGTCTCCTGGCTCTAACAAAATTGTTTTGTTAAGACAAAGATGATCCTCAACCGAGCTAATTTTAGTAAGTTGTATGATTTTTAAGTCTCATGAGTATTTCATTGAATGGCTTGTGATGTTGCCATGAGCACATTATTCCTATGAAAATGTTCAATGATCTGATAAACAAAGAAATTAATGAGATTAATTATGAGCAAGTCCTGATTAAAGATAAATTCCCCAGGGTACTCGATCTACCATATGAGAAAAAAAAAGGGGTCCGTATAAGACCAAGCCAAGGCTTGGTATCGGCAATCAAGCAGAGATATCATGTAAGTCCAAGGCAAGCTTGACATTAAAAATTTTTTAAGAGAAAAGATATCCTATATAAGTCCAAGCCAAGTCATGGAATTGGTGAGAGTAAGAAAGACTTTGTATAAGTCCATGTCAAGACATGGCTTCAAAACCAAGACGAGATAGTCCATGTAAGACCATATACAGGATATGGCTTTGGCATCAAGTTATATGTGGAACGAGATTCAGTATCCTTGATTATTCATAGTAATTCATCGGGCAAAAGAGTAAAGCTTAAATGAGATAACAAGCAATTTAGTAGTGAAGTTGATATTATGTCGTTCTCGTTAAAGCTGACTAACAAGTATAATTCATGTTTTGAATGATGATGCTGAGATTATGTTTATTATAATAAAGCATACTGATCTATGTGATCAAGTGTTACAGGTACCTCGTTTACCTTACAAGCACGAGAATAGTAAGCATCATGATGTATGCGAGAAGCAGTAAGATCAAGAAACCACATATTGTGGCATGATAGCCAAAACTGAGAAGTTTGTATAAGTAGAATGCTGGGGATGAGTACGATTGTTTAACGATGAAAAGATGAACAAAACCATGGTTGGACCATGGCAATGAGAGTGTCAGTGTAAGACCATGTCTGGGAGATGGCATCGGCAACATTATGAGTTCCATATAAGACCATATCAGGGATATGGCATTGGTATTGGTATATGATTTCGTGTAAGACCATAGCGAGGCTATGGCATCGTGATGACATATAAAGAATAGCTGGACTATGCTATCGTGATACGAGTAATACCATAGTTGGACTATGGTAAACAGGTAAACGACGTACTCAAACCCGTAAGACATTCATTAATTGATAAGTGATTGTAAGAGAAAGTAGAGTTAAATGTTGAGTACTCGAGCAGGTATTAACATGGAACTTGAATTATTAAAGTTACAATTCAATAGTATAAGAGATAGAAATAATTATATTGTGATAAATGTAAAAACTCACTTGAGATGAGTTATGAGACTATGATGATATTTCATTGATAAAGGATATTAAGTTACATGCATGTAGTCACGAGGGTTAAGTTAAGAGGCTCTGTGACCTCATGCTCCTTACCACAGTTAAATTATGATGAGATATTAGGAGAGTCAAATTGAGTAAGTTACATGTGATTAATGCAGTATTTATGTTAACATTTTGAGAATGTTTTGTATCACATTGATGCATGATGCTCTACTAGATAGAGAAATTGTTGTTGAACATGAGGTCGAAGTCCTGGGGAGACAAAAATGAAAGGGCTACCAATGAGATGTGAAATAGATAAGGTTCTAGGTAAGACCATATTCGAGACATGGCCCCGGTACCAAGTTATGATCACGCATAAGATCATAATCGTGATATGGCTTCGGTAATGAATATGAGAATCATATAAGACCATATTTGGAATATGGCATCGATACTTGATGCGGAAGTCCATGTAAGACCTTAACTGGGTTATGGCATTGGCATTTAGAGGTAACTCCATATAAGACCACCTCAGGGATGTCGCATTGGTTTTGCATTTACAGGAATGACGATGAATATGCATCTTTGATTATCCCAAGTGATCAATGGGACAAATAGACGAGTCTAGAAGTATAAATGGGATTAGTACTAAAGTCATGAGAAGGAGGGAATGCAGATATTTGTGAATGAATCACGAAGAAGCAAGTGCATTGTGTGGCATGATATGTGATGAATAAATGGAAAGTTTGAGTAAGTTGGCTAAAAGCCTGTAGTTGTGCATGGTTAGTTGATGCCATGAAAGGATTATAAAAATCTCCTTGAGTATTTTTGTGTAAATATTTGTTTCCTTCCAGGGCTGACGTAGTTGTTCTTTTCATAACCTGTGATTGTGTGAGAATGGTAGTTGATAGTGAAAATCAGATAGAACAGTTGTCGATTTAGTTAATTGAAATCTACATTTCGTTATATCCTTATAACCCTGTACGGGTACTTTGAGGAGGAAGTCCAGAATGATTCTAGTATAAGAAATGAAATCACAAGTTTCACGTTGTATGATGGGTTTTTGAGTAAGCTAAATAGAGTCAATAAATTAGATCGAGACGTCCTTAATGTTGTGAGATACGATGCTAGTAAAAGTTTAGATTAGCATAGCAAAAGAAACTTAGATGAGAGTGTGTTAGAAAATATTCTCTGTGTGGAGAAAAGATTAGATTATAGTATTGAGATATGATTCAAGTTCTATGTATATTCACGCATGAGTTAGTTAAGAGAAAAATTTCTATGTGTTCGTGAGTAGAGAGCATATTACAAAGATATGCTTGTCGAAACGTTTAAACCACGATGGTTGAATTGAAAGCTATAGATGAATTATTGATTGAAAATCCTAGTACGGAGTTCAGTCTGTATTGAAAAAGATAGTTGCCAGGTTGGTAATCTCGAGATAATCCCTTTCGTATCTGTATGAGAATTAGATGTGTTGTGATGATCGATGGGAAATTTGATGAGTATTTTCTGAAATTTTCATGAATGAGAACATCTTATGATACTAAGATAGTGGAAACGACTTGAACTATTACCATAGTGGGTATAGTTATTGTAATACTAAAACAGATGGTAGTCATAGTACAAGTGTTTAAAGGGAAGCTCCATGTTAAGCATTGTGAGTTAGCTAGTTGGTGATATCATAATTTCAATGAGATTAATATCAAGAGCGAGTTTTCTTTTCATAACAGAAGAGTTCAGGAGTTAGATAGTAAAGGTATTTTTTCAAATAAGCTCAGAGTTAGTTTATTTAAGACGGTAAAATACAGGTTGCATAAGTTTTCTATTGTTGATATTTCCTCAAAATAGAACTGGAATGACGATGAATCCAGAACTTATACAAAAGTTTTGACATGAGATTTAGTAGTACCATATCTACTAATGCAAGAATAAGAAAATGCAGTTATGTGCATAAATGTTTAACAATAGAGTACCTTTCATGATATGAATGAGTTTATGGTCAAAAGTAGTTGACCACAAAAAAAAAAAAACTTAGTTTTCAAAGCGTTCAAGTTAGGATTATTATAGCTAGTGAATGCTTTAATAAGAAAGTGAGGTAAGACCTTATAGATTTCAAGCGTGGTTTGACAAAATTCCTAAGAGGGGGAAATGACATATTAGTTGTAGTAAATCAACCTCTAAGGATCCGAATGATCATTCAGATTTGTGCAGAGTTCCAAATTAGTGTATCTTTGAGTATATGCCTGGGAGGAATAAATACCTAGGTCGCAAGTGGTACTTCGACCTTATGTGTGATAGCTTAAAGATTGTTGACAGAGGAAACTTGTGGATAAGTGAATTTGTGATTTTGAAGAGTTTATGGAAATATTTTAAAAATGTTGGTAAGAACTCCTCTTGATAAGATTTTTGGGGACAAAAATCCCTAAGAGGAGGAGAATTGTAACAGTCCGATTTAGGGCCTAGTCAGAACAGTGATCTCGAAATCACTAATTTGAGTTTAGAGAAAATTATTTTCATGTTATGTTATGTGTTATAACATGTTTATAATTATGCATGAAAATTTTGGTTCCTTAATTTTAGCTATTTCTAGCTAAATGGTGAAAAAGGACTAAATCGCATAAAGTGTAAAAGTTCTATTTTATTTGCTAGAAGCACCAAATAGCTATGGGTTGTAGATTGGAGGTCCCAAATGTGAAATTTGGGCACGTTAAATGTGTTGGCCGACCATAATATGCAAAAAGGGGACAAGAGCATTAATTATGATTGAAGTGGGTGATAGTAGTTAAAAAAATGAAATAAAATAAGATGAAATAACAAGGAGCTATCATCTTTTTATTTCTTCTCTCTTTCCACTAAAAATATCAGCCATAGGAGGGGTTTGAAAGCTTCAATTTTTTAGCAAGCAATCATCCTCTCTAGTAAGTGATTTTGATAATTTTTCTTGATAAAAATTGTACTTTTTGGAGCCCCAAAGCTTAAGCTTTCTAAAGAGGGGACTAGTGTGTAATATGGTTGAAAGTCTAGGGAATTACCATGATAGATTTCATGTTGTTTGATGAGTTTTTAGGGAATAAAATAAATGATAGGATGATGATGAACAACTTTTGTGAAAGGTGTTATGATGAAAACACCTAATTAGGACTAAAATGCAAGAGTTGTAAATTGTTCATTAAGGCATGAAATAGTTGAAATTGTGGATGGTTACACGATGATTAAATGTCTAGCTAGGCTTGTTTAACAAGAAATTAAGATGAAAATTTATTTACGAGCCTAGGGGCAAAATCGTAATTTTGCCAAAGTGTAGGGGCAAAATAGTTATTTTGGCCTAAAGTGTAGATTATGATATATTATGATTTATAAGTGATTAAATCAGTAAATTTCATTGTTCTAGATCAAAGAAAACTAGTTTTGGACCTAGAACGGATGAAAAGAGAAATGTGGGCAAATAGTCATCTTCGGCTATTTCGACAACGAGGTAAGTTCATGTGCAACTATTGAAATTATGTATGAGTTCCTATAAGTATTCCAATGTTGTATGGATGTATGAAATATCTTTTGATGAAATGCCATGAGAATTGAGTCATAGGGTAATGAGAAATGTATGTAGAATGTTGAGATGATAATTAAAGCCTCGTATAAGACCATATTGGATTATGGCCTCGATGTAAGAACTCGTATAAGACCATGTCAGGGACATGAAACCGTTATGTTAATCCAAGTAAGACCCTGTTGGGGTATAATCTCTATGTGACTTCATGTGTGTGAGACTTAAGAGAATTATTTTATAACTTAGCATTTCAGCGGATATGTTGATTGTACATGGTTGTATCACGAGAAGCACAAGCACGTGTTAGAACTGAATTGTGATGAACTCAATATATGATGAACCCTTCGTGGGATATGTGTAGTTAAGGCATCTTAGTTGAATGAGATAGATTTATTGACGCAGTGTGTGAATGCGAGTGAGTATTGTAGAATGCTAAGTAAGAATAGAAGTGTGTGAAGATGTTCTCGGATGAACAATTGAGATAGAGGTATACTTGTGGATTGATATCCACGAACGATTAATGATTGGTGGGCTGTATACGAAACCACCGTGAATAGAAATGATTGGTGGGCTGTGTGTGAAACCATCGAGAGATGAGTAGCTTATTAATAAAGCTTGATGTGTTGTCTTATGTTATTACATGATAATTAGTGCAGGAATGGATTTTAGTTAAACAAGTAATTGGCTCGTGGTACGGTAAGAGATAGAATGAGTAAGCTTCAAGAGCGGTTGAGTAAGCAACTATGAGTTAATGGGAAAGACCCAATATAATACCTTGTGGTTATCTATATTAAATGAATATTAGTATTTGTCAGATTATGCAAATGAACTTACTAAGCATTAGTGCTTACTCCTCTTCTTTTCTTATCTCTTATAGGTTATTTTAGCTAGCTCGGGTTGGAGATCACCGAAGACATTTTCACACTATCGAGCAGACACTTGGTGTGAGGTAGCAAGTCCTTATGAGTCATGGCATGTATAGGGCTAGAACTTCAGGTTGATTAAGTTATTGTTAATGTGTATAGCCATTGATGACAGCTAAGTTGTTGTAAATGTACGAAAGTAACACTTTAGTTTCATGAATCAAATGTATAAATTCATGTGTGTTAGTTGATGATTTGAGACTTTATTGAATTACTATATTAATGTATGAAATGTAGGATGGAAAAAGGCTGGGTATATAGCCTCTAAGTGCCCACACGGATGGGCACACGTTCGTGTGTCTAGGCCGTGTGCACCCTGCACTTTTGCATATTAAGTCAGAATAGACCACGGGTGAATCCCATGGCCGTTCGTTTGGGCCGTGTATAGTACACGGATGGATGACACGAGCGTGTCAAGGTCGTGTAAGTATAGACAGTAACTCCACACGGATTGAAGACACAGGTGTGTCAAGGCCGTGCGAGCATAGTCAGTAACTCCACATGGGTAGAAGACATGGGCATGTCTAGGGGTACACGGGCGTGCCCTAAGCCACATGGACGTGTGACCCCTGCTTCCAAGAAAGGTTTTTTGATTAATATTTGAAAGTTTCTGAACACGAGTTTAAGGCCTCATAGGCCCATAAGATGTATGATTTGATTGAGAGAGAAAGGTATTTATTCGGGAACAAAATTTTTATAGCCCGTAATTTCATGATTAAGCAAATTCTAGTATAGTAATGTCTCGTATCCGGTCTAGGCCTCAGACTTGGGTATGGGGTGTTACAGTTTGTGATTTTTCTGATGTGTTCCCTGAAGAGTTACAGGGTTTACCTCCGATTCGTGAAGCTGAATTTGGTATTGAATTGTTACCTGGTACGACACCTATTTCGATAGCTCCATATAGAATGGCACCAACAGAGTTGAAAGAGTTAAAGTCACTGTTATAAGAATTAACTGATAGAGGGTTTGCTAGACCGAGTTTTTCGACTTGGGGTGCTCCTGTTCTGTTCGTGAAAAAGAAAGATGGCACGATGAGAATGTGTATCGATTACCGTCAGTTGAATAAGGTGACTTTAAAAAATAAATATCCATTGCCCAGAATTGATGATTTGTTTTGATCAGTTAAAAGGACCTACTGTGTTTTCCAAGATTGATTTGAGATCGGGAACTACCAATTGAGAGTTAAAGATTCATATATTCCAAAAACTGCTTTTCGAATGAGGTACGAGCATTATGAGTTTTTAGTTATGCCATTCGGACTAACCAATGCTCCTACTATTTTTATGGACTTGATGAATAGAATTTTCAGACCGTACCTGGATCAATTTGTTGTTGCATTCATTGACGACATTTTGATTTACTCACATGATGAGAATGATCATGCATAACATTTGAAAATTGTGTTGCAAACTTTGAGAGAAAAGTAATTGTACGCAAAATTCAGTAAATGTGAATTCTGGTTGAATGAGGTCTATTTTTTGGGGCATATTGTGTTAGCTTCTGGGATTTGTGTTGATCCGAGCAAGATTTTTGCTATTCTGAATTGGAAACCTCCGAGAAATGTATCTGAAGTTCCCAGTTTTCTGGGTTTAGCTGGTTATTACCGTCTTTTCAATAATAGCTACTCCGTTGACAAGATTACTTCAGAAAGATATCTGATTTGAATGGTCAGATAAATGTCAGAGAAGTTTTGATTGGTTGAAAAATCTGTTAACAAAAGCTCCAGTGTTAGTACAACCAGAATCAGGTAAGAAATTTGTTGTATATAGTGATGCTTTGTGAAACGGCCTGGGATGTGTTTTGATGCAAGAGGGCAAAGTAGTAGCTTATGCTTCAAGACAATTAAAGCCTCATGAAAAGAATTATCCGACACACGACCTTGAGCTCGCTGCGATTGTATTTGCACTTAAAATTTGGTGTCATTATTTGTACAGTAAGAAATGTTATGTGTTTTCAGATCATAAAAGTTTAAAATATCTAATGACCCAGAAAGATTTGAACCTGCATCAAAGAAGATGGTTAGAACTGTTAAAAGATTACGAGCTTGTGATAGATTATCATCCAGGTAAAGCAAACGTGGTTGTTAATGCGTTGAGTAGAAAGTCATTGTTTTCACTACGTGCTTTGAATGCTTAGTTAGATTTGTCTAATGATAGTTCTGTGATAGCTGAATTCAGAGTGAAACCGTTATTTGTACAGCAAATATGTGATGCTCAGAAGTTTGATAATGAATTTTTGTTGAAACGAGCCCAGTGTGAATTGAATTCTGAATCTGAATTTTGAGTTGTTGATGATTGTTTGAGATTCCAAGATCGAGTATGTGTTCCGAAAAATCCGGAGTTCATTCAATTGATTTTGGGTGAAGCACATAATAGTCGCCTATCTGTCCATCCGGGAAGTACAACGATGTATCATTATTTGAAGCAACACTATTGGTGGTCTGGCATAAAATGAGACATTTCTGACTTTGTTTCAAAATGTTTAGTTTGTCACCAAGTGAAAGAAGAACATCAAGTTTCGTCTAGGTTGTTATAGCCGATTCTGATTCCTGAATGGAAATGGGATAGAGTAACTATAGACTTTGTTTCTGGGTTGCCTCTAACTCCAAGAAAGAAGGATGAGATATGGGTCGTAGTTGACCGATTAACTAAATCTGCCCATTTTATTCCCGTAAGATCTGACTACTTGCTTGAAAGATTAGCTGAGCTTTATATTTTTGAGATTGTGAGATTGCACGGGGTGCCACTATACATTGTGTCAGACAGAGATACGAGATTTACATCGCGATTCTGGAAGAAGTTGCAAGAAGCTTTAGGCACGAAATTGCATTTCAGTATAGCTTTTCATCCACAAACAGATGGTCAATCTGAGCGGATCATTCAGATTCTAGAGGATATGTTAAGATGTTGTATATTAGAGTTTAATGGTTAGTGGGAACAATACCTGCCATTGATTGAATTTGCGTCTAATAATAGTTTTCAGACGAGTATTAAAATGGCACCATATGAAGCTTTGTACGGACGTCAATGCCGTACACCTCTATATTGGACTAAACTCAGTGAGAATAAGTTATACGGGGTTGATTTGATAAAAGATACTGAACAGAAAGTGAAACTAATTCGAGATTGTTTGAAAGCAGCATCTAATCGTCAGAAGTCTTATGCAGACTTAAAACGAAAAGATATAGAATTTGAGATCGACGATAAAGTATTTCTAAAGTGTCTCCGTGGAAGAAAGTGCTCCGATTCGGACGTAAAGCCAAGTCAAGTCCGAGATTCATCGGACCGTATGAGATCATTGAATGTGTTAGGCTTGTTGCATATAGATTGAAGTTACCCTCTGAACTAGAAAAGATTCACAATGTATTTCACGTTTCGATGCTCCTTAGATATCGGTCTGATCCGTCACATGTGATTGCCCCATTTAAAATTAAAATCTGATCTGATATGACATACGAAGAGGAACCGATCCATATCTTAGCTCGTGAAGTAAAAGAGTTAAGAAACAAGAAAATTCCATTATTGAAAGTATTGTGGAATCGACACAGATTAGAAGAGGCTACGTGAGAGCCTGAAGATTCAATGAAGACAGCAATATCCGAATCTATTTAATGGTAAGATTTTCGGGAAGAAAATCCCTAAGGGGGGAGAATTGTAGCAGTTTGGTTTATACCCTAGTCAAAATAGTGATTTTAAGGCCACAAATCTGAGTTCGTATAATCTTTTAATATTATTTTCTATGTCGTTGATATGTGATTAAGCATGTGCAAAATTTTCGTCTGTTAAATTGTCCGTTTGTGTGCTTAATTTGATAAAAGGACTAAATTGCATAAAGTTTAAAAGTGGTTGTTTATTTGATTAGTGGCCAAATTGATGTAGCTTTTATTTGCAAGGGACTTAAGTGGTAATTAAGCCATTTTAAAGTTAGTGGATAAGTAATGGACGGTTGTGCCATTAAATTAATAAGTTTTATTTGTTATTAGTTAAGGGTAACTTAGTAAAAGGTGAATTATTATGTTAATATGATAATAAATGAAAATGTACATTATTCATGCACTCTTCCACCGAAATTCAAAGGAAAAAGAAAGGTTAAAGATCTCATACATTCGGCTACTATCAAGCCAAAAATCAAGGTTCGTTTTTTATCGATTTTTGATAATTTCTATGTTTTTGCAATTGTTGCTTAGACAGCTATCAAACCCATGTCTCAATTTGATGAATTGATAATGTTTCTGTGAGATGCCATTGATGTTATGTTAAGCTTTTTGATGATTTTTGGTGTTAAATGAAAGATATGAGTTAGATGAACATACTTTGTTCTTGAATTTTTGATGAATTTAGCTAAATAGGGCTAAATTGAGAAAATGGTAAATTGAAGGACTAAATTACAAGTTTGATGAAAAATGTCGGCTTAAATGTGATGTATATGTATTCGGCTAAGCATGTGTATGTATGGATTTTGTGAATTTGATGTTTTAAGAAAAATGGACTAAATTGATAAATGGTGCAAATGTGAGGGCTAAAGTATAAATAGCCCAAAATACATATGTATGGATTGAATTGAATGGAATAGTGAATAAAAGGGTTAATTCTGAATATGTTTAGATCAATAATCGAGGAAAACGGATTTAGATCGCGTGAAAGAGAAAGTAACCGATTAGCCATTTTCATTCCGATAAACCGAATCCGAGATAAGTCATTATGCAAATAAACTTATCTGTATTGAATTGAATATATGTATTCATATGTCTATCGATGAAAATGAATGAGTATGAAATGCTAAGTGCATCAATTCCAAAATAAGTTTGATATAGTGATAAAGCCGAAAAGTCCCGTACGAACCTATAAATAGATAGGATTAACTATGTCATGAGATAGGTGTTTGTTCTATTTTATCATATAAGACCATGTCTGGGACGTTAGCATCGATATGATTTTTACGTGTAAGATCACGTCTGGGATGTTGGCATTGTTATTATCTGTACGTGTAAGACCATGTCTGGGACATCGGCATCTTATTGAAATGTGTAAGACCCTGTCTAAGATAGTGGCATCGATATACGAGTGCATGTAAGACCTCGTCTGGGACGTTGGCATTGTAGTGCTATTCTGAGATTTCTAAGTATCCTATTAGGTTCCTAAGGGTTCAACGGGCAAGTCTGCAATACGAATGGTATATCCGAGCTATGATCAATTAAGTGAATGAATATCCGATTCAGGTGCATTGAATGTGCATTAAGTATGCATGAATGGTAAGTATGCATATGATTTTGATTGAAGAAAAGTATGTTTGAATAGGATAATGTGAAGGAGATGCAAGAAAGATTATGAATGAGCTATGTGTTTTAAATGAGTTTTGAATGGATAAATGTGACAAATGTAGTCATAAGTATGAATCAAGCATATACATGATAAATTGTTAAGTGAATGAGATGTGAAAATGTATCAAATTGCATATATACTTCTTATGCCAAGTTTATTTTATATGACTTACTAAGCTTTAGGAAAGTTTACTCTGTGTGTATATTTTCTTTGTTTTATAGGTCGTCTAAGCTACTGAAGGCTCAGGATTGTCAAGGATCGTCATCACACTTCTAAACTTATTTTGGTACCCTTTTGAAAATGTATATGGCTAATTATGGCATGTATAGGCTAGATAGGTGTATATGTTTATGAAGTGAGCATGGCCATGTGTATTGGCAAGTTTTTGAGTTGATAAATGTTTGAATGAATGAGTTATGAAGCAAATATTTAGTATGTTTTGATGCATGTGAAATGGTTAAGTATGGATGATACATGTTTGAAATGATGTAGGATTTAGTTTGTAATTTGGTATGAAAGGAATTGTTATTGAATGTATGGATGAAGTGAACCATTTTATATGTTTTGGTTGCCATATATGCGTATTATGTTTTGTTATATATTACTTGTAAGAAGACCCTAAGTGGGTGGCATATTGGCCTTGTAAAATGGCCTATAATCTCACACGGTTGAGGCACACGGGCGTGCCAAAAACCGTGGGTAAATTGGCAGAATGTGGCTTAAATTACACACGGCCTCGACACGAGTTTGCTTGATGTCCGTGTCAGAAATGGCAGTATGTGATCTATTAGTACACGGCCTTAGCACACGGGCATGCTTGGTAACCGTGTTGATTTTGGCAGTATACTACCACAGGGAGGACACACGGGAGTGTCAAGTAGCCGTGGGTGATGCATGGCCTACCCAGCTACCGTGTGTCCCTGTGAGGTTAGAAAAGTTTCAAATTTTTATGAAATTACTTATGTGTTTCGGTTTAGTCCCGACTCAGTTTATAAGCATGCTTAGGGTCTTAATGATCTATTTAAGGGACACCATGTTTGATATTGTTGAATGCATGTATGATTAATTCTATAAATGTTTCCGATCTGTCTGGTAACACCTTTAACCCTATTCCGGTGACGGTTTTTGGTTAGGGGTGTTACATTTTATTTTGATATTGTTGAATGCATGTATGATTAATTCTATAAATGTTTTTGATCTGTCTGGTAACACCTTTTACCCTATTTCGATGACGGTTTTCGGGTTAGGGGTGTTACATAATCAATAAAGTGAGCATGAAAAAGAGTATATGCTCTACAACGCTCAAAAACTCAAAAAATTATGGGTATTTGACATCAATCCCTATAAATTTCAAACTTAAAGGTAATATTCAAATTCAGTTTATCAACCGAGGAAATTTTTTATTCTTGAAAAATAGACTTATCATGTTTGATTCTCTAGTATTCTTCAATTTTAATCATCAATGCACAATTATCAATGACTTACTCAAAAACCTATCAATAAAAATCATAAATCATTAGAAATTTCACCCTAATTAATAACATGATAAGTTACTTAGGAACAAGACTAAAATTCAGGATTTTGGAATAATGCAAAAGGTTAGGTACTTTTACCCCCTCACACTTAAGATGTACATTGACCTCAATGTACAAAGATGGACAACTAATAATGTAATCTAAAGAGAAGGGGAGAAGTAGCACTTCCTAAATTTTGGATGACTCCGAGAGTTGACGGTGGTCGAGGTGGAAGATGACTTATGTAGTAGTGAAGTACTCCTAGTGATTTGTTCGTGTATGTGGAGTGTGTGATTGAAACTGTGAAGTCATCAGTTAGATATTTCAGAGGCGTAAATAAATATATGTTAGGCATACTCAAAGATTATATAACCAATGATAATCATAATAAAAGTTTGCAATGAAGAAAAGATTCAAATTACAACAAATAAAGAAAATTAAAATAAAGGAAAAATAAAAATAGAATAGAACTAAAAATAATAAAATTTAGATAATCAAAAGGACTCAAAGGTCCTCATCATCGGCCAGGTCCTGTGGTGGTGTTGGTGGTGATATATGGAAGTGATGGCATATTTGCTGGAGTGTGGCCTCGATCCCATCAAAACGTCGACCGGTGTCAATGAACTACTGAGTATAGTACTGCTCGAACTGGGTAAGGCATGTAGAGATATCTTCCATCGAAGCTACTGGATGGGATGGCTGTTGGCTCGGGATTGGTAGGACATTATCAGTAATGTCCTCGGGCACCTCCTCATCTGTAGCTAGTTGGTACTAAGGGGGGTCGCTCCCATGACGATATTTGATCATCCTTATGTGTAGCATTGTTTGGATGCCCTGAGGCACCATCTGGTCGATCATTGTCAATGAGGAGATTTGAGCCTCGGTGTCGAGGAGGCCAAAGTGTTGAGCTAACCGAGTGATGTACGGCCCCATTGATAAAATGCCCTTCCTATGCGATTTCGTTTGGTGTTGAAGTGCACAGGCGATGAAGTAGGCAAGGTCGAACACGTGCCCTTCTGAGATGCACGATAGGTAGTAGACATCGTGCTTATTTACCACGTCAGTGCTCTCACATCGACCGGTGATAGTATGAGCTAAAATGGCATGGATATATCGCAGGGATGGTCCAAGGGCTGTTGCCTTAGAGCGTCTGGGGTCGTAGACGCCCGTGATGGGGGCTAAGCTGTGCCAGTAGTTGAGTGGAGTGCGGTGGAGTTGGCGGTCTAACTCAGAGAGAGGATTTTCTACTATAAACTCCTCCGTATAAAGTCCAAGTGCTGTGTCGAATTGTGGTACGCTTAGTCGACGTACCGTTCCCCCTAAACAGAATTGGACTGTGCCCAGATCGTCATATCGGGTCATCACCATCTGTAAGGTGAAAGTGGTGCAAAACTCAAGTGTGAGTTCCAAATATGTGGGCTCGATGATAGAGAAAAAATGCTCCCACAGCTAGATTGATATGAGGGCTCGAATGTCGGCTACTAGTCCGACCTGTTCCACGGTGTCCCAGTTAGTGCACCTTCCGGTGCCGAGAGGTCTTTCTCGGAATGCCTTATATTATTCTTTCTGAGCTTCTTGAGAGAATTGAAGAAGTCGATGTCTTATTTCGGAAGAGGCACTAGCTGAGGATGAGCCGGGTCACTTTCTTTTCTTGGTGGGGGCGGTCGTAGTTTTTTCCCTTGTGATAATGACATTGTACCTGAAATAATGGATATTCAAGTAGTGTTTGTACAAAATTATCATCTAGACCCCAGATATTTAAATGCTAAATGCGATTATACAGCTATGAGCAGCCTATTCTAATTTTTCATAGGAAATTTTCTATAAGAACGTAATTAATAGAAAATATGAAATCTATCTAACAATCGATAAATAGCAACAAATAGTTAATAATTAGTATGTTCATTATAGTTATTCATGAGAATGAAACATTAAGACAAGTTCTAAGAAAATAAATCATGCTTCAAACAAAAACAAAATATTAAAGAAAAATTATATGAAATTTATCAATCTTTTAGTCAAGAGAATGAGGTAATGGAGGGAACCAAGGGTGTGATGGTGTAAATCGATCGAGCACGGGTGGAGCATAGTGGTGCTGTAAGGTTTTCTGTAGGTGCACGATTGTTGCGAGGGCGTCGACTACTGCAGCACTGTTGTAGCGTAGGCATGGGGTGATGTTTTGTAAAGGTTTTTGAGAAAAAAATTGTTGAGAGGGTTTTTTTAGGGGGTTGGGGACGTGGGTGTGGTCAAAAATGGGAGAAAAGAGGGCTGAAAAATCTTTTAGGGTTGATTTTGGGGAGGGTGACGGGTTAAGTTGCTTAAATAGGGGTGAGAGCACAGGCAGGGGCCACAGCCGTGCTCAATTTTTATGTGTCCGTTTTTTTCGTGATTTTGAATTTTGGGCGCGTTCAGGTGTTTGGCCATGGCCGTGGGTATTTATGGCATGCCCGTGTCTTTTTTCACACAGTTATTTAAAACGGCCGTGCTCCTCCCCTGTTCAACAAGTCAGAATGTTGCCATGGTTAGAAGGCACGAGTGTGTTCTGCCTTTGGTTTCCAAGTCAGTATCTTCACACGATCGTAGCGCACGGTCGTGTTTAGCCTGTGCTTAACAAGTCAGTTACCTTGCAAGGGAAGCCGGCACGGGCGTGGGATATTATTGTCGCCCATGTTGGGAAAAGAGAATTTTTTCTCTATCGTGCACGGCTACTATCACGCCCATGGATCGTCCCCTAGCTTCCACACGACCACTGGCACGCCCGTGTGTAGGGCCGTGTGACCCAACCTCCACTTCATTAGTTTAATTAGTATGGAGTCAAGTTCTTTAGAATAAAAAATGTTAGTGATTTAGTGCTCGGGTTGCCTTCCAGAAGCGCTCGTTTATAGTCTTAAGCTAGACTTACCCTGTTTTCATTTCTAAAAGAAGGTTCATGGAGCTGAAGCTCCTCTCTTATATCCCTAAAATCTGTACCATTATAAATTTTGAGTCGGTGACCATTTACCTTTAATGTGCCTTTAGTGGGATGAGTTACCTCGATTGTGCCATATGGAAAAATTGTTTTGATCATGAATGGGCCTGACCATCTTGGTTCCAGCTTCCCAGGGAATAGTTTGAGCCTTGAGTTGTATAGTAGGACCAAGTCTCCTACTTTGAATTGTTTTGATTCCTTGAGACGAGCATCATGGCATCGTTTTGTTGCCTCTTTGTATAGTTTTGAGTTCTCGTATGCCTCGGCTCTCCATTGGACTAGCTCATTTATCTGCATCATTCGTTTCTTTCCTACAGCTTTAAGATCAAAATTTAAAAACTTTATGGCACAAAAAACCTTGTGTTCTAACTCGAATGGTAGATGACAACTTTTCCTATATACAAGTTTGTATGGGGACGTTCCCAGAGGGGTTTTAAATGTTGTTCTATAGGCCCATAAGGCATCAACTACTTTTAATGCCCAATCTTTCTTGTTTGATTCAACCATTTTTCTAGGATGCATTTAAGTTCCCGGTTTGCTACTTCAACTTGCCCACTGGTTTGAGGATAATATGGGGTAGCTATCTTGTGGTGTACTCCATATGTTTTTAAGACTTTGTCAAATTAAGTATTACAGAAATGAGTTCCCTTATCACTAACGATAGCTCTAGGTGTTACAAAAAGAGAGAATAGTTTCTTGAGAAACTTAACTACTACTCTAGCATCATTGGTATGTAAAGCTTCGGCTTCCACCCATTTTGACATGTAATCAACTGCCACTAGGATGTATTTGTTTCCGAATGAACTAGGGAATGGTCCCATAAAATCAATACCCCATACATCAAATATTTCACATGATAACATATATGTTTGAGGCATTTCATCACGTTTAGAAATATTACCTATTCTTTGGCATTTATCACACGAGGTAACATACCTGTTGGCATCTTTAAATAAATTGGACCAATAAAAACCTAATTCGAGTATTTTGTGTGCTGTCTTGATGCCACTGTAGTGTCCTCATGAAGGTCCTAAATGGAAATGTTCTAGGATTTTGATTGTTTCTGCCTTTGTAACGCATCATCAAATTACCTGATCTGCACATATGCGAAAAAGAAAGCGATTTTCCAAAATAGTTTTTCACATCAGCAAATAATCACTGATGTGTTAGACTTTTTGGCAAGATGTTAGCAGCTAAATAATTTGTGATATTTGCAAACCATGGTACCTCAGAATGTGTTATAGAAAAGAGCTGTTCTTCGGGAAACGTGTCGTTTATCTCACTTTCATCGAGCTATTCGATATGTGGATTCTCAAGTCTAGAGAGGTGATCTGCCGCAAGATTTTCAGCTCCCTTCTTATATTGTATTTCCAAATCAAACTCCTGTAAAAGTAAAATACATCGTATGAGTCGAGATTTTGCATCAGGTTTAGTTAGAAGATAATGAAGAGCTGAATGGTCAGTGTAAACGACAACTTTAGACAATATTAGATACTGCCTAAATTTTTCAAAAGCAAAAACTATAGCTAGCAATTCTTTCTCTATGATGGTGTAGTTTTCTTGTGCGGGTGTTAATGTTCTACTAGCGTAGTAAATTGGCTGAAAATGCTTGTCTTTTCGTTGTCCCAAAACTGCACCTACAGCAAAATCACTTGCATCACACATTAGTTCAAAGGGTAAATTCCAATTAGGTGCAATTATAATCGGAGCATTTATCAATTTATCCTTAAGGACATTAAATGCATCTAAGCATTCTGATTGATATTGAACAGACATCTTTTTCTAGTAATTTTGTTAAAGGCTTAGCTATTTTACAAAAGTCTTTAATGAATCTTCTGTAGAACCCTGCATGTCCTAAAAAGCATCTAATAACCTTAACTAGACTAGGGGGAGGTAATTTTTCTATGGTTTCAACTTTTGCTTTATCTGCCTCAATCCCTTTACTAGAAATCTTATGTCCTAATACAATCCCTTCTCTAACCATAAAGTGACATTTTTCCCAATTTAAACAAGTCTTGTTTCCTTACATCTCATTAGAACTCATTTTAAATTTTTAAGGCAAAGATGGAAAGAATTACCGAATACTGAGAAATCATCCATAAATACCTCCATAATGTCTTCCGCGAGTTCGTCAAAGATTGCCAACATGCAATGCTGAAAAGTAGCAAGAGCATTACATATTCCAAAAGGCATTCTACGATAAACAAACATACCGTATGGGCGTGTAAATGTTGTCTTCTCTTGATCTTCAGGAGCTATTGGGATTTGGAAGTATCCGGAGAGTCTATCCAAGAAACAGTAGTACATATGCCCGGATAGTCTTTCTAACATTTGATCTATGAAGGGTAGAGGGAAGTGATCTTTTCTGGTGGCATCGTTTAGCTTTCTATAGTCTACACAGACTCTCCAACCTGTAACTGTTCTTGTAGGGATTAACTCATTCCTTTCATTGGGCACTACAGTAATTCTTCCTTTCTTTGGCACTACCTGTACAAGACTTACCCAAGTACTGTCTGAAATAGGATAAATTATTCCTGCATCTAAAAGTTTAATTGCCTTAGTCTTGAGTACTTCTTTCATGTTGGGGTTTAAGCGTCTCTCAGGCTGCACACACAATTTGTATTCCTCTTCCATTAAAATTTTGTGGGTTCAGAATGATGGGTTTATGCCCTTGATGTCAGAGATTTTCAAAGCCATGACTTTTTTATGTTCTCTTAGTACCTGTATTAACTCCTCTTTCTCCTTGGGTTTTAATTCTAAAGAGATAATAATCGGTATTGTAGAATTGTCCACGAGGAATGCATACTCTAAGTGTTTTGGTAACTGCTTTAATTCCAATTTAGGCAGCTTATCGATGGAAGGTTTTTGTCTTAGTTCGTCATTAACTTTAATGCTTTCTTCTTGCGTTTGTCGAGGTAAAGATGTTTTTAGCTCATCAGCTTCATCTTCTTCCCCCTCGTCTTGAGTCAGGCACAGTTCCATCGTGTCATCATGTATGATTTCCTGTAATGAGTTTTGAATTATCATCAGTAGTATCAACAAAATAACAGGCATCATCTTATTCTTTAGAATATCGCATGGCATCATAAATTTGAAAAATAATTTCCTCATCGCCTATCCTTAATGCAAGTTTACCGTTACCTACATCGATAATAGCCTGAACAGTATCTAAAAAAGGACGCCTTAAAATTAAAGGAACATCAATGTCTTCATTAATGTCTAACACGACAAAATCAATAGGGAAAATAAATTTATCAATTTTCACTAAGATATCTTCGATAACTCCTCTAAGATATTTAATAGATCTATCAACTAACTGAATACTCATCCTAGTGGGTTTTGGTTCCCCAAGATGTATTTATTTAAACATTTTGTAAGGCATTAAATTAATATTGGCACCTAGATCAGCTAATTCCTTCTTAATATTTAAGCTACCAATTAAACAAGGAATAGTAAAACTTCCTAGGTCTTTTAATTTGGTTGGTAACTTGTTTTGGAGGATGGCTGAGCATTCTTCATTAAGTTCCACTGTCGATACTTCTTCAAGCTTCCTTTTATTCGTTAGGAGTTCGTTTAGGAATTTTGCATATTTTGGCATCTGTGAAATAGCTTCAACAAAAGGTATGTTAATATGTATTTGTTTGAAAATTTCAAGAAACTTACCGTATTGGGCATCTAATCGTTCTTTCTTCAACTTTGCTGGATATGGGATTGGTGGTTTACTTTCTTTGCGTATTGGATTTACGTCCTCAACTCCCTCATACTTTGTTTTATTATCTTCGTGGTCTCTTTGGTTCGACTAACTCCTTTCCACTTGTTAGTGTGACTACCTTTACCTATTCTGTTTCTTTAGAAAGAATATCTTACTGTATTTCACAAATCATCTCAGTAAGTAGTCCAACTGACTTAGTGAGTTCCCTAATTGTCTCAGTGAGTTCCCTAATTTGGTTCTTGGTCTCTTCAGCCGATGTTTGTTAACTTTTAAGTGCTTTCTCAGTATCTTTGAGATGATTTTCTGTGCTTGTCATGAATTTTGTCAACATCTCTTTGAGGTTTGGCTTCTTCTTTTGTGGATATGGCTGATTATGGAAATTTTGGGGAGGTTGTTGTCTTTGATTTCCTTGATTTCCTTAACCTCCCCATGAAAAGTTTGGGTGGTTCTTCCAACCTGGATTGTAAGTATTACTATAAGGATTATTATTGGATCGAAAATTATTACCTATATAGTTCATCTGTTCGCTTTCTGTGCTCGATTGGTAGGGTGGGTACTCATGATTTGCCACTGTTCCACTTGTGTCGTACTGCATTACTGGATGTACCTGCGAGGAACACAAACTATCATGCTTTTTATTCATCATCTCTACCTGATTCGATAGCATGGTTACTACATCGATGCTGAAAACTCTGGCCGATCTTATTGATTTTGTCCTTGTAACTTGCTACTAATAATTATTCAACTACATCTCTTCAATAAATTCGTAAGCTGCTTCAGGAGTTTTGTTATTCAGAGCTCCACTAGCGGTTGAATCAATTAGTTGCCTCGTTGAGGGATTCATACCGTTATAAAAATTTTGGACTTGTAGCCATAAGGGTAAACCATGGTGTGGACACCTTCTTAAGAGATCCTTCTATCTCTCCCATGTGTCGTATAATGTCTCTAAATCCATCTGCACAAAAGAAGAGATATCATTCTGTAATTTGGCCATTTTGGCCGGTGGGAAATATTTTAATAAAAAATTTTTGGTCATTTGGTCCCATGTAGTGATTGACCCTCGTGGTAATGAGTTCAACCACTGTTTGGCTTTATTTCTTAATGAAAAGGGAAATGACCGAAGATGAATGGCATCATCAGAAATGCCATTTACTTTGAAAGTATCACAGAACTCTAAAAAATTAGCTATATGATTATTCGGGTCTTCGTCCTGCAAACCATCAAATTGAACAAATTGTTGAATCATTTGTATTGTGTTAGGCTTTAATTTGAAATTAGTAGCAGCTATAGCCAGCCTAACAATACTAGATTTTGCTCCTGTTAAATTAGGTTTAGCATAATCATACATAGTACGCGGAGCATTGTTGTCTGCCACATCTTGTGGTGGATTATTCTCGTCCATCCTTTCAGTAGGATTGGATTTGCCTTATTGTTGCTCTTCTTGGTAATTTAATGCTCGCCTGATTTCTCTGCGATTCCTACGAGTGGGCACTTCAATATCACTATTGTATACTAGAGGTCCTGTCGGGTTCCTTCTAGTCATAAACTAGAGGTACTTGCTGGAAAAGAAAGAAAGAAAAATAGAAAAATAAAATAAAATCAATTGCGAAAATAAAAATAAAAATAATGGCTAAAGTAATAAAAATATAGTTTTCTTAATATTTTAGTTCCCCAACAACAACGCCAAAAACTTGATCGTCTGAAATTGTCGAGTTCTAAAATTTATAAAGAGATTGATCAAACCTAGAAACTAACTCTGACAATGACTTAAGGCAAGTGTACCTATCAAACAGTAGTATAGCTTAGGCAAGACCAGATTATCGAACCCAAAGGAACTAAAAGTACTAATACTCACTTTCATTCTATTATTTAGCCTAAGTATTAAATGATTTGGTTGATCAACTAATTAATTACTAAACTAAGATGCAAAGACAAAAAGAATGAATTGGGAAATAATTTGAAGAGAAACTCAGTTGATCATGATGATACCCTCGGGAAGAATCGACCTAGATTTCACTTATTATCTAACACTGAACCATACGATTTATTCACTTTAGTTGATCCGTAAGACTCCCTAATGTATATTAAGCCCTCTCTCAAGGCAAATAACGTCTAACCCTAGGTTAATTAACGAAAATCTCTTTCTCACTTAATAACCCCCTAGAATAGCATTAAATTGAACTATGGACTCCCATATTAGGTTTCACCCTAATTTGATAAAATTTCGTCACCTTATCTCTAGGCGCGCGAACGACTCCGCTTAATTATGCTAGATCTATTCTTAGGCAGGGTCTATTCCTCCTCCACCTAAGAATATCTGACTTGAATTAATATGCTGAAAACATTAACACAAGAATTAAGCACAAAAAATTAAGAAAAAATCAAATATTTATCATATAATTTAGAACATAATAACAAGATTCATCTAGGTTTCATCCCCTTCATGTATCTGAAGGGCTTAGTTCATAATAAATAAAGAAAACATCTCAAGAGAACAGATAAAACAAAACATAAAAAATCCCTAAAACCCCCTGAAGGAATTGAAGGATAGATTCGCCGTCTTGAGTAGAATTCTGGCTTCTTGAGATGGATCAACTGGCTATCTTCGAGTGATTCCCACAAAATTTTCGGCTTCCGTCGAATTCTGATTGTCTCAGCCCCTCCTTGATGGTTGGCCTCTAGGTTCTTTATATAGGCTTTTGAGATGCTTTTACTTGTCCTCTAAGTGCCCTAATTCAAGTATACTTCCTACTCGATGTTTGAATAGGCTTTGGAATGTGTTTCTTTACCTCAAAGTATCCAAATCCGAGTATAATTCCTCTTTTCCACGATAGGGGCACAGCCATGGTACACGCCCATGTAATTCGTCTTCAGGCCGTGTCTCGATTCTGTCGATTGGGGCACGGCTGTGTAAATCGTGGCATGGTCGTGTCTTAGTTAATTGTCAAGGCACGGTCGTGTGGCTTGCAGTCCAGGCCATGTCGATTTCCACTTTGGCCCAAATTGGCCCATTTTAAGCCTGTTTCTCATTCTTTTCATCCTTGGGTGCTTTCTTGAGTATAAAACATGAAAAGAAAGGATTAAGATCACCTTTTTTTACATAAATCAAGGGCTAAATCATCCAAAAGCATGCTAAATATAGGGTTAAAATATGTTAATTTTACGGTTTATCACTTTAAAATCTTTAATTTTATATGTTTTATAAGTTGAGTTATTATTAATAAAGTAAAAAGGTTAATAAAGTAATAATAATTCAAAAATGGCCATCTTCAATCTCAAGCTTTCTTTGTTTCAACTGAAAGTGATGACTATGGTGAAGTGAGGTTCGTCCATGTTTCGTTTTGTGTAGGTAAGTCCATTTTGCACTCGTTTTTAATAATTTTTATGTTTTTGAGATCGTTGCAACTGAGTCCAGCTAGCCCATACCTTCGATTTTGAAACTGTTAAAGATTTTGAATGTTTCAATTGATGAATCTAGTCGTTTTTTATGTTAATTAATGAATTTGAAATATGAGTTGGTATTTAAAAGTATTTTGTTAAGTGATTTTTGATGAATTTATAGATTAGGGACAAAATTGTTAAAATAGTAAAAATACAAGGATTTGATGTGAAATTGTTGCAATAATGGGTTGTATTTGATGCCATAAGTATTCATCTAGGTTCAATTTTGGGTAAAAATTGTTAATTTGCATGTCTTAGGCTTAAGGACTAAATTGAATAAAAGTAAAACTTTAAGGGTAATTTTGTAAAATTATCAAAAATGACTAAATTGCAAAAAATACATTTTTTTACTATCTAAATTGATAGATTGAATGAAATTATTAATTTAGATCAAGATTAGGTGGAAAATTGAGGAGAATGGAAAATTATCAAAATGCCCCTGTACTTTGACATTTCTGCAGTTTAGCCAAGTAAGTTCGTATGAACTGTATTATGTATAATGTTGGTTACATTGAATGTTATTATATGATTTTTATTGAAAATGAATCAATATATATGTTATTACAAAATTTATCGTGTTATGAAACGACGTAAATCCAACATCGTATGACAATTATCGAGCCCCGTTTGAACCTTAGGAATACATAGGATACACATGACATGTCATTAGGGTTTACATATTTTGGTGCTGGTCTTGAATATCCTACTGATGGCTGAGTTTTGGTATGTGTTGCGAATACTCCACAGCACGTGTGAGCAGCATCGTGTAGCTACATTCTGACCCACAGCTCGTGTGAGTAGGCCCATTTTCACAACTCGTGTGAGCATACTTATTCACTGCTCGTGTGAGCATATATGTAAAGGAACTGATAGGCTATAGTTATATGTTGAGCACACTTTGTGTGAGCTATCCCGCGTATCCATATTCTATTCGGTTCAACGAGCATGAATTTACAAGAATATGGTAAGTGTTCTATATGAGCCAAGATATGTACGTATGTACGAAAGGCTTTGACATGGTAAGCTACATTAAAAATATGTTATGTTGAGATGGATGATGTTTAAAAGATTAGGCTTACTCCGAGTGTAACATTTCAAAAATTAGGGGTTTGTAATTTTTGTATAATTGCATGTGTTGGGCTTGTTTAGCTAGTTATTTGAGGGTGTTTGGAGGCTTTAAGGAGGCTCGGGTTTGGGTCTAAGCATTGGAAAATTTTTGGTTTTTGGCCCTTTAGTGGAGAGGGCAGTTGGAAGTAGGACTTAAGGGAGTTTGCGTGTATTCTATTGACACAATTGAGCTGTGGCAACTTGATTGTAGCGTCACTAGGGGACAAGGGGGAGTGGAGTTTGATTGCCTTGGCAAGCAATCAAAGGTATTTATTTTATGCTTTGGGAGAGGAGGAAGCAGGGTTGGGATCAAACTCTGCTATGGGAGTTGGAGAATGGGTCAAATGATTCAAGTTGGTGAAGGAGAGGAATTCTAGGAGAAAATAGTGCAGTGGATCAAGGAGTGGGGAGAGTAGGAGAGTTGTGCCGTGAGAGGGGACCCAATCTAGTCATTTTTAGCTAGGGAGAATGGTAGGCATTTTGGGTAGTGTTGGTGGCCGAATTCTCAAGTTGCTTTTCTCCCATTTTCAGCTCTTGTTTTTCGTTTAAAGCATTTCAAGTCCCTTTCTTTTGGTACATTAGTTTCTTCTTCTCTTTGTGCACTTTTCTGCCTTTCGTATACTCCTCTCTCCTTTGCTCATAGCTATTCGGTTTGTTCCATTTTTCTTTCTCCTTCTTTCCTCCTACTAATAGCCAAATAGGTAAGCCTCTCTTCTTCCACACCCGTTCTTAATTCCATCATTCGTTCGTAGTTGCTACTCTTGGTTGTCGAATCTCTCTTTCCCATTCGACTATTCTTTGGTCAAGGTAATGATTTCTTTTCTCTTATTTTCTCTCTTCCCTCTCTTTATTTTTCCAAAGCTGAAACTCCTAACTCCAACTCTGTATTGCCTAGGCCGAATCTACTTACCCTCCTCCACACCGAATTCCTTTTGGTTTTACCCTCCTCCACACCGAATTCCTTTTGGTTCTCTTTTGATGAGGGCTCCTTGTTGGTTAACTATTGATTTTGTGTGGTACTTTGGTAGGGGTAAAGAACTCAAACGCTTTCTTATTTCGTTCTAATGAAGATTTTTGTGGCTGTTTGGGTAGGAAATTCGGTCTGTCTTTTTTCTTTATAGGGGCCGGATGATGGATGTTTTCTAACACGTTTTTGTTCATCAAAACATTGTTAGGGTCTTGATTTTTGAAGTCAAGGGATAGGGCCAAGGACTTGGTGCACTGAAGGAGATCGGATTGTGGTAAGTGGAGTAAGCCTAGTAAGTGTTTCTAGTTATGTTTATCAAGTGGGGATTAACATGTTATCAACTATCACTATAGGTGTTTTGGAAGCGTTAGAAAACACAACTCGTAATCAAGTGAGTAATCTCACACCATTGTTTGTGATAGTATGTGTTGTTCTGTGATTTGGCCATAAGCTGAAATGCCAGAGTATCGAAAATCGAGGCACTCGAGTGTGCGAGTGCTGGTATTGATAAACTGAGCCACTAGTGATGGCGGTAGACCATCGAGAGTGTCACGAACACCCTCGTGAATTTTGAGGCTATAATGGGCTTTATCGAGCTGAAATGGGCTAAGTGGGCCCAATGGGCTAATGGGCCCACATGAGCAAAACCAATGGAAAATTGTTGAATGACTGATGCTACTGCGAAGTCCGCAAAACTGAGACCGAAAACGAGCTAAATGGGCCACACGAGTGTGTCGGCCCGTTTGGGCCAGAATGAGATTTTAGGCCTAATTACACCGTAGAGACCCGAAAAGGGGTCCCGTGTCGTTCGAAGTGAAAGTAGGCCTCCAAAAAGCCGTTAGATGACTAAAAATTACCGAAACACCCTCAAGGGTAAATTATCAAAATACCCCCAAAGGGGTAAAAATTATCGTTATACCCTTGATTGTGATTAAATATCGTGTATGTGATTTTATTTATACTGTCTATACTTGTAATACACTACATTCATATCATGTTGCATGGGTTGGGTTTGATGATTGTAGGAAGTACCGTTTAAGTGGCTCTGCCACATACCGTTTCAGTGGCTCAGCCACATATACCGTGATTAGCAGCTTGACTGCAATATTGGTGAGGTTTGGTTGGGTGGGTTGACATGGTCCCCACATGGTGTGATTGGTTGGTACGGGTGGAGAGTTAGTCGGCTATTAGGATTGGGGTGGGCACATATCCATATACATTGAGATAATTTTAGAGCTTAGGCCCAGCTTGATATCGAATAGGGCTTAGGCCCAGATTGATACCGTATGGGCTCAGGGCCAGATTGTGGCAGTTATAGGGGATTACACACTAAGTTCTCATAACTCACCCCATTCTTTTAGCCGTGCAGGTAATCCCCAGCGTTAGAGGATTTGGAGCTATGGAGGACTCAGAGGTGGCCATACGTCGGATTTGCTTCTTAACTAAACTCAGTAACTTTGGTTTTATTTTATTTTATATTATTATTTTTGGGGTAATATTTTGTGTAATAAGGCCATTGGATTTTTCTTCTTAAACTTTCATTTGGTAATTCTGCTAATTATGAAATGTTAAACGATCAAACACTGGTTTTTAAAACAATAACAACTATTTTCGAAATATCACATTTTTGCAATTCTTTAAGTCAGACTTCTGCACAAACAAAGTTTTTGAAAATAATAACATCTTTACAAGAATACATTTCAAGAAAATCTTGTTATTACAAACAACGAAATTCGGAGTTTCAAAAAGGATACAAAGTTTTTAACAAACGCATAGCTATTAAACAACCTTTTGATGTGACATATTAGATTCGACCATAACGTCTAGGCGGGTTTGTGGTGTTACACCAAGCTTGTGGATATGATTGATGTTTATGATTATGCTTGTACTATGCATACGAAATAGATAAGAAAAGAAATGATACGATAAGTACGTAAAAATGGGATGTATTATGATGTTATAAAAAGGTTAAATGAGATAAATGATGTATTCATATGATAGTAAATTGCTTATGCTTTGAACAAATCTATCTATGTCATGAATAAATACACTGAATTGAGAATTAATAATGTTGTTGAGGCTTATGATAAGAATTGGGAACGAAAAGAAAAGTAAGTAAATTGAAAGGTGTATATTCTTATAGAAAGGTTGATGGTTATACATTGCGTCCCTTAAAATCCTTTAATGTTATGAATTTTAAATATATGTTACATTAATGAATTTACTCACTTACGAGTTAGTAATTATGGTTTGGTAAATCTTGAGGCATTGGTATAGGTTTATATTTAACCTATAATGTTCATTATTTAAATTTAATATTATGCTTGGTTTGTACAAGCTTACTAAGCATTCATTGTTTATGTAGTTTTCTTTCTCTTACTCTTCATATTATTGAAAGCCAAATCAGGTTGGAAGCTAGTCAGAGATCCATCACACTATCCATCAATTTTATCGGTAGATTTCCATGTTTAGGTCACGGTTATAATGACATGTATAGGTGGATTGATGTCTAATGTTTAGTTAATAATATTGGCATGAAATGTTGCTTTTAATATGTGAAACTTATGTTATTCTTATGCCTTGATGGTTGGTGTGCTTTTGGCACTTTGATGCTTAATGGTTGGTGTTTATAATATTAAATGATGTATAGTTTGGCCAAAGTGGTAAGTTTTGGCATGGTTACACAATGATCATTTATGGCATGTTTTGATATAGAAACAAGTTACTCGAAAAAAGGATAAATATGCACATGAATAGGTGTTTTGGTACTTAATGAAATAGTCATTGTGTTTGGCTTGTAAATATGGTATTTTGGTTGATGAATTAATTTTCATGTTGGCATGTATATATATGTTTTAATGAATAATGACAATTTTGCAATTTGGTGCTTAAATGGTGAATGATGGAATGGTAAGTTAAATGCATGCTATGAAATGTTGTTTTGATATTGTCGAAACCATTTTTTTTAAAATGGGAATCGACTAGGATTTTGAAAAGGAAAATAAAATAGGAGTCACCATTGATCTTTGTTAGGTGTGATCCAATCACCTTTGTTTTAATAAAAAATTTTGGTTAACTAAAATGACATTTTTGGTCTACTAATTTTGAGAAAACGAGTTCAGGAGTCGGTTATGTGCGAGGAAGGATTAGCACCCTCGTCACGCCCAAAATTGGTACCAATTTGATTAATTAGTATCTTAATGTCAAAAGTTGAAAACCAAGAATGAATTTAAAATACAATCTCTTTTAAAAATATTTGAATTTCCTCGAATTGGATATTAAGATTCTCTCGCTCCAAAGGAATAAAATATCACATCCAGCACGTTAGGACACAACAATTTAAATCCTCGAATCCAAGATCATCTCATGATTCTCGAGACTCATGCATTAAAAATATCAAAAGGATATTCAATTATTTGGCCAAGCGAAGAACCGAAACCCAGCACGTTAGGGCACGATTTCTCGAATTTCCAAACACAGAATATTACCTTATTTTCAAAAGGTTTTAAAATAGGTAATTTTAAAACCGGTTAAAAATACTTAGTTTGAAATTGGATGAAAGTCAGAGTGAAATCATAAAGCAAGAATACAGAATAAAGGCATAACAAATAATATGAAATAAGGATACATAACAATATCACTTTTACAAAAAATGGATAAAGATCATAGGGAGCTTGTAACATCCTAAAAATAGGGGTCTGGTTTTTTTCCTTTTTTCGTTGTTGCATGTGTTGTGTTTGATAAACATGTTATTTAGGTGTGTTTGGGGGTCCCAGGGATGCTTAGGGTCGAGCCTAAGCTCTAGTGAAAGTTTGGTTTTTGGGCACTTTAGTGGGGTGAGCTAGTGGAGTCAAGACTTGTGTTTAATTGTTGGCATTGTGCAAACAGAAGGGAGCTTGTGGTGGAGTGGTGTTGGCGTCACTTGTGAGGCAAGGGAGGTGGAGTTCGAATCCCACTAGTAGTATATGGGCAGTTTTATTTTTGTGCTCAGGAAAGGGAGGAGTTGAGTAAAGACCAAACTCTACAGGAGAGAGGGAAGACTTGGTCAAATTATTTGAATGAAAGAAGGGGAGTAAATGTAGGAGAGAATCATGGAAAGCATCATGGGATATGGTGGAGTGGAAGAGTTGGCCTAAAATAGAGATGTGCATGGGGGGAGTTCCGGTTAGGAGGGTTTGGTTATTTTGGAGGGTGTTTTCGGTTTGGTTGAGGGGTGTGCTGAATTCTCTTGTGTGGTTTTGGGAAAGTAAACAATTGTCAAGTGAGTTATTGTGACATTTCAGGTCATTTTCTTTCTTTGATGGTCTCTCTTTCGTTCTTCTCAACTCTTTTCCATCTTTTCTTTCTTCTTGCTGAATTTCACTATGCTTTCTCTCATTCGTTTTGCCTTTTCGTACATTTCTTCTCCTACATTGTTACCAAATCACTATTGGCCAAAAATCATCTTCCATATCCTTCCACTTTCTTCCTTTTATTTCTACACCTTAGCCGATTACATAACCTCTCTTCTACATCTTTTTGTGGTAGGCATCCAGCGAAGCTAAGTCTCTCTTTTCCATCTTCTACTCCACGTTCCATTTTTGTTTGCTATCCTATGCTGCCAAACCTTCCTCTCCTATTTGGTCTTCTCTGAGTGAAAGGTAACACTTTCGTTTCCCTTCGTTTTCTCTACTTCCTTTGCTTTTATCTCTTAAGCCGAAACACTCAGGCTTAACTTTTGACTATTAGGCCGAACCTGAATCTTCTTTCCACCATGAGTATCATCTATTCTTTCTTTTGCGTGAAAGCCGAAACTCATAACAATAACCGATTAGTGGTACTTTAGTAAAGGTAAGGATTTTCAAACGTGTTCTTATTTTGTTCGAGTAAAGACTCTCGTGACTGCTTGGGTAAGAGTTCAGTCTCTCTTTTCTATGTGGAGACCGAATGTTGGATGTTATCTAACGCGCTCCTATTTATCAAAACCATGGTAGGGTCGTGATTTTCATATTCAAGGGATAAGGCCAAGGGCTAGGTTCACCTAAAGAGAACGCCTTGCAGTAAGAGGAGCTAGTTTATTAAATGCTTCTATTTTCATTTATCATAACAGAAACTAATCTGTTGTCAACAATTGTCATAGGTATGTTGGGGAGGAGTTGGGAAACACAGCTTGTAACAGGTGTTTAATCTCACACCCCCTTTAATGATTGCATAATGATGTTTTACGAATCAGGCCAAAAGCTGAAAAGCCATAAATCGGCATCTATATCCACTCGAGCGTGCGAGCGCTCGTAGTGGTAAATCAGAATTTAACTAATGACAATAAGTCGCGAAGAGTGTCACGAGCTGTCTTGTGAAATTAAGGCTGTAAAGGGCCTAACCGAGCCGAACGGGCTTAACAGGCCCAATAGGCTATTTGGCCCACACAGGCGAAATTGTTGGAATGTTGTCAAGGGGTAAGTGCGGTTGCGAAATCTAGAAATGTGAGCCAGAAATTATGCAAAATGGGCTACACGAGCGTGTGGGCCCGTATGGGCCTAAAATAGGTTTTAGGCCTATTAGCTACTTAGAGACCTAATAAGGGTCATATGTCGCATAAGGTGACAGTAGGCCTTCGAAAAGCCATAAATTGATAAAAGTACTAAAATACCCTCGGTGGGTAAATTACTGAAATAACGCCAGTGGGTAAAATACTAAAATACCATTGGTTGGTAAATTATTGAAATTCCCTTGGTGGGTAAATTTAGCATGACTGTGTGTATTTTGTTATCTGTTACGTTGGTACATTTTTGTATACACTAAATTATTATGTCATGATATTCTACATGGGATTGGGTTATTAATGATCGGAGGAAGTGAAATCTGATGGCTCTACCACAATCTGTATAGTGGCTATGCCACGTGTATTCTGTTATTCTGGCGGCTTCGCTATAAAATCTGTGATGAGGAGCTTGACTACCATCGAGGTGTGTAGCAGATCGACGGGTTAATTTAGAAATCCCCACAGGTGTGTTGGGCTGGTACGGGTGGTGTGTAACGGATGGATTATTAGGTTGGGTGGCATTTCATTATCTGATTTACCATGCTAGTAGGGCTAAGGACCAGTCTATTTCTGTATGGGCTTCAGCCTAGTTTGCTTCCGTATGGGCTAAGGCCCAATTTGTATATATATGGGCTTCAGCCCAGTTTGCTTCTGTATGTGCTAAGGCCCAGTTCGTATCGGTATGGGCTCGGGCCCAATTAATGTCCAATTAGGGGATTACACACTGTGTTCTCATAACTCACCCTTTGCTTAATCTTGTAGGTGATCCCCAGTTTTGAGGATTTGGAGTTGTGGAGTACTTCGTGGCGGCCATACATTGGAACCTCAGTAAATTTCCATTTCACTTTAATTTGAGATTTATTTCAATTTGGGTTTAATGTTTTGTAATAAGGCCTTTGGGATTTTATTTGGTTTTTAACTTTCAATTCGGTTATTATTAAACTGTTAGACATTTGAATGCTGATGTTTTTCAAAATGTTAACGAACTACTTTCAAACTATAAATGATAAAACTCTGGGTTTTCTTAAACGCCGATAACTTTTTTCAAAATACGCTTTTCCGCAACTCACTGAATCTGATTTCGATTATAACTAAATTATTCAGAAACAATAACAATAATGTTTTTACATGGAAACCATAAAAATAAATTGGATTTTTCATAAACAACAAATATTGAGGTTTCAAAAAGAATACAAACTTTTTAATCGAACGCGTAGTTTTAAACAACCTTTCGATGTGACATGCTAGATTCGGTCGTAACGTCTAGGCCAGATTTGGGTGTTACATTTTATGGAATCAGAGTCCGGTTGCAAAACTCGACTGTGGAATGGGTCGAAAAATGTTCTTTTCAAAATTTGTTTGAAATTTAGTTTAGAAAAATGTATCTTTATTGGAAGTATGGCACCCGATACCCTGGCACTAAATTCGTAAGTCCTCTTACTATATGTTTGATTATATGATACAATGACTTTAGTAAGAAACTATTAGAGGTAGTGATATTATACTGAAGCTGCTAGCTATGAGAGCTAAGACTATAGAGACTAAGACATTAGGAAAGTCGATCTGCGAGAATAACTTTTATATTTGCTTTCCATAAAACATCTGTTAATAAACATTAAATTATATACTGATTCATAAAATTCCTAATCAGATTAATTCGATTCAGAACATGAGTACAAGAGAACGTGGATGTGGTAGATGTAAGGTTCTAGGGTTAGATCCTCAGTATCAGGGCACATGCCTGAAGTGGAAGCACCAGCATCACCGGTGACCGAAATAGGGTCTCACGATCGAACTAGAGGGGACGATGCTTTGTCCCAAGCTATGTTGTGAGTCTTAGAATGGGTTGTTGGAGCAAGTACCGGGTCAGCAGGTCGTGGGTCTATTTCTAAGCGACTCCGGTCAAATGGGGCCAAAGTTTTTAGGGGCATTTTTGGTGTGGCCCCAAATGTGACAGAATATTGGTTAGAGGTAGAAAAGAGGATAGTGGACGAGCTAGACTACTCGGTGGAACAGAAGCTAAAAGGGGCGGTATCCTTATTGAGAGATGAGGTATACCAGTGATGGCTCACTGTATAGGAGGGTACACAAGCGGATCATATCACCTAGGATTTCTTTAAAATAATTTTTGAGGGGAAGTATGTTGGGGATAGCTATGTGGACACCCGGAGAAAGGAATTTTTGAATTTGGTTTAGGGAAATAAATCAGTAGTAGAATATGAGGCGAGTTCTTGAGCTTGAGCCGTTACACACTTGGTATAATAGCGACCGACTACGAGCGTTGTGTGCGATTCGAGGATGGTCTGCGAGATGAGCAGCAGGTACTGATAGCTCCGTAACGAGAAAGAGATTTTGCCACTTTGGTTGAGAAAGTAAGGATTGCCGAAGAGGTGAAGCATTCTGAAAGGCAAAATCGAGATAAGGAAAAGGGTAGGAATAAGAAAGGTTTTGGGTCAGCATGTTCTTCTAGAGGTTTCCAAAAAAGGCCTAGGTTAGATGGCCCAGCTCGGATTAAGGTGTCGTTTACTGTGGGTCAATTACGACCTCGTGTGTAGTGTTGGAAAACACATCTAGAGGAGTGCTGGAGAAGAACTGGTGGGTGTTTCAAATGTGGGTCTAGGGATCATCTGATAAAGGACTATCCTCGAGAGCCTGTAAGGATACAGATGGTAAGTGAGAGATCAGTGCTGCCAGGGAGAGGTGGTCAGTAGCCACCGAGAGGTCGTGGTCCGACCAGAAAGGGAAATAGATTAGGACGAGGTCGTGGAGCACCGGGCAGAGGTGCTGGTAATGGAGATACAAGGCATACAGGGTTAGTTTATGCGGCGAGACGTCGAGAGGATGACGACGCACTGAATGTCATAATCGGTACGTTTCTTATATTTGATGTGCCATTTATCGCTTTGATTGATATTGGATCTACCTATTCATATGTTTCCTGTACTGTGTTTTGAACTTTAGTTATAAAATCTGAGATTGCTGCTAGAGAAATGTTTGTGATTAGCCCTCTAAGATAATCTGTGGTAGTGAACAAGTTGTTTAGGAATGTGCCTCTAGAAGTTCAAGGAGTGGTATTTCCGACAGATTTGATGGAACTACCGTTCAGTGAGTTTGATCTTATTCTAGGCATAGACTAGCTGGTTAAGCACCGTGCAAACTTGGATTGCGCTACTAAGCTTATGGTTTTAAAGACTCTAGAGGATGAGGAGGTGATTGTGATTGTGATAGGAGAAAGAATGGATTACCTGTCTCATGTGATTTTGGCATTAAAGGCCGAAAAGTTGGTGCTTAAAGGGTGTGAGGCATTTCTAGTTATTATCAGCGCATCTGATGTTAAGGAATTGTCTGTTGAGGATGTTAGAACTGTGAAAGAGTTCTTGGATGTTTTTCCTTAAGAGCTTCTGGGATTGCCTCCAAATCGTGAGGTAAAATTTGGCATTGAGCTATTACCGGGAATGCCTCCGTGTCTATTGCCCCTTATAGGATGGCATCGAAGGAGCTGGTTGAACTTAAAGCTCATATCCAAGATTTGTTGGACCTTGGATTTATCCGACCAAGTGTATCTCCATGAGGAGCGCCGGTATTGTTTGTGAAGAAGAAGGATGGGTCAATGCGTATGTGCATTGACATCGTCAATTGAACAAGTTAACTATTAAGAACAAGTACCTGCTACCAAGGATTGACAATTTGTTTGATCAGCTATGTGGAGCTTCGGTTTTCTCGAAGATAGATTCAAGATTGGGGTACCATCTGCTAAGGGTCAAAGAGGCGAATATTCACAAGATTGCTTTTCAACTTTGCTATAGGCATTACAAGTTTTTGGTTATGCCATTTGGATTAACAAATGTACCCGCCGCTTTTATGGATATGATGAACCGAGTCTTCCAACCCTATCTAGACCTGTTCATGGTGGTATTCATAGATGACATCTTGGTGTACTCAAGGACTGAAGAGGAGCATGATTCGCATCTTCGAGTTGTTCTGCAGATATTAAGAGAGAAGTAACTTTATGTTAAATTCAGTAAGTGCGAGTTTTAGCTGAAAAAGGTGACGCTTTTGGGGCATGTGGTGTCTTTCGAGGGATTAGGGTCGATCCTTGTAAAATTGAAGCTGTATTGGACTAGAAGCCACTGAAGTCTGTGTCAGAGATTTGATGATTTTTGGGTTTGGCTGGGTACTACAGAAGGTTTGTTGAGGGGTTTTCATTGATTGCTGCACCCCAAACTAATTTACTGTGTAAGGGAGTACCATTTGTTTGGGTTGATAAACAGTAAGAGAGTTTTGATAAGCTAAAGAAGATTCTAACTGAAGCATCAGTATTGATTCAGCCTGAGGTTGGAAAAGAATTTGTTGTCTATTGTGATGCATTGCACACAGGTTTGGGATGTGTGCTGATGCAAGAGGGAAAGGTGGTGGCGTATCTATCTTGTCAACTAAGGCCACGTGAAGTGAACTACCCCACTCATGACCTAGAGCTAGCTGCAGTAGTATTCGCCCTGAAAATATGGAGAGATTACTTGTATGGAGAAAAGTTAATCATCTACACTGACCATAAGAGCCTGAAGTATCTCCTTATCTAGAAAGAGTTAAATCTCGGGTAGCGGAGGTGGATAGAGTTGCTGAAAGACTATGATAGCTCGATTGAGTATCACCTGGGTAAAGCCAACGTGGTGGCAAATGCATTAAGTCGTAAAGTGGTATCGATTTGAGAGCAATGTAAGCTCACCTCAGCCATTATGAGGATGGTAGTTTGATGGCAGAACTTCAAGTGAAACCATCTTGGGTTAGTTAGATTAAGGAAAAGTAGGTGTTGGATAAATTGTTGGGTTCTTAGCTTGACAAGTGGAAGGTGGCGAGACAGTGGATTTTGGGTTGAACAATGAAGGGGTATTATGTTTCCGTGGAAGAGTTTGTATGCTAAAGGACTCTGAGTTAAGGCAGATGATTCTGTGGGAGGCGCATAGTAGCCCATACGCTATGCATCCCGGTGGAAGTAACATGTACCGAGATCTATGAGAGCCAAGGTAGAAACGTGATGTTACCGACTTTGTGAGCAAGTGTTTGACATGCCAGCAGGTGAAAGCAGAACATCAGCTGCCTTCGGGATTACTGCAACCAGTGAAGATTCCAATCAGGAAATGGGAGAGGATAACAATGGATTTTGTTAGTGGGCTACCCCTGATGCATACTAAGAAAGATTCAGTGTGGGTAATCGTTGATCGATTGACTAAGTCTGCTCATTTTATACCGGTTCGAACTGACTACTCACTACAGAAGTTGGCCAAGTTGTATGTGGCAGAGATTGTGAGGATACATGGGGTGCTAGTGTCTATCATATCGGACAGAGATCCAAGATTCACATCTCAATTCTGGAAGGCATTACATGAAGCTCTAGGTACAAGGCTAGACTTCAGCACAGCGTTTCACCCATAGACTGATGATCAGTCGAAAAGGGTAATCCAGATTCTAGATGATATGTTAAGGGGCTGTGTGATTGATTTCAGGGGTAGTTGGGAAGATTACTTACCGTTAGCAGAGTTTGTGTATAATAATAGCTACCAATCCAGCATTCAGATTGCACCCTACGAGGCGTTGTATGGTCGTAGGTGTCGTACCCCTACTTGTTGGACAAAATTGGGTGAGCGATGATTGTTGGGTCCGAAATTGATTTCAAAAATTGAGGAGAAGGTGAAGCTAATTCGGACTCAGTTGAAAGAAGCTTTCGATAGACAAAAGTTGTATGTGAATTCGAAGCATAGAGAGATAGAGTATTCGGTGGGGGAGTATGTCTTTCTGAAGGTCTCACCTTGGAAGAAGATTTTAAGATTCGGACAGAAGGGCAAGTTGAGCCCCAGATTTATCGGCCTTATCAGATAGTGAAACATGTGGGACCGGTCGCCTACCAACTTGAGTTACCCCCAGAGTTGAATCGGTACATGATGTATTCCATGTTTCGATGCTGAGACGCTACCACTCAGGTACATCTTATATAGTGCCGGTGGACGATATTGAGGTAAGACCTGACCTATCTTTTGAAGAACCAGTATAGATTTTGGATCGAGATGTTAAAATGTTTAGGAGGAAGTCTGTTCAGCTGGTCAAAGTGTTGTGACGTAACCATGATTCAGAAGAAGCCACGTGGGAGCTGGAGGAGGCAATGCGACGGTAATACCCTCACCTTTTTTAATCTGGTAAATTTGAGGCCAAAATTTCTTTAAGGGGGTAGAACTGTAACATCTTAAAAATAGGGGTTTGGTTTTTTTTCTTTTTCATTGTTGCATGTGTTGTGCTTGATAAGCGTGTTATTTTAGTGTGTTTAGGGGTCCTGGGGAGGCTTGAGGTCAAGCCCAAGCTCTGGTGAAAGTTTGGTTTTTGGGCACTTCAGTGGGGTGAGCTAGTGAAGTCAGGACTTAAGTTTAATTGTTGGTTTTGTGCTAACAGAAGGAAGCTTGTGGTAGAGTGGTATTGGTGTCACTTGTGAGGCAAGGGAGGTGGGGTTTGAATCCCACTAGTAGCATATGGGGAGTTTTATTTTTGTGCTCAGGAAAGGGGGAAGCTGAGTGAAGACCAAATTCTGCAGGAGAGAAGGAAGACTTGGTTAAATTATTTGAATGAGTGAAAGGGAGTAAGTGTATGAGAGAATCATGGAGGGAATCATGGCATATGGTGGAATGGAGGAGTTGCCCAAAATAGGGATGTGCATGGGGGAGTTTCAGTCAAGAGGGTTTGGTCATTTTGGAGGGTGTTTTCAGTTTGGTTAAGGGGTGTGCCGAATTCTCTTGTGTGGTTTTGGGAAAGTAAACAATTGTCAAGTGAGTTATTGTGACATTTCGGGTCATTTTCTTTCTTTGGTGGTCTCTCTTTCGTTCTTCTCAACTCTTTTCCTTCTCTTCTTTCTTCTTACCGGATTTCTCCTAAACCTTCTCTCATTCGTTTTGCCTTTTCATACATTACTTCTCCTACATTGTTACCAAATCACTATTAGCCAAAAATCATCTTCCATATCCTTCCACTTTCTTCTTTTTCTTTCTACACCTTAGCCAATTACATAACCTCTCTTCTCTATATTTTTTGTGGTAGGCATTCAGCGAAGTTAAGTCTCTCTTTTCCATCTTCTGCTCCACATTCCATCTTTGTTTGCTATCCCGTGCTGCCGAACCTTCCTCTCCTATTTGGTTTTCTCCAATTGAAAGGTAACACTTTTGTTTCCCTTCGTTTTCTCTACTTCCTCTGTTTTTCTCTCTTAAGCCGAAACACTCAAGCTTAACTTTTGACTGTTAGGCCAAACCTGAATACTCCTTTCCACCATGTGTATCATCTGTTCTTTCTTTTGTGTGGAAGCCGAAACTCATAGCAATTGCCGATTGGTGGTACTCTAGTAAAAGGTAAGGATTTTCAAACGCGTTCTTAATTTGTTCGAGTAAAGACTCTCATGATTGCTTGGGTAAGAGTTCGATCTCTCTTTTCTATGTGGAGACCGAATGTTAGATGTTATCTAACGCGCTCCATTTATCAAAACCATGGTAGGGTCGTGATTTTTATATTCGAGGGATAAGCATAAGGGCTAGGTTCACATGAGGAGATCGCCTTGCTGTAAGAGGAGTTGGTTTAGTAAATGTTTCTATTTTCGTTTATCATAATAGAGACTAGTTTGTTTTCAACAATCGTCATAAGTGTGTTGGGGAGGCGTTGGGAAACACAGCTCGTAATAGGTATGTACTTTCACACCCCCTTATATGATTGCATAATGATGTTTTGCGAATCAGGCCAAAAGCTGAAAAGCTGAAAACCGACTTCTGTACCCACTCGAGAGTGCAGGTGCTAGTAGTGGTAAATCAAAATTTGAGTAATGACAGTAAGTCACGAAGAGTGTCACGAGGACTCTCGCAAAACTGAGGCTGTAACGGGCCTGACCGAGCCGAATGGGCTTAGCGGGCCCAATGGGCTATTCGGCCCACACAGGCGAAATTGTTGGAATGTTGTCAAGGGGTAAGTGCGGTTGCGAAATCTGGAAATGTGAACTCGAAATTATACGAAATGGGCCACACGAGCGTGTGGGCCTGTATGGGCCTAAAATAGGTTTTAGGCCCATTAGCTCCGTAGAGACCCAATAAGGGTCCTGTATCGTATGAGGTGACAGTAGGCCTTTGAAAATCTATAAATTGATAAAATTACTAAAATACCCTCCGTGAGTAAATTACTGAAATACCTTCTATGGGTAAATTACTGAAGTACCCTCGGTGGGTAAATTTAGCATGACTGTGTGTATTCTGTTATCTGCTATGTTGGTACATTTTTGCATACAGTAAATTATTATGTCACTACATTCTGCATGGATTGGGTTATTGATGATTAGAGGAAGTGTAATCTAGTGGCTCTGCCACATATTCTGGTGGCTCTGCCACAATCTGTATAGTGGCTATGCCACGTGTATTCTGTTATTCTGGTGGCTTCGCTAGAAAATCTATGATGAGCAGCTTAACTGCCATTTAGGTGTATAGCAGATGGACGGGTTGATTTAGAAATCCCCATAGGTGTGTTGGGCTGGTACGGGTGATGTGTAGCGGATGGATTATTAGGCTGGGTGGCATTTCATTATTTGCCTTACCATGCTAATAGAGCTAAGGCCTAGTCTATTTCTGTATGGGCTTCAGCCCAATTTACTTTCGTATGGGCTAAGGCCTAATTTTTATCTGTATGGGCTTCAGCCCAGTTTGCTTATATATGGGCTAAGGCCCAGTTCGTATCGGTATGGGCTCGGGCCTAGTTAATGTACGATTAGGGGATTACACACTGAGTTTCCGTAACTCACCCCTTTGCTTAATCTTGCAGGTGATCCCCAGCGTTTAGGATTTGGAGCTGTGGAGTACTTCGTGGTGGCCATACATCGGAACCTCAGTAAATTTCCATTTCACTTTAAATTTGAGATTTATTTCAACTTGGGTTTAATGGTTTATAATAAGGCCTTTGGGATTTTATTTGGTTTTTAACTTTCAATTTGGTTATTATTAAACTGTTAGACATTTGAATGCCGATGTTTTTCAAAATGTTAACGAACAGCTTTCAAACTATAAACGATAAAACTCTGGGTTTTCTTAAACACTGATAACTCTTTTTAAAATATCGCTTTTCTGCAACTCACTGAATCTAATTTCAATTGTAAACAAAGTATTCGGAAACAATAACAATAATGTTTTTACAAGAAAACAGTAGTTTTAAACAACCCTTCTATGTGACATGCTAGATCCGATCGTAATGTTTAGGCCGGGTTTCGGGTGTTATATAGCTATAGGGAGTCTAAATTAAGGTACACATTACACCACATGAATATTAACATTAACAATTGAAAGATAACAAATTAAAAGCTAAACAAATAACAAGAAGTAATGAATCTTAAACAAGGAATTTCAAATCGTCAATGTACAATCAATAAAAAAACAATTTAAAGCCAAGTACAAGAGTTTAACACAAAAAATATTAAGTAAATAATGATATACATAGCTTTTAAAATGAATATGTTATGTACAAAAATTTTATATGATACAATTTGAAACAAACTTTACAAATAATGAAAATCTAATGAAGATTATGTATATGATAGATAACAACGCATGCAAAGTATTTAAAATCCACATAAAATTCCAAAACAAATAATGTATATACAATAAAATGTTAATGATTTAAAAGCATATAAGTAACGGAAATTATAATATACAAAATAATGTATAAATGCATAGAAATGATTTAAAGTATATACAATATATATATACATATATGAATAGTAAAATCTATATGATGTAAAAGTAAAAATATACAAAATAGATTAAAACATAATAGATTAGTTTAAAGATAATAGTACATAAAATAAAAGTACATGCAATTATTTATAAAAATATTAGAAATAATAATAATGAATTATAAGAGTATTTAAATTGAATATTATGCAACCTTTTAAAATAAAGAAATGTATAAAAGAAAATTTAAAATAAACAATCTAAAATTTATACTAATGAAAGTAAAAATAACATACTAAAATAATATAAAATTAGCGTAATAGTTCAAAGTAATATATTAAAACAATTTCTATAAATGAATTATAAATAAATTTTAAAGGAAAAACATATATACTCAATTGAAATAAAGATGAAATTGAAAGGATAAATAAATAAAATTACTACAATAACACTGAGGATCAAAAAGCAATGTGCACAAACAAACTGGGACCAAACATGGAATTATTCCAGGCCTCTAAGCGCAGCGTTTAAGTTTGGACCAAATTGAAATAGAGCGTAAAATTCAAGGAAAATTTTAAATTTAAAAAAATGAAATTAACTACAATTAAATGGGGGGGCGCAACATAGGTGGACCATACGTGTAATTTACCCATTCAAGGTAAAAATGCGCGGATCCCCCTGCTATACGGGTCGGGTCGAACGGGTTCCCCCAAAACGACGCCGTTTTGGCGCCTGGGGGAACCGCATGAAGCGATGCCGTTTCAGTGGGCAGATTCAAGCCCCAAATTCATTTTTCTTTCCATTTGCAGACCCCCCTCTTTCAAAAATATAAAAAAGGCTTAATCCAATCCCATCCCCTTTCGTGCCTAACAATTGGGCTTCCCCAGCTGATCGTCAGATCGCCACCACCGTTGGTGGCCACGATGCGTGGAGACAGGCTTTCAGCCCTGTTCGAGGCCCTCATTTCAGAGGCCGAGCCTTAGTGCCCCGAAAACCCAAGAGAAGAACCACCCCATTTTTGGGGTTTCGGTTCAACTTCGACGACGAATGGGAAGCTCTGACGACGTGCCCCGGGGTTCAGGTAAGATCTTGTTACTCCTTTTGATTTTTTGTTTGCAAAAGTTTTTTATTTTTAAATCACCAATAAAAAACCAAAAAAATAGTAAATAAATAGAAAATGGAAGGAAACAATATCCACCTTTGAAGTTTCTGTTCTATTTTTTGATTTATGAGTGTTCGTCCCAAAAAAAAGCTTTACAATAGTCTCTCTTCGATTTTTATAATCGATTTTTACAGATTCAATTTTGTTTTCTTCTATTTTGTGTTTCTGTTATTGTTGTCATTTTCTTTTTGTCATTGCTTGCATGTAGTCTCTATTTCTTGTTTGTTTTCTTTGATTTACAGGCAGTCAGAGTCGTGTGAGGTGGTGGCAGAGGCGTGTGGTGGCTGTTAGTGAAGGATCGGCGGTGCACAGCTCTTGGGGCTAGGGTTTCTGGCTACTGTTTCTTTTTCTGTAGTGGGCTAGGGTGTTTAGGCTTAGTGGGCTGGGATTTGGGTTGTATATTTTTGTTTGTAATTGGACATTTTTTGGACTGTTTAATTTTTTGGCTTATTTTGGGTTTTTTTAATTATTTTTAGGTTGGGCCAAAATTGGCTACTACAGCTGCCCCTCTTTGATCATTGTCATGTAACGAGAATTGAGCAAAGGCTTCAGAAGAGCCAATTTTGCCTAGTCTCATCGAATCTTGACTTCTTTGGTGTTTCTGTTCTTCAAGTGGCCTCGCTTTGACCCACTACTACAACTCCAGAGGTATAAGATTTGTAACATCAACCTGCGCCACTGAAAATTTAGGGAGATAAGGTTTGTGACTTTATTCTGCTCTACTGCAACTTCAGAGAGATAAGATTTGCTATCTTCAGTCTGCTCCACTACATCTTTAGGGAGATAAGACTTTTGACTTTAGCCTGCTCTTCTGCAACCTTAGAGAGATAAGGTTTGATGTGATTTGCACTACTGCAACCTCAAAGAGATAAGATCTAATTTATAGCTTCAATTTGTTCCACTACAATTTCAGGGAGATAAGACTTATACTTTCAACTTGCTCCACTGCAACTTCAGGAAAATAAGGTTAATGGCTTCTATCTGTTCCACTGCAACTTTAGGGAGATAAGATTCCCCATGATAGATTTGATCCGACCCACTGTAACTTCAGAGGTATAGGGACTTGTAACTCATAGCTTTAACTTGTTCCACTGCAACTTCAGGGAAATAAGATTTTTATTTTCATCCTGCTCTACTGCAACTTCAGGGAGATAAGGTTAATGGCTTCCATCTTTTCCATAGCAACTTCAGGGAAATAAGATCTGTTATCTTCAGTCCGCTCCACTGCAACTTCAGGGAGATAAGACTTGTATCTTCAACCTGCTCCACTGTAACTCCAAGGAGATAAGGTTTGGTTCGATCTGCTCTACTGCAACTTCAGATAGATAAGATCTATAATTTAGCTTCAATCTATTCCACTGCAACTTCAGGGAAATAAGATCTACTATCTTTAGTCTGCTCCACTGCAACTTCAGGGAGATAAGACTTGTATCTTTAACTTGCTCCATTGCAACTCCAATGAGTTAAGGTTTGTTTTGATATGCTCTACTGCAACTTCATAGAGATAAGATCTATAATTTAGCTTTAATCTGTTCCACTGCAACTTCAGGGAAATAAGATCTGCTATCTTCAGTCTACTCCACTGCAACTTCAAGGAGATAAGACTTGTGTCTTCAACCTGCTCTATTGTAATTTCAGAGAGATAAGGTTTGATGTGATCTGATCTACTACAACTTTAGAGAGATAAGATCTACAATTCATAGCTTCAATCTGTTCCACTGCTACTTCAGGGAAATAAGATATGCTATCTTCAGTCTGCTCCACTATAACTTCAGGGAGATAATACTTGCATCTTCAACCTACTCCACTGCAACTTTCGGGAGATAATGTTTGTTTTGATATGCTTTACTGCAACTTCAAAGAGATAAGATCTTCTATAGTAAATTCGATCTGACCTACTGCGACTTCAGAGGTATAGGATTCGTCATTTTAATTCGCTCCACTGCAATTTCAGGGAGATAAGATTAACTATTGTCAATCTGCTCCACTGCAACTCCAAGGAGGCAAGATTTATAATTTGTAGCCTCAATCGATCTTCCTACACCGTCCCCTAAGGGACATGAGCTATAAAATCGATTTTTGGGCCTATGCTTATGTCAAAATAATTAGGACAGCATGATCGTAATGAATCAAATGCTCCTAACTAGATGTGTTATGAATGATATGTGAATGCAAAAATGAGAATGATCCATTGTATAATGTTTAGGATGCAATGATCGGAATGAGTCAAATGCTCATAACAAAATGATATTATGGATGACATTTACATGAATGTAGAATGTCATGAGAATGTATAATGATTAGGATGCAATGATCAGAATGGATCAAATACTCCTAACTAAATGATATTATGGATGACATTTGTCATGAGAATGATCCTTTTTATTATTTAAGGCGTCATTGCTCATCATCCATCAGAGTTTTACTGCTGACGTATTACGTTGCTATTTCGCTCGGCTGTTACCTTTGCAACAAAAAAAACTCAAAGAAACAATCATATTTTGCTCGAATGACTTGCCCAATGTAACTTTAAAGTCCATTCCATGGTATCTCTGGGACTTTAAGGCTTATACCATCATCAAACCCTCTCACTGCAATTCAGGAGGGTATAGGATCTGGGTCATCTTTAATTCATCCCACTGCAACTCAAGGGTAAAAAATTTGTATCATCTTCAACCCATCCCACTACGACTCAGAGGTAATCAATTTGGTTTGCTACACCTTCCATTCCTTGGGTGTCATGACCGGATGTATATGAATGTCGAATTTCTTTGAGAATAATCCCATTTTAATGCTTGGGTTACTCATTATTTGTCGAGGCTATATCACTAATGCAATATCTTTCCCTTTTCATTCAACTGATACTTTTGACAAAAAATCTTAATAGGTAGTCTCAAATTAGACTCTTTTCCAACTCTTAGTTTTGGTGAGTTCTGAACAACAGTCCTGGTTCAAGTTCTTGTATTATTTAGAAGCTTCCAAAGTAATATGCGAAACTCCTTTTATGAAAGTATTATTAGTCCACTAATCATCATTTCAATGCAAAATGCTTGAAAAAGATCATAACAATGGACCGAAAGGAAATTAATTGAGAGCAAAGCTCGAAATGAATAAATTAATCAAGATATCAAATTTTAAAAAAGCACAAAATGAGAATGAATTAATCAAGATAACAAATGGAATTTATTGGGAGCGTATCTTGAAAAGAATAAAGTAATCAAAGATAGCAAATACGGGTATGATGAAAACTAGGTGCCCGAGATATCACAGCTTAAGCTTCTCTGTACAAACCTCTTGAGGACTATTTTGAGTTTATATATGTTTAGGGGATCTAGAGTACTTTGTTGATGCCCCAAAACGTAGCATACTTCTTCATTGTTAGTTTAGGCATAGCAAGACCACTGTATGCCCCACTTTTGATCAAAATTTGAGCTGCCCCTTTCGGGTTTTCAACTCAAATCCCCTTTGGTCTCAAAGCGCCCTTTGATGGTTTTTGCCTTGGCCTCTCCTTTTTCTTTTTTCTTTCTTTTATCCTTTTTTTTTTGGAAAACTTTTTATTGAATTTGAATTAATCGGATTGGGTAGGTCATTGTCATCTATCTCGGTCAATATCCATGCTTTCCTAGAATAGGCCTTCTTCGCTGCATAAGGTCCTTCCTAGTTTGGCATCCACTTTCTTCTGAAGTCCCTTTTGCATGGGAAAAATCTTCTTCCAAGCCCTATCATGAAATTTTCTAGGGCGAACCTTTTTGTTGTAAGCTCGCATCAATTGACCGTGACGGATACCTCTTAACATTTTCTATAACAACCCGATTTAGGGCCTAGTAGGGATAGTGGTGCGAGGCTACGAACCTGAGGTGAATTTATGAGTTTTTCAAGTTTATGCCATGTTTACACGTTAGTATGAAAGTTTTGTAAAGCAATTTTTTTTTAAGTTGAGGTCAATTGGTCCAAAAAGGACTAAATTGCAAAAGTTGCAATATATGAGTTTCTCGAAGCTTTTTGCATGAAACAGCTTTAGAATAATAAGTATGAGCCCTTAAATAGCAATTTGCCCCAAAATAAAATTTTAGACAAAATTGACCTTGAGATGGTGTTAAATAGAATTTTTATGAAGAAGGGCATTTTGGTCATGTGCCTATTAAGTGTTTTAAATGGGAAAAAGATGAGAAAAATTCACTCATCTTCTTCCTTGTGCTGCCAAAAATTTGAAGACAGCATAGCTAGGGTTCTTCATTTTTTTTCAAGCTCATAATAAGTTCATCTTAGCCCCGTTTTTAATATTCTTCGTATTTTTAAAGTTCTCATATTATGAATTAGCTAATTTTAGCTATGAAATGAACTAAGATGCATGCTCAAAAACTTACCCTTGCATGATATGCTTGTTGAATGATGTTTTATGGATGTTTAAAAGAGTTTGATGTTAGATAAACATCTTTTCCATAATGAGTTTCATAGAAAATAGTAGTATGGACCATTTTGAAATAGTTATAAAATTGGTTATACCCACTAGAAATAGTGAATTCATGCTTGTTATAGAAGAGAAAATGATTCATCTAAGCATGAAGTTTAAGAATGTTGCATGAAAATTAGTTTACGAGAATTGGGGCAAAAATGCAAATATTAGATAATATAAGGGCAAAATAGTAATTTTGCCAAAATATGAGTTATGTGTAAATTTAGTCAATATGATTATTAAATGATCTATTTATGATTATAGATCAAGAAAAATGAAGCCCGGATCAAAACTGGGGCAAGAACAAAGTTGTGGACTAAATTGCATATCTACATACATTTTGTATATTGAGGTAAGTTTGTATGATTTCTAAGTTTTATGATTTTTATCATTGATTTGCTTAGTATAATGTACAATAATTGTATGAAATGATCATGTTATGTTCAAGCAAGAAATCACGATAATAAGTGCGAGCAAGTCCTGATTGAAGATGAATTTCCCAGGATACTCAATCTACCACACAAGATATCATGTGAGTCCAAGGCAAGCTTGGCATTGATCAAGTTATCATGTAAGTACAAGGCAAGCTTGGCATTAATCAATTTAGTAAGCAAGTTATCATATAAGTCCAAGGCAAGCTTGGCATTGATCAAGTTATCATGTAAGTCCAAGGAAAGCTTGGCATTGATCAAGTTAGCAAGCAAGTTATCATGTAAGTCCAAGGCAAGCTTGGCATTGATCAAGTTAGCAAACAAGATATCATGTAAGTCCAAGGAAAGCTTGGCATTGAGTATGTTATCAAGAGCAAGACTTCATATAAGTCCATGTCAAGACATGGCCTTAAAACCAAGATGAGATATTCCATGTAAGACTATACCAAAGATATGGCTTTGGTATCAAGTTATGTGGGTTGAGATTTAGTATCCTCGATTATTCACAAAAATTCATCGGGCAAACGAGTAAGAAAAAAAGAAGATATCAAGAAAGCTAAGAAAACAAAGTTAGTATCAAGATGAAATTGAGTATTATTCACGTTATGAATGAGGAAGTAAAGATTATGATTATTATAATTAAACTATACTGATGAATGTGATCAAGTGATACAGGTACCATGTTTACCTTACAAGTATGAGAATGTTAAGTATCATAAGACATGTAAGAATCAAGTATGAGTAAGTAAGTTTTATAGCTGAAATTATGATACCAATGTAAGCTAGATGGTTTATGTTAAGCAAGTATATTGATCTGTGTTGTACATACAAACTTACTAAGCTATATGCTTACGTTATGACTTTTTCTTAATATGCAGTCCCACCAAGCTAACTAGTGGATCATTAAAGTCGGAACTCGCAGCACACTATCAACTCTTATTTTGGTATAGCCAAGTTACTTTACTAAGTATGGCATGTATAGGAACCATTCATTTTGTGTATATGTTTTAAGAAAGGCCATTGGATAGGCCATCAAGTTCATTATTCTTTTGTATTTTACTAAGTATGTTTGTTTATTGAGATCAATGAAGCATGTAGTATTATTCATGAAAGATGGGTTGTTATTGCATTGTTGATTTGAGTTTATGTATGATCTTCTTTTTAGGGTGGCAAATGGCTTGGTAAATAGCCTTTAAGTGCCGGCATAGTTGGACACACGGGCGTGTGTCAAGGCCGTGTGTGTATGCCGTGTATGCATACGGTTTGGACATAGGCGTGTGCCCAGACCGTGTTAATTTAGTCAGTGTATCAAGGATTAGCACACAGTTTAAGCCCACGGGCGTGTCATTGCCATGTGAAATTAGTCAGTAACCTTCCACAGTTGGTAGACATGGGCGTGTTTAAGCCGTGTGGAAATAGTCAGTAGCTCTCCACGGTTTGAGAGCATGGGCGTGCTAAAAGGTACACGGGCGTGTACTAAGTCACATGAGCTTGTGAACCCTGCTTTCAAAATAAGTTATTTGTTTTAATTCTGAAAGTTTTCTGACATAAGTTAAAGGCCTCGTAGGCCCTTGTTATATATGTTGACTAAGAAAGTGAAGTTTTTAAGTTGGATCGAAATTTTATATCCCGTAAGTACATGTTTCAGTAAGTTCAACCATTGTAATGTCTCGTATCCAGACCTAGTATCGGCCTTGGGTGCGGGGTGTTACATTTTCTCTTCAAATTTGACTAATCATATCGGGATTAAATCAATTCTCCCTATTCCAACTTTAGTTCTGACAAGACTTGAAAAAAGAATGTCCGCTTCGATAGACAAAACACTTTTATTCCACAAACTAAGGTATTGCCCCAGCGAAGGTCTTGGCCAATGTTTGATAAGCATAGAAGGTAAATGTAACTTCTTTATGTCAATCTTTACAAGTCTAGGTCATCTTCTTAATGATCCTTGTTTTGTTTTGTTTTTTTTTTTTACTTTTGTTTTTCCTCTCTGGCTATCTTTGCTGCATTGTGATTTGGCACCTGATATTTGAAGAGACTACAAACCTTTGACATTGTGCGGTTAAATGTGATTTTTTTCGTTATTTTCTTTCTTTTTCTCTTTTTTGTTCTGATGACTATCGACTTTGTAATATTGGCCTACGAAGCTATTTCCACCCTCTTAGCAAAACAATTAATGCCTGCTTGAAGCTTTCGACGAGCCGTCCCAATAAACTACATGCCCCACATAGATAAGGTCTACAAAGAAATGAAGGAGGCATATGAATCTTGTCTTCATAAATTTGGCTTTATGGCATAACTGATGCAATCCCTCCATATGATAAACGAGCAAAATTTGAACCTCATGATTAGCTTGGCTATCGTAAAATCATTAGCATGTGATCTTCAAATACCCTTATGGACCTCTTCTAGGATTTCCTTAGCCTTAACAGCATACTCGCGTCTCAGTATCCCGGGCGTGTCTTGGTGTGATCATGCGAAAACATATTTGAATTCTTAGAAATAACTCTATGATGGCTTGCCTTATTCCTGTGGTGAGCTAACTTCTATCTTTATCTCTTTCGTTAGCTCGTAGTGTCTACCGACACTTCGTAAGGTAGGATCTACTATTCTTAACAAATTAGGAAATAAGTTGCAATCTCTATCATTTTCAAAGTCCTTAGATCCCTCTAGACACATATCTCACTAAAAAGGGAGTCAGTAACAGCGCCGCTCATGTCATTGATATCTAGGACCCGTTGTGGGTACGAAGGTAAATTTCAGAGAATAAATGATTCGAAGAATGATTATTTGTACGGTATGATCATCAATAAAGAATGAAAGAATATTTGAATTGAAATCCAAAGTACAAAAGAATCTATAAAAAGAAAGAATGGAAAAATATTTTCTCAAAAAGATGCATTTTATTGAAATAGAGATTCTGGACGCAAGCCTATTTCACAAAAGGACTCTTTATTGCCTCTAGGCTTAAAGCAACAAGCGTGTTCCGAACATTACACTGAGTAAGCTCTAAAAATACATGAATCTCTTCCACAATCCCATTATTTAAAACACTCCCAAACATGCAAGGACTTAGAAACTTTGATTCCTCGGCTCACTCTTCAGATGCGTCATTAATGTTCAGATTCCCTAGTATCAGGGTTTACACTAGAGCTCTGAACTTGATGTACTCCTGATCTCATGCCCCCATTCATCATGGTACTCACAATATTTATCCCTTTAACAGCATGGTTGGGTAACAGATTTTCTGAACCAGAGAGATCATCGAATTTTATAACTCCTATTTTGATGAATCTTTTAACCAGCTTCTTGAAAGGAAGGCAGTTTTCTATTGAATGTCCTATAATCCTTGCATAGTACTCACATTGAGCATTTGAGTCATATCATTTGGGGGGTATGGGAGTTGTATTAGTTTCAGGTAAAAAGGGGCTACAACATGTGCGTCAAACAACATTTGGTATATCTCCCTATACGAGATTGGGATGGACACGAACCAGGGTTTTCTAAGTTCGATTTTGGATTAAGTTCTTCTCTGGGGAGACCAGATGATTGGTAACTGTCTTCTTTGACTGGTTTACTATAAATGACTTTGAATGGCCCTTGTTATACCCACTTGTATTATTCACATCCTTGTCTTTCCTCTTCAAGGCCTTTGAAGCCCACTCTCCATTTTTCTTTCCTTCTACTAGGCCAAGAACAATAGAATCGACTTGATCATCACCGGGACCCATCAAAAAGTTCAGCAGCACTGAGGTATCAGTCTGATATTGGGATTCGATAATGACAGGTACCCCTTACAGATGTACATCTAGTTGGGTCTGAACACTTATTGGCGTGCAACCGGAGGGATAAATGAAGTCTTCCTTATCATACTCACTATTGACTTCTGGGCCTTTCTTCTTTTCAAGCCCCTCAGCTGATAATTTGGTTAATTGGCCCATCACATTGCTCTGATCTCACATATCCTGTTGGATTTTGGCCAATTGCTCTTACATCTGTATTTGCCTTTTCTCTAATCTCTCCAACCTTCATTCCATGTTTTTCCAGTTAACTGAAATAATTTTATCTAATTAGGGTCCTTTTGTGAAAATCTAATACAAATGATGCAATGCAATGTAGATGCATGGAATGAATGCAAAAGAAAGAAAGACATTGATTCTAAATTCAATTCCATTAGAACAACTTTTCTAGAAAATAATTTTCTTTACATAAAACGAATTACATATGCGGCCTTGTCTTCATAGTCCAAGTGAACATACTAATCTTTTTCTTCGTATCCGGATGTTATGGTCGTGACCCGTGAACTTCCTCAATAGATGCCTCTTCCAGCTCATTATTGCTTGATCAGTGTAACAACTCGATTTAGGGGCTAGACGGAACAGTGATCTCAAAATTGCTAATTCAAGGATTGAGAAAATTATTTTCATGTTATTTTATGTGTGATAACATGTTTATAAGGATGTACGAAAATTTTGGTCCCTTAATTTTAGCAATTTCTAGCTAAATGGTAAAAAAAGGACTAAAGCGCATAAAGTGAAAAAATTTCATTCTATTGGCTAAAGGTACCAAATAGCCATGAAATATTAATTGGAGGTTTTTAAAGTGCAATTAGGCCAATAATAAAGGGTTGGCCGGCCATGTAGACAAGAGGGGACAAGAGCTTTTAATTTTGGTTAAAAGTTGGTGGGTTAAGTTGATATTTTATAATAAAATAAATAAAGGAAAAGATATCATCTTTTTCTCTCTTTCTTCTCCACCGAATGTTGCAGCAAACAAGGGGTGTTTGAAGCTCAAAATTTCAGCAACTCATTTCCTCCTCAAGTAAGTGATTTTGATGGTATCTCTTGAAGAAAATTGTACTTTTATGATCCCTAAGGATTGAGCTTTCTAGAGAGGGGACTATTTTGCATTATGGTAGAAAGTTTAGAGAGTTTCCATGAGAGATTTTAAGTTGTCGGCTGAGTTTTTATGGAAGAAAATGAATGTTAGGATGGTGATAAACAACTTTTGTGAAAGGTGTTGTTATGAAAACACCTAAATGGAACTAAAATGCAAAAGTTGTAATTTGTTTATTCAGGCATGAAATAGTTGGAATTGTGGATAGTTATAGGAGGATTAAATGTTCAGCTAGGCTTTTTTTACAAGAAAATTTGATAAAAATTTATTTACGATCCTAGGGGCAAAATCGTAATTTTGCCAAAGTGTAGGGGCAAAATAGTCATTTTTTCCTAGAGGGTAGATTATGATATATTATGATTTATAAGTGATTAAATCAGTAAATTTCATTGTTCTAGATGAAAGAAAATGAGTTTTAGACCTAGAACGGATGAAAAAAGAAATGTGGGCAAATAGTCCTTTTCGGCTATTTCGACAATGAGGTAAGTTCATGTACGATTGTTGCGACTATGTATGAGATACTCTAATATTCCAATGTTGTATGGAAAGTAGATTTACACTGTGAATGTATGAAACATCCTTGATAAGATGTCAAGAGAATTGAATTTAAGAGTAACGGAAAATGTATATAGAATGATATGATGATGGTTAAAGTCTTGAGTAAGACCATATTGGAATATGGTATTGGTGTAGGAGTTCGTATAAGATCATGGCAAGGATATGTCATCGATAAGTTAATATGTAAAAGACCCTATTGGGGGTATGATGTCGATGAGAATTATGTGTATGAGACTCAAGAGAGTTATTTAACAATTTGAATGTAGGTGGTTGTACCACAAGAAGTACAAGTTAGTGTTAGAACTGAATTGAGATGAATTCAATATATGATGAACCCTTAGTGGGATATGTGTTATTAATGTACCTTAGTTGCATGAGATAGATTTATTGTTGTACTGCGTGAATGTGAATGAGTATCGTAGAAAGTCAAGTAAGAATGATAGTACGTGAGGATGTTCACGGCTGAACATTTGAATTTGTGAATGTATAGTAACGGTGAGCTTGTGCAAATGCACCTCGTTGATGGCTGTTGATGGACTATGTACGTTACTGTAATATCCCGGGTTAAGGGCTATTTTATTTTTGGCATTGTTTGCATGTCTGTGGTGTGCTATGTTGTGGTTTGTGTAGTTTAGGGCTTAGTTGTAGGCTAGAAGTGTGCCTGACTAGGTGGTAAAATTTTTGTTTTGGGCTTTAGGGATAGGAGTCAAGGTCTGGGGTTTGTAATTAATTTAAGTGAATTTTTAACACAAATGAGAAGCTAGCAAAGGTGGCAAGCAAGGTGCCACTAGGAGCATGTGGTTGGCGTCAAAGGCAAGGGGGAGAGACATTGAGTTCAAGTCGCAGAGTTCCCTATTTTGGCTCCCATTTTGGACGGCATGGTGGAAGAGGTAGAAGGCAATTCGAATTCTTCTTTGGACTTAGTCTTCACATTCAAAAGAGGGGTGGAGAGTGAAAGTAGGAGGGAGACTTGGTAAACTCATTTGAATTGAGTGGTGTGGAGTGTTGTGGGGGATTATGGCCGAATTTTTGTGGTGTTTGAAGTGGGGGAGTGGACGGCTTGGTGTGGTGTTGGAGGTGCCGAAATGCATTTTTCCATTTGGTGCATATTCGGTCATTGGGTGAAAAGCAAAAAGTCCCATTTTGGTTTTTGTTAGCCGAATTTTTTTTCCAAGGTATTTCTCTCATCTTTTTGCACTTCTTGAAACTGAAAACACCAAACCCCTATAGTAGCAGAAACTTCATTTGTTTCTTCCATTTTCCTTCTTGAAAACCGAAAGTCCAAGTTGCATATACCGAATTTACCTTATTCTTTTGGTATTCTCAATAGCGAATGTTCTCTCTTCTTTCACCTCTTTTTCTTCTTGAAGCCTTGTGTCAAACATCATTCTTCTATTTTTCCTCATTTTCGCTCCTTTTCCCATTTCCGTTATTGGTAGATTATCAACCCCTATCCTCTTGCATTTTGATTTCCTTTTCTTTCTCTCGACCAAATTTTGGGTTTGGTATAAAACACCTTGGCCGAACCTTTTGGTTCTTCTTTAGTGCAAGTCTTGGCGAATCTCTTGTTGTTCTCTCCTAGTGTGGTTGATCGATTGGTGGTTGGTGTTGGGGGTAAGTTCTGGTCGAATGGCCATTTCTCATTCTCTAAGTCTTGTGTTGTTTTCGGTTTGACTAAGGGCCTATGATGGTTGTAGAATGAAATGGGTTAATCATTTGTTTAATCTTTTCAGATAGGGTCTTTGGATATTGGAAGTAATCAAGAGTCTTCCAACTCTTTACCCGATTGATAAGTGGTGGTAAGAGGAGTATTTTGTTAGTCCATTCTTTTAGTCTCGTTGAAGCAAGTCTCGATGGATTAATGGCTTTTCTTTTTAGGTAGAGGCCGTTTGTAAAATAGGAACCTTTGTGGTTCAAGTTTGGTAGGAAGCCAAACGTTTGCAAGGTAAGGGCTATTTGATAAACCCTTTTGGTTTAATGCTTGTGGCCGAATGATATGTGCGCTAACCCTTTGGTTGGTCGATTTTAGGATCAAAGTTGTCAAGGTGGTCGAGGGTCTTAGACCGGTTCTTAGTATTAAAACCTCCGCTAATTCAGGTGTGTAATCCAACACACTATCTTAACTTAGTAATGTAATAACCTGTTGTGTAAATGAAACAGTGTGATTGACTGATTTGGTACCCATTGAGGTATGGATACGGATTCGGGTAAGTCCGTTCTGATATGAGCTATGTGATATGATATTATGATTATGGGTGCATGTTCATTGAGATGCCATATTAAGCATGTGAGCATGATAGCATGATTGCACGATTTTGCATCTAGTATGATATGTGATTGGGTGATATGAGAGGAGGGGGAAATTTGATATCCGTGTCTTTGGGACACTGTGTCTTTGGGACACCAGAGGTTTGGCACCTCCAGTGGTTTGGTACCATGTGTTTTGTGACTTTGGGTCACCAGAGGTTTGGCACCTCAGCGTCTCGTCCCAGTGGCTTAGTACCACAGTGGGTTGGCCCCACAGTTGATTAAACGGGATTGACGCTAGTGATTTGGTATCACACGATGGGTTGGCCCCATCATCGGATTTGTGACTACGGTCACCAGTGATTTGGTATCACATTGTGTCTTTGGGACACCAGAGGTTTGGCACCTCATTGCGACTCGTCCCTGTGGTTTGGCACCACCGTGGGTTGGCCCCACTTATGAGATATGGGATCGTCGCTAGTGATTTGGTATCACACGATGGGTTGGCCCCATCATTGGATTATTTGTGACTTGGTCACCAAAGTGGTTTGGTACCACAAGATGGATATCGTGACTTTGGGTCACTGTGGTTTGGCACCACCAAAGGTTTGGTACCACACGGGTAGAAAAGGCGATATGGTTGGTTAGGAACAGGTGCATTATTTGCATTATTCATTATGATATATGTGTTGGCATGTTATACCGGGAGAGGATTTATGCACCGAGTCTTGCGACTCACTCTCTCCTTTGACTTTTAGGTGACACTTAGACGCGGACATGGAGCCGGGATGGACTCGAGGTGCTCATGCCATACCGAAATAAAGATTTGCTCGGACTTCTTTTATAAAACTTGGTACATTAATGGTTTATTTCTATTTTGTTATATTTGGGTTTGTAAATGGCCTCTTAAATTATGTTTTGGTATGTTATGTTTAAGTAGATTCTCAATATGATTTAACAAACTAATTGAGTGAAATGTGCTAAAACTTGGAAAGACAACGTTTTCAAAATTTCAAAGACGATGTTTTAAACTATACCATCGGGTATCATACTATAACTTGGGATAAAGTGAACTCAAAAGGTTTTCTAACTTAAATATGATTTTCTACTAAGTCATAAATGTTTCAAGAATAATAAGAAATAATTTAAGCTTGAGCATCTAAATAAACTAGTTTTTCTTACACACCGGATAAATATTCAAAACTTTCTGGGTTTTCAAATACATCATCAGATTTTCAATCAAAACCTACTTGAGTTATCCTCAAAATACAAAATTTCGCTAAGTGTTTTCACCAAACTTCTAGACTTCAACTTAAAACCACCCAAAACCTTTTCCCTGTAGCATACCGTTTCTATTGTGGTGTATTGACCGGGTTTGGGGTGTTACATTTGTGGTATCAGAGCCAAGTTCAAAAGCTCATTCAGGGCCCGAGGCCCAAAATGTTTTAAAACTATAGTTTTCAAGTATTCATTTTAAAAGTATGGTTTGAAGGGCATGGCACCGAGTCTCCGCACCGATTCGCCTGTAAGTGCCCTGTACTATTTGTTGTGATATTGATTGATATGATTGGCTGGCTAGTAAGACTACTTTAGAGACTGAAACTAATAGGACTCTGTGGACTCGCGAAAACAAAGCTTCTTTAAAAATTCATAAGACTTTGCTTTAAACACAGTGGAATAATGACTGATACATAAAATTCTTTAATCAGACGAGATTTAGTCATGAGTACCCGAGGTGGACGTGGTCGTGGACGTGGTCGCAGAGGATGATCGCTTTACGAGCCCGTAGGTTCTCAGGCGTGGTTCGAGAATGAGGTACCTGCCCGCCACCAGTTGGAGGTGGTGAGTTCGAGAGCGCACCGGCGATGATGCAAAGGTCACAGCGATGTCGCGGGTTTTAGAAAGGGTAGCTGGAGCAGGTGGAGGCGTAGGAGCTAGGAAATCTGTGCCTGAGCGACTTCGGGCAAATGGGGCTGAATTCTTTCGGGGTGTCTCGGGTGTTGCTCCTAGCACTGCTGAGTATTGGCTGGAAGCGACAGAGCGGATCATGGATGATCTAGACCTGACCGCGGAAGAAAAGTTGAAGGGATCGATCACTTCTCGAGATGAGTCATACCGGAAGTGGCTCACGGTCCGTGATAATACGCTGCAATGAAGATCTAACATGGGACTATTTCGGTCGCTATCGTAAAAGTACGTCGGAGCTAACTACATAAATGAGCAGAGGAAAGCATTTCTGAGGTTAGTCCAGGGGAGCAAATCTATGTCGGTACGAGGCAGAGTTTCTGAGGCTGAGTCGGTATGCCAGAGGTATGGTGGCTACTGAGCATGAGAGGTGCGTTCGTTTCGAGGATGGCCTGCGAGACGAACTAAGGTTGATAATTGCGCCCAAGCAGGAGCGTGAATTTGCGGTTCTAGTTGAAAAGGCAAAGGTTGCCGAGGGCATTAAAGAGTCTCGAGGCGGTGGTATGGATAGAAACCATCACAAAAGGAGTTTTGGATCTTCCGGGTCATCGCAATCAATGAGAAGAGGCTAAACCGAGTGGGCTTAATCGGTCGGTAGGTTTGTTGTCTAGGCGAGGGACCGCCGCAGTAACTGCTGTGGAAAGGCTCACCGGGAGGATGTTGGACCGATGGTAGAGGTTGTTTTGAGTGTGGCTCACCGGACCACTGTGTGAGGGACTGTCCGCAAGTTAGCTAGAATTCATCAGAGAATCAAGGCCGTAATCAAGACAAAATAATGGACCACCGCAGAGGGGGCGAGGTAATGGCGAGGAGGTAATAGTTCGGTCGGGGCCGTGGAGCACCGTGCGGAGGTGCGTGTAATTCGAGGCCGACATAGGGGCTAGTGTATCTTTGAGGCGCCGAGAGGAGGCGACGCACCCGGACGCCATTACGGTGCGTTTTTAATATTTGGTTCTCTATTTATCGCTTTAATTGATGTGGGGTCAACACACTCAGATGTTGCAAGTAGCATAGTGAAGACCATGGATTTAGACTCAAATATCCTCTAGGCGATGACCATAATAAGCCCTCTAGGTCACTCAAGAGTGGTAGATAAAGCGTATAGAGATGCACCTCTAGAACTCCAAGGGGTATCTTTCGAGGTCGATCGATGGAACCGCCGCTTGGGGAGTTCGATCGATTTTGGGATGGATTGGTGGTTAAGTACCAAGCGAAGTTGGATCATGGCTAAGCACATGGTTCTGAGCACACGGAGGTGATGAGGTAGTTCTAATCGGTAATAGGAGAAATTATCATCCAATGTGGTATCTCGCCTCAAAGCCAAGAAAATGGTCGAAAGGGTCATGAAGCATATATGGTGCATGTGTATGCCTTGGAGGCTAGGGAGTCTCTTTGTGGAGACCGTTCGACAGCTTAGGGAATTTGTGGATGTGTTTCTGAGGAGCTTTGGGTTTGCCACCGATCGGAGGTAGAGTTTGGAATAGATTTGTTACGGGCTCGCTACCAGTATCCATTGCTCCGCATGTGATGGCACCTAAGGAGTTAGTGGAGCTTAAGGCTCGACATCTGAATTGTTGGACCGAGGCTTTATCGTGCCAAGTATTTCACCATGGGGAGCGCCGGTACTCTTTGTAAAGAAGAAAGACGGTACTATGCGGATGTGCATAGACTACCGCCAACTGAATAAGCTGACGATCAAAAACAAGTATCCACTACCTCGGATAGATGACTTGTTTGATCAGCTGAAGGGGGCGTCGGTTTTCTCGAAGATCGACCTAAGGTCTGGGTATCACCAGTTGAAGGTAAAGGAGGTGGATATCTGTAAGACGGCATTTAAATACTCGATATGGGCACTTTGAGTTCTTGGTTATGCCGTTCGGGTTGACTAACGCACCGGCAGCTTTCATGGATCTGATGAATAGGGTGTTCCAACAGTACCTAGATCAGTTCGTGGTGGTTTTTATCGACGACATCTTGGTATACTCAAGGACTGAGGAGGAGCATGATGCTCATTTACGGGTGGTATTGCAGATTCTAAGGAGAAACAACTTCTGCGAAGTTCAAGAATGCGAGTTCTGGCTCAGGGAGGTGACATTCTTGGGTCATGTAGTGTCGGCTGAGGGGATTAGAGTGGACCCCCGTAAGATAGAAGCGGTTTTGGATTGGAAGCCGCCTAAGTCAGTAGCGGAGATTCGGAGTTTTCTGGGCTTGGCAGGATACTACCGAAGATTTGTAGAGGGTTTCTCGTTGATCGCAGCGCCAATGACTAAATTATTGAGAAAAGGGGTTCCATTTGTTTGGACTGAGAAGCAACAGGAGAGCTTCGATAAGTTGAAGAAGATTTTGACTGAAGCTCCGGTTCTAATTCAACCTGAGGTCGGTAAGGAATTCACAGTGTACTGCGATGCATCACATACGGGATTGAGTTGTGTACTGATGCAAGAAGGGAAGGTGGTGGCTTACGCATCCCGACAGCTGAGGCCACATGAGGTAAATTATCCTACGCACGATCTGGAGTTAGCAGCTGTAGTATTTGCCTTAAAGATATGGAGGCATTACTTGTACGGAGAAAGATCGATAGTCTATACGGACCATAAGAGTCTGAAGTACCTTCCACTCGTAAAGACTTGAATCGAGATGTAACGATGGATTGAGCTCTTTGAAAGACTACGATTGCTCAATTGAGTATCATCCGCAAGGCTAACGCTAGAAGCGGACGCGTTGAGCCGTAAGGTTGTTTGGTTTGAGAGCGTTATTTGCTCACTTGAGTTTGTATGACGATGGGAATATTACAGCGAGCTGCGAGTTAAGCCTACTTGGGTTGAGCGGATCGAGAGAAACAATTCTTCGGATGAGGTTCTAAGTCGCAGAGGACACAAGTGCAGAGTGATGGTTTGAAGGGTTACAACTTGTCCAAGATGATGGGGTGTCTTTGTGTTTTCGAGGGAAGGCTTATATGCCGAGAGATTTCGAGTTAAGACAAAAGATTCTTCAGGATGCACATAGCAGCCCCTACGCTATGCATCCTGGAGGTAGCAAAATGTATAGGGACCTCAGAGAATAGTTCTGGTGGCCGGGTCTGAAAAAGGAGGTGACCGAGTTTGTGGGTAGGTGTCTGACTTGTCAGCAGGTCAAGGCTGAGCATCAGTTGCCATCTGGGTTGCTTGACCAAAGTCAGATTCCTCAGTGGAAGTGGGAAAGGATAACTATGGATTTCGTCGGTGGGTTACCGCTACACCGAGCAAGAAGGATTCATCTGGTAATTGTGGATCGATCGACTAAATCACTCACTTTATTCCGTGAGGGTGGATTACTCACCGCAGAGGTTGGCAAAGTCGTATGTGTCGAGATAGTGAGATCGCACGGGTGCCAATATCGATCATCTCGGATAGGGATCCAGAGATTCACGCCAAGGTTCGAAGGCGTTGCATCGTGCTCGGGTACACGGTTAGAATTCAAAGACAAGATTTCATCCAGATCGACGGGCGATCGAAAGGGTTATACTGATCTTGGAGGATATGCTACGAGGTGTGTTTTGGACTTGAGGGTAGCCGGGAGGAGTATCTACCGTTAGTTGAATTAACCTACAACAACGACTACCAAGCGAGCATCAAGATGGCACCTTATGAGGCGCTAGACGGTAGGAAGTGTCGTTCACCTACTTGTTGGACGGAGTTAAGAGAACGCCGCTTATTGGGACCAGAGTTGGTTCTTTGAGACCAAGACAAGGTTAAGTTGATTGAGCTCGATTGAAGGAAGCTTGGACCGCGAAGTCCTATGCCGATCTTAAACGGAGAGATATTGAATTTACTGTGGGAGATCGGGTTTTCCTGAAGGTCTCACCGTGGAAGAAAGTGTTAAAGTTCGGGAGGAAAGGCAAGCTAAGTTCGAGGTTTATTGGGCCATATAAGGTACTGAGACGAGTGGGACCAGTTGCATATCAGATCGAGTTGCCAGCTGAGCTAAGTCAGATTCACGACGTGTTCCACGTTTCGATGCTTCGGCGATATCGTTCAGATCCATCACACGTGGTGACAGTGGAAGAAATTGAGGTAAACCCAGATATGACCATGGAAGAAGAGCCTGTACAGATTTTAGATCGGGATGTAAAGGTTCTGCGTAAGAAGTCTGTGCCCTTGGTTAAGGTTCTTTGGCGGAATCATGGCGTGGAAGAAGCGACGTGGGAACCCGAGGATACGATGAGACAATGATAGATTCGCAACTTTTCCGACTGTAATTTTGGGGTCGAAATTTTTTTGGGGTAGAACTGTAATATCCCGGGTTAAGGGCTATTTTATTTTTGGCATTGTTTGCATGTCTGTGGTGTGCTATGTTGTGGTTTGTGTAGTTTCGGGGCTTAGTTGTAGGCTAGAAGTGTGCCTGACTAGGTGGTAAAATTTTTTGTTTTGGGCTTTAGGGGATAGGAGCTGAAGGTGCTGGGGTTTGTAATTAATTTAAGTGAATTTTTAACACAAATGAGAAGCTAGCAAAGGTGGCAAGCAAGGCGCCACTAGGAGCATGTAGTTGGCGTCAAAGGCAAAGGGGAGAGACCCTGAGTTCAAGTCGTAGAGTTCCCCATTTTGGCTCCCATTTTGGACGGCATGGTGGAAGAGGTAGAAGGCAATTCGAATTCTTCTTTGCACTTAGTCTTCACATTCAAAAGAGGGGATCCATGGAGCAATTCTTAGATAGCAAGCACTAGCTTATTGATGACATTCTCTCCTGCCGGCCAAAAGGAGTGGAGACAAGATAATAAAAATGATAAGCTCGATCCGCCTTCACTTACACAATTTATTGAGTTAGACCTAACCTAAGATGGACTCAGAGGCCAATAGTTAGGATTAACTATTGTAACACTAACTGTACCATCTCAGCATGGCAGCTTTATTGTCACAATATATTGTCTAGGCCGGCAACAATTGCTCCATATTGGTACTTCTACAAATATGTTCCTGAGCCACTCTACTTCTCTTCAAGCAGAGGTATACGATAGCACCAGACGCGCCCCTGACGCCTTTCTTTCTCCTATTGCAACTGCTGTTGATACTTCTACGCTAAGGTCACTAAGCAATCACTTAGTGGAAAAGGAAGAGATCGAGCGATGACAACCGTGAGGTGGGCTTGGAAGCAGCCATCCTTTGAAGAAAGCGTAATAGCTCACCGGTCAGCTCCATGGCACCAAAATGTATCAGGCTCAAGTGATTCACCGGCTAGACCTTGAAAGTCGCTTTCAAGTTGGAGAGTGAAAGTAGGAGGGAGACTTGGTAAACTCATTTGAATTGAGTGGTGTGGAGTGTTGTGGGGATTATGGCTGAATTTTGGGGTGTTTGAAGTGGGGAGTGGGCGGCTTGGTGTGGTGTTGGAGGTGCCGAAATGCATTTTTCCATTTGGTGCATATTCGGTCATTGGGTGAAAAGCAAAAGTCCCATTTTGGTTTTGTTAGCGAATTTTTTTCCAAGGTATTTCTCTCATCTTTTTGCACTTCTTGAAACTGAAAACACCAAATCCCTATAGTAGCCGAAACTTCATTTGTTTCTTCCATTTTCCTTCTTAAAAACCGAAAGTCCAAGTTGCATATACCGAATTTGCCTTCTTTTTTTTGGTATTCTCAATAGTCGAATGTTCTCTCCTCTTTCACCTCTTTTTCTTCTTGAAGCCTTGTAAGTCAAACATCATTCTTCTATTTTTCCTCATTTTCGTTCCTTTTCCCATTTCCGTTATTGGCGGATTATCAACCCTATCCTCTTGCATTTCGATTTCCCTTTTCTTTCTCTCGATCAATTTTGGGTTTGGTATAAAACACCTTGGCCGAACCTTTGGTTCTTCTTTTAGTGCAAGTCTTGGCGAATCTCTTGTTGTTCTCTCCTAGTGTGGTTGATCGATTGGTGGTTGGTGTTGGGGTAAGTTCTTGGCGAATGGCCATTTCTCACTTCTCTAAGTCTTGTGTTGTTTCGGTTTGATAAGGGCCTATGATGGTTGTAGATTGAAATGGGTTAATCATTTGTTTAATCTTTTCAGATAGGTTTTTGGATATTGAAGTAATCAAGAGGAGTCTTCCAACTCTTTTAACCGATTGATAAGTGGTGGTAAGAGGAGTATTTTGTTAGTCCATTCTTTTAGTCTCGTTGAAGCAAGTCTCGATGGATTAATGGCTTTTCTTTTTAGGTGGAGGCCATTTGTAAAAGAGGAACCTTTGTGGTTCAAGTTTGGTAGAAAGCCAAACGCTTGCAAGGTAAGGGCTATTTGATAAACCCTTTTGGTTTAATGCTTGTGGCTGAATGATATGTGCGCTAACCCTTTGGTTGGTCGATTTTAGGATCAAAGTTGTCAAGGTGGTCGAGGGTCTTAGACCGGTTCTTAGTATTAAAACCTCCGCTAATTCAGGTGTGTAATCCAATACACTATCTTAACTTAGTAATGTAATAACCTGTTGTGTAAATGAAACAGTGTGATTGACTGATTTGGTACCCATTGAGGTATGGATATGGATTCGGGTAAGTCTGTTCTGATATGAGCTATGTGATATGATATTATGATTATGGGTGCATGTTCATTGAGATGCCATATTAAGCATGTGAGTATGATAGCATGATTGCACGATTTTGCATCTAGTATGATATGTGATTGGGTGATATGAGAGGAGGGGGAAATTTGATATCCGTGTCTTTGGGACACTGTGTCTTTGGGACACCAGAGGTTTGGCACCTCCAGTGGTTTGGTACCACGTGTTTTGTGACTTTGGGTCACCAGAGGTTTGGCACCTCAGCGTCTCGTCCCAATGGCTTAGTACCACAGTGGGTTGGCCCCACAGTTGATTAAACGGGATTGACGCTAGTGATTTGGTATCACACGATGGGTTGGCCCCATCATCGGATTTGTGACTACGGTCACCAGTGATTTGGTATCACATTGTGTCTTTGGGACACCAGAGGTTTGGCACCTCATTGCGACTCGTCCCTGTGGTTTGGCACCACCGTGGGTTGGCCCCACTTATGAGATATGGGATCGTCGCTAGTGATTTGGTATCACACGATGGGTTGGCCCCATCATTGGATTATTTGTGACTTCGGGTCACCAGTGGTTTGGTACCACAAGATGGATATCGTGACTTTGGGTCACCGTGGGTTTGGCACCACCAAAGGTTTGGTACCACACGGGGTAGAAAAGGCGATATGGTTGGTTAGGAACGGGTGCATTATTTGCATTATTCTGTTATGATATATGTGTTGGCATGTTATACCGGGAGAGGGATTTATGCACTGAGTCTTGCGACTCACTCTCTCCTTTGACTTTTCAGGTGACACTTAGACGCGGACATGGAGCCGGGATGGACTCGAGGTGCTCATGCCATACTGAAATAAAGATTTGCTCGGACTTCTTTTATAAAACTTGGTACATTAGCTGGTTTATTTCTATTTTGTTATATTTGGGTTTGTAAATGGCCTCTTAAATTATGTTTTTGGTATGTTATGTTTAAGTAGATTCTCAATATGCTTTAACAAACTAATTGAGTGAAATGTGCTAAAACTTGGAAAGACAACGTTTTCAAAATTTCAAAGACGATGTTTTAAACTATACCATCGGGTATCATACTATAACTTGGGATAAAGTGAACTCAAAAGGTTTTCTAACTTAAATATGATTTTCTACTAAGTCATAAATGTTTTAGTAACAATGAGAAATAATTTAAGCTTCAGAACGAAATAAACTAGTTTTTCTTACACACCGGATAAATATTCAAAACTTTCTGGGTTTTCAAATACATCATCAGATTTTCAATCAAAACCTACTTGAGTTATCCTCAAAATACAAAATTTCGCTAAGTGTTTTCACCAAACTTCTAGACTTCAACTTAAAACCATCCAAAACCTTTTCCCTGTAGCATACCAGATTCGGTCGTGGTGTATTGACCGGGTTTGGGGTGTTACAGTTACCATCAATTAGACCATCATCGGTGGGCTGTGTGCGTTACCACCTGATGTATTAGAAATCAATGGGCTGTGTGCGATACCACCCCATTAGAGATTTGATCGTGGGCTAAGAGTGAGACCAATGAGAGATTAGTGGTGTGAACGACTTATTTAGATGGTTGACTTATGGTTTCATGTGATTAAATGGTGACCAGTGCAGGAATGAATGCTATCCAGTGCGAGCAGTTGGCTGGTAACAGAGTAAGAGTGTGGTAAAATATTGAATGAGTAAGTTTCAACAATGGTTGAGTAAGTAACCATGAGCTCATGAGAAAAGTTTATTATAATAACTTGTAGTTATGGATATTCAATGAATATCAGAGTTTGTCAGTTTATGAAGATGAACCTACTAAGCGTTATTACTTACTCCTCTTCTTTTCTCATCTCTTATAGGTTTCTTTAGCTAGCTCGAGTTGGAGATCACCGGAGATGTTTTCACACTATCGTGCAGATCCTTGGTATGAGGTATTAAGTCCTATTGAATCATGGCATGTATAGGGCTAGAACTTAAGGTTGGTTAAGTTGTGGTTAAATGTGCTTAATTGTGTTGGCCTAAGAGGATTCATAGTTTAAACGTGTATTGCCATTGATGATGGCTTGAGTTGTTGTAATTGTATGGGAGGAAAACCTTATTTTCATGAATCAAATGTATAAATTCATGTGTTTTAGTTGATGATTTGAGATTTTATTGGATTAGTATATGTATGTATGCTTTGAGAGTGGTAAGTAGGCTTGGTAAATAGCCTCTAAGTTCCCACACGGCTAGACACACGGGTGTATGTCTAGGCCATGCGTACCCTACACCTTATTATTATTAGAAAGAATAGACCACGGGTGAATCCCACGACTGTGTACATGTCCCGTGTATGAGACACGATTTGAGCATGGGCGTATGCCCAAGCTGTGTGGACCAAGTCAGTAGCTCCTCATCGGGGTGCCTTAGAGATACACGGGCGTACCCCTGAACTAACACGGACGTGTGATTTGGCGGTGGAGCATTTGGCAGAATGCTCGAGTTTTAAGCACAGTTTAGGGACATGGGCGTGTGTGTCTACTCACGGGCATGTTTCAACATGCATGGGCGTGTGAACCCAAAATAAGAGAGAAAAATTTAAGAATAGAAAAAGCTCCGTGATAGTCTCGAGAGTCCTTGGGAATATGGGTGAGACTTTATAAGTCAAAAATAAAGTTGTAAATGTGGCTTAAGTGAGTAGTCACAATAAGCCTAAGCGGCGTCGTGAGGTTTTAGTATGGTAACGCCTCAGGCCTGGTTCCGGCGTAGAACCCAGGTAAGAGGTGTTACATTTAGTGGTATCAGAGCTATGATTTAGTCGATTCTAGGACTAAGCTAGTGAGAGTAAGAGTCTAGCTATACATGCCATATGAGGACCATGATAGTGTGATGTCTCCCAACTCTAACAAAATTATTTTATTAAGACAGGAATGATTCCAACCAAGCTAATTTCAGTAAGTTTGTACGATTTTCAAGTTTCATGAACATTTTGTTGAACTGCGTGTGATGTTGCTATATGCACATTATTTCTATGAAAATGTTCAATGATCTGATAAACAAAGAAATCAATGAGATTAAGTATGAGTAAGTTTGTATGATTTCTAAGCTTTTTTATTACTATCATTGAATTGCTTAGTATAATATACATTGCTATTTTGTAATGCCTATCATCTCTGCGAACAAAGAGATTAAACATGAGCAAGCCCCGATTGAATATGAATTCCCTAGGATACCCGATATGCCACACAAGATATCATGTAAGTCCAAGGTATGCTTGACATTGATCAAGATACCATGTAAGTCCAAGGCAAGCTTGGCATTGATCAAGATATCATGTAAGTCTAAGGCAAGCTTGGCATTAATCAAGATATCATATAAGTCCAATGCAAGCTTGGCATTGAGTAAGTTATCAAGGGCAAGACTTCATGTAAGTCCATGTCAAGACATGGCCTTGAAACCAAGATGAGATATTCCATGTAAGACCATATCTAGGATATGGCTTCCGCATAGAGTTATGTGGAACGAGATTCAGTATCCTTGGTTATTCATAGTAAATTCATCGGGCGAAAGAGTAAAGCTTAAATGAGATAACAAGAAAGTTTGTAGTAAAGTTGATATTATGTCATGCTAGTTAAGGCTGACTAACAAGTATAATTCATGTTATGAATGATGATGCTGAGATTATGTTTATTATAGTAAAGCATACTGATCTATGTGATCAAGTGTTACAGGTACCTTGTTTACCATACAAGCATGAGGCTAGTAAGTGTCATGATACATGTGAAAAGTAGTAAGAGTAAGTAAGCACTTGCGATTTGTGATGCCATTGTATATGTACAAAAAAAACTGAAAAGTTTGATTTAGTAGGATGCAGGATATGAGTACAGTCGTTCAACGATGAAAAGATGAATAAGACCATGGTTGGACCGTGGTAATGTGTGCTAGTGTATGACCATGTCTGGGATATGGCATCGACCACATTCTGAGGGTCAGTGTAAGACCATGTCTGGGACATGGCATCGACCGTATTATGAGTGCCAGTATAAGACAGTGTTTGGAACATGGCATCGGCATTAAGACAAGAGTTGGTGTAAGACCATATCTGGGATATGGCATTGGCATTGACATGAGTTCCATATAAGACAATATCAGGGATATGGCATTGGCACTGACATGAGATTTCGTGTAAGATCGTAGCGAGGCTATGACATTATGATGACATGTAAAGTAATAGCTGGGCTATGAGGAATACATACAAGTAAGACCATAGATAAACTATGGCAATCAAGTAAACAACGTACTCAAACCCGTAAGACATTCTTTAAATTGATAAGCATTGATAAGAGAAATTAGAGTTTAATGTGAGTACTCGAGTAAATAGTAATGTAGAACTTGAGTAATTGAAGATGCTATTCTAATGTATTTGTGATAGAAACAATTGCAGCGTGATAAATATGAAAACTCACTTGAGATAAGTTATATGACTACGAGTATTTTTTATTAATGATGAATAGTAAATCATATGCATGTAGTCATGAGAGTCAAGTTAAGAGGATCTGTGACCTTACCCTCCTTACCACCGCTGAATTATGATGAGATGTTATGAGAGTCAAATTGAGTAAGTTTGTATGTGATTAATGCAATATTCATGTTAGCATTTTGAAAATGCTTTGTATCACATTGATACATGATACTCTACTAGGTAGAGTAATTGTTGTCGAACATAAGGCTGGAGTCCTAGGGGATTACAAAAAAAAGGGGGGCTATCATTGAGATATGAAATAGATAAAGTCCCGTATAAGACCATGTTCGAGGCATGGCCTCGGTACCAAGTTATGATTCTGTACAAGACCATATCAAGAAAATGGCTTTGAAAATGTATATGAGGATCGTATAAGACCATATTTGGAATAAGGCATCGATACTTGATATAGAAGCTTAAATAAGACCTTATCCGAGGTATGGCATTGGCATTTAAGGGTGACTCCATATAAGACCACCTCGGGGATGTGGCATTAGTTTCGTACTTGCATGAATGATGATGAATATGCGTCTTTGATTATCCCTGGTGATTAATGGGACACATAGATGAGTCTAGAGGTAGAAATGAAAATTTTACTAAAGCCATGTAAATGGGTAGAAATATGCATTTGTGAACGAGTCATGAAGAGAGGAGTACAATGTGTGGTACAGTAGGTGCTTAATAAAGGTAATTGTAAGAAATTAAGTCCGAATGCTTTAACGATTGTATTTATTATACAATGTTATGAACAAGAGAAAGTTAGCCTAGGCTATTGACTCAAGTGAGTAGGAAGCCTGAAGTGCATGTTTATCGAGATCTTCTCAAATTGATATTCCTTTGTCTCCCCGTAACCTTACTCAGGTAATTTGGGGAGGAAGTCCGTGATGATTCTAGTATAAGAAATGAAATCACAAGTTCCACGTTATATGATGGGTTTTTTTAAGTACGCTAAATAGAGTCAGTAAATTAGATCGAGATGTCTTTAATGTTGTAAGACATGAAGCTAGTAAAAGTTTTAGATTAGCACAACAAAAGAAACTCAGATTAGAGTGTGCTAGGAAGTGTTTACTGTGTGGAGAAAAGAGTAGATTATTGTATTGAGATATGATTCAAGTTCTGTGTATGTTCACGCATGAGTCAGTAAAGAGAATAATTTCTGTGTGTTCGTGAGTAGGAAGCATATTACAGGGATATGCTCGTCGAAACATTTAAACCGCGATGGTTGAGTCAAAAGCTATAGAATGAATTATTGATTTAAAATTCTAGTACTGCGTCAGTCAATATTTAGAAAGATAGTTGCCAGATTGGTAATCCCGAGATGATCCCTTTCATATTTGTATGAGAATTAGATATGTTGTGATGATCTATGGGAAAATTGATGAGTAGTTTCTGAAATTTTCTTGAGTAAGAATATCTCATGATACTGAGATAGTGAAGACGACTTGAGCTATTACCATAGTGGGCATAGTTATTGTAATACTTCACAAATGGTAGTCATAGTACAGGTTTTTAAAGGAAAGCTCCATGTTGAGCAGTGTGAGTTAGCTAGTCAGAGATATCATACTTCAGTGAGATTAATGTCAAGAGTGAGTTTCCTTTTTAGAACAGAAGAGTTCAGGAGTAAAATGGTAAATGGTATTTTAAATAAGCTCTGAATGAGTTTATTTGAGATAATAAAATCCAGATTAGATAAGATTTCCGTTGTGGATGCTTCCTCGAGATAGATTTTGAATGATGATGAATATAGAATTTATACAGAAGCTCCGGTATGAGATTTAGTAGCAACATAATTACTAATACGATCATAAGGAAGTACAGTTATGTTCATGATTGTTTTGACATTAGAATACATTTCACGATGTGATTTGATTGGTGGTCAGAAGTAGTTAACCACTAAAGGTTGATTTTTTTAAAAAAATCGTACAAGTCAAGAGTGTTAAAGTCGGGGATTGCTTTAATGAGAAAGTGAGATAAAATCTTATAGATTTCAAATTTGGTTTGACCAAATTTTCTCGAGAAGGGGGATGACATTTGAGTTGTAGTAAATTGACTTATAAGGATCCGAATAATCATCTGGATTTGTGAAGAGTTCTAAATTAGTGGATTACTAGATATAGCATATACTCGGAGGAAGAATAACCTAGGTCTCAAGTTATATTTCGACCTTGCATATCACAGCTTAAGAATAATTGGCAAGAGAAACTTGAGGGTTAGTAGATTTGCAGTTGTGGAGAGTAGATGGAAACGTTTTAAGAATGTTGGTAGTAACTCCTCCTAATAAGATTTCCGGGACGAAAATCCCTAAGGGAGAGAATTGTAACAACCCGATTTAGAGGCTAGATGGAACAGTGATCTCAAAATCGCTAATTCAATGATTGAGAAAATTATTTTCATGTTATTTTATTTGTGATAACATGTTTATAAGGATGTGCGAAAATTTTGGTGCCTTAATTTTAGCAATTTCTAGCTAAATGGTGAAAAAGGACTAAATCGTATAAAGTGTAAAAGTTCCATTCTATAGGCTAAATGTACCAAATAGCCATGAAATATTAATTGGAGGTCTTTAAAGTTCAATTAGGCCAATAATAAAGGGTTGGCTGGCCATGTACACAAAAGCTTTTCATTTTGGTCAAAAGTTGGTGGGTTAAGTTGATATTTTATAATAAAATAAAGAAAGGAAAAGATACCATCTTTTTCTCTCTTTCTTCTCCACCGAAAGTTGCAGCAAACAAGGGGTGTTTGAAGCTCAAAATTTCAGCAACTCATTTTCTCCTCAAGTAAGTGATTTTGATGGTATCTCTTGAAGAAATTTGTACTTTTATGATCCCTAAGGCTTGAGCTTTCTAGAGAGGGGACTATTTTGCATTATGGTAGAAAGTTTAGAGAGTTGCCATGAGAGATTTTAAGTTGTCGGCTGAGTTTTTATGGAAGAAAATGAATGTTAGGATCATGATAAACAACTTTTGTGAAAGATGTTGTTATGAAAACACCTAAATGGAACTAAAATGCAAAAGTTGTAATTTGTTCATTCAGGCATGAAATAGTTGGAATTGTGGATAGTTATAGGATTATTAAATGTTCAGCTAGGCTTTTTTTTTACAAGAAAATGTGATAAAAATTTGTTTACGAGCCTAGGGGCAAAATCATAATTTTGCCAAAGTGTAGGGTAAAATAGTCATTTTTTCCTAGAGTGTAGATTACGATATATTATGATTTATAAGTGATTAAATCAGTAAATTTCATTGTTCTAGATCAAAGAAAATGAGTTTCGAGCCTAGAACGGATGAAAAGAGAAATGTGGGCAAATAGTCCTTTTCGGCTATTTCGACAACGAGGTAAGTTCATGTACGATTGTTGCGACTATGTATGAGATAATTTAATATTCCAATGTTGTATGGAAAGTAGATTTACACTGTGAATGTATCAAACATCCTTGATGAGATGTCAAGAGAATTGAATTTAAGAGTAAAGGAAAATATATATAGAATGATATGATGATGGCTAAAGTCTCGAGTAATACCATATTGGAATATGGTATTGGTGTAGGAGCTCGTATAATATCATGACAAGGACATGTCATCGATAAGTTAATATGTGAAAGACCCTATTGGGGGTATGATGTTGATGAGAATTATGTGTATGAGACTTCAAGAGAGTTATTTAACAATTTGAATGTAGGTGGTTGTACCATGAGAAGTACAAGCTAGTGTTAGAACTGAATTGAGATGAATTCAATATATGATGAACCCCTAGTGGGATATGTGTTATTAATGTACCTTAGTTGCATGAGATAGATTTATTGTTGTATTGCGTGAATGCGAATGAGTACCATAGAAAGTCAAGTAAGAATGATAGTAAGTGAGGATGTTCATGGATGAACATTTGAATTTGTGAATGTATAGTAACGGTGAGATTGTGCAAATGCACCTCATTGATGGTTGTTGATGGGCTATGTGTGTTACCATCAACTATACCATTATCAATGGGCTGTGTGCGTTACCACCTGATATATTAGAAATCGATGGGCTGTGTGCGATACCACCCCATTAGAGATTCGATCGTGGGCTAAGAGCGAAACCACAGAGAGATTAGTGGTGTGAGTGACTTATTTAGATGGTTTATGTGTGGTTTCATGTGATTAAATGGTGATCAGTGTAGGAATGAATGCTATCCAGTATGAGCAGTTGGCTAGTAACAGAGTAAGAGTGTGGTAAAATATTGAATGAGTAAGTTTCAACAATGGTTGAGTAAGTAACCATGGGCTCATGAGAAAAGCTTATTATAATAACTTGTAGTCATGGATATTCAATGAATATCAATGTTTGTCAGTTTATGCAGATGAACTTACTAAGCATTATTGCTTACTCCTCTTCTTTTCTCATCTTTTATAGGTTGCTTTAGCTAGCTCGGGTTGGAGATTGCCGGAGATATTTTCACACTATCGTACAGATCCTTGGTATGAAGTATTAAGTCCTAATGAGTCATGGCATGTATAGGGCTAGAATTTATGGTTGGTTAAGTTGTGGTTAAATGTGCTTAATTGTGTTGGCCTAAGAGGATTCATAGTTTAAACGAATATGGCCATTGATGATGGCTTGAGTTGTTGTAATTGTATGGGAGGAAAACCTTATTTTCGTGAATCAAATGTATAAATTCATGTGTTTTAGTTGATGATTTGAGATTTTATTGGATTAGTATAGGTATGTATGCTTTGAGAGTGGTAAGTAGGCTTGGTAAATAGCCTCTAGGTAGCCCTACTGCCTGACACACAGGCGTGTGTCTATGCTGCTCGATACTCGCACACCTTATTATTATTAGAAAGAATAGACCACGGGTGAATCCCACAGCCGTGTACATGAGCCGTGTATGACACACGGTTTGAGCATGGGCGTGTGCCCAAGCCGTGTGGACCAAGTCAGTAGCTCCCCACGGGCTTTGGACACGGGTGCGTTAAAGATACACGGGCGTGCCCCTGAACTAACACGACGTGGGCCTTGGCCGTGGAGCATTTGGCAGAATGCTCGAGTTTTAAGCACTGTTTGGGGACATCGCCGTGTGTGTCTACACACGGGCGTGTTTCAACATGCACAGGCGTGTGAACCCAGAGTAAAAGAGAAAAATTTAAGAATAGATTAAGCTCTGTGATAGTCTCGAGAGTCCTCAGGTATATTGGTGAGACTTCGTAAGTCGAAAACGAAGTTGTAAAGGTGGTTTAAGTGAGTAGTCACAATAAGCCTAAGTGGGGTCATGAGGTTTTAGTACGGTAACGCCTCGAGCCTGGTTCCGGCGTAGAACCCATGCAAGGAGTGTTATAATCCGGGCTGCGTCTCATTGCTCACTTATCCTCGTGATGCTCATTAGCTTCTTCAAGAACGTCGGGGCGTGACAGTTTTCGAATAATCTTTTCCGATTTGAATCTTCGGGCAACGACACAAAGTCTTGTACTATCAATCTTTTCTCGTTGTGTTTACTTGGACTATATTTGGACGCACATATTATAACCCACTTTATCAAAAGATCCATTTTCCTATGACAAGCTCTTCTATTTAGCAATCAAATATGAATCAACACCTCCTTTCTATGATGATGCAATGCAATGAAATGCAATTCAATGCAATCATAAACAAAACAAAACACGTTAGCACAAGAAAAATAAATAACAAAATAGATTACCTAAATGGGTTACCACTAGGGTTTGGCACGGCTCTACTTAAGGTAAGATCTTAAGGCTCACTATATACGGTTTGGTTCTAAAGAGAGGTACTTGAACCAGCAGATTCCTCGATCCTCACCCATTATAGGCTCATACGGACCGAGTTCAGTTTAGGGAAATACATTTCCCTATGGCTGCACGAAGATTAAAATCTCACTAAGACATAGGTATGGATGTATCCCAAAAGCTATCCACTATCCTGCACGGATGTGAAAACCTCACGAAGGAGTAACTTCTCACTCCTACTTAAAGTGGTGAAACTAAAATGGTCCCTATGCAATATGATACAGACTCAAAACACAATAATTATGAAATAACAATACGAACAAATGCAATAATAGGATCATAATTTTTCAAATCATATTTTCAATTTTCGACAACAAGACAGGAAATAATCAATTTTACGGCACGAAAATAAAACAAGAGTCGCCATCGATCTTTGTTAGGTGTGATCGAATCACCTTTGTTTTAATAAAACATTTTGGTTTACTAAAATGACATTTTTAGTCTACGAATTTCGAGAAAATAGGTTCGGGAGTTGGTTACGTGTGAAGAATGATTAGCACCCTCATCATGCCCAAAATTGATACCAAATTGATTAATTAGTGTCTTAATGTCGAAAGTTGAAAATCGAGAATGAATTTAAAATACGATCTCTTTTAAAAATATTTGAATTTCCTCGATTTGGTTAAGATTCTCTCGCTCCGAAAGAAAAAAATATCACATCCAGCACGTTAGGACACAAAAATTTAAATCCTCGAATCCAAGATCATCTCATGATTCCCGAGACTCATGCATTGAAAATATCAAAAGGAAATTCGATTATTTGGCCAAGCAAAAAATCGAAACCCAACACATTAGGGCATGATTTCTCAGATTTCCAAACACAGAATATTGTCTTATTTTCAAAGGTTTTCAAATAGGTAATTTTAAAACTGGCTAAAAATACTTAGTTTGAAATTGGATGAAAGTCAAGTGAAATCATAATGCAAGAATACAGAATAAAGGCATAACAAATAATATGAAATAAGGATACATAACAATATCACTTTTACAAAAAATGGATAATGATCATAGGGAGTTATAGGGAGTCTAAATTAAGGTGCACATTACACCACATGAATATTAACATTAACAATTGAAAGATAACAAATTAAAAGCTAAACAAATAACAAGAAGTAATGAATCTTAAACAAGAAGGAATTTGAAATCGAATGAATCTTAAACAAGAAGGAATTTGAAATCACAATGTACAATCAATAAAAAATAATTTAAAGCCAAGTACAAGAGTTTAACACAAAAAATATTAAGTAAATAATTATATACATAGATTTTGAAATGAATATGTTATATACAAAATGTTATATGATACAATTTGAAACAAACTTTATAAATAATGAAAATCTAATGAAGATTATTTATATGATATATAACAACGCTGCAAAGTATTTAAAATCCATATAAAATTCCAAAACAAATAATGTATATACAATAAAATGTTAATGATTTAAAAGAATATAAGTAACAAAAATTATAATATACAAAATAATGAATAAATGCATAGAAATGATTTAAAGTATAATACCAAAATATATATACATATATGAATAGTAAAATCTATATGATGTAAAAGTAATAATATACAAAATAGATTAAAACATAATAGATTAGTTTAAAGATAATAGTATATAAAATAAAAGTACATGAAAGTATTTATAAAATATTCAAAATAATAATAATGAATTATAAGAGTATTTAAATTAAATATTATGCAACCTTTTAAAACACAAAATGTATAAAAGAGAATTTAAAATAAACAAATTATAAAATAAAAATCTAAAAATGTATACTAATGAAAGTAAAAATAACATACTAAAATAATATAAAATTAGCGTAATAGTTCAAAGTAATATATTAAAACAATTTCTATAAACGAAGTATAAATAAATTTTAAAGGAACAACATATATATGAACTGAAATTTTAAAAAGAACTCAATTGAAATAAAGATGAAATTGAAAGGATAAATAAATAAAATTACTACAATAACACTGAGGATCAAAATGCAATGTGCACAAACAAACCGGGACCAAACACGGAATTATTCCAAGCCTCTAAGCGCAGCGTTTAAGTTCGGACCAAATTGAAATAGTGCATAAAATTTGGGAAAAATTTAAATTTTAAAAATTGAAATCAACTACATTAAATGGGGGCACAACATAGGAGGACCAAACGCTAATTTACCCATTCGAGGTAAAACGCGATCCCCTCGCTATATTGGTCGGTCGCACGGTTCCCCAAAACACGCTGCTTTTGGCACTGGGAACCCCATGAAACAGCTGCTTCGATTCGGCAAATTTAAGCCCCAAATTTTATTTTTCTTTCCATTTGCAGACCCGCCTCTTTCAAAAATAAAAAAGAAGGCTTAATCCTCTCCCCTCCCCTTTCGTGCCCAACGATTGGGCTTTCTCGGCCAATCGTCACATCGCCACCACCTCTGGTGGCCACGATACGTGGAGACGGGCTTTCAGCCCCGTTCGAGGCCCTCATTTCGGCCGAGCCTTGATGCCCTAAAAACCTGAGAGAAGAACCACCCCTTTTTTGGGGTTTCAGTTCGGCTTTGACGACGGAGGGGAAGCTTCAACGACATGCCCCGGGGTTCAGGTAAGATCTCGTTACTCCTTTTGATTTTTTGTTTGTATAAGTTTTTTATTTTTTAAATCACCAACAAAAAAAATAAACCAAAAAAGTAGTAAATAAATATAAAACGGAAGGAAACAAGATCCACCTTTGAAGTTTCTGTTCTTTTCATTTATTTGTGAGTGTTCGCCCCGAAAAAAGCTAGCTTTACAATGGTTTCGCTTCGGTTTTTATAACCGTTTTTTATAGATTCGCTTTTGTTTTCTTCTATTTTGTTTTTCTGTTATTGTTGTCATTTTCTTTTCGTCGTTGCTTGCATGTAGTCTCTGTTTCTTGTGTGTTTTCTTTGATTTGCAGGCAGTCAGAGGGGTGCAAGGTGGTGGCAAAGGCGCATGGTGGCTGCTAGTGAAGGATCGGCGACGCACAGCTCTTAAGGCTAGGGTTTAATTTCATTGCTTTTTTTCGTAGTGGGCTAGGGCTGGGCTGGGATTTGGGTTGTATATTTTTGTTTGTAATTGGATATTTTTTGGACTGTTTAATTTTTAGGCTTATTTTAGGTTTTTTAATTGTTTTTGGATTGGGCCAAAATTGGCTACTATAGATATGCTTGAAGGTTGTCATTGAGGTATGGTTTGGTATGGAAATAGATAGTGAGTATTGAGTAGATATATTTTTAATTTGGTAAGTTTGGATGTGGTTGGTATATGGCCCAGTTTACTAAGGTTTACTGATGATAATTATCGAATTGTCAAATTGGTATATTTGAGTATAATTGGTATGTGAACATTGTGGTAAATGTTGGTATAGAATTAGTTTCAATGGTTGGTTTGTTTATGGATAAACTTAGCAAATTTTTAATCAAGTTTGATTGTCATGATTGAGGTGCCTTTTAGGCATATTGGTTGTATGGTTAATTATTATGATTGTAACACCCCTTACCCGTATTCAATGCCGAAACAGGGCTTGAGGCATTACCAAACTTATAACACAAGCATTCACACAATTCAAAGTTATAAAATTTGTGTCCAAATTAAAACCATCCATATTCAATCATAAAGTCCCTTATACGAGCCTACGAGGCCCAAAACATGTATTGGGAGTGGTTTTGGACTAAACTGAGAAGATTAAAAAATTTTACAAAACTTAGAAAATTTTTGGTAGATGCAGGGCTCACACGCCCGTGTGGTACAAGGGACACGCCCGTGCTTCAGACCGTATTCAAATTAGGGTGCTCTCTAACTTGTGCCACATGGTCGTGCGTCCCCGTGTGCTAGGCCGTGTAGCACACACAGCTGAGATACATGCCCATGTTTCTGCCCGTGTGCTCAATTCTAGACAATTCTGTTTTGCAACAATTAAGGTGCAGGGGACACACGGCCGAAACACATGCCCGTGGGGTAGATCGTGTGCCACACACATCATATACTCACGCTCGTGTGTCTGCCCGTGTGGACAAAAACAAGGTTATTTACCAAGCCATTTTGCCACCGTCACTTGCACACATCAACAGAACATCACATGGCACATGTAACACCCCAAACCAGGTCTATGCTTTAAGACGAGATTTGGTTTGTCACACAGATCGAACATCCTTTTAATCTTTCTACTGATTTAGGTGAAACCGTTCTACAAAACCTCTTGAAAGTGAAGTTTAGTAAAACCAAGAAAAATGATTTAAAATCGATGAATTTAAGAAACATTAGTTGAAATCTTATCATTTAGCATTTAATTGTCAAAAACCTTAAAGTAGTATTTTTAAAAAGTTCAAAAGAATTTGAAAACAAGAATAGTTAAAGAATCTCATATGTTTTAAAAACCAAAGTATTTTAAGGAAACATTATAGGATTAACATAATCCCATATTAAATATCTAAAACAAAATTTAAATCCATCCACACATAAAAATCCATGAAATATTAATAAAGCCTTATTACATCATACCCAAAATAGTAATTAAAAGAATTCACTTAATTAAAAGTTCATAGTTTATAAAACCCATGTTCAAGTATGGCCTCCACGAAGTCATCCTCGGCCCAAGCCTCCACAATTGCCATTACGAAATGGATAATTAAACGGAGTGAGTTACTCGTAACTCGATGTATAACTCACTTACCATATCCATCGGGCCGATCATCAAGTCATTATTTTTGGGCTTGAGCCCATCAACGGATTTAGCAATATAATAAATGAAATGCATGTAAAATGAAATTTCCCAACCAAACCTAATTTCCATCCGCTACACACCACCGTACCAACCAACACACCTGTGGGGATCAAGTCAACCCACCCGCCAACACACCAATCATAGGCATAAAGCCATTTTTAATAATGTTGTGGTGCACCACCGAACTAGATTGTGACAAAGTCACCGAACTAGAGGCATAATCCATTAAAATATTTGTGGCAAAGCCACCGAACTAGATTTTGGCAACAGGCCTTTCTTCTCTTCATCATTTATCCCAACCCATGCAATCATGTATGCATAATAATCTATATTCATATGATAATTTAACAAAAAACCCATAATACATGTGAGTCTATATTTCAAGTTTTTATTATGACCCATAATACAAAATAACATTTAGCCCATTTAGCAATCTAGCAACTTTGGCACATATATCGATCTAGCAGACCTTTGGCCCATTTAACGATCTAGTAGATTTTCGGCCCAATTAACAATCTAGCAGATTTTAGGCCCAATTATCAATATAGTAGATTTTTGGCCCATTTAACGATCTAATAGATTTTCGGCCCGTTTAACGATCTACCAAATTTTTGATCCATTTAACGATCTAGCATATTTTCGGCCCAAATACACATGAGGCATAAAACTTACTATTTACCAATTAACTCATTGAGGGCTTTTTGTAAATTTCACAACTTTAACAGTTTTCATGTATTTACACAAAAGTATTAATTATTACGCATTTTCTGATTTTGTCATCTTTACGATTTTTCCCAATACTTATGGTATAGTATCTAACTCGTGTAACACCCCAAACCCGGCCCAAACACTACTACTGGATCTGGTTTGTCACTAAGAAAATTTTTAGTAAAACAAATCGTGTTGGCAAAAGGCCCAAATAAGAATTACATAAAATGTGCCTTAATAAGCAAAAGCCCAAAACTAGATTACATGTCCTTGAAAAAAATTAAAACAAGAATAAATGATAAAGGCCCATAATAAAACTAAAATGTAAACTAATGGCCCATGGCCTTATTACAATGTAGTTTAAATCCATCATATAAAATACTAAAAAAAAAACTAATATGGGGACTTGTCGCCGGATCCACTTTCCTTTGCATGGCCACCTTGCGCTTCACTTCGGCCCGGTCCGATGTACTAATCGTCACCTGAAAGGTTAGTTTAAAGGGGGGTGAGTCGCGAGACTCAGTGTGCAACCCTCATGCACCACTAGATTTGGGCCTCATAAAATATAACAACAATTTCATTTACATAATTAACAAGTAATATGCATAGCCCACCCCAATTGCCTAGGTTTCCATCCGCTACACGCCCCCGTACCAGCCAACACACCATTGGGAATTTCTACAATCAACCCACATCACTACTCTCCAAGATGGCACTCATGTCATCATCAACATATATTGGTCAAGCCCTTATAACATATAATGGCAAGCTCAGATAATAGATTCACGGATTAGCCGCCATGATAATTCACGGTAAAAATCATTACTCACATACATGTATATATAACTTCCTCCTTTCATCACCCAACCCATGCAATATGCACAATAATTTAAAACATGTACGATAGTTTACTTGTAACATATAGTCAGATTATTTACTAACCTGAGGGTCTGTCGTTTAAATCTGAGATTTCGGCATTTTATGTAACATGTAAATCTTAGGAACACATATACATATATATGTTTATTATTAATCAGATCTAGACGGTGGGCAAGTATTACACACCGATTTGCGTACTAAGGCTTTTGCTATATCTACATTACTATCACTTGAAACAACTACTATTGGCCCACGATCTAACTTTGATTTTGGCCCACACCCGCTAATAATCTCGCACTACCAAATAGATCGCTTCTTGAATTTGGGCGACGGTTTTACAGATCCAACCTTCTCTGCTTGACTGTTAGTTGAGCCCATAACAATCCCTTAATCACTAAACCAAATAACGATGAGATCTAACTCATTAGTTAAATGTAACCTTTAAAATGAACACTTACCTAGTTAGCCGAATCCCGAATATCTTTTAGAAATTGTCACCACCAACCTTCCTACATTTTGCCATCAACCAAATATCAAACCAATCGTTACACACATTCAACCTAACCCCACATAGTATTCGGCCAAAGCACAGAAAATCATCGAAGGCCATTCGGCCACACTTACCACTTCTTACCTTCAATTTTTCCACCAAATTGACTTTAATGGGAAAGTTTCGGCTTCAAGGGTAAAGAGTATAATCGACAAGGCCTTGGAAATAATGATTTAGATTAGGAGTTTGATAAAAATAAAGGAATCACAGAAAAGGAGAAATCCTAAAACTCACCGGATTACTAAGGAGTATACGGCTTACAGTGCACCTTCGGGAAAACATAAATCTCCCTTGTAGATTCGGCAATAGAGAAAGATGTTATGCACTAAGAGCATTCGGCTTTCAGAAGGGATCTAGGAGAAAAGGGAAGAGCTAAAGAGTTTTCGATTTTGACAAGAAACAGAGGTACAAAAGAGAGAATTTTCGGTTGAGGAGAATAGATGAGAAAGTGAGAAAAACCAAATGAAAAAGATGATATCTGGCCTCCCAATTTCGGCATATCATACCCATACACAGAGTTGGAGTTTCTGCCAACTCTTTCCCTCTTGATAGCCTTCATCTCACCTGATAACCTCAATTCTTATCTTACCCTTTTGAAGAGCCCTCACTAAAGCCAACTCATCCCTCCTTGTTTATCATCTTTTATCACCTAAATAAAAGAAATAAAGCTCCTTAATTAGTAGCCTAATGCCGTCCATCCCCTTTCCCATTTAAGTGCCAAATTTGACCCATCTCCTAAGGCCTAATCGGCCACACAAGGGCCCAAATTCCTCCCCCCTTATGGCGCCACCTTATGCCCACTTAATGCACTTTAATTCTTTGGGCCACAAGCCCAGCTTGTCACTTAATTAACCATCTTCTTAAATTATAAGCTAACACCATTTATTAGCCACCTAACCTAAATTTTTAAAGTCCAATATTTTACTTTAAATTATCCAGAGCACTAACTTTAACCCTAATCCAAATATTTAAGGATGTTACAGTTCTACCTCCTTAAAATAAATTTCGGCCTCGAGATTTACCTGGTTAGAAAAGATGGGGATACTGCTGGCGTATAACATCCTCTGGCTCCCACGTCGCCTCTTCTGCGCCGTGATTCTACCACAAAACTTTAACCAATGGAATAGACTTCCTTCTCAATACTTTCACATCTCGATCCAGAATTTGTACTGGTTCCTCCTCAAAGGACAAGTCCGGCCTTATTTCTATCTCTTCTACCGGCACTACGTGCGATGGGTTAGATCGATAACGTCTCAGCATCGAGACATGGAACACGTCATGTATCTACTCTAACTCCGAAGGCAACTCCAACTGATAAGCCACTGGGCCCGCACGTTCTGTTACCCAGTAAGGCCCAATAAATCGTGGACTTAACTTCCCCTTTCGACCAAGCCTCATTTCCTTCTTCCACGGAGATACCTTCAAGAAGACTTGATCACCTATCGCGAATTCCACCTCCTTCCACTTTAGATCCGCATAAGACTTCTATCGATCCGACGCTTCCTTTAGCCAAACCCATATTAACTTCACTTTTTCCCCAGTTTCCAAAACTAATTCTGGACCTAACACCTTACGTTCACCCAACTCCGTCCAACATATCGGAGTATGACATCTCCTTCCATATAACACTTCATAAGGTGCCATCTGAATGCTAGCTTGATAACTATTATTATACCCAAATTCTGCCAAGGGCAAATACTCTTCCTAACTGCCCCTAAAGTCGATGATGTAACTCCTTAGCATATCTTCCAAGATTTGAATTACCCTCTCGAACTGACCATCAGTCTGTGGGTGAAAAGCGGTACTAAAGTCTAACCTTGTTCCTATTGCTTGATGAAGAGCCTTCCAAAATCGTGACGTGAACCTAGGGTCCCTATCTGATATGATCGACATTGGCACACCATGCAATCTTACAACCTCAGCTACATACAATTTAGCCAGCTTTTGTAAAGAAAAGTCCACCAGAACCGGCATGAAGTGAGCAGACTTTGTCAGCCGGTCAACAATCACCCAAATTGAATTCTTCTTAGTGGGTGTAAGGGGTAACCCACTAACAAAATCCATCGTGATTCTCTCCCATTTCCATTGGGGAATCTTCATCGGCTGCAATAATCTCGATGGCACTTGGTGTCCAGCTTTGACCTGCTGACACGTCAAACATTTTCCTACGACTTCTATTACCTCTTTCTTCAGACCTGGCCACCAAAATTGCTCTCATAAATCATGATACATATTGACTCCTCCAGGATGCATAGCATAGGGGCTACTATGCGATTCTCGAAGAATCCTCTGTCTTAGCTCATCATCCTTAGGCATGCAAATCTTCCCACGATAACACAAAACTCCATCCTTGTTCAGACTATAGTCCTCCATTTCACCATTCCTCACTTGCAGTAGTCAAGCACTCAAGTATTTATCTCCTAACTGCTTATCCTTAACCTAACTTACCCATGTTAACTTTACTTGCAACCCAGCCAGCAAACTTCCATCGTCGAATAAACTCAAATGAGCAAACATGGCTCTTAACTCCGATACTACCTTGCGGCTTAACGCATCTGCTACCACATTCACCTTTCTAGGGTGATATTCGATCGAACAATCATAATCCTTCAAGAGCTCGATCCACCTACGTTGTTTCAAATTCAGCTCCTTCTGGGTAAGGAGGTACTTCAAACTTTTATGGTCGGTGTAAATTATCGACTTTTTCCTGTATAAGTAGTGCCTCCAAATCTTTAAGGCAAACAGTACCGCCGTCAACTCCAAGTCATGCGTAGGGTAGTTCAACTCATGCGGTCTCAACTGTCGAGACGAATACGCCACTACTTTTCCTTCTTGCATCAGTACACACCCTAAACCCGTGTGCGACGCATTATAGTAGATGATAAATTCCTTTCCTGCCTCAGCTGAATTAATACTGGCGCTTCCGTTAGTATTCTCTTCAACTTCTCAAAACTCTCTTGCTGTTTGTCGGTCCATACGAATAATACTCCCTTCCTCAACAACATAGTGAGAGGAGCCGCTATTAGAGAAAACCCTTCAACGAACCTTCGGTAATACCCTGCCAAACCTAGGAAACTCCCAACCTCCGCCACAGACTTTGGTGGTTTCCAATCAAATATAGCCTCTATCTTTCGAGGGTCTACCCTGATTCCTCTGCCGAAACCACATGTCCTAAGAAAGTCACTTCCTTCAGCCAGAACTCACACTTACTAAACTTTGCAAACAACTGCTTCTCCCTTCGAGTTTGCAACACCATGCAAAGATGTTCGTCATGCTCCTCTTCGACTTAGAGTAAACCAGGATATCTTTGATGAACACCACCACGAACCGATCAAGATATGGCTAAAACACCCGGTTCATCATATCCATAAAGGCTACTAGTGCGTTCGTCAACCCAAACGGCATTACCAAGAACTCATAATGCCCGTACTGAGTTTGAAACGTCGTCTTATGAATGTCGCCTTCTTTAACTTTTATTTGATAGTATCCAAACCTTAAGTTAATCTTAGAAAAGACTGATGCTCCTTTGAGCTGATCAAATAGGTCATCGATCCTCGGTAATGGGTACTTGTTTTTTATCGTCAACTTGTTTAATTGATGATAGTCCACGCACATACACATGGATCCGTCCTTCTTCTTCACAAATAAGACCGGCGCTCCCCATAGAGACACACTCGATCGAATGAACCCACGATCCAATAGTTCTTAAATCTGAGCATTGAGCTCCACCAATCTATATGGAGTAATAGATACTGGAGCTGTACCCGGAAGTAGGTCTATTCTAAATTCCACCTCGCGATCCGGGGGTAATCCTGGTAATTCCTCCAAAAAAACATTCGCAAACTCCTTGACTGTTCGGACCTCATTAACAGTCACCTCCTTAGCATCCAACGCACTAATAAAAGCCAGATATGCACTACATCCCTTCCGAATCATCTTAATAGCTTTTAAGAATGATATCACGTTGGACAAGTAATTCCTCCTTTCTTCTAACACAACCACTTCCCCATCTTCCGGGGTACCCAACATCATACGCTTGTTCTCACAATCCAATTTGGCACGATGCTTTGTTAACCAATCCATTCCCAAGATGAGGTCAAACTCTCCAAATGGTAATTCCATCAAGTCTGTCGGGAACACTACCCCTTGAGTCTTTAAAGGTACTTCCCTAAACAGCTTGTCCACTACCCTAGATTGTCCTAGGGGACTAACCACGGTCATTTTCCTAGTGGTTATCTCATAATCTATACTTAGAGTCTCAAATACTGAGCATGCAACATAGGAGTGGGTTGATCCAATATCAATTAAAGCAAGAAAAGGGTTATCAGCGATAAGAAACATACAGGTTATAACATTCGGTGCGTCACCGTCCTCCCTTCGGCAAGCTGCATAAACTAAACCTGGCTGCCTTGCATCCATATTACCTGTACCTCTGCCGGATGCTCCACGACCCCAACCGGGTCTATTTCTTCCTCTAGCTGCACCTCTACCCCTTGGTCCAGGATGATCACCCCTCCTAGTCTGATCAGAACCTCGACCCGTTGGCTACCCATGATCCACCTGAGGACAGTTCCTCATCAAATGTTCTGTGGACCCACACCTAAAGTATCCACCAATTTTGACTCTGCACTCGCCATCATGGGTTCTCCCATATATAGAACATGCTTGACTCTGGCCCGATGGAATACGAGCTGGCCCATCAATCCTAGGCCTCTTTTGAAAATTTTCAGTTGCTCTAGAGGGTCCAAAACTCCTCTTACTCCTGCACCGATCCTTATCCTTCTCTTTTTTCTCCACCTGTTTCACTTCTTCAGCTATGTTAACTTTATCTACTAGAACTTAAAAATTCTCTCTCGTTGCGGCACGATCTAAACCCTTAGCTCATTTCTTAGCCCATCCTCGAATCGAACGCATCATTCATACTCCGTTGTTACCATTCCTCGAGCGTAATGACTCAAGCGTAGAGACTCAGCCTCATACTCAGCCACTGACTTACTCCCCTGCACCAAATTCAGGAATGCTTTCCTTTGAGCATTTATATAACTAGCCCTAACGTGCTTTCCCTGGAATGACTCTTTAAAGAAATCCCAATCAATCAGGTCCGCGGCCATACCCTCTTTCACCATGAGCCACCATTGGTAGGCCTCGTCTCGAAGAAGTGACACGACCTCTTCAGCTTCTCCTCTACCGTGAAGTCTAGGTCATAGATTATACGTTCCACTGCCTCCAACCAATATTTAGCGGAACTTGGGGATACGCTAGAGACTCCCCTAAATACTTCGACTCCATTGCTCCTCAACCTTTCAGGCATAGATTTTCAGGCTCCTCTGCCCATACCAACCTCGGCCACTCTTTCCAAAACCCTCAGTACGGCCTGAGACACCACGTCCTCTCCTCCTGTCTGGTCTTGAAATTCCACCTCAGCAACTGGTGGAACCGGTATCTCACTTCTGAACCCATGACCCGGTCCTACGGGGTTCTGACACGGTCATCCTACCTCTATCGTGTCCACATGACGGACGTCCTCGACCTTTTGTACTCATTCTTCTAGTTCGCGTTTATCTGATTTAAAAATTTTATGAGTCATTAATTGTTTCCACTAATTATCCCCGAACAGTCTTATGAAACATAGTTTAAAAGTGATTCTTTCAAATTCGAACCTATCTATAGTTTTCAGTCCTCCTATTCTAGGAATTATGCACACACAATGTTCATACAAGTAACATTTATTACCTAAGGGAATTTTCGTCATTTCGCTACCCAGGGGTATTTTTGTAATTTTATCCTACAGGGGTATTTTCGTAATTTTCCAAAATAAAGTTTCGGGTGATTTGGCGAAATAAGGGTATTTTTGTAATTTTCCAACTCGGGGGTATTTTGGTAATTTTACAAATCTGAGGGTATTTCGATAATTTATAAAATTTGGGGTTATTTCAGTAATTTTGAAAATCCTGGGTATTTTGGTCATTTGCAAATTAAGGGTGTTTTGGTCATTTACAACTCTGGGTAATTTGGTAATTTTACAATTCAAGGATATTTTGATGTTGTTGTCGTTTTTGTTTTTGTTTTCTATGGAAAGATTCTGTTGACTTTGTAAATCGGGGTATATTCACAAATCATAGGTATTTTTTTTCAAAGTAGGGATATTCTAAATTTTTTTTCGTGAGAGAAAACAAGTGGCTGGTCCCTTTTGGGTTTTAATTGTAGTTTTGGCCTGTCAACACGTACTCGTAACTAGGGTGAATAGTCACTATGCACCAGGTAGGATTCTAGTGGAAAGGAGGTGAGTCACTAGGACTGCTTAAGTACCAAGCTTTCCCTGAATCCACTCCTAAACATGCATATGCCTATTGCCACACCCTGTCATGGCTAAAGTGAACAATCACTATGCACCAAGTAAGATTCCTGCGAAGAGGAGGTAAGTCACTCAGACTGCTTAAATACCAAGCTCTTCCGAATCTACTCCTAGACATGCATATGGTTGTTACCACACTTTAGTCTTGTGACTTGTTTACAGGTTTTGTTTAATGAAGTTAAGTCTTATGGATTTTTAAGAGTTGTTTGTCTAAGCCTAAAGTCCATCAAGTTCTAACCTAAATAGTCTACGTCCCATAAGCCCATTAAGCCCACATTTATATCACACAATGGTTTAGGGTACTTACCTGGCGAACTTAGCCGGAGACGCAGGTGCCATGCTGAACTAATAAACCTTTGCTAATAAAAATCCATGTTTAAAAAAAAAAAAACCCATTTTTTTAGAAAATCTTTTGGCCCCAAAATCTCAAAGTAGAGTTTTGAACCGGGCTCTGATACCAATTTGTAACACCCCAAACTCAGCCCAAACACTACTACCGGATCTGGTTTGACACTAATAAAATTTTTAGTAAAACAAATCGTGTTGACAAAAAGCCCAAATAAGAATTACAAAAAATGTGCCTTAATAAGCAAAATCCCAAAACTAGATTACATATCCTTGGAAAAAATTAAAACAAGAATAAATGATAAAGGCCCATAATAAAACTAAAATGTAAACTAATGGCCCATGTCCTTATTACAATGTAGTTTAAATCCATCATATAAAATACTAAAAAAAAAACTAATATGGGGACTTGTCGTCGGATCCACCTTCCTTTGCATGGCCACCTTGCGCTTCACTCCGGCCCGATCCGATGCACTAATCGTCACCTGAAAGGTTAGTTTAAAGGGGGGTGAGTCGCGAGACTCAGTGTGCAACCCTCATGCACCACTAGATTTCGGCCTCATAAAATATAACAACAATTTCATTTACATAATTAACAAGTAATATGCAAAGCCCAACCCAATTGCCTAGGTTTCCATCCGCTACACGTCACCGTACCAACCAACACACCATTGGGGATTTCTACAATCAACCCATGCCGCTACTCTCAAGATGGCAGTCATGCTACTCATCAACATATATTGGCCGAAGCCCTTATAACATATAATGGCCAAAGCCATATAATAGTTCACGGCATTAGTCACATAATAATTCACGGTAAAAACCGTTACTCATATACATGTACATATAACTTCTTCCTTTCATCACCCAACCCATGCAATATGCACAATAATTTAAAACATGTACAATAGTTTACTTGTAACATATAGTCAGATTATTTACTAACCTGAGGGTCCGTCGTTTAAATCCGAGATTTTGGCTTTTTATGTAACATCTAAATCTTATGAACACATATACATATATATGTTTATTATTAACCAGATCTAGACGGTGGGCAAGTATTACACACCTGATTTGCGTACTAAGGCTTTTGCTATATCTACGTTACTATCACTTGAAACAACTACTATTGGCCCACGATCTGACTTTGATTTTGGCCCACACCCCGTTGGCCAATCTCGCACTACGTAAATAGATTGCTTCTTGAATTTGGGTGACAGTTTTACAGATCCAACCTTCTCTGCTTGACTGTTAGTTGAGTCCATAACAATCCCTTAATCACTAAACCAAATAACGATGAGATTTACCTCAGTAGTTAAATGTAACCTTTAAAATGAACACTTACCTAGTTAGCCAAATCCCGAATATCTTTTAGAAATTGTCACCACCAACCTTCCTACATTCGGCCTTCAACCAAATATCAAACCAATCATTACACACATTCAACCTAACCCCACATAGTATTCGGCCAAAGCACAGAAAATCATCGAAGGCCATTCGGCCACACTTACCACTTCTTACCTTCGATTTTTCCACCAAATTGACTTTAATGGGAAAGTTTCGGCTTCAAGGGTAAAGAGTATAATCGACAAGGCCTTGGAAATAATGATTTAGATTAGGAGTTTGATAAAAATAAAGGAATCACAGAAAAGGAGAAATCTCGAAACTCACTGGATTACTAAGGAGTATACGGCTTATAGTGCACCTTCGGGAAAACAGAAATCGCCTTGTGGATTCGGCTATAGAGAAAGATGATATGCACTAAGAGCATTCGGCTTTCAGCAGGGATCTAGGAGAAAAGAAAAAGCTAGAGAGTTTTCGGTTTTGACAAGAAGCAGAGGTACAAAAGAGAAAGAATTTTCGGTTGAGGAGAATAGATGAGAAAGTGAGAAAAACCAAATGAAAAAGATGATATCTGGCCTCCCAATTTCAGCATATCATACCCATACATAGAGTTGGAGTTTCTTCCAACTCTTTCCCTTTGATAGCCTTCATCTCACCTGATAACCTCAGTCCTGATCTTACCCTTTTGAAGAGCCCTCACTAAAGCCAACTCATCCCTCCTTGTTTATCATCTTTTATCACCTAAATAAAAGAAATAAAGCTCCTTAATTAGTAGCCTAATGCCGTCCATCCCCTTCCCATTTAAGTGCCGAATTTGACCCATCTCCTAAGGCCCAATCGTCCACACAAGGGCCCAAATTCCTCCCCCTTATGGCGCCACCTTATGCCCACTTAATGTACTTTAATTCTTTGGGCCACAAGCCCAGCTTGTCACTTAATTAACCATCTTCTTCAATTATAAGCTAACACCATTTATTAGCCACCTAACCTAAATTTATAAAGCCCAATATTTCACTTTAAATTATCCAGAGCACTAACTTTAACCCTAATCCAAATATTTAATCACAAAGTCAGCCCAACCTTTACAATCTCAATTTAACATACTAGACTATCATATAAATGTGTCGGCCCACTTTAAGGATGTTACAACCCGAGATAAGTGTGAAGTTACACACCTGGTTACTGTGAGAACTAGACTTTCCCGCTCGTCAACACCTAAACGCAACACGATAAATTAGAACACTATTATTTATTTACAATTCGTATCTTAAAAATAACAATCTAGATTTTTACCCTCATAATTTCGAACCACTTCTATTTGCGATTTCTCCCCGATTGTTGGTTTGTTACCCGATGAAAATCCACGAACAAACAAAGGTTTGGGAGTACGAATGACTTCAAATAACTGGTTCTCCTTGGATGAAGGTCCACAACCCGGTGGAAATTCTCGAATTCCCAAAATAGTCCTTCGCTTAAACTTAGGGGGAATAGCGGAACCACCCTTCTTCCAAACACTATTTACTGCCTTTTTTGTCCCTATCTTGATTGTCTCTATTGACAAAAGATCATTAGTCCGACTAATAAATTATCAAAATTTTGACTAATGGCTTTAAAGTGAGATTAACTTACCACAAATATCCTCGTTCCACAATATGAGAATCGAGCGATAACGTCCCCTAAAACGAAATCGATTAATAAACCATTTATATCCATATGTCGAGTAATATGAAAATCATTAATAATCCCTTACCTTAACACCTTAATTCGATTCCAACAATTTACAACATTTACAAACACTTGAGTTTCGGCCCTCCACTATCACACTATTGTCCAAGGCTTGAAAGATGAAAAAGAAAAGATTGAAAAGAATACTTATGTATAAGAGAAGATTCGGCTATGAATAAAAAAAAAAAAAAAAAAATTATTCGGCAATGGAGTAATCTAACATTCGGCCATAAGAGAAAACAATGAAGGAAATATGGTTGAAAAGAAAATAAAAGATGAAAGGAAGAGATGATGTTGATTCGATTTTCAAGAGGGAAAAGAGAAAGAAAAGAGATGAATTTTAGGAGCAATATGCATTCGGCATTGGTGAGAAAAAAGAAAAGAAAAGAAAAGGTCCTTGATGGCTATGTGATTTCGGTCACAAAGAGAAGAAAAAAAAAATGGAGAGGAAGAGCAACTAAATCCGAAATGGTAAAAAAAAATGGCAAAAAGAAAATTGCTTACTCAAAGTTTTTGGCATATTCGGCTAGGGAGAAAATGGATGGAGAGAAAGTGTTTTCCAAAAGCAAAAATGACCAAAATCAAAACAAAATTACCTTTAGCACAAGATACATTCAGCTAAGAGAGAAAATAAATTAAAGGAGAATAATTGTTTTTGGGAAAAGATGGATGACCAAAAAAGGAGTATCACAACTACACAACCTTACCAAGCTTACCTCAAAATTTCGGCCACCCCCTATCCCCATAAACTGACCAAGTTCAAGTCAAAGTTGGCTACACCAACTTTCCAAAACATCCTCCTTGATAAGTGCCTTGTGTTCCCCCTCCATGCCTTAATCAAATGATTCCCTTCCCTAAGTTAACATTTGCCTTTTTCCCATGGTCTTCTTGCCATAAAAATTTAATCCAACTCATCCTAATCCTTATCCATGACCGACACATGCTAGGAAAAAGCAAAAATAAAAGCTTTCAAATTGCATGCTAGGAGATTCGAACCTCTCCCCTCAAGTCCAACTTATAGCGCCATCACCACTTTACTACTAGCTCATCTTATGCCATCTTTTATCACATAATTAAATTATCTTCAAGGTCACCTGAATAAAGTACTCTTTAGTAAAATTTTATTCTAATTCCAAGTAATCCCGAGCCGTCTCAAGACTATATTAAGCACATAATAAAATCATACTCGAACTAACACCAAAGACTAGTAACATATTGATACTCAAATTTTAGGATGTTACAATTCTACCCCCTAAAAAAAATTTCGTCCTCAAAATTTACCTATTTAGAAGAGGTGAGGATATTGTTGCCGAATTGCATCCTCAGGCTCCCACGTAGCTTCCTCCACTCTGTGATTACGCCATAAAACCTTAACCAACGGTACGGTGTTTTTTCTTAGCACCTTAACATGGAAACATGGAAAACAATATGAATTTGACTCAACTCCAAAGGTAATTCAATCGATAGGCCACTGGACCAACACGCTTCATCACACGATATGGTCCAATGAACCTAGGGCTCAACTTGCCCTTCCTTCCAAATTTGAAAATCTTTTTCCAAGGTGAGACCTTCAAAAAGACCTGATCCCCGTCACAAACTCAATATCCTTACGCTTCAGATCTGCATACGACTTTTATCTATTTGAAGCTTCCTTTAACCATGCTCGAATAATTTTTACCTTTTCTTCAGTCTCAGATATCAATTCAGGACCCAATATCTGCCGTTCACCCAATTTAGTCCAACAAGTAGGAGCACGACACCTACGACCATACAATGCCTCGTAGGGTGCCATCTGAATGCTAGACTGATACCTATTGTTATACGCAAACTCTGCCAACGGTAGAAAATCCTCCCAACTACCTATGAAGTCAATTACACAGCCCCTTAACATGTCTTCCAATATTTGAATTACTCTTTCCGACTAACCATCTGACTGAGGATGAAAATCCGTACTGAAGTTTAACTTTGTTCCCAAAGCTCCATGCAGAGCTTTCCAAAACTGTGATGTAAACCTAGGATCCCTGTCTGATATAATAGACACTGGTACCCCATGTAACCTTAGGATTTCAGATACATACAGCTTAGCAAACTTCTGTAATGAGTAATCCGTACGAACTGGAAGAAAATGAGTAGTCTTCATCAATCGATCAACTACTACCCAAACGGAATTTTTCTTAGTAGGTGTTAAAGGCAACCCACTAACAAAATCCATTGTTATCCGCTCCCATTTCCAAAGAGGAATCTTTACCGGTTGTAATAAGCCTGACAGCAAATGATGCTCTGCCTTCACTTGTTGACAAGTCAAACATTTTCCTACAAACTCAAAAATCTCATGCTTCAACCCTGACCACCAATATCGTTCACGGAGATCTCGATACATCTTATTTCCTCCGGATGCATAGCATAAGGGCTACTATGCGCCTCTCGTATAATCATTTGTCTCAAATCTGAGACCTTAGGCATACAAACTCTCCCATGAAAACACAGCACTCCATCCGTGTTTATACCAAAATCCCCTATTTCACCACTTTCAACTTGCTGAATTAAGGGTCCCAATTTTTCATCTGATTTTTACTTTTCCTTGATTTGATCTAACCACAGAGGCTTTACCTGAAGTTCCGTTAACAGACTACCATCCTCATACAAACTTAGATGAGCAAACATTGCTCTCAAATCAGATACCACCATACGACTTAACACGTCTGCTACCACGTTAGCCTTTCCAAGATGATACTCGATTGAGAAATCATAATCCTTTAACAACTCCACCCATCTTCTTTGTCTCAAGTTTAACTCCTTTTGAGTAAGAAGATACTTAAGACTCTTGTGATCCGTAAAGATGATAGACTTCTCACCGTAAAGATAATGCCTCCAAATCTTTAAAGTAAACACTATCGCAACTAACTCCATGTCATGAGTAGGGTAGTTTACTTCGTGCGGTCTCAACTGACGAGAACCATAAGCCACCACTTTTCCATTTTGCATCAGCACACAACCTAAACCCGTGTGTGACGCATCACAATAAACTGTAAATTCTTTTCCAGCCTCAAGTTGAATCAGTACTGGTGCGTCCGTCAAAATGTTCTTCAATTTCTCAAAATTCTCTTACTATTTATCAGTCCTTACGTACAGTACTCCCTTTCGCAATAGCTTAGTTAGGGGTGCAATAATCAGCGAAAACCCCTCAACAAAGTGTCTATAATAATCGGCTAAACCCAAGAAACTCCGAATCTCAGCTACTAACGTCGGTGGTTTCAATCCAGTACAGCTTCAACCTTCCGAGGATCCACCCCTATTCCTTCAGCTGATAGTACATAACCCAAGAAAGTCACTTCCCTTAACCAAAATTCACATTTACTGAATTTGGCATAAAGTTGCTTATCTCAAAGTAACTGCAATACTATACGCAAATGTGAGTCATGTTCCACTTCATTCCTCGAATATACCAAAATGTCATCTATGAACACTACCACAAATCGGTCTAAATATGGTTGAAAGACCCGGTTCATCATGTCCATAAGTGCAGCTGGTGCATTGGCCAACCCAAACGGCATCACTAAAAACTCATAATGTCCATAACGAGTTCGAAATGCTGTCTTATGAATATCTGCTTCTTTCACCTTGAGTTGGTGATAACCCGATCTCAAATGAATCTTGGAGAAAACTAAAGCTCCTTTCAATTTATCAAATAGGTCATCAATTCTCGGCAAAGGATACCTATTCTTGATCGTCAATTTATTCAACTGCCTGTAGTCAATGCACATACGCATCGACCCATCCTTTTTCTTAACGAACAAAATCGGTGCTCCCTACGGAGACACACTCGGTCAAATAAATCCCCGATCCAACAATTCTTAAATTTGATCTTTAAGCTCCGCCAACTCCTTCGGTGCCATTCTATAATAAGCAATGGACACTGGAGCCGTTCTGGGCAAAAGCTCAATACCAAATTCTACTTCCCGATCTGGAGGTATACTAGGAAGTTCTTCGGGAAATACATCTGGAAATTCCTTCACCACTTTCACATCTTCCACTGATAATTCTTTGGCATCCAAAGAACAAATAAAAGCTAGGAATGCTCCATTACCTTTCTATACCAACTTTTCTACCTTTAATGCAGATACCACATTTGCTAAGTAATTCCTTCGTTCGCCTATCATTACTACTTCTTTATCATCCGAAGTCCTTATGACATCCGCTTTTCAGCACAATCCAATTGCGCCCGGTGCTTAACCAACCAATCCATGCCCAGAATGAGATCGAACTCGCCGGAAGGCAATTCTATCAAATTTACCAAAAATATTTCTCTTTGGATTTCTAAGGGCACATCTCTAAATAGTTTATTTACAATTACCAACTGTCCTAAAGGACTAGTTACTGTCATCTCACTATCAGTAATTTCAGATTCTAGATTCAAGTTTCCAGATATGGCACTAGCAACATACGAGTGGGTAGAACCAATATCTATCAAAGCTGTAACAGGTACATCATAGATGAAGAATGTACCAGTTATCACATCAGGTGCATTGCCATCCTCGCGGCGTCTAACTGCATAGACCAATCCTGGCTGTCTTGCATCTACGTTACCTCTATAGAACCATTGCCTCGACCTGGCGCACCTTGACCACGTCCAGCCCCATTACCACCACGACTCGGTCCACGGCCTCTAGGTGGCTGCTGAGTACCTCTGGCCGGTTGTACATCAGGATTACAAGCTTCCTGAGTCGTATCCATCCATCGAGGGCAATTCTTATATTGATGTTCCATTGAACCACATTTATAACAAGCACCAGTTTTCCTCCAGCACTCTCCAGAATGTCGTTTCCCACATTCAACACAGTCTCGACTCTGATTAATAGCCACAAGTGCTCTACCTTGAGCTGGCTCATCATTCCGAGGCCTATTCTGAAACCTTTTTGAAGAATTCAAATACTTTATATCTCTCTTGCCTCTGACTCTCTCCCAATTCTAACGTTCTGAGCTCTTAGCCTCTTCGGTTATCTTGGCTTTCTCCACAAGTGTGGAAAAAGTTCTAACTTATTGTAGAGCTATCAAAACCCATAACTCATCATTCAGCCCATCCTCAAAGTGTACACAGCGCTCATGATCTGTTGGCACTATTGTCCGAGCATAGCGACTCAAGCATAAAAACTCAGCCTCATATGCTGCCACCGTCTTATTTCCTTGAATCAGTTTTAGAAATTCATTTCTCCGAGCATCCACATAACTTGTTCCTACATATTTCCCTTGAAAGGCAGCTTTGAAGAATTCCCAAGTAACAAATGCAGCTTCAGTGCCTCCTCGGACAGTAAGCCACCATTGATATGCCTCGTCCCTTAACAAAGACACTGCTCCTCTTAGTTTTTGTTCTACAATGCACTCTAGGTCATCCATAATTCACTCTACCGCCTCGAGCCAATATTCAACAACATTTGGAGCTACACCTGAGACACCTCTGAAAACCTCAGCACCACTTGATTTCAATCGCTCCGATATCGACCCACGAGTTGTTGGCCCAACTCTAGTTCCAGCGACCCTTTCAAGGACTCGCAACATTGCTCGCGTCAAAGCATTATCTTCTCTCCTATTCTCTTGTGAATCATTTTTCGATGCTGGTGATGCCGGTGCATCCATTTTTGGAATATGTCTCGATTCCTCGGACACAACTCTAGCACCTCGGCCTCTACCACGGCCATGTCTACCACGTCCGCGTCCTCTGGCGCTCATACTGACTAACTCGTTTAAATCTGATTACGAATTTTATGAATTAGAAAATTGTTTCAGTGTTTATTAAGGATATTTTATGATATTCAAGAGATAAAGTTGTTTTTCGCAAACACATCCTATAGTCTTAATCTCTACGTTTTCAACATCTAAAACAAGAAGTTCTAGAGTGTTCCTATGATCATATCATCATAATAATCATTCAGTAATGAATACTTACTTGACTTGGTGCCGGATGCTTGTGGTGCCATACTAACTTTAAAACATCAATAAAAATAATTTTAAACGGAAGTTATTTATTGAACCCAACCACAGCCGAGTTTTGAAACTAGCTCTGATACCACTAAATGTAACACCTCAAACCAGGTCTATGCGTTAAGACGAGATTTGGTTTATCACACAGATCGAACATCCTTTTAATCTTTCTAATGATTTAGGTGAAACTGTTCTACAAAACCTCTTGAAAGTGAAGTTTAGTAAAACCAAGAAAAATGATTTAAAATCGATGAATTTAAGAAACATTAGTTGAAATCTTATCATTTAGTATTTAATTGTCAAAAACCTTAAAGTAGTTTTTTTAAAAAGTTGAAAAGAATTTGAAAACAAGAATAGTTAAAGAATCTCATATGTTTTAAAAACCAAAGTATTTTAAGGAAACATTATAGGATTAACATAAGCCCATATTAAATATCTAAAACAAAATTTAAATCCATCCACACATAAAAATCCATGAAATATTAATAAATGCCTTATTACATCATACCCAAAATAGTAATTAAAAGAATTCACTTAATTAAAAGTTCATAGTTTATAAAACCCATGTTTGAAGTATGGCCTCCACGAAGTCATCCTCGGCCCGAGCCTCTGTCAATTGCCATTACTTGAGATGGATAATTAAACGGAGTGAGTTACTCAGAACTCAGTGTATAACTCACTTACCATATCCACTGGGCCTGATCATCAAGTCATTATTTTTGGGCTTGAGCCCATCAACGGATTTAGCAATATAATACATGAAATGCATGTAAAATGAAATTTCCCAGCCAAACCTAATTTCCATCCGCTACACACCACCCGTACCAACCAATACATCTGTAGGGATCAAGTCAACCCACCCCGCCAACACACCAATCATAGGCATAAAGCCATTTTTAATAATGTTGTGGTGCACCACTGAACTAGATTATGACAAAGTCACCGAACTAGAGGCATAAGCCATTAAAATATTTGTGGCAAAGCCACCGAACTAGATTTTGGCAACATGCCTTTCTTCTCTTCATCATTTATCCCAACCCATGCAATCATGTATGCATAATAATCTATATTCATATGATAATTTCACAAAAAGCCCATAATACATGTGAGTCTATATTTCAAGTTTTTATTATGGCCCATAATACAAAATAACATTTAGCCCATTTAGCAATCTAGCAACTTTGGCCCATATATCGATCTAGCAGATCTTTGGCCTATTTAACGATCTAGCAAATTTTTGGCCCAATTAACAATCTAGCAGATTTTCGGCCCAATTATCAATCTAGCATATTTTCGGCCCATTTAACAATCTAACAGATTTTCGGCCCGTTTAATGATCTAGCAAATTTTTGATCCATTTAACGATCTAGCATATTTTAGGCCCAAATACACATGAGGAATAAAATTTACTATTTACCAATTAACTCATTGAGGGCGTTTTCGTAAATTTCACAACTTTAATAGTTTTCATGTATTTACACAAAATTATTAATTATTATGCATTTTTCGATTTTGTCATCTTTACGATTTTTCCCAATACTTACGGTATAGTATCTAACCCGAGATAAGTGTGAAGTTACACACCTGGTTACTGTGATAACTAGATGTTCCCGCTTGTCAATACCTAAACGCAACACGATAAATTAGAACACTATTATTTATTTACAATTCGTATCTTAAAAATAATGATCTAGACTTTTATCCTCAAAATTTTGAACCACTTCTATTTGCGGTTTCTCCCAGATTGTTGGTTCGTTACCCGATGAAAGTCCACAAAAAAAACTAAGGTTCGAGTGTACGAACGACTTCAAACAACTGGTTCTCCTCGGATGAAGGTCCACAACCCGGTGGAAATTCTTGGATTCCCAAAATAGTCCTTCGCTTAAACTTAGGGGAATAGCGGAACCACCCCTCTTCCGAACACTATTTACTGCCCTTTTTGTCCCTATCTTAATTGTTTCCATTGACAAAAGATCATTAGTCCGGGTAATAAATTATCAAAATTTTGACTAACGGTTTTAAAAGTGAGATTAACTTACCACATATATCCTCGTTCCACAATATGACAATCGAGCGATAACGTCCCCTAAAACGACATCGATTAATAAACCATTTATATCCATATGTCGAGTAATATGAAAATCCTTAATAATCCCTTACCTTAGCACCTTAATTCGATTCCAACGATTTACGATGCTTACGAACACTTGAGTTTCGGCCCTCTACTATCACACTATTGTCCAAGGCTTGAAAGAAGAAAAAGAAAAGATTGAAAAGAATACTTATGTATAAGAGATGATTCGGCTATGAATAAACAAAGAAAAGAAAAATTATTCGGCAATGGAGTAATCTAACATTCGGCCATGAGAGAAAACAATGAAGGAAATATGTTTGAAAAGAAAATAAAAGATGAAAGGAAGAGATGATGTTGATTCAGTTTTCAAGAGGGAAAAGAGAAAGAAAAGAGATGAATTTTAGGAGCAATATGCATTCGGCATTGGTGAGAAAAAAGAAAAGAAAAGAAAAGGTCCTTGATGGCTATGTGGTTTCGGTCACAAAGAGAAGAAAAAAATTTGGAAAGGAAGAGCAACTAAATCCGAAATGGTCAAAAGAAATGGTAAAAAGAAAATAGCTTACTCAAAGTTTTTGGCATATTCGGCTAGGGAGAAAATGGATGGAGAGAAAGTGTTTTCCAAAAGCAAAAATGACCAAAATCAAAACAAAATTACCTTTAGCACATGATACATTCGGCTAAGAGAGAAAACAAATGAAAGGAGAATAACTGTTTTTGGGAAAAGATGGATGACCAAAAAGGGAGTATCACAACTACATAACCTTACCAAGCTTACCTCAAAATTTTGGCCACCCCCTATCCCCAAAAACCGACCAAGTTCAAGTCAAAGTTGGCTACACCAACTTTCCAAAACATCCTCCTTGATAAGTGCCTTGTGTTCCTCCTTCATGCCTTAATCAAACGATTCCTTTCCCTAGGTTAACACTTGCCTTTTTCCTATGGTCTTCTTGCCATAAAAATTTAATCCAACTCATCCTAACCCTTATCCATGACTGACACATGCTAGGAAAAAGCAAAAATAAAAGCTTTCAAATTGCATGCTAGGAGATTCGAACCTCTCCCCTCAAGTCCAACTTATAGCGCCATCACCACTTTACTACTAGCTCATCTTATGCCATCTTTTATCACATAATTAACTTAACTTCAAGGTCACCTGACTAAAGTACTCTTTAGTAAAATTTTATTCTAATTCCAAGTAAACCCGAGCCTTCTCATGACTATATTAAGCACATAATAAAATCATACTCGAACTAACACCAAAGACTAGCAACATATTGATACTCAAATTTTAGGATGTTACAGCACAAATTCAAGCGTATAAGAGAAAGTAAACCACCACAACCAAGTTAATAACATGTCATTCTCATGCCATTTTTTATCATGCTTAGAACATCAAACTCTCCACACCAAATCATGCAAGATTCCACATATACAAACATTTCACATTCTTGTTATAAATTATATTTCTATCATTCACTAAGTATACCATATCCATATCACCATAGGCATTAGCACATATATTTATCTATGCTTAGGTTGACAACCATGATAGCCCAAATAAACCAATCTACATGGCCAAATATCAAAACAAGCCTTTGACAATCAAGCCAACATATGAGCTACAATCACAATGACACATTTAACAAAATGCCTTAGTCCATCTACATGCCATAAACTCAAAATACTTGAATTCATCAAAACCCAAAGTGATAGCTGGATAGTACGATAGAATCTCCGACGATCTCCAACCTTAGCTAGCTTAATAATCCTAAAAGACATGGGAAAGGAAGGGATAAGCTATATAGCTTGGTAAGTCCGTATGAAAGTAATAAGCAACTTTTATCAATCATTTACCAAGTCCGATAATATAAACACAAGATAATATAAATTGATATAAAACTTACAGTTATAATTTATTCAGTCACATTGTTTGCTTTATCAATTTGCAAGCATATTTTAACATGTTTTGACATTAGCCTAATAACCGTAATCTCTCAATTATAACAAATTACCACAATCAACCAATCATTTCAAACCTCATAATAAATATGCACATTAATTACTAGTATTCACCTCTCAAGCATATACTTTAACATCTTTCAATTGTTTAAAGCTCATATCTTTTCATACTTCCATAATCATTTTAATAGGCAATTATGTCAATCTTTCTTTTTCTCATATCCGATAAATCACAATTTGCATGAATGAAACATGCTATATCATAACTCAAATTGGCCCGAAAGCCAATCACATAATCGTCAACCGAATTTATCATGAATTTCATTTATCACAAGTATTGACCAATAATCACGAGGTTCTCACAAATCATTCTTGTGGAAATCATGAACTCACAATTTCATGAAGTCAATACTTACAAAATTTACGTATATACCTGTATCAATTCGTAATACTTACATACTCTTTCTCTTCTTTGACATACCCGTTAAATTTCTCATTGAACCATTTGGAATACTAAAGGATACTTGGGGATCTCATACACACAGTGCCGTACCAATTCCATATCCCAGATATGGCCTTACGAGTAATCTTGTATCGATGTCAATAGCCCAGCTGTGGTCTTACACGAAATCCCATATCGATGCCATATCCCAGTTATGGTCTTACACGAAGTCTCATATTGATGCCATATCCCAAATCCCAGATATGGTCTTACACATAATCTCAGTAACCCTAATGTCATGACATTTATATCCTATTTATTCCTAAGGTTCAACCGGGACTTTCACTATACTAATATTTGTCGATCATTTCCGTAGTATCGTACTCAATAGCATTCAAATTTTGTTTCAATATTATAACATTTACCATAATTATATCAATTAAGCATCTATACACAGATAATTTAATGCTTATTAAACATACGAACTTACCTCGGCATCAAAACTGTAAAAAAGGTTTAAATCATCAAATACTCATTTTTCCCCCAGTTCTCACTCAGAACCTCATTTTTCTCGATCTATAATATCATATTTAACTTATTTAATCATTATACTATTCAAACCATCCCAAAATCACATTATGAAAAAATACATTTTTGCCCCTAAACTTTTAATATTTTACAATTTAGTCCCTAGGCTCGTAAAATGATTTTCATTTAATTTCTTCAAAATCCAAGCCTAGCTGAACCATTTTCATACTCATAACAGCCCACATTTCTCATTTATTCACATTTTTCTACTCATTTTATAACTTTTACGAATAAGTCCTATTATGCATTTTTACTGAAAATCATTTAGCAAAAGTCGTTTAATAAACAGCAAACATGCATTTTCCACCATCAAGCATCAAAATACATACTTTTTCAACATGGGTAAATTTTAGACTTTGGAATCTCTTCAAATTGGTGGTAGAAATAGATAGATCATGTTACAAGGATTTCAAAAACATAAAAATCATTAAAAATAAGGCTAGAACGGACTTACAATCAAGCTTGAAAGTGGCCAAACCCTAGATATGCCTTCCCCCTTGTGAATTTCGGCCATGAGAAAGAATATGGACAAAAATTGGCTTTTGATTTGGCTTTTAATTCATTTAATTACCAAATTACTAAAATGCCATTAATGAAAAACTTTAGAAACATACCTAACCATGTCCATTTTTGTCCACCAAATTAACCAATGATCTAATTACCATTTAAGGACCTCCAATTTAATATTTCATAGGAATTTGACACCTTTAACATATAGAATTCAAGTTTTGTACTTTTTGTAATTTAGTCCTTTTAACTAAATTGAGTGCCCAAACGTCAAAATTTTTGAACAAATTTTTCATGAAATCATTCCATAAAATTGTAGACCACAAAAATATAATAAAAATGAATTTTTCTTGGTCAAATTTTTGGTTCTAAAACCACTGTTCTGACTAGACCAAAAATCGGGTCGTTACAATGATGATCTATCTTCAATATGCATGTGTTAGGTACAATTTATATGCATGAAAATAGGTGCATTTGGCTTGTATAAGTGACCAAATTTTGGCAGAGGAAAATGGCTTGAAAATGTCTTTTTTTTCCACACGGACTAAGTCACGGGCGTGTGTCTCAGCCATGTGTCATTGACCCGGCCGTGTCTCCCCTATACATATTTTTAAAGGTTGCATTTCGAGAGTTACACAACCTGGCCCATAGGCGTGTGGCTTGGCCATGTGAATCAAGTCAAAGAGTTACATGGGCATAGACATGGGTTGGGACACAGCTGTCCCTACTTCAAATTCCCATACGACCAAAGATACGAGCGTATGTCTCAACCGTGTGACCCCTGTAGTATGTATTTTTCTATCTTTTTCCATGAAGTTCTAAATGTTTTTTATTTAGTCCCGAATCATTTCTAAAGTGATTCTATGGCCTCCAGGGCTCGAAAAAGGGATGTTATGCATATGTTTGAATGGAATATGATGTGTTTTATAAATGATTATAATCAAATGTTTTAAGTTAATAAAAATTCGACAACGCTCTATAACCATATTTCGGCGACAAATACAAGTTAGGAGTGTTACAAATGTTTTTTCTCTCATCAATGTTAATTTTTTACAATGCTTTTTCCCCGAATTTCTTGGATTCTTCGTATCACTAAACAAAGCACCTTCTGGTCGGTTCCTAAGTTTAGTTGCAAGTTGACCCACTTTATTTTCCAAATTCCTTAAAGTGGTGTCAATCTTCGCCATATATGCCTTCAATAGGTTCTCTAGGCTATTGGAAGGTTCAGCTTGAGTTGGTTTCTGGACTTGTTGGGTAAGTATAGGTGGCTGGGTTGATCTAGGTTGTGCATAAGTGTTATTGGGTCTAGCCTCTTGGTTACTCCAAGAAAAATTAGGGTGGTTTCACCAAGATGGGTTATAAAAATTAGATTGTAGTCACTACATTCCTCGGTTCTGGTTCTAGTTACCCATGTAATAAATAGATTCTTGGTTTGATGGGCATTCTTCAAATAAGTTTCTTTCCCCATAATAAACATAGGCTAACATAGGCTACATTTTCGAATTGATTTAGTGGCTGAACTGTAAAATTATTAAACCATTAGTAGTAAAGTTTTTACACATTAAGGATATTGAGGATACTTGAGATGCGAGTGAAGTGAGAGCGTCCACTTCATGTTCTCCAGTGACTCGTCTTCTTGACGCTGCTCAATGTTTGGCCATTGATAATTGTTGCTGACAATCCTCTCAATGATTTCATAAGCCTCATTATAAGTCTTAGAAAGGGAGAACGATTAGCAAAAGCGTCTACTATCATCCTCGTATGGACATTGAGACCATTATAGAATGTCTCTAATTGGATGCAATCTGAGATTCCATGATGAAGGCATCTTCTTAATAGTTTTTTAAACCTTTCCCACGCCTCATAAAAGGAGTCATCATCTATCTGTTAAAAGGTAATGATCTCGTTTTGCAACTTAGCATTCTAACTAAGTGGGAAATACTTCATAAGGAAACCTTCTGCTAACTCTTGCCATGTGGTAATGAAATCTGGTGGCAATGAGTTCAACCAGGCTTGAGCTCTATCCCTTAGTGAATATGGGGACAACTTTAATCGTAGTGCATCTTTGGGTACTCTAGCTAATTTGAAAGAATCGCTAACCTCCATAAAAAATCTTAGATGAAGGTGAGGATCTTTAGTGGGCATTCTATTGAATTGGCCCATTGTCTGAAGCATCTGATACATGATTGGCGTCAACTCGAATTGTTGTGCCTCGATTTCAGGTCTCCTAATACTCGTATTAAGCTCATGAAACAATGACACAGCATACTGCCTTAGACCTCTATCTCTATCATCAACAATAAGGATAGGATTTTGAGCATGATTTGCTCTGTTTCCTTGATTCTGACCTTCAAAGTTCATCTCTTCGGTCCTTCTCTGAACTGTTTGTTTCCTTCTTTGTCAAAAAGTCCTTTCAATTTTAGGATCTACGGAGAGTAAGTTGATAATTCGATCAATATTCATAAACACTTGAAATAATAACAAAAAAATAATCAAATTAGAATTAAACAGAAAAATAAACCAAAATGAAAAATTAACAATTTCACAAATAGTGTATTTTAAAGTAGTCCCTGGCAACGGTGCCAAAAACTTGAAACGACGAAAATGTGCAAGTGTACACAAACATATCTAGTAATAAAGTGACAAGTAATTGTCGAGTTACCATACCCACAAGGACTATGAATAAAAATATTTATGAAATGTAAATCAAACACTTTGATGATGGGAAAATATGTTGTTTTGAAGAAGTGATTTAAAAACTAAAAATTAACTGAGTAATGAAAATAAAAAGTAAAAATTCCAATGCACGATTTCAAAACTATCAGTTTTAATTAATATGACATAATTGTGTCAGATCAATTGCATTCCTTAACTTAGAATTAATAAACCCATGTTCATGTCGTTATGAACATTTTCACGGCAACTTGGTAATTTGTTAACTACTGCACATACATACTTACTAAATTAACCAATCTCTTGAACATTTTTCAATGCCAATTCAAGCAATTAATCGATCTTCATAAGCACATATAACTTTAGGTTAGGTAAAAATATATTTCTATATTGAAACAATTTAACCACAATAGTATTGTGAGTTATGCAAGGCTAATGTACCGTTTAATACCGTCACTAATTTAACGCTCAGCTACTTTAGAAGATTAAACATGAACCAATTAAATATTTTTTCAATTAATTACAATTTCAATACGCTTAATAATTAATCCATTTGTTACCTTACATTTTATAATGCAATTATAACATAAGCATGGTTTCATTTAATTGAACAACTTACAAAGGCCTATGACAACACAAATATGATTTTAATAATTTAAGTGGACAGAGTGCAATCAATCCAACATGAATTAATTTTAAAAAATTTTAATTAGAACAAGAAAAACAACACAATAATTATTGATATTAATAATCGCAACATAAATAAGAAAATTAAAGTGAAGGGAACTAGGAAGCAAATCCAGTATTTCTCTTAAGTCAGACTAGTGTGCTCCTCTTCTTCTCTGCTTGTTTTGTTGAAATGAGGCCTCCGCAAAAACTTGAATGCTGCTATTCCAAGGAGGATGAAAGCTCTTTTTCAATAAGGAAATCAGAAAAGGAATGAAACAAAGGTGAATGGGAAAATAAAGAAGGGAATGGAATAGAGGAAGTAAGTGAAAGAGAAAGATGTATGGGAATGAATGGTGTGTGAAATAAGGAAGGGAAGAGGGGTTTTTATAGGTGGGAATGGCTGATTGGATCAACTATAGGGAAAAGTGAAGGTGTTTGAATTTTGGGCTCAAGGGCTATTTTTTAAGCATAAAATCAGCAAAAATCAGCTGATTGGATCAACTATAGGGACAGTTTTGGGCTGTCAAATTTCTTGGTGGATCAGTCTTTTATACTTAGCACACTAGGCCACTTACTTCTTCATACTTTATATTAATTTTTTAACCCAATTAATGTTGGATAAAATTAAATATAAAGTATATATAATAATCATTATTGGACCGTCTTTGGCTGGAAAATAATTTAACCATGCTCTTGATTCACTTGATGCAAAAAATGATCCCAACGATTCAAGCCTTTCGAGGTGTCTGTCAAGCCAATTTTCACCTTTTGTGCAAAACTGTCGAAAATAAACCAAATTTGTGAAAAATTATTATAAAAATAATTAAAATTCAATATGTTAATAATTTAGGTGAAAATTAATTATTTTATAATTGAAGTATGAATTTCAACAAAAAATACTATGAAAATGCATGAATTAGAACTCAAAAGGCGCTGAAAAGGTCTATATATTTTTTGTTTCTAATGACCACGGTGGATAACCTCTTTGAACACGCATTTCATTTGATTACTTCTCAAAACTAATCAAACTAAAACAACTTCAAACACATCCTATCCTTATCATTTACTTATATATCATAGAACTTCTTAGAATTTAACCAAAACCTACCACAAGGGTGATACAAAATTCACCACATAAACTTAGCAAAGTATGCCACAAGGGCCAAACAGAATGCACCACAAAGGCTAGATAGATTATGCCACAAGGGCCAAACAGAATACACCACAAAGGCTAAATAGATTATGCCATAAAGGCCAGATAGAAGTATGCCAGAAAGGATAAATTGAATGCGCCATAAAGCAATTACTACAAACACCACAAATGCTCTGTTTGTGATGCCACTTAGGTACCAAAAGTAAATTGTCGTGTTTGCGATCACGTGAGGTTTGCCCATCATCACCCCGGGATACACAGAAACTTTAGTCTATAAATACAGCTCATCCGTCCTTTCTAAAATGTGCCATGGCCACATTATTTATTCAAAATTACCATATAAAAATTCGTGTTTACTATCCTAAAGGACTTCATCGAATGCCACCGCGGTGTCAAGACTCACATCATAATCTCCGAACACTCTGTTACTCCCAATTCCTTCAACATTTTCAGTCATGCATTTTATTTCTAAAAAAGTACACAATCATGTAGACTATACTCATTTTCTTAACCAAATCATACTTCAATTCACATTACCTACACATCACCAAAATCACGTCCCAGGCACACACACAAAGTTTCTTTAGAAAATCACATACACTTATACATACAATTCATAATATACTTGACTCACAATGACACTATATCAAGATCACATAAATTTTTTCAACAATTATTCAAGTACTCAAGCATCGTTACTGGACATTGATTACAAGAAATCTATCTAGAAGGACTTGTCGGAGTCAATATTAAGGACTCAACTAAAACTCACCTACTGTAGATCGAAACTCCAAACTCAGACATCCCTCTCGAACTAGCAGCAACAACTACTTAAAGAACATGAATTCACCATTAATAACCATTTACAAACAGATCACTAACATTTCATCTACAGAAAATCCCTATGGATGGTCTCTTATTCATAACTTATTATTCATATAACTTTTAACAACCATATCCTATAAAAAAACTTGACATACAGAGCTATAATACTTACCAGAAGACAGAACAACTACTGATTAACCCAAGAACCTTAACTTCCAATTTAATGAGGTAGATATAGTATTTACTTAAGAAAAAGAATCATAGAGTAATATTAAAGGAAGAAGAAAAACCTCCTAATGAAACCTTTACACGAATATATATACTTCCCAATACCATTTAATTGAAGTTGACATGTGTAACTTATATCCAAAATTTGTAATTTTTCATGGTCTACAGTGTAATATCTCTTTTTAGTGGTTTTGAGACCACAATTTTGATATGTGTGATCGTGTTATTTAATTAATGTTTACAAAGTTACATTAGAGTCGTAGTAAATTTTGGGGAAGAAATTTTAATATTTAGTTAATTAATTCATTAAAAAGGACTAAATCATAAAAGTTGCAAAAGTTAGTTTTATTATTAAAAAGTACCAAAGAGATATGGAAAAGAAATTTTATGGACCCAAATGGTAAATATACCATGTATTTGTATGTAGTGGACGGTTAATGGGTGTTGTGGAGTGTAAATTGAATGTTTAATTAATGGTAAAATGGTTAATAGATAATTTAGGTGAAAACAAATAAAAGAAATAAGGCTTTCATCTTTCTTTGTTGATTGCTGAAATTGGGAAAGATGAAAGCCATGAAAATAGCTTGAGTGTTTGACCACTTGAGGTATTGCATGTAAGTCCATTTTAAACTCGTTTCTTGTAATTTTTTATGTTTTTAACATCATTACAACTAGGTCCAACTAACTCATACCTTTATTTTTGAAAATGTAACAGCCCAATTTAGGGCCTAGTCAGAATTGTGGTACAAGACCACGAATCTGAGTTAGTGAAATGAGTTTTAAGGTTTAAGAGATATTTGCATGATTGTATGAAAGTTTCATGAAGAAATTTTATGAAATTGTCTTTGAATGGTCCATTAGGACTAAATTGTAAAGGTTACAAAATATGAGATTCTAGAAGCTTTTAGTATGAAATAGCTTTGGAATATTAATTAGAAGTCCTTAAATTGCAATTTTCCCAATTTATAAATTTTGGACAAAAATGGACATGAGTTAGTAAATTTTGAAAATTTAATGAGAAAGGGCATTTAAGTCTTTTAACAATTAAATGATTAAAAAAGAAAAAGATGACAAAAATCTTATTCATCTTCTTCCTCCTTGTGTTGAAAATTTGAGAGACTCCATAGCTAGGGTTCTTCAATTTTTGAAGCTTGCTAGTAAGTGCATCTTAGCCCTATTTTTAATATTCTTCATATTTTTGGAGTCCTCGTAGCATGAATTAGCTATTTTTGGCTATAAGTTGAGCTAGAATGCATGTCCATAAAAATACCCATGTATGACGTATTTGTAAAATGATGTTTTATTGAAGATAATGAGAGTTTGATGTTAGATAAACATCTTTTCCTAAGTGAATTTCATGAAAAATGTTAGATAAACATCTTTTCCTAAGTGAATTTTATTGAAGATAATGAGAGTTTGATGTTAGTTAAACATTTGTAAATAGTAAGAATTTGATATTGCTATAGTTGAGAAAATGAATCAGATAAGCATGAAGTTTAAGAAAGTTGAATGAAAATCACTTTACGAGCCTAGGGGCAAAAGTGTAATAATGAGAAAGTTTAGGGGCAAAATGGTAATTTTCCCAAAGTATGAGTTAAGAGTTAATTTAGTCAATGTGAGTATTAAATGAGATAAATTGTTATTATAGATTAAGAAAAATGAAGCCCAGACCGAAACCGAGGCAAGAACAAAGTCGAGGACTAAATTGTAATATCTACATACATTTTGTACATTAAGGTAAGTTTGTATGGTTTCCAAGCTTCATGAATATTTTCATTGTATTGCTTGTTATGTTGTTAAAATATACATTACTTTCATGAGAATGTTTAATGGTACGTTAAACAAAGAAATTAACGAGATTATGTATGTGAAAGTCCCGATTGAAGTTGAATTACCTAGGATGCTCAATCTACCACATGAGATAAGAAAGTCTGTATGAGACCAAGACAAGGTATGGCATCGAAAATCAAGCAAAGATGTCATGTAAGACCAAGACAAGTCTTGGCATTGATGAATTTTTATGATATGAAGACCCATGTAAGTCCAAGCCAAGGCATGGCATTGCTGAGTCTCCAAGCAAATATGTCATTTAAGCCCAAGACAAGTCTTGGCATTGAGGAGTTATGATGGGATAAAGATCCCATGTAAGTCCAAGCCAATACATGGCATTGGTGAGTAACAAGGAAGATTTCATGTAAGCCCAAGCCAAGGCTTGGCATTGACAAAGAAAAGTTACCAAGCAAGACCATGTCAAGACATGACAATGGTAAGTTCCCAAGGGAACCCACAAGGAAGAATTTGTGTAAGTCCATGTTAAGACATGGCGTCGATATCAAGTTAAGAAATCCCATGTAAGACTATATCAAGGATGTAGCATTGGCATCAAGATACATGTGATGAGATTCAGTATCCTCTTTTATTCATAGTAATTCATCGGGCAAAAGAGTAAAGATTGAAAGAGAAAGCAAGAAAGTTAAGTAAGTAAAGCTATCACCAAGTTATGTTAGTTAAAATTAACCAAGAATATTATTCATGTTATGAATGATGAAGTTGAGATTATGCTTATCATAGTAAGGTATGCTGATCTATGTGATCAAGTGATACATATATCTTATTTACTTTCAAGAATGAGGCTGGTAAGTACCATGAGGAATGTAAGAATCAGTAAGAGTAAGTAAGCTTAAGTATTTTATATTTATGATGCCATTATTTATGATGAATGGTTTATGTTAAGCAAATATATTGCTATATGCACTACATGCAAACTTATTAAGCTAAATGCTTACGTCTTTAATTCTTTTCTTTCATGTAGTCTTGCCAAGCTAAATTGTGGATCATTGATGTTGGAGCTCAAAGCGCAATATCAATCATTATTTTGGTATAGCCAGGTTGTTTTTAATTAAGTATGGCATGTATAGGAATCATTTCATTTTGAAATATGTATCAAGAAAAGCCAAAGTATTGGCTATTAAGTTCATTATTCTTTATGGCTAATGAGATTGGCCAAGCTTGACTAAGTATGTGCGTATATTAATATTAATGGAGGATGCAATTTTTTTTGTTTATGTTAGATGAAGAATTTGAATTGTTGATTTTGGCTGAGATTGGTCTTGATTTCAGGGTGGTAATTGGCTTGGTAAATAGCCTCTAAGTGCCCACACAGATAGACAAACGGGCGTGTGTCTGGGCCATGTGTCTGGCCATGTGTCTGGGCCGTGTGTTCCCTGCATGTTAGTGTCTTAGGACAGAATAGACCATAGGCTAACCCCACAGCCGTTTCTATAGGCCGCGTGTGACACACGGTTAGCACCTGGGTGTCTGCCTCAAGATGTGTGAATAAGTCAATATGTCAAGGTTTGACACGCGATATATGGCCACGGGCATGTCAAGACTGTGTGTAAACTATCAGTATCCACCATGGGTGGAATACATGGGCATGTCTTATGGGTACACGGGCGTGTCCCAAACCGCACAGGTGTGTAACCTTTGTTTTGAGAGAAAAGTTTCTAGTTGAGTTCCGAAAGTTTCTGGACGTGAGTTTAAGGCCTCGTAGGCCCATAAAGTGTATGAATTGACTAAGAAATAGAAGTTTTTAATTCAAACAAAATTGTATAGCCTGTAAGTACATGTTTAAGAAGGTTCAAGCATAGTAATGTCTCGTATCAAGTTTTAGCCTCGGACTCGAGTATGAGGTGTTACATTTAGTGGTATCAGAGAACGATTTAGTCGGTTCTAAGACTAACGTAGCATAAGCAAGAGTCTAGCTATACATGCCATATGTACGAATGTTTTTATAATGATAGTGTGACGACTCCTGACGACTTAAATTCTATTTATACATATAGTAAATGGATCCTAAAAGAGCAGCGGCGGATGATGTAGAATGTAATGCACCGGCTCCCTCTAAAGGGACGGTGCCTGATGAGGATGAGAATAGACCCACTACGATGAGTCAGAGAGGAGGAGAAGAGCCTAGAGAAGCCTTCCTCCATATGATGAACTCATGGTATACGGAGTTCGTTCGTACAAACCTGAATGAACAACCCCCTCCATCCTCGCCTATTCCTCAACCTATCCTAGTAGCCCCTTAAGTAGTAGAGGTAGTAAGAGGAGACAAACCTCCCGTTGATAGGATTAGGAAACATGGGGCAGAAGAATTCCAGGCTAAAAGAGATGATGATCTAGAAAAGGCCGAGTTCTGGTTAGAAAATACCATCAGGGTATTTAATGGGTTTTCATGCACATCTGAGGAATGCTTGAAGTGTGTAGTTTCTCTTTTAAGGGATTCTTCCTATCAATGGTGGAACACCTTGGTGTCGGTTGTATCAAGGGAAAAGATCACATGGGAATTCTTCCAAGAAGAGTTTAAGAAAGAGTATATCAGCCAAAGGTTTGTGGATCAAAAAAGAAAGGAATTCTTAGAACTGAAGCAAGACAAGATGTCTGTAACTGATTATGAGCGCGAGTTTGTACGACTCAGCAAATACAATAAAGAGTGTGTATCCACTGAGGCCATCATGAGCAAGAGATTTAAAGATGGACTAAATGATGACATCAAGTTGTTTGTTGCTGTCCTAGAATTAAAAGAATTTGTGATGTTAGTAGAGAGGGCTTGTAAAGCCGAAGAGTTAGTAAAAGAGAAGAGAAAATCTAAAATGGAGTCTCATGACTCGAATAAGAGACAGTGGAATAAGTCATTCCAACCCTCTTCCAAGAAGTCAAGAGATTTCTCCACCCGACCAGCTACTTCCACTAGGTTTTCATGGAAGGATAAGAGTAAGCAGTATTCGGGAAATAAGACACAAACTACTTCGGTCGCTAGCGTAGGGAATATTCGATCTGATAGACTTGAATACCCACAGTGTGGCAGACGTCATCTCGGTGAACGCCGAGCACATGAAAATGCTTGTTTTAAATGTGGTTCCTAGGATCACTTTATAAAAGATTGTCCTAAGATGATGAAAGAAGAGAGAACTCAGAACCCTGGATTTGGAGTATGGTTAGAGGTAGACCACAGAAAAACCCTGGAAGTGGAGCAGGTGGTAGAGGTAACCCTAGAGAATAGGCTACGAGACCCGAGGGTAGGGCTCCAGCGAGGACATATTCCATTCGCGCTCACGAAGAGGCATCTTATCCTGATGTTATTACGGGTACCTTTTCTCTTCAAGATTATAACACCCCAAACCCAGCCCATACGTCATTATCGGATCTGGTATGCTACAGGTTAAATCGTAAAAACTTTACTCTGAAGGGTTTTGGAAAAACTTAGCTTATTTTAGCCGAAAGTCCGTTAAATGTGAGGTTTTGCAAAATAACTTTACTACTTGCGTTGATTGGTTTTTAAAAGCCCATTTATCATTTCATTTTATATTTAAGACTTTAAAAAACATAAGTTTGTAAAAACCCAACATAACAAGATAATAAATTGGAATCTAAGTTATGGAGGCCTTATTACACAAAGATGTTCCCTAAAATTAAAACATAAATGAAAACTAAAACCAAAAATGGTCTATGGAAATAGTAATAGTCTTGATGGCCCTCGAGTCCGTCTCGGCTCCCATGTCCACGATTTACTGCTCATCTGAAAGAATAGAGAAAATGAAAGCGTGAGTCACCAAGACTCAGTGTATAAATTTCGAACACACTAACCTGAGGCCCACAAACACATTATGGGCCTAGGCCCGTACATAGAGGCAACAATCATATTACATGATAAACAATACATAATGAATGGCCAAACCCATCCTTGAATTCCATCCTCTACACACCAACCCGTACCAACCGTCATTCATTGGGGATTTCTACAATCAACCCTCCATCTGCTACACACCATAACGACAGCCGAACTACCTGTTTCTGTTGTTCAGAAATCATTAAACGTTGTATTGCCACCGATCACTATGTGACCTAACATTTTATTTGTGGGATTTCTACCACCGATCACCATGTGACCCATGTTTATATTCGTGGGATTTCTACCACCGGTTATTATGTAACCCATCATGCACTTCCCCTCTTTATCATTTTCCCCCATGCATACATACATAAGGAAAATATCATACAGACTTTCATATATTTCGTCATACATAGTGATTTCTATGATTGCGTACTTGACATCCTTGCCTAACCCTTTTAGGGCTTTATTCGGCTGTCTACACAGCCAATTTCCAGCTTTTTAGCCTATAACACATAAAGAACAATTAGAAAGTGTGTGTTAGAGATCTACAAACCTTATTACCGTTAGAACAAGACCCTCTAAGTCGACGCTATATGTAGCCAACACCACCGCTATCTGCCTAAGGTGTTTTTCAGAAGCCGGTCCACAACCAGGTGGCTAATCTCGAACGGCAGATACCATTCATTTCTTAAATTTAGGGATTCTCTCCTTCGCCTGATCCATATTTAAATCCGTCATAAGTTCTTGTCAGAACCACTATCACAACACATGGTCGTTACTCCACATCATGAAGTTTAGATCTCGCATATGATAAACGAATCTAATGAAAATCTAGAGAAAACCATCTTACCTTAAATCCCGAAAGAGTGATTCGAATGCTTACCAACTTCTGACTTAGAATCCTAGGCGATTTGATTCCCTACAAATCCCGGAATGCCGCCCAAAGAAAGAGAACATGAGATCAGAAAGAGAACGTCAATCTAAGGATGGTCCTAAACACCATCTAGCCATTCGGCTTTGGCTTAAAAGCTGAAAAATAACAAGAATAATAGCACTGGCCAACACTTACCTTTACAAGAAATTCAGTAACTCATAGGAATTATCGGCTTTTGAAGAGATCAAGAAGAGAAGAAAATAAGAAGAGATCTAAGTAGTTTCAGCTTTTAGTTAAGGGAATCGGCAGAAGGAATAGGGTATATTCGGCTATGGAGATGAGAAAAGAATTCAGGATTTCAGCTTTTCAAAGGGAAGATGTTGAGAAGATTGGGAGGTTTCAGCTTTTGAAGAAATCAAAAGAAAATAATAGGGTTCCAAATGCCGGAATTGAATAGATATCCCTTTATTTATAGAAGATTTCGACACCTACTGCTTAAAACCGAAAACACCCTTCCTAATAACCAATCAATTAATCAAATAACATGGAAATTTTGGCACCCCCTAACATAAAAGAAGCCGATTTCTTCACTCCTCTAGGTGATGGAATTTCGGCCAACACCTAGCCTTGCAGATAGCTCCTATATTTTTCCCCTTGTATCTTTCATATTATCAACTATAATATCTACATTATCCTATACATATATCCTCCTACATTTGAGCCTTGTAACCGTCCACTCCACCTAACCCTAATGCCAAAAATTAGCTAACTTAAATTAAAGGAGATTGGGCTCTATGAAACTTAAATTTAGGCCCTTTACTCCCCTTGTATGGCGTCACCTCCTTGCTCCCTAAGCGGCATCACTGACCACTGGGCCACAAGCCCATTTTGATATTTTAAACACAGATACCACCTTTTAAACCTTATAGTGCCCAAGAAAGAATTCACCAAGGCCTTGACCACATTATGAGCCCAACTTGGACCCCTGACAGTTAAATTAACACCTTAAATATATACACACACTAGGCGCATAGGCTTATTAATTTAGGATGTTACAGTTCTACGCCTCTTAAAGAAATTTTGGCCTTGAAATTACCTGATCAGAAAAGATGAGGGTATTGCTATCACATCGCTTCCTCTGGTTCCGAAGTTGCCTCTTCAGTCAGAACCACGGTTCCCGCCTACGTAACCTTAACCAATGGAACCGTTTTCCTTCACAACACCTTGATATCACGATCCAGAATTTCCACCGGTTCCTCTTCGAAGGATAGATCGGGTCTTACCACGATTTCCTCTACAGGTACTACATGAGATGGATCCGAATGGTAACTTCTTAACATAGAGACCTGAAATACATTGTGAATTTGACTTATCTCCGAGGGTAACTCAAGTTGATATGCTACTAGTCCTACTTGTTTCAGCACCCGGTAAAGTCCGATGAAGTGGGGACTTAATTTCACCTTTCACCCAAATCTTAGTACCTTTTTCCACGGCGACACCTTTAAGAATACCTTGTCACCTACTGCAAACTCTATGTCCTTACGTTTTAAGTTAGCATAGGACTTTTGTCTATCCGCCGCCTCCTTTAGTCTAGCCCGAATCAGTTTCACCTTCTCCTCCGTCTCAGCGACCAAGTCTGGACCCAAAGTTTAATTTTCCCCAATTTCGTCTAACAAGTAGGGGTACGACACTTCCGCCCATACAAAACTTCGTAGGGCGCCATCCGTATACTTGACTGGTAACTATTGTTGTACGCAAACTCCGCCAAAGGCAGGAAGTTCTCCCAACTACCTCTGAAATCTAAGACACAACCCCTTAACATGTCCTCCAAGATCTGAATCACCCGCTGCGACTGTCCATGGGTCTGAGGATGAAACGCTGTACTAAAATCCAACTTCGTACCCAATGCTTGATGCAATGCCTTCCAAAACCTAGACATAAACCTAGGATCTCGGTCTGAGATAATCGACACAGGTACTTCATGCAACCTCACAATCTTCGCTATATATAGCTTAGCCAACCTTTGTAAGGAATAGTCGACCCGAATTGGTACAAAATGAGAGGACTTCGTCAACCAATCAATGATCACCCAAATTGAATCTTTCTTAGAAGGCGTGAGAGGAAGCCCACTAACGAAGTCCATTGTGATTCTTTCCCATTTCCACTAAGGGATCTTCACCGGTTGTAACAACCTAGATGGTAATTGATGCTCTGCCTTTACTTGCTGACAGGTTAAACACTTCGCCACTACTTTGGTCACTTCTCGTTTTAAGCCCGGCCACCAAAACTATTCCCGTAAATCTCGATACATCTTACTCCCTTCGGCCATAGCGTATGGACTACTATGCACTTCTTGCAAAATCCTACACCTCAACTTAAGATCCCTCGGCATGCACACTCTCTCTTGGAAACATAACAACCCTTCCTCATTCATACTAAACTCCGTTGGTTTTTCACTTGCTCCATTCGGAACCTTCCCCTTCAGCAACTCATCCGTTTGCTGCTTTTCCTTAACCAGACTAACCCATGAGGGTTTCACTTGAAGTTTCGCCAATAAACTCCCATCATCGTACAGACTAAGGTGAGTAAACATCACTCTCAAGTCAGAGATCATCTTACAGCTTAGAGCATCTGCTACCACATTGGCCTTACCCGGATGATACTCGATCAAAATGTCATAATCCTTTAACAACTCGATCCACCTCCTCTGTCTTAAATTCAACTCCATCTGAGTCAAAAGATACTTCAAACTCTTATGATCAGTGAAAATGATAGATTTCTCCCTGTAAAGATAATGCCTCCAAAACTTTAAAGCAAATACCACTACCGCCAATTCCAGGTCATGCGTGGGATAATTTCCTTCATGCGATCTTAACTGCCGAGATGCGTATGCTACAACCTTTCCATCTTGCATTAACACACATCCTAATCTCGTGTGTGAAGCATCACAATAAATCACAAATTCCTTCCCAGCCTCCGGTTGAATCAACACCAGAGCTTCCGTCAAAATCCTTTTTAACTTCTCGAAACTCTCCTGTTGCTTAGACCAAACAAACAGAACTCCTTTCCGTAACAACTTGGTCAACGGTGCTGTACTTAAAGAGAATCCTTCGATGAACCTTCGATAGTATTCGGCCAGACCCAAAAAACTCTGAATCTCAACCACAGACTTAGGTGGTTTCCACTCCAACATCACTTCAATCTTTCAAGGGTCTACCCTAATCCCTCAGCCGACACAACGTGCCCTATAAAAGTAACCTCCTTCAGCCAAAATTCACACTTACTGAATTTGGCATACAACTGCTTTTCCCTTAGAATCTGCAGAACTATTCGCAGATGTGAGTCATGCTTCTCCCCTGATCTTGAATAAACCAAGGTGTCATCAATAAAAACTACGACAAACCGATCTAGGTAGGGTTGGAACACTCGGTTCATCATATTCATAAATGCCGCTGGCGCGTTGGTCAACCCAAATGGTATCACCATGAACTCATAGTGACCATAGTGAGTCCTAAAAGCCGTCTTATGAATATTAGCCTCCTTAACCTTAAGCTGATGATACCCTGACCTCAGATCTATCTTCAAAAAGATTGAGGCCCCCTTCAACTAATCGAACAAGTCATCGATCCTCGGTAACAGATACTTGTTCTTGATTGTTAACTTAACCAACTGGCGATAGTCAATACACATATGCATTGACCCATCCTTCTTCTTAATGAATAAAGCCGGTGCTCCCCACGGTGACACACTAGGTTGAATAAACCTTTTGTCTAACAACCTTTGAATCTACGCTTTCAACTTCACCAACTCCTTTGGCGCCATTCGGTATGAAGCTATCGATACCGACGCTGTTCTCGAAAAAAGATTGATTCCAAACTCCACTTCACGACCCGGAGGTAATCCCGAAAGCTCTTCGGGGAAAACATCAAAAAATTCCTTCACCGTCCTAACGTCTCCCATTTTTATTTCCTTAGCTTCCATAGCACAAACAAACATTAAGATTGCCTCACACCCTTTTCTCACCATCCTTTCTGCTCTTAGGGCTGTTACCACGTTCGATAGACAGTTCCCCCTTTCTCCTATTACTAACACTTCGTTACCCTCAGGGGTTTTTAACACCATACACTTAGCTGTACAATCTAGATTAGCTTGATACTTCACAAGCCAATCTATGCTTAGGATTAAATCAAATTCCCTGAACTGTAATTCTATTAGATCCGTTCGGAAAACTATCCCCTGAACCTCTAAAGGTATTTCCCGATAAAGCTTATTTACCACCACAGAATGTCCTAATGGGCTTACTATAGTCATTTCCCTAGAGGAAACCTTAGCATCTACACTTAAAGTTTTAGATACCCTACTAGCAACATATGAATGTGTCGATCCGATGTCAATTAATGCAATATAGGACAAACCAAAAATTAAGAACGTACCGATTATAACATCCAATGCATCAGCCTCCTCTCGATGTCTGACAGCATAGACTAACCCCGACTGTCTCGCTTCAGTGTTTTTGGCCCTTCGGCTTGCTGCTCTATGGCCCTGATCAAAATCGTTACCACCTCTAGCTTCCCCACGACCTCCTCTGCCAGGCTGGACATTCCCTTGACCCGTGGGCCCCTCATTGCCCTTCGGCTGCGGATAGTTCCTAACTCGATGGTCAAAGACCCACACCTAAAGCACTTTCCACTGCCTGCTCTACACTCCCTGCATGGGATTTACCACATTGAGCACACTTCGGTGTCTAATTAGCAGCAGGTCTATTATCTCGTCTCAGCTAGTCTAGCCTAGGTCTTTTCTGATTACTTTTATTTGTCCCCGATGATCTGAAGTTTCTCTTACCTCCACCCCTATATCTATCCCAGTTCAGCTTTTTCATCTGTTTCACATCCTCTGCTATCGTAGCATTCTCCACAAGTAACGTAAATTCCGCTCTCATTGCAGAGCTATCAACACACGTAATTCATCCTTTAGGCCATCCTCAAACTGAACACACTGCTCATGCTCCGTGGCCACTATCCCTCGAGCATAATGGCTCAAGCGTAAGAATTTTGCTTCGTACGCCGCTACGGACCTGCTTCCTTGAACCAGGTTCAAGAATGCTCTGCGCTGCGCATCCATATAGCTCGATCCAATGTACTTGTTCTGAAATGTTGTTTTGAAGAACTATCATGTGATGCGATCATCCACCGTACCATTCTTAATCGTGAGCCACCATTGGTAGGCTTCATCCCTCAAGAGAGAAATAACTGCTTTCATTTTCTCTTCACCCGTGAGATCCAGATCGTCCATTATGCGTTCAACCGCCTCTAACCAATACTCAGCTGAGCTCGAGGCTATACCGAGAGATTCCCCTAAACATTTCTGCCCCATTGCTCCTAAGTAGCTCTAGCACAGATTTTCGGGCTCTTGTGCCCAAACCTGCTCCAGAACTCTCTAAAAGCCTTAACATAGCCTGAGATACAACATCATCTCCGACTATCTGATCTTGAAATTCTGCCTCTATAGCTGGTGGCACTGGTACCTCATTCCCGAACTCGTGACCAGACCCTACGGGTTTTGACACAGTAATCCTGCCTCTACCTCGGCCACGCACACCACGTCCTCTAGTGCTCATTCTATCGTTCGCGATTTATCTGACTAAAAATGTTATGGTTTATTAGTTTTCTTCCAATCGATTAATGATGATACCTTATGGAAAGTAGTTTTAACGATGGTTCTTTCAATTCAGATTCTACCTACAAGTTTGGTCCTTGAGTCTGTATTCCTAATTCTAGAATTCTCATTCATTTCACATCAATCAGAGCATCACATACATTCATCAACAACACAAGCAAACATTCATGAACTCACATTCCTCACTTAGGGGTATTTCATCATTTCAATACCTAGGGGTGTTTTTGTAATTTTATCCTACAGGGGTATTTTTGTAATAATTTTTTTCAAAATAAGGTTTCTTGGTGATTTTTAGGATAAGGGTATTTTGGTAATTTGGAAGGGATTAGGGGTATTTCAATAATTTTAAAAATCAGGGGTATTTTGGTTATTTTACACATTAGGGGTATTTTAGTAATTTTACAAATCAGGGGTATTTCAGAAATTTTCAAAACTAGAGGTTTTTTAGTAATTTTACAAAATAGGGTGGCTGGTCCCTCTCGGGTTTTAATTATAAATTTTGGCCCGTCAACAAGTCCCCATGGCTAAGGTGAACAGTCACTACACACCAGGTAGGATTCTAGCGAAGAGGAGGTGAGTCACTAGGACTGCTTAAATACCAAGCTCTCCCTGAATCCAATCCTAGACATGCGTATGCCTATTGCCACACCCTAATCTCATGACTTGTTCACAAGTTTGTTTGGTTGGATTTAAATCTTATGAAATTGAAGAATTGTTTAACTAGGCCTAGAGTCCATCACTATTATTATCCTAGTCTATGTCCATAAAGCCCATCAACCCAATAAGTATATCACAACAAGAGTTACGGTACTTACCTACGTGGATCGGGTGCCGGTAGACTCGAAGGCCATATCTTCTAGAAATTTTTTTTCAAATCCATGTTAAAACATCACTAGACCTATTTCACAGCCTGAGTTTTGAACTAGGCTCGATACAAAATATAACACCCCAAACCCTACCATACGTCATTACGGATCCGTATGCTACTGAGTTAAATCTTAAAAACTTTACTCAAGGGTTTTGGAAAAATTAGCTTATTCTAGTGAATAGTCATTAAATGTGAGGTTTTGCAAAATAACTTTAATACTTGCGTTGATTGGTTTTGAAAAGCCCATTTATCATTTCATTTTATATTTAAGACTTTAAAAAACATAAGTTTGTAAAACCCCAAAATAATAAGATAATAAATCAGAATCTAAATTATGGAGACCTTATTACACAAATATGTTCCCAAAAATTAAAATATAAATGAAAACTAAAACCAAAAATAGTCTATGGAAATAGTAATAGTCTTGATGGCCCCTCAAGTCCGCCTCGGCTCCCATGTCCACGATCTACTGCTCATCTGAAGAAGTAGAGAAAATGAAAGTGTGAGTCACCAAGACTCAGTGTATAAATTCCGAACACACTAACTAGAGGCCCACAAACACATTATGGGCCTAGGCCCGTACATAGAGGCAATAATCATATTACATGATAAATAATACATAATGAATGGCCCAACCCATCCTAGAATTCCATCTCTACACACCAACCCGTACCAACCGTCATTCCTTGGGGATTTCTACAATCAACCCTCCATCCGCTACACGCCATAACGACAGCCGAACTGCCTATTTCTGTTATTCAAAAGTCATTAAATGTGGCATTGCCACCTATCACTGTGTGACCTAACATTTCATTTGTGGGATTTCTATCACCGATCACCATGTGGCCCATGTTTATATTCGTGGGATTTCTACCACCGGTCATCATGTGACCCATCATGCATTTCCCCTCTTTATCATATTTCCCCCCATGTATACATACATAAGGAAAACATCATATAGACTTTCATATATTTCGTCATACATAGTGATTTCTATGATTGCGTACCTGGCATCCTTGCCTAACCTTTTTAGGGCTTTATTCGGCTGTCTACACAGCCACTTTTCACCTTTTTAGCCCATAACACATAAATAACAATTAAAAAGTGTGTGTTAGAAATCTACACACCTTATTACCGTTAGAATGAGACCCTCTAAGTCAACGCTATCCGTAGCCAACACCACTGCTATCTGCCTAAGGTGTGTTTAGAAGCCGGTCCATAACCAGGTGGTCAATCTCGAACGGTAGATACTGCTCATTTCTTAAACTTAAGAATTCTTTCCTTCGCCTGATCCATATTTAAATCCATCATAAGTCCTTGTCAGAACCACTATCACAACACATGGTTGTTACTCCACATCATGAAGTTAAGATCTCACATACGATAAATGAATCTAATGAAATCTAGAGAAAACCATCTTACCTTAAATACCGACAATGTGATTCGAATGCTTACCAACTTTTGACTTAGAATCCTAGGCGATTTGATTCCCTACAAATCTTGGAATACCGCCCAAAGAAAGACAACACGAGATCAAAAGAGAACGTCAAAATAAGGATGGTCCTAAACACCATCTAGCCATTTGGCTTTGGCTTAAAAGCCAAAAAATAACAAGAATAATAGCACTGGCCAACACTTACCTTTACAAGATATTTGGCAACTCTTAGGAATTCTCGACTTTTGAGGAGATCAAGAAGAGAAGAAAATAAGAAGAGATCTAAGTAGTTTTGACTTTTAGTTGAGGGAATCAATAGAAGGAATAGGGTATATTCGACTATGGAGATGAGAAAAGAATTCAGGATTTTAGCTTTTGAAAGGGAAGAAGTTGAGAAGATTGGGAGGTTTCAGCTTTTGAAGAAATCAAAAGAAAAGAATTTCAAAGGGATACTGAGAATTTTGGCACAAGAAAAGAAGAAAAGAATAGGGTTCCAAATGCCAGAATTGAAGAGATATCCCCTCTATTTATAGAAGATTTTGACACCTACTGCATAAAACCAAAAACACCCTTCCTAATAACCAATCAATTAATCAAATAGCATGGAAATTTCGGCACCCCCTGCCATAAAAGAAGCCGATTTCTTCATTCTTCTAGGTGATGGAATTTCAGCCAACACCTAGCCTTGCAGATAGCTCCTATCTTTTTCCCCTTGTATCTTTCATATTATCAACTATAATATCTACATTATCCTATACATATATCCTCCTACATTTGAGCCTTGTAGCTGTCCACTCCACCTAACCCTAATGCCAAAAGTTAGCTAACTTAAATTAAAAGAGATTGAGCTCCATGAAACTTAAATTTGGGCCCCTTACTCCCCCTGTATGACGCCACCTCCTTGCTCCCTAAATGGCGTCACTGAACACTGGGCCACAAGCCCATTTTGATATTTTAAACACAGATACCACCTTTTAAATCTTATAGTGCCCAAGCAAGAATTCACCAAGGCCTTGACCACATTCTGAGCCCAACTTGGACCCCTAACAGTTAAATTAACACCTTAAATACATATACACACTAGGCACATAGGCCTATTAATTCAGGATGTTACAAAGATATTGAAGTTATTGCTTTAATAGATCCCAAATCCACACACTCTTATATTTGCATGAAACTATTATCCAGTATGAGTCTGTCTATAGAGTCTACAAAATTTGTGATTAAGGTGTCTAATCCTTTAGGCAAAAGCGTTTTAGTTGATGAAGTATGTAATGATTGCCCATTGATGATTAAAGGTCATTATTTTAAATAAAACCTTATGTTGTTACCATTTGATGAGTTTGACATCATTCTTGGTATGTATTGCCTGACCACCCATGAGGTAATAGTAAATTGTGGGGAGAAATACATTGAGATAATATGTGAGAATGGGGACACCCTTCATGTAGAATGAGATGAACAAGGTAGATCGCCGGTAATGATTTCTTATATGATGGCATAGAGGTATATAAGAAAAGGGTATGAGGCATATCTGGCTTTTGTGATGAATGATAGAGAAACAGAGTTAAAGATTGAGTCAGTGCCGATAGTATGTGAGTACTTGGATGTTTTTCCTGAGGAATTACCAGGACTACCACTAGTTAGAGAGGTTGAGTTCAGTAGTGAGCTAGCTCTTAGTACTGTACCAATATATATTAATCCTTACAGAATGGCTCCAACGGAGTTGAAAGCATTTAAGTTACAGTTGCAAGAGTTGACAGATAAAGGCTTTGCAAGATCAAGTTGTTCTCCCTAGGGTGCTGTAGTTTTATTTGTGAAAAAGAAGGATGGCACCATGAGATTGTGCATATATTACCATCAGCTTAATAAAGTAACGATAAAGAACAAGTACCCATTGCCTAGAATAGATGATTTGTTCGATCAATTGAAGGGAGCCACTGTGTTCTCCGAATAGACTTGAGATCGGTGTACTACCAGTTGAGAGTAAGATACTCAGATGTGTTGAATACCACTTTCCGAATGAGGTATGGGCATTATGAATTTTTAGTCATGCCCTTTGGTTAGACCAATGCCCCTACGATATTCATAGATCTAATGAATCTCTTTTTTATTAACGACATATTGATTTATTCCTGTAATAAGCCTGGGCATGCTGAGCACCTACGGTCAATTTTATAGATTCTACGAGAAAATCAATTATATGCCAAGTTTAGTAAAAGCGAATTGTGGCTCAAGGGAGTAGGATTTCTGGGACATTTTCTCTCGAGAGATGGAGTACAAGTGGACCCAAGTAAGATTTCAGTTATAATGGAGTGGAAACCACCGAGGAATATCTCTAAGATTAGAAGTTTTCTAGGCTTAGCCGACTATTATAGACGATTCATCAAGGGGTTTTCCATGATCGTGACACCAATGACAAAATTGTTACAGAAACATGTGAAGTTTGAGTGGTCAGAAAGATGTCAACAAAGTTTCGAGAAACTGAAGACATTGTTGACAAAAGCTCCAACTTTAGTGCAACCCGAGTTGGGGAAAGAGTTCGTGATATACAGCTGATGCATCCTTAAACGGATTAGGCTATGTACTTATACAAGAAGGAAAAGTAATTGATTATGCCTCAAGACGTTAAAGTCTCATGGGAAAAATTATCCGACGCATGACTTAGAGTTGGCTGCCATAGTCTTTCCATTGAAGATTTGGAGACACCATCTATATGGTGAAAGATGTCAGATTTTCACCGATCACAAAAGTCTTAAGTACTTGATGATGCAGAAAGAGTTGAACTTAAGGCAACGGAGATGGTTAGAGTTGATAAAATACTATGAGCTAATCATTGACTACCATCCTGAAAAGGTGAATGTAGTCGATGATGCTTTGAGTAGAAAATCTATATCCGCATTAAGGGCTTGAATTCGTAAATGACTTTGTTCGATGATGGTTCTATTCTAGCTTAGTTGAGAGCTAGACCAGTATACCTCCAAGAGATCATTGAGGCTAAAAAAAAGATAGTGAATTGCAAGCCAAGAGAGCTCAGTGCGAGTCAGATGTTGAGTTTGACTTTCGGATTCATTTTGAGAAAAGAAGAGCATATTCAGAGAGTTTTACATGAGTCACATAATGGATGTTTATCTATACATCCGGGCAGTACAAAGATGTATAATAACTTGAAGCAACAATACTGGTGGCCGAGAATGAAGAAAGATATTTCAGAGTTTGTTTACAAATGCTTAATTTGTCAACAAGTAAAGGCCGAACACCAAGTACCTTCGGGTTTGCTTCAACCAATTATGATTCTCGAGTCAAAATATGACAATATAACTATGGATTTTCTAATGGGATTATTGTTGTCTCCGAGCAAAAAAGATGTTGTATGGGTTGTGGTTGATAGACTCACAAAGTCAGCCTATTTTATACCAGTACGAATTTACTACTCACTAGACAAGTTAGCAAACTTGTACATTTTAGAAATAGTAAGGCTTCATGGAGTTCCATTGTCAATCATATCAGATAGAGATCCGAGATTAACATTCAGATTTTGGAAGAAGTTACAAGAAGCCTTGGGTACAAAGTTGAGCTTTAGTACAGCTTTTCATCTTCAAACTGACAGTCAGTCGGAGAGGTTAATTCAAGTACTCGAGGATATGCTCTGATGTTGTATTCTCGAATTCCAAGGCAGTTGGGAAAAGTTTCTCCCATTGGTAGAGTTTGCCTACAATAATAGTTTTGAGTCAAGCTTGATGATGGTGCCTTATGAGGCTCTATATAGGCGTAAGTGCCGAACGTCTCTATATTGGACTGAACTTAAAGAAAATCAGATTGACGGGGTTGATTTAGTTAGAGAAACCGAATAGAAGGTGAAAGTAATTCGAGAAAGTTTAAAGGCTACTTCTGATAGATAAAAATCCTACTAGAATTTAAGAAGAAAAGAAATAAAGTATCAAGTCTGGGATAAATTTTTCTTGAAAGTGTCACCATGGAGAAAAGTTCTCAGATTCAACCGGAAAGGCAAGTTGGGTCCACATTTCATCAGACCATATGAGATTACTGAGAGAGTTAGGTGGTAGTCTATCGATTGGATTTGTCGTCTGAATTAGAAAAGATGCATGACGTGTTTCATGTGTCCATGTTACGACGCTACCGATCAGACCCTTTGCATGTAATTACTCTGTCAGAGGTAGAGGTTCATCCCGACATGACTTATGGTGAAGAACCAACAAAGATTTTAGCCTAGGAAGTCAAGCAACTAAAGAATAAGAATATCTCCCTTGTTAAAGTATTATGGCAAAGACATGGAGTAGAAGAAGCTACATGGAAACCAGAAGAAATCATGAGAAACCAGTACCCAAATCTCTTTGCTGGTAAGATTTTCGGGGACGAAAATCCTTAAGGGGGAGAGTTGTAATAGCCCGATTTAGGGCCTAGTCAGAATAGTGGTGCGAGACCAAGAATCTAAGTTAGTGAAATGAGTTTTAAGGTTTAAGAGATGTTTGCATGATTGTATGAAAGTTTCATGAAGAAATTTTATGAAATTGTCTTTGAATGGTCCATTAGGAGTAAATTGCAAAGGTTGCAAAATATGAGATTCCAGAAGCTTTTAGTATGAAATATCTTTGGAATATTAATTAGAAGTCCTTAAATAGCAATTTTTCCAATTTATAAATTTTAGTCAAAAATGGACATGAGTTAGTAAATTGAGAAAATTTAGTGAGAAGGGCATTTTGGTTATTTATTAATTAAATGATTAAAAAGGAAAAAGATGACAAAAATCTTATTCATCTTCCTCCATGTGCTGAAAATTTGAGAGACTCCATAGCTAGGGTTCTTCAATTTTTGAAGCTTGCTAGTAAGTGCATCTTAGCATGTTTTTAATATTCTTCTTATTTTTGGAGTCCTCGTAGCATGAATTAATTTTTGGCTATAAGTTGAGCTAGAATGCATGTTCATAAAAATACCCATGTATGACATACTTGTAAAATGATGTTTTACGGAAGATTATGAGAGTTTGATGTTAGATAAACATCTTTTCCTAAGTGAATTTCATGAAAAATGTTAGTAAGGACTATTTTGTAATAGATATGAAATTGGTCATACATTTGTAAATAGAAAGAATTTGATATTTCTATAGTTGAGAAAATGAATCATCTAAGCATGAAGTTTAAGGAAGTTGAATGAAAATCACTTTACGAGCCTAAGGGCAAAAGTGTAATTATGAGAAAGTTTAGAGGCAAAATGGTAATTTTGCCAAAGTATGAGTTAAGAGTTAATTTAGTCAATGTGAGTATTAAATGAGTTAAATTGTTATTATATATCAAGAAAAATGAAGCCCGGATTGAAACCGAGGCAAGAACAAAGTCGAGGACTAAATTGTAATATCTATATACATTTTGTACATTGAGGTAAGTTTGTATGGTTCCAAGCTTCATGAATATTTTCATTGTATTGCTTGTTATGTTGTTGAATATACATTACTTTCATGAGAATGTTTAATGGTATGTTAAATAAAGAAATTAACGAGATTATGTATGTGAAAGTCCCGATTAAAGTTGAATTACCTAGGATGCTCAATCTACCACATGAGATAAGGAAGTCTGTATAAGACCAAGCCAAGGCATGGGATTGGCAATCAAGCAAAGATGTCATGTAAGACCAAGACAAGTCTCGGCATTGATGAATTATTATGAGATAAAGACCCATGTAAGTCCAAGCCAAGGCATGGCATTAGTGAGTCTCCAAGCAAATATGTCATGTAAGCCCAAGACAAGTCTTGACATTGAGGAGTTACAATGAGATAAAGATCCCATATAAGTCCAGGCCAAGGCATGGAATTGGTGAGTAACAAGAAAGACTTCATGTAAGTCCAAGCCAAGGCTTGGCATTGATAGAGGAAAGTTACCAAGCAAGACCATGTCAAGACCTTGAAATGGTAAGTTCCCAAGGGAACCCACAAGGAAGAATTCGTGTAAGTCCATGTTAAAACATGGCGTCGATATCAAATTAAGAAATCCCATGTAAGACTATATCAAGGATGTAGTATTGGCATCAAGATACATGTGGGATGAGATTCAGTATTCTCTGTTATTCATAGTAATTCATTAGGAAAAAGAGTAAAGATTGAAAGAGAAAGCAAGAAAGTTAAGTAAAGCTATCACCAAGTTATGTTAGTTAAAATTAACTAAGAATATTATTCATGTTATAAATGATGAAGTTGAGATTATGCTTATCATAATAAGGTATGCTGATCTATGTGATCAAGTGATACATGTATCTTATTTACTTTCAAACATGAGACTGGTAAGTACCATAAGGAATGTAAGAATTAGTAAGAGTAAGTAAAGTTAAGTATTTGAGATTTATGACGCCATTATTTATGATGAATGGTTTATGTTAAGCAAATATATTGCTATATGCACTACATGCAAACTTATTAAGCTAAATGTTTACGTCTTTAATTCTTTTCTTTCATTTAGTCCTGCCAAGCTAAATTGTGGATCATTGACGTCGAAGCTCAGAGAACACTATCAATTATTATTTTGGTATAGCCAAGTTGTTTTTAATTAAGTATGGCATGTATCGGAATCATTTCATTTTGAAATATGGATTAAGAAAAGTCAAAGTATTGGCTATTAAGTTCATTATTCTTTTTGTGTATGGCTAATGAGATTGGCCAAGCTTGACTAAGTATGTGCATATATTGATATTAATGGAGTATGCATTTTTTTTTTTAATGTTAGATGAAGTATTTGAATTGTTGATTTTGGCTGAGATTGGTCTTGATTTCAGGGTGGTAATTGGCTTGGTAAATAGCCTCTAAGTGCCACGGATAGACACACAGGCGTGTCCGGGCCGTGTGTTCCTCGTGATGTTAGTGTCTTAGGTCAGAATAGACCACGGGCTAACCCCACGGCCGTTTGTATAGGCAGTGTGTGACACACGGTTAGCACCTGGGCGTGTGCCACAGGACGTGTGAATAAGTTAGTATGTCAAGGTTTGATGCACGGTATAGGGCCACGAGCATGTTAAGACCGTATGTAAACTATCAGTATCCATCATGGGTGGAAGACATGGGCATGTCTTATGGGTACACGGGCGTGTCCCAAACCACATGGGCGTGTGACCTCTGTTTTGAGAGAAAAGTTTCTAGTTGAGTTTTGAAAGTTTCTGGACATAAGTTTAAGGTATCGTAGGCCCATGAAATGTATGGATTGACTAAGAAAGAGATATTTTTAATTCAAAAAAATTTATAGCCCGTAAGTACATGTTTGAGAAGGTTCAAGCATAGTAATGTCTCATATCCGGTTTTAGCCTCAAACTCGGGTATAGGGTGTTACAGAAAATGTTAAGGATTTTGGATTTTACCATTGATGAATTCTTGTTGTTCATAATGTTAAAAGATGGATTTGAAGTATTGGTTGTTGATTAGGACTAGTTTGTAAAGTAATTTTTGTTAGTTTTAGCTAAATGACTAAATTGATGGAATATTAAAATAGATAGGGAATTCTTGAGAATTTGGAATAATTTTGAGCTATTATTGTATGATGCTTAATGTTAAGAAAATAATGCTTTGGAATGGTAACTTGATGTGTATGTTTATATTTTGGCCAATTTTGGTTGATGGATTGAGCATGAAATGTAACACCCCAAACCCGACCCATATGTCATGACCGGATCTTGTATGCTACGGTTTGAATGTTGAAAACTTTGCTTGTAGGGTTTCAAAGAATCTCAATTTATTTTAACCGATCAATCGTCAATTGTGATATTTTGAAGAAAATTTAGTATTTGCATGAGTGTGTTTGAAAAGCCTATTTCCTTCTTGCTTTACAATTTAAGTTTTGAAAACATAAGTTTATAAAAATGTGCCATAATAATAAAGAAAGAAATAAAAAAAATAACCTAAGTTATGGAGCCTTATTACAAAAATAATCCCAAACATAAACTTTAAGAAATAAAATGGAGATAGACTATAAAGATAACAAAAACTTGATGGCCCCTCGAGTCTGCCTTGGCTCCCATGTCCACCATCTACTGTTCACCTGAAAAGTAGGGAAGGGAAAAAAAGAAAAGGGGTGAGTCACCAAGACTCAATGTGCAAATCCTGAAATCACTTAAACGGCTTAAGGCCCAAAAACACATTCTGGGCCCTGGCCCATGGAAAATAGCATTAAAACAAAAATACATGCAGAAATGACCCAACCCACCTAGGGTTCCATCCTCTACATGCCAACCCTTACCAACCATCACACCTCGGGGACTTCTACAATCGACCCACCAACCTCTACACGCCAATTTGACAGTCATGCTATCGATCATAATATTCAGGAATCAGGATATCAGCATAATGTGGCATAGCCACCGATCACTATTGTGACCTAAATACATGCTCTTCCCCTTCATCAAATCAAACCCATATCCCATACATACACACATGCCATAACAAAGGCACTAAACCATTTACTGGATAACAGGATAGCACATACATCGATACACATAGAGATAATACTATGTTTACGTACCTGGCATTCCTAGCCCAACCCCTACGGGTTATTCGACTGTCACATAGCCTTTTTTCGGCTTTTGCAGCCCATAATAGATATTATAAAAGAGACTAAAGTGATAAAGATCTACAAACCTGATTACTGACAAGATGATACTGTCAAAGTTGACACTATCAGAAACCGCTACAGTTGCTAATAGCCTAAGATTCTATTCTGAAGCTGGTCCACAACCCGGTGGCCAATCACGAATAGCAGACACTGCGTGTTTCTTGAACTTTAGGGCTGGGACTACAGATCCAACCCCTTCCTTTGATTTACTGACATTCGAGTCCATGAATGATTTTGGTCAGAAGGTACTATGACGATTGCTTAACGAAACGATTTGTCAAGGGCACGAATAACGAAAAGAAACCGATTGATAACTCTTAAGGAGAATCGAAATCCTTACCTTAAAATCCCAAAATCAAAGACTAACGATTTTTGGCTTTTAGATCTACTTGATCTACTTCACTTCTCGAATGTCACCAAACACATAAAATACATGAAACCATTAAACCATTAGCTTTTTGGCTTTGTCTTCCAGAAACCGAAAGAGAGTTCTTAAGGATAACAAGAATCGACGCTTACCTTACTAGAGAAAATTCAGCTACTCCCAGGGGATTTTGGCTTTTGAGAAGATCAAGAATAGGAGATAATAAGAAGAAACCTAAGTAGTTTAGGCTTTTCGTTGAAGAAATCGACAAAAAAGGAATAGGGATTATCGGCTATGGAAATGAGAAGAGAGTTCAGGGTTTTGGCTTTTGAAAGAAAAGATGTTGAGAAGATTGGAAGGCCTCGGCTTTTGAAGAAATCAAAAGAAAAGAAATTGGAGAGGAAGACTGAGAATTTTGGCACAGGGAAAGAAGAAAAGAGTAGGGTTCAAATGCCAGAATTGATGAGCTACCACCCCTATTTATAGGCAATTTCGGCACTTACTTATCAAAACCTGAAAGTGCCATTCCTGATAGCTAAAAATTAAACAAGGAATAGGGGAAACTTCGGCACCCTTTAGCTATAAAAAAATTGATACCTTTACTCCTCTTAGAGTCAAAATTTCGGCCACCACCTAGCCTTATAGATAACTCATTGATTTTCTCCTTATCCTCATCTGACTACTCATCTACATTGTCATGGATGACACAACCTCTTCATTCCTTTATCAGCACATTATCTACCTTATTATCACATTACAAAATTCCTAAATTTAAGCATCATTTCTGAACTCCACTACTGCTCTTGTAAATGCCAAAATTAATTAAAATAAAAGGTACGAGGTGACTTGAACCTTGGACCTTCAAATGACGCCAACTCCATTCCCTCATTGTGGCGCCATTTTGCCACTGGGTCACAAGCCCATTTGTGTTTTAAAAACACAGGTAATATATGTTATGCCTTAACTTAACAAGCTTTCCACTAAAGTGCTCAAACAATAAATTTTAACTACAGCCTCGGCCTAAACCTAAGCCCAATTTGAACCCCTAACATTTAATTTTAACACATTAAACATATCCCCAAAGCAAACACATAGGCCCAATATTTCAGGATATTACAGTTCTACCCCCTTAAAGAAATTTCATCCTCGAAATTACACGTCGAAAAAGATGGGGTATTGTTGCCAGACGCTTCTTCTGATTCCCACGTAGCCTCTTCAAAACTGTGGTTCCGCCATAGCACCTTCACTAACAGAACCATTTTCCTTCGCAACACCTTGACATCACGATCCAAAATTTCCATCGGTTCCTCTTCGAAGGATAGATCTGGTCTTACTTTGATTTCATTTACTGACACCGCATAGGATGGATCCGAACGATATCATCTCAGCATAGAGACGTGAAATACATCATGAATTTGACTTAACTCTGGAGGTAACTCCAGCTGATATGCTACTGGTCCTACTCGTTTTAACACTCGGTACGGTCCAATAAATCTGGGACTTAACTTACCCTTCCGTCCAAACCTTAGTACCTTCTTCCAAGGTGATACCTTCAAGAAAACCTTGTCACCCACAACAAATTCTATGTCCCTACGTTTTAAATCGGCATAGGACTTCTGCCTATCCGACGCTTCCTTTAGTCGAGCTCGAATTAACTCAACCTTCTCTTCTGTCTCAGTCACCAACTCCGGACCCAAAATTTGACGTTCCCCTAATTCCGTCCAATAGGTAGGAGTACGACACTTTCGCCCGTATAAAGCTTCATAGGGCGTTATCTGAATACTAGACTGGTAGCTGTTGTTGTAAGCAAACTCTGCTAATGGTAAGAATCCTTCCCAACTACCCCTGAAATCAATGACACATACTCTCAACATGTCCTCCAAGATTTGAATCACCCGCTCAGACTGTCTATCGGTTTGAGGATGAAATGTTGTACTGAAATCCAATTTCGTCCCCAATGCTTGATGCAATGCCTTCCAAAATTGTGAGGTTAACCTAAGGTCCCTATCTGAGATGATCGATACTGGTACTCCATGTAACCTTACTACCTCCACTATATATAACTTAGCTAACTTCTACAAAGAGTAGTTGACACGTACAGGTATGAAATGAGCAGACTTTGTCAAGCGGTCTACAATTACCCAAACTGAGTCTTTCTTAGTAGGCGTGAGGGGTAGCTCACTAATAAAGTCCATTGTGATCCTTTCTCACTTCCATTATGGAATCTTTACCGGCTTTAATAACCTTGATGGTAACTGATGCTCCGCCTTTACCTGCTGACAGTTCAAACACTTACTTACCAATTCAGTTAACTCTTGCTTCAAACCCGGCCACCAGAACTGATCTCACAAATCTCGATACATCTTACTCCTCCAGGATGCATAGCGTATGTACCTTCATGTGCTTCATGCAAAATCCTTTGCCTCAATTCCGAATCTTTCGACATGCAAATCCTCCCTCAAAACATAACAGTCCTTCCTCGTTCACATTGAATTCTGCTGGCCCATTATTCGAGATAAGCTGCCACTTCTTTTTAAGTAACTCATCGGTCTGTTGCTTTTTTTTACCTGACTAACCCAAGAGGGTTTTACTTGGAGTTTAGCTAATAAACTCCCATCTTCATATAGACTAAGGTGAGCAACCATTGCTCTCAAGTCGGTGATCACCTTACAACTTAGAGCATCCGCCACCACGTTAGCCTTCCCCGGGTAGTACTCGATCGAGCAGTCATAATCCTTTAACAAATCGATCCACCTCTTTTGCCTTATATTCAACTCCTTCTGCGTTAACATGTAATTTAAGCTCCTATGATCGGTATAAATGACAGATTTCTCCCCGTACAGATAATGCCTCCATATCTTCAAAGCAAATACCACTGCCACCAATTCCAAATCATGGGTGGGATAATTTGATTTGTCTGGTCTTAACTGTCGAGAAGCGTACGCAACAACCTTTCTATCTTGCATCAACACGCATCCTAGTCCCGTGTGTAAAGCATCACAGTAAATCACGAACTCCTTTCCAGCCTCCGGCTGAATCAACACCGGAGCCTTTGTCAAAATCCTTTTTAACTTCGCGAAACTCTCTTGCTACTTATCAGACCAAACAAACAAAACTTCTTTCCGCAGCAACTTAATCAACGGTGCTGCAATCAAAGAAAATCCCTCAACAAACCTTCGATAATATCCGGCCAGACCAAGAAAACTCTAAATTTCCACCATCGACTTAGGCGGTTTCCAATCCAACACCGCTTCAATTTTTTGTGGGTCAAGCCTAATCCTCTCTGTCGACACAACGTGGCCTAGAAAAGTAACTTCCCTTAGCCAAAATTCGCACTTACTGAATTTGGCATACAATTGCTTCTCCCTCAGAATCTTCAAAACCACTCGCAGATGAACATCATGCTCCTCCTCTGACTTTGAGTAGCCCAAGATATCATCGATAAACACCACGACACACCGATCTAGGTAGGGTTGGAACACTCAGTTCATCATGTCCATGAATGCTGCTGGTGCGTTGGTTAAACCAAATGGCATTACCATGAATTCGTAGTGACCATAGCGGGTCCTAAAAGCCGTCTTATGAATATCTACTTCCTTGACCCTAAACTAATGGTATCTTCACCTCAAATCTATCTTTGAAAACACTGACGGCACTTTCAATTGATCGAACAAGTCATCAATCCTTGGCAACGGATACTTGTTCTTGATTTTTAGCTTATTTAATTGGCGATAGTCAGTGCACATACGTATTGATCCATCCTTCTTCTTAACAAATAACACCAGCGCTCCCCACAGTGACACACTTGGTCGTATAAACCTTCTATCCAATAACTCCTAAATCTGTGCTTTCAATTCCACCAACTCCTTCGGCGCCATCCTGCATGGACCAATAGATACTGGCGGTATTCCCGGAAGAAGATCGATACCAAACTCTACCTCATGATTCGGAAGTAATCCCGGAAGCTATTCGGGGAAAACATCAGGAAATTCCTTCACTGTTCTAACGTTCCCAATAGTTAGTTCCCTGGCTTCCAGAGCCCGAACAAACATTAAAACTGCCTCACATCCTTTTCTCACCATCCTTTCTACTCTTAGGGCAGCCACCACATTCGACAGACAGTTCCCCCTTTCTCCTATCACCAACACTTCGTCACCCTCGGGGGTCTTCAACACCATACGGTTGGCTGCACAATCCAAGTTCGCTTCATACCTTACTAGCCAATCCATGCCTAAAATTAAATCAAATTCCCTGAACGATAATTCCATCAGATCCGCTAGGAAAGTCATTCCCTGAACTTCTAAAGGCACCTCCCGATAGAGTTTATCCACTACTACAGATTGGCCTAACGGGCTAATTACAGTCACTGTCCTAGGGGTAATCTTAGATTCTAACCTTAAAGTTCCAGATACACTACTAGCTACATACGAATGTGTTGACCCAATGTCAATCAAGGTAGTGTAAGGTAAGCCAAAAATTAAAAATGTACTAGTTATAACGTCCGATGCATCAGCCTCCTCTCGACATCTAGCAGCATAGACTAACCCTGGCTGTCTCACCTCAGTGTTTGCTGCACCTCTACCCGGTGCTCCACGACCCCGACCATTACCACCTCTAGCCAGACCATGACCTCTCTATGGCTGCTGCCTCCTCTACTCTACTAAACATTCCCATGGCGTGCAGGCCCTTCACTGTCCCGTTGCTGCGGATAGTTTCTAATCTAATGGTCCGTAGATCCACACCTGAAACACTTCTCGCTACTTAACCAACACTCACCCCAGTAGAGTTTACCGTACCAGCACACTTCTGCGTCTAACTAGCAGCAGCAGGTCTCTCAGCCTGACTCAGTCCATCTGACCTAAACTTTTTATGAGTACGCCCAGCTGACCCTGATGGTCCAAAATTCCTCTTATTCCCACTTCTATCCCGGTTTACCTTCTCTGTCCACTGTACCTCCTCAGCTATCTTAGCCTTTTCCACCAGGACAGCGAACTCCCTCTCCTGCTATGGGCCTATCAAAACACGCAGATCATCTCTCAAACCATCTTCAAACCACGCGGTGGACGTTCGCGACCCCTTGTACTCATTCTTCCGATTGGCGTTTATCTTATTAGAAATTTTATGAAATATTAATTGTTTCCACTGTTTAATCACGAACAGTCTTATGAAAAGTAGTTTTAATATTAGTTCTTTCGAATTCACGATTATACCTACAGGTTTCAATCTTCCTAAATCCAAGACCATGCACATTCAACATTCATACACACCAACATACAAGTAGCATCCATGAACTCATCACAGAAGGGTATTTCCGTCATTTCACTACCTAAGGTATTTTCGTAATGTTATCCTACAGGGGTATTTTCATAATTTTTGAAATAGGGCATCTTGGTAATTTTACAAAATAGGGGTATTTTGGTAATTTTGTAATTTGATGGTATTTCGATAATTTTACAATGTAGGGGTATTTTGGTCATTTTACTATCTAAGGGTATTTTGGTCATTTTACAAATCAAGGGTATTTTGGTTATTTTTCTATCCAAGGGTATTTTGGTCATTTTGTAAATCAGGGGTAATTCAGTAATTTTTCCAAATCAGGGGTATTTTAGTAATTTTAGAAAATAGGGTGGCTGGTCCCTTTCGGGTTTTAGTTATAAATTTTTGGCCTGTGAACAAGTCCTCGTAGCTAAGGTGAATAGTCACTACGCACCAGGTAGGATTCCAGAAAAGAGGAGGTGGGCCACTAGGGCCGCTTAAGTACCAAGCTCTCCCTTGATCCAATCCTAGACATGCGTATGCCTGTTACCACACCCTAACCCTGCGACTTGTTCACGGTCATGTTTCATTAGATTAAATCTTATGAAATTGAGGAGTTGTTTAAGCTAAACTTAGAGTCCATTAATCCTATCGTGCTAGTCTACGTCCATAAGGCCCATCAAGCCCATCATGCATATCACATGAAGAGTTACAGTACTTACCTGGGTGGATCGAGTGCCGGTAGACTCGAGGGCCATATCACAACCAAACTTTTCTCAAACTCTTAGTTATTTTATAAATCACTACTGGACCCATTTTACAGGCCGAGTTTTGAACTGGGCTCTAATACCAAAATGTAACACCCTAAACCCGGCCCATACATCATGGTCGGATCTAGTATGCTACGGGTTGAATGTTGAAAACTTTGCATGTAGGGTTTCAAATAATTTTAGTTTATTTTAACCGATCAATCATCAATTGTGATATTTTGAAGAAACTTTAGTATTTGCATGAGTGTGTTTGAAAAGCCCATTTCCTTCTCGCTTTACAATTTAAGTTTTGAAAACATAAGTTTATAAAAATGTGGCATAATAATAAAGAAAAAAATAAAAAAAATAACCTAAGTTATGTAGCCTTATTACAAAAATAATCCCAAACATAAACTTTAAGAAATAAAACGGAGATAGTCTATAAAGATAACAAAAACTTGATGGCCCCTCGAGTCCGCCTTGGCTCCAATGTCTACGATCTACTGTTCATCTGAAAAGTAGGGATGAGAAAAAAGAAAAGGGGTGAGTCACCAAGACTTAATGTGCAAATCTCGAAATCACTTAAACGGCTTAAGGCCCAAAAACACATTCTGGGCCCTGGCCCATGGAAAATAGCATTAAAACAAAAATATATGCAGAAATGACCCAACCCACCTAGGGTTCCATCCTCTCCACGCTAACCCTTACCAACCATCACACCTCGGGGATTTCTACAATCGACCCACCAGCCTCTACATGCCAATTTGACAGTCATGTTGTTGATCATAATATTTAGGAATTAGGATATCAGGATAACGTGGCATAGCCACCAATCACTATTGTGACCTAAATACATGTTCTTCCCCTTCATCAAATCAAACCCATATCCCATGCATACACACATGCCATATCAAAGGCACTAAACCATTTACTGGATAACAGAATAATACATACATCGATACACATAGAGATAATACTATGTTTACGTACTTGGCATTTCTAGCCCAACCCTTACGGGTTATTCGACTGTCACACAGCCTTTTTCTAGCTTTTTAGCTCATAATAGATACTATACAGGAGACTAAAGTGATTAAGATCTACAGACCTGATTACTGACAAGATGATACTGTCAAAGTCGGCACTATCAAAAATCGCTACGGTTGCTAATAGCCTAAGATTCTGTTCTGAAGCTGATCCACAACCCGGTGGCCAATCACGAATAGTAGACACCGTGTGTTTCTTGAACTTTAGGGCTGGGACTACAAATCCAACCCCTTCCTTTGATTTGCTAACATTCGAGTCCATGAATGATCTTGGTCAGAAGGTAATATGATGATTGCTTAACGAAACAATTTGTTAAGGGCACAAATAACGAAAAGAAACCAATTGATAACTCTTAAGGAGAATCAAAATCCTCACCTTGAAATTGCGAAATCAAAAACTAATGATTTTTAGCTTTTAGATCTACTTGATCTACTTCACTTCTCAAATGTCACCAAACACATAAAATACATGAAACCATTAAACGATTAGCTTTTTAGCTTTGTCTTCCAAAAACCGAAAGAGAGATCTTAAGGACAACAAGAATCGACACTTACCTTACTAGAGAAAATTCGGCTACTCCCAGGGGATTCCTGCTTTTGAGAAGATCAAGAAGAGGAGATAATAAGAAGAAATCTAAGTAGTTTCGGCTTTTAGTTGAAGAAATTGATAAAAAGGAATAGGGATTATTCAGCTATGATAATGAGAAGAGAGTTCAGGGTTTCAGCTTTTGAAAGAAAAGATGTTGAGAAGATTGGGAGGTCTCGGCTTTTGAAGAAATCAAGAGAAAAGAAATTGGAGAGGAAGATTGAGAATTTCGACACAGGAAAAGAAGAAAAGAGTAGGGTTCAAATGCTAGAATTGATGAGCTACCACCCCTATTTATAGGCAATTTTGGCACTTACTTATCAAAACCCGAAAGTGTCCTTCCGGATAGCTAAAAATTAAACAAGGAATAGGGGAAAATTTGGCACCCCTTAGCTATAAAGAAACCGATTCCTTTACTCCTATTAGAGTCAAAATTTCGGCCACCACCTAGCCTTGTAGATAACTCCTTGATTTTCTCCTTATCATCATCTGACTACTCATCTACAGTGTCATGGATGACACAACCTCTTCATTCCTTTATCAGCACATTACCTACCTTATTATCACATTACAAAATTCCTAAATTTAAGCATCATTGCTGAACTCCACTACTGAATAAAAGGTACCAGGCGACTCTAACCTTGGACCTTCAAATGACGCCAACTCTCTTCCCTCATTGTGGCGCCATTTTACCTCTAGGTCACAAGCTCATTTGTGTTTTAAAAACACAGCTAATATCTGTTATGCCTTAACTTAACAAGCTTTCCACTAAAGTGCTCAAACAAGAAATTTTAACTACAGCCTCGGCCCAAACCTAAGCCCAATTTGAACCCCTGACACTTAATTTTAACACATTAAACATATCTCCAAACCAAACACATAGGCTCAATAGTTCAGGATGTTACATGAAATAATGACTAATGTTAAGTGATTTCTTGGTTGAGTTATTTGATTGAATTATCATTAATTGAGGTGTCTTTGAATGGCATATTAGTTAGGTCTTAAAGGTTGTTTGAAATGGCGTATTTTGGGTATCTTGCTATAAGGTTTGGTCTTGCTAAGGCTTGTGGAAGTGAGATGTCTTAATGTGCAAGATTTGGACTTGTTTTGGCTTTTTTTTAAGGTTAACATATGCTACACACGGCCTGGGACACGGGCTGTCACATGGCTGTGTGTCTTTTTAAAATTAGGTGCAGGATCCAAATGACCATGTGACCCAACTTCAAATACACATACAGTTTGGCACACGACTTGCGACACGACTGTGTGACCCTATTTCGAATACTCACATGGGCTGGGACACTGTCGTGTGTCTTAACTTCGAAGGTTCACACTGTCTGGGCTATGTCACATGGCCTGACCACACAGTCGTGTGACTCCTATTTTCCAAATTTCATAAATTTCCTAAAAGTTCGATTTATTCTTGCTTGATCCTGCATCGTTTCTCAAATTATTTTTAAGACCTTATAGGCTAGATTTAAGGCTTATAAGTATATTTTTATCATGAATTGATTTAATTGTTATGTGATTGTATTTTATTAGGTTAATTGTTTTGAAATGAATTTAAATATTCTATTTTGCTAGGTAACACTCTTTCACCCTAATTTGGTAACGGAGACGGGTTAGGGGTATTACATACAAATTCTCAGAGAAACATATATGAGAATCCTGTAAAATTAATATTTGACCAATAAATTCAGTTGGTTCCTAACCATGCCACTTTACAACCCAACTAGGACAGTACTTATACAAGTTAGGCATACTAAACATTTGGCGGCAACTCATACCATAGTCTTTTTTCTTTAATTAGAAGAATAACCTGAATTGGAATCTTCACTTACTCATACGACAGTTACTATACGCCCTTGCATATTTTCTGAAATAAGCAAATGGGCGGATTACACTTTGTCAAACAAGAAATTTTCTCTACTACATGCATTAATATCAAATCTGCTAGACTTGGGATGTGACACAATTACCATATTACCTTATGTTATGTATAAGGTACTTATACATACTTTGGAAATTGTATAGAGTCTTAAGATTAGACTTAGAAAAAGAATTATTCTATAGACTTAGAACTATTATATGGCGTTACCCTTGAGGATTAATTTTAGAATCAGACATGGAATTAGGTATAGATTTAGACTAGACTTTGAAAAAAATTGAAGTTCAAAACTTAAAATTAGATTAAGAGCTTAGAATTAGATTTTGACTTATGTTAGGATTAGGAATTAGAACTTAGGACTCATTGCTATGGTATCTTTCTATAATTTGAGATTTTTAGATGTCTTTTCCATGACATATTCTATGCTTTTATTTGAAATTTGACTTGAGCAATATGTCACGATCACTTCCTTCACATCACACTCACTTTGGTATCCATTGTATATTTACATTTTTATATTATTGATTGGATTCCTTTTTCATTTCTTATGCATTATATATCTTTTAATTGAACATTTTCATAACTTGTGATGGTTAGTATAATTATTTAATGAATGCTTCTTGCATTCTTATATGATTTACTCATTCAATGAAGTATGTTGCCTAAATTCTTTCCTTTTCTTGCTCTTCATGATTAGTATCATTATAACTTTAACATGCTTTTTGTATCTATATTGTTGATATTATTGTGTTTTTCATGCCTTGTGGTTAACAATATTTGGTATCAAGAAAAAGGCATGAAATCTTAAAAGATATCCATCTAGTAAAAGGAATACTAGAAATAGAAATTGCTTGTAACACCCCAAACCCAACCTAGAAGTTAGGCCCGAATCCGGAATGTCACATTAAAGGCACACTTCAAAACAATTTTACTAATTAACCATTTATGGCCCAAAAGCCCAAAACCCTTGTATCTTGTTGAGTTAAGAGGAAAAACCCAAATTTTAATAAAATGATCAGGTGTGGAGTTATTTCGAAAACTATGCTAACTTTAGAAATTTTATGAAATTTATTAAGCGGATAGTTGAAACAATAATAAACCCAAAATCTAAAGTCAATTAGGAGTTACATGGCCCTATCACAATCCAATGAAAAAAAAAACAAAGTATTTAAAAACATATTCATTTGAACAAATTAAATCATTTGATCAGCTTGTAGTGTGGCCATCTCCGAGTCCTCTCCCACGTCGAGCCGTCTATTCAGGATTACCTTAAACAATAAATTAAGGGGTGTGAGTTTTGAAACTCAGTGTGTACAACCCTTGGCAATCAAATCACATACAAATATTCACATTGGGCCTAAGCCTTATCAAAAATCGGTGGTCTTGGGCCTTAGCCCACAATGACCTCATATCATATCATATCGTATCATATACAAACAAGATAATGCAAAACCCATCCCAATAATCCATCCACTACACACACCATTTCCCTTCCAACCATTACACACCTGTGGGGATTTCTAAACCAACCCACCCATCCTCGACACACCAAAGGTAGCTCGATTGCGGTACTACCTAACGTTGCAAAAAAGCTGCTAATCATATAATGGGCTTAAAGCCACCGGTGGATCCATGGCCATACGATTATGTGATCCTCAAATCTTCCTCCGTACCATAATTCCCACCCATATGCATCCTAAGCAGAATATCATATGACTGCATCAAACACACGAGTAACATCCATAAACTCATATTCGTAACATAGGGGTATTTTCGTCATTTCATTACCCAGGGGTATTTTCATAATTCTACCCTACAGGGGTATTTTGGTAATTTGGAAAAATAGGAGTATTTTGGTACTTTTGCAAAATAGGGGTATTTCGGTAATTTTACAAATATAAGGGAATTTTAATAATTTTACAAATATAAGGGTATTTTAGTCCCTCTCGAGTTTTAGTTATGTACTTTGGCCCATCAACAAGTCCTCGCGGCTAAAGTGAACAGACGCTACGCACCAGGTAGGATTCTAGAGAAGAGGAGGTGGGCCACTAGGACCGCTAAGTACCAAGCTCTCCCTAGATCCAATCCTAGACATGCGTATGCCCGTTGCCACACCCTAAGCCAGTGACTTGTTCACGGGCATGTTTAATTAGATTAAGTATTATGAAATTTAAGAGTTGTTCAAACTAGGCCTAAAGTCCATAAGCCCTAGCATACTTGTCTACGGCCCCGTAAAGCCCATCAAACCCATATTTCATCCCTATGGCCCATTAGGCCCAAATCACATCCTTATGTCCTATTAAGCCTTCACAAAATCACAACATGGGCTTGATAGTAGAAGAATCAACAATTACAAAAACGTAGAAATTATCAAAACCCGAGCTCAAACATACCTTGAATTAAGCCAAGTAAGTGCCGAAAATCTCAAAGCTTCAATGGCTATTTCTTTTCTCTAGTTTCGGTGGAAGAAAGATGAAATAAAAAATGGCCATCAAATTGTTTTGTTTTTCATTAATAATAACTTATTAACCCAATTCCCAATTTTGCCCTTTATAAAGATATAAAACAAATATTTTTTAAGACTAATTTGTCATTTAACACTCCACTAGCTTAAAAAATGGTTCATTAGCAACATATGGCCTCCTCCTTAAGAAGCCATCAACATTTGAGTACTCACCACTCAGTACACAACAGTTTACTCCCTATACAATTAAGTCCCTTTTCTTAATTCGGTTTTAAAACGATCAAATCATCACACAGAATTTTTACACAGGCTATGCCACATATCCTTCACATAGAAAATATTATTAAGATATTCTTACAACCTCGAATTTCTGGTCTCAAACCACTGTTCCGACTAGGGTCTAAATCGGGCTGTTACACTTTCGACTTTTCTGCATTGTCGATATCGTGTGTGTAGTGTTTGTACACACCTGGTAACCTCGCGTACTACAAACTCCTTAGTCACGAACCTACAATCGACATTACTAGCGATTAACCAAAGCTTTAACACATACTTATCAAAAACTGATACCTCATACCCTAACCGTGGTCAATCCTGCAAAACCCACATGGCTACCAAGCACCCCCATGTGCTAAGGCCGTGTACTACTAAGCCGTATACTAACTTTCTATCACGGCTTCTAGGCACGCCCGTGTAACATGGTCGTGTGCTCTTAAACTAGCTACTGACATTACCCCATGGTCACCAGGCACGCCCGTGTGCCATGGCCGTGTGACATTATAGGTCATTTGAAAGACCAAAATGCCACCCAAATGGGTCATACCTACTAGCAACATTTTCCATCACATATCATGCATATATGGCAACCAAAAACATGCCAAATTACAAACTAAAACTCATATCATCACAAGCATAAATCATCCATTTGCTTATTCATAACTTGACCATTTCATGAGCATCAAACTATACCAAAACATATGCTTTATATAACTCATTCATTTTAGCATTTTATTAAATCCAAACTTGCCAAAACACATGGCTAAGCTAACTTCATAAACATATACACATATCTACCCTATACATGCCATAATTGGCTATATACATTTCAAAAGGGTACCAAAATGAGTTTAGTAGTGTGATGATGATCCTTGACGGTCCCAAGCCTTCAGTAGCTTTGACGACCTATAAAACAGAGAAAATACACACACATAGTAAGCTTTCCAAAAGCTTAGTAAGTCAATATATAGACAAACTTGGCATAGAAGGCATATTTACAAATAAATACATTGGCACATATCATCCACTTAACCATTTTCATAATTCAAGAATCATACAAGCACATAGCTCATCTAGCCAAAAATTTATATATCTTATTATCAATTCCATATACATAACTTCATAGAAAGATCACATAGATGCTTACCTTGTAAACACAATTAGTGTATAATCAGCATACCTAAAACATATTTATAATCACCTAATTGCTCATCGATCAGATTTGTAATTCGTATCACAGACTTGCCCTTTGAACCAATAGAAATCTAGTAGGACACTCAAAAAGCTCGGAATAATCGTACAATGCCAATGTCCCAGAGGAGGTCTTACATGCACTTCGATATCGATGCCTCTGTCCCAGACAGGGTCTTATACGAATCAACACGATGCCGATGTCCTAGACATGGTCTTACACGTAAAGCTCATATCGATGCCAACGTCCCAGACGTGGTCTTACTTGTAAAGCACATATCGATGCCGACATCCCAGATGTGGTCTTACACAAAATCACAAATCAATGCCAATGTCTCGGATGTGGTCTTACATGATAAAATAGAACAGATTCCTATGTCATGACATAGCTAATCCTATCTATTCCTAGGTTCATAGGGGATTTCTCGGACATTATCACTATATCGAACTTATCTTAGAATTCATGTACATAGCATCTCATACACATTCATTATCATTGATAATCATATGAATATATCCAATTCAATACAAATACGTTTATTTGCGTAGTGACTTACCTCGGATTCGGTTATCGGAATAACAACGGCTACTCGATTACTTTTCCTTTCCCGCGATCTAAGTCCGTTTTCCTCGATTCTTGATCTAAACATATTCAGAATTAACTCTTTTATTCACTAATTCAATCAATTCAATCCAAGGAGACATTTTTAGGGTAATTTATAAATAAACCCTCATATTTGCACAATTTATCAATTTAGTCCATTTTTCTCAAAACATCAAATTCACAAAATCAACCCACACTCATGCTTAGCCGAATGTACATATATATATCATACAAGCCCATATTTTCCATCAAACTAGCAATTTAGTCCCTCAATTTGCTATTTTCACAATTTAGCCCTATTTAGCTAAATTCAACAAAACTTCAAGAAGAAAACATGTTCATCTAGCTCAAATCTTTCATTTAACAACCAAACTCATCTCAAAACTCAACATATCAACAATGCCATCTCACACAAATATCATCAATTCACAAAATTAATACATAGGTTTTGTAGCTCTCAAAGTAACGATTGTAAAAACGTAAAAATTATCGAAAACTGACCGAAAACATACCTTAAATTTAGCCTTGAAATAATAAAAAATTTAAAGCTTTCCTTTTTCTTTGTGTTTTTCGATGGAAAGATGGAGGAACAAAAATCCATTTTTATGCTTTATTCATATTATAATTCATTAAATAACAATTTCCTATTTTAGCCTTATAAAACAAAATTTTTATAATATAACTAACAAGGTCATTTTTGACCAAAACCATCCACTAACTAAATAGTGGTTCAATTACCATTTAAGGCCATAACTTTTAAAAGCCACAACACATAGGTGTTTTAACAAATGGCATACAAGTTTCACATTTAATACAATTTCATCCTTTTGTCAAATTAAACACACAGACAGACAATTTAACTTACGGAAATTTACCACATGCTTAGTCACATATCAACAACATAGAAAGTAATATTAAAATATTATACTGACTCGATTTGTGGTCCCGAAACCACTATTTCGACTAGGGTATAAACCAAACTGTTACAATTCTCCCTCTTAAGGATTTTCGTCCCTGAAATTCTTACCGTTAAACAGAGTCAGATATTGCTGTCTCAATGAGTCTCCAGGCTCCTACGTAGCCTCTTCTATTTTGTGTCAATTCCACAGTACTTTTACTAACAGAATTTTCTTGTTTCTCAACTCTTTCACTTCACAAGCTAAGATACGGATCGGTTACTCTTTTTATGTCATATCAAATCGAATTTCAATTTCAAACGGAACAATCACATGTGATGGATCAGACCGATATATACGAAGCATCGAAACATGAAATACAATATGAATCTTTTCTAACTCAGACAGAAACTTTAATCTATATGCAACAGGTCCGACACGTTCAATGATCTCATACGGTCCGATGAATCTCGAACTCAATTTGCCTTTACATCCGAATCGAAGCACTTTTTTCCATGGAGACACTTTTAGAAATACTTTGTCACTGATCTTAAGCTCTATATCTTTTCATTTCAAATCCGCATAAGACTTTTGAAAATCAGATGCTGCTTTTAAACAATCTCGGATCAATTTCACTTTCTATTCTGAATCTTTTATCAAATCAACCCCGTGAAACTTATTTTCACTAAGCTCGGTCCAATATAAAGGCGTACGACATTTATGTCCATACAAAGCTTCATAAGGTGCCATTTTGATACTCGACTGAAAACTATTATTATATGCAAATTCAATCAACGGTAGATATTGTTCCCACGAACCAATAAACTCAAGAATATAGCATCGTAACATATCCTCTAAAACCTGAATGATCTGCTCAGATTGACCATCTGTCTGCAGATGAAAAGTTGTACTAAAATACAATTTCGTGCCCAAAGCTTCTTGTAATTTCTTCCAGAATCGTGATGTGAATCTTGGATCTCTATCTGACACAATGGATAGTGGCACTCCATGCAATTTCACAATCTTAGAAATATATAGCTCGGCTAATCTTTCAAGTGAGTAGTCAGATCTTACCGGAATAAAATGGGCAGTTTTCGTCAATCGGTTAACCACGACCCAAATCGCATCATTCTTTCTCATAGTTAGGGGTAATCTAAAACGAAGTCCATCGTTACTTTATCCCATTTCCACTCAGGAATCAGAATTGGTTGTAGCAAACCGGACGAAACTTGATGTTCAGCTTTTACTTGCTGACAGACTAAACATTTTGAAACAAAATTAGAAATATCTCATTTCATACCAGACCACCAATAATTTTGTTTTAAATCATGATACATCTTTGTACTTCCCGGATGAACAGATAGACGACTATTATGTGTTTCACTCAAAATCAGTTGAATCAACCACAGATTTCTAGGAACACAAATACGATCTCAAAATTTCAAGTAATCATCAATAATTCGAAATTCAGATTCAGAATTCAATTCACACCGAGCTCGTTTTGGTAACAATTCATTATCAACCTTCTGAGCATCAAATAAATGCTATAGGAACAAAGGTTTCACTTTCAATTTAGCTATCACAGAACTATCATCAGAAAAATTTGACTGAGCATTTAAAGCATGTAATGCAATTGATGATTTTTGACTCAAAGCATCAGCAACAATGTTTGCTTTCCCCAGATGATGATCTATCACAAGCTCATAATCTTTTAACAGTTTTAACTATTTTCTTTGACGCAGGTTCAAATCTTTCTGGGTCATCAAATATTTCAGACTTTTATGATCTGAAAATACATGACATTTCTCACCATACAGATAATGGCGCCAAATCTTAAGTGCAAACACAATCGCAGCTAACTTAAGGTCGTGCGTCGGATAGTTCTTTTCATGAGGCTTCAATTGACTTGAGGCATAACCTACAACTTTTCCTTCCAACATCAAAACACATCCCAAACCGTTTAACGAAGCATCACTGTATACAACAAATTCTTTACCCGATTCTGGCTATACTAACACTGGAGCTTCTATTAACAGAGTTTTTAACTGATCGAAACTTTTCTGACATTTCTCTAACCACTCAAATCTAACGTCTTTCTGAAGTAATTTAGTCAATGCAGTAGCTATCACTGAGAATCCTTTTACAAAATGATGATAATAACCAGCTAGACCCAGAAAACTACGGACTTTAGACACGTTTCTTGGAGGTTTCCAATCTAGAATAGCAGAAATCTTGCTTTGATCAACACAAATCCCAGAAGCTGACACAATATGTCCCAGAAAACTAACCCCGTGCAATCAAAATTCACATTTGTTGAATTTTGCGTACAATTGCTTTTCTCTCAAAGTTTGCAACACAATCCTCAAGTGTTCAGCATGCTCATTTTCACTTCGTGAATAAATCAATATGTCATCTATGAATACTACAACAAATTGATCTAGGTACAGTCTAAAAATTCTGTTCATCAGATCCATAAAACTAGCAGGACAATTGGCTAGTCCAAATGACATAACTAAAAACTCATAATGCCCGTACCTCGTTCTGAAAGCAGTTTTAGGAATGTCTAAATCTTTAACTCTCAACTGATAGTAGCCTGATCTCAAATCTATCTTAGAAAACACTATAGCTCCTCTCAGCTGATCAAACAAATCATCGATACGTGGCAACAGATATTTATTCTTTATCGTCACTTTGTTCAACTGGCGATAATCAATACACATTCTCATAGTTCCATCTTTCTTTTTCAAAAATAACACAGTAGCTCCCCAGGGTGAGAAACTCGGTCATGTAAATCCTTGGTCAGTCAATTCTTGCAACTAAGATTTCAACTCTTTCAATTCGGTTGAAACCATTCTGTATGGAGCTATCGAAATAGGTGTCATACCAGGCATCAATTCAATACTAAACTCAACTTCACGAATCGGAGGTAAACCTGGTAACTCTTCAGGGAACACATCCGAAAACTCACATAAAATAGGTACTGCCTCAATTTTCCTTTCAGACATTTTTGAATCAATTATATAAGCAAAATATGCCTCATATCCCTTTTTCACATAACTCTGAGCTTTTAAAACCGATATCACAGTAGGCAAACCATTCAAATCATTAGACTCAACTTGTACCATTTCATTATTCAAACATCTCAAATCTATAGTCTTTCTCTTACAGTTCACAATAACATCATGTAAAGACAACCAATCCAAACCCATAATAACATCGAACTCATCAAATGGCAGAAGCATCAGATCAATAGGGAAACAATCATCTTCAAACATTAACGGATAGTTCTTGCATACTTTGTTAACTAAAACACTTTTACCCAAGGGGTTCGATACTTTTATAGCAAACTTATTACACTCTACAGGCAAAGTCTTACTGTAAACTAAATTCATACATATATATGAATGCATAGAACTAGGGTCTATCAATGCAATCACATAAGTATCATAAAGTATAAAAGTACCCGTTATAACATCAGGTGATGAAGCTTCCTTACGAGCTCGGATAGCATACGCTCTGGTTGGGTCTCTAGCTTCAGATCTCACAACAGTGTCTCTTATTGTTCTCTGGCTACCACATACATTTCTTACATTCCTTGAAGATCTACCTCTCATAGGTGCATTATCAGGTCTCGGATTCTGAGTAGTCTCTAGCTCGACGGACTCAGGACAATCACAGATAAAATGGTTTAGTGATCCACATCTGAAGCAAGTTCTATTGTTTAATATATAGCTTCCCGGATGCCTTTTTCCACAATGTCTGCATTCAGATCTGTCAGTCCGAACATTACCAAAACTGGCCATTGAAGTTGCGAAGTTTTGGAACTCATCTGCGATTTATCTCGAGTCCTGTTCAAATGTCTCACATTATCCCTAGAATGACTTTGATCATCTCTGAATCTCTTCAGAGCAGACTAAAATGATTTGCTCGTAAATCTCTTTCTCATATCTCGGGCTCCGGTTTCAGCTTTTCTTTTATCTTTTCCAAATGCTTCAGCTTTGCATGCTCGATCAACGAGTACAATGAACTCTTTTATCTCTAAAATCTTGACTAACAAACGGATATCTTCATTAAGACCGTCTTCAAATCTTTTGCACATTATAGCTTCAGATGATATACACTCTCGAGCGTACTGGCTTAGTCGTACAAACTCTCGTTCATACTCAGAAATAATCATTCAGCCCTGTTTAAGTTCTAGGAATTCCTTCCGTTTCTGATCAATGACTATCTCACTGATATATTTCTTCAGGAACTCAATCTGAAAGAAATCCCATGTAACTCGTTCTCTTGGAACAACAGAAATTAAGGTTTTAATCCACCATTGATAAGCTGCATCTCGGAGTAAGGATACCACACATTTAATGCATTCTTCCGGATTCAGAGACATTTCATCGAACACTCGGATAGTATTTTCAATCCAGAACTCAACATTTTTAGCATTATCATCGTTAGTAGCTCGAAATTATTCAGCCCTATACTTATGAATCTTATCAACCAGAGGCTTATTCCACGATTGATTTGCGATGGAGGTATATCGATGCCCGAGGGGATTAACCGAGGCGGGGTTGCAAATACCAATTTATTTCTCATGAATTGAGTGAGCCATTCACTCATCATCTGAAAGAAACCTTGCTTAGCTTCTCCCTCCTGACCGCTCGTAGCTAGTCTCGGATCAGAAAGCACTGTCCCTTGCGCGGGAGCAAGCGCATTACTTTCTATGTCATTAGCTACAGCTCTTTTGAGATCCATTGCTATACGAAAATCACATTTTATATGTCAGGATTCATCACACTATCACAATTCAGACAAATAACATGTATAGCTAGACTCTAACACGCTACGTTAGTTTGAGAATCGACTAAACCGTAGCTCTGATACAACCAAATGCAACACCCCTAACCCATAACCGTCATTGAAATAGGGTCAAAGGCGTTACCAGACAGATCGAAAACATATATAACATTTCATACATTTCATTCATCATTTATACATACGATGTCCCTTAAATAGGTCAACGAGGCCTCAAACATGCTTATAACCCAGGTCAGGACTAAAATGAAACATATACAGAAGTTCTCAGAAACTTAAAAACTTTTCTAAAATATAAGGGATACACGCTCGTGGGAGTAGACCGTGTGCCCACCACAGCTGCTAGACACACCTGTGTGTCCTCATTGTGGTCAAACCTGACTTCTCACCACGGCCACCAAGCACGCCCGTGTACCCTAACCATGGTCAATCCTGCCAAACCCACACGGCTACTAAGCACCCCTTGTGCTAAAGCCGTGTACTACTAAGCCATATACTGACTTTCTAACATGGCTTCTAGGCATGCCCGTGTATCATGGCCGTGTGCTCTTAAGCTAGCTACTGACTTTACCTCACGGTCACTAGGCACACCCATGTGCCATGGCTGTGTGACATTATAGGTCATTTGAAAGACCCAAAATGCCACCCAAATGGGTCATACCTACAAGAAACATTTTCCATCACATATCATGCATATATGGCAACCAAAAACATACCAAATTACAATCTAAAACTCATATCATCACAAGCATAAATCATCCATTTGCTTATTCATAACTTGACCATTTCATGAGCATCAAACTATACCAAAACATATGATTTATATAGCTCATTCATTTTAGCATTTTATCAAATCAAAACTTGCCAAAACACATGGCTAAGTTCACTTCATAAACATATACACATATCTACCCTATACATGCTATAATTAGCTATATACATTTTCAAAAGGGTACCAAAATGAGTATAGTAGTGTAATGACAATCCTTGACAGTCCCAAGCCTTCAGTAGCTTTGACCACCTATAAAATAGAGAAAATACACACACAGAGTAAGCTTTTCAAAAGCTTAGTAAGTCAATATACAAACAAACTTGGCATAGAAGGCATATTTACAAATAGATACATTGGCACATATCATCCACTTAACCATTTTCATAATTCAAGAATCATACAAGCACATAGCTCATCTAGCCAAAACTTTACATATCTTATCATCAATTCCATATACATAACTTCATAGTAAGATCACATAGATGCTTACCTTGTAAAAACAATTAGTGTATAATTAGTGTACCTGGAATGGATTTATAATCACCCAATTGTTCAAAGCTCGATTTGTAATTCGTATCACAGACTTGCCCGTTGAACCAATAGAAATCTAGTAGGATACTCAGAAAGCTTGGAATAATCGTAAAATTCCAACGTCCCAGATGAGGTCTTACCTACATTCAGATATCGATTCCTCTATCCTAGATAGGGTCTTATACAAATCAATACGATGCCGATGTCCCAAACATGGTCTTACACGTAAAGCTCATATCGATGCCAACGTCCCAGATGTGGTCTTACTCGTAAAGCACATATCGATGCTGACGTCCCAGATGTGGTCTTACACGAAATCATAAATCAATGCCAATGTCCCAGACGTGGTCTTACATGATAAAATAGAACAAATTCCTATGTCATGACATAGCTAATCCTATCTATTCCTAGGTTCATACGAGACTTCTCGGACTTTATCACTATATCGAACTTATCTCAGAATTTATGTACATAGCATCCCATACACATTCATTATCATTGATAATCATATGAATATATCCAATTCAATACAAATATGTTTATTTGCATAGTTACTTACCTCGGATTCGGTTTATCAGAATGAGAACTGTTACTCAGTTACTTTTGCTTTCCCGTGATCTATGTCCATTTGCCTCGATTCTTGATTTAAACATATTTAGAATTAACCTTTTATTCACTAATTCAATCCAAGGACACATTTTTAGGGCAATTTACAAATAAACCCTCATATTTGCATAATTTATCAATTTAGCCCATTTTTCTCAAAACATCAAATTCACAAAATCAACCCACACTCATGCTTAGCCGAATATACATATATCTCATACAAGCCCATATTTTCCATCAAATTAGCAATTTAGTCCCTCAATTTGCTATTTTCACAATTTAGCCCTATTTAGCTAGATTCAACAAAACTTCAAGAACAAAACATGTTCATCTAGCTCAAATCTTTCATTTAACAACTAAACTCATCTCAAAACTCAACATATCAACAATGCCATCTCACACAAATATCATCAATTCACAAAATTAATACATGGGTTTTGTAGCTCTCAAAGCAACGATTGTAAAAACGTAAAAATTATCAAAAATCGACCGAAAACATACCTTGAATTTAGCCTTGCAGTAACCAAAAATTTAAAGCTTCAAAGCTTTCCTTTTTCTTTGTGTTTTTCGGTGGAAAAATGGATGAACAAAAATCCATTTTCATGCTTTATTCATATTATAATTCATTAAATAACAATTTCCTATTGTAGCCTTATAAAACAAAATTTCTATAACATAACTAACAAGGTCATTTTTGACCAAAACCATCCACTAACTAAATAGTGGTTCAATTACCACTTAAGGCCATAACTTTTAAAAGCCACAACACATAGGTGTTTTAACAAATGGCATACAAGTTTCACATTTAATACAATTTCATCCTTTTGTCAAATTAAACACACAGAAGGACAAATTAAATTACGAAAATTTACCACATGCTTAGTCACATATCAACAACACAAAAAATAATATTAAAATATTATATTGACTTAGATTTGTGGTCCCAAAACCACTGTTCTGACTAGGGTATAAATTGTTACAGATTGGGTTAGGTAGCCCTTCGGCTTATAACAAGACACACTAAAAATTCAACTAAGCACTTACCAAAATTGTTCTTTGATCATGCGGCTTAAGTCCGACTTTTGAGACTAATAAGGTGACAGAGGCAATTTGGCAACACTAGGGAGAATAAGAAAAAAAGTGATTCGGCTAGAACCAAGTGGTGAACCAAAAAGAAAATTTGAGAAGGAAGAGTATGAAGGATTCGGCTTCTGAACACTTAGAGAGAAAAAGGGTGTTTGGGCATCTCACAAATGAAGAAATTCGACCAGAGGGAAAGGAAAATTTTGGCATTACTCTAGGAACTTAATTCGACACCAATATAAATAGCCCTTAGCTGAAACTTCCCTTCCCTCAGAGTCCAAATCAGAACCACTATATCCACCTCCCAATCCCTATCTTTTCTCCCTTGTCTTCACATTAAATTTCTCTCCTGAACACTCCCTTTCAGAGTCCCCTCCAATGCCAACTCCTTTTTTCCAGGCACAAAAAATAAAACTCTTTAATTCTCTCCTCTTAGGCCTCGAGCCTTGGACCTCCTTAACTTCCATACATGCCACCTTGCAGCTCTAAAGTGACGCCACCTACCACTTGACCACAAGCCCATTTGTGTCCTTTTTCTCTTAATCTACTTAAGAGGCCTCATGCCTGAGACTAGGGTCCACTAAGCAAGAAAAATAAATTTTTCCCTATGGTCTCCCCTATCTCTAAGGCTTCAAATAAGCCTAATAATAACTTAATAATAATAAAATAAGTGCTACACATTCATACTAAATTCAATGCACAAAAATTAAAGTTTCGGCATTTTTGGGGCGTTACAACCCAATAGGCCCAAATCTACTAGGCCCAACTTCGGGGTGTTACATTGCATGTGAGATTATTGAGTTCTTGATGACTTCTTAATAACGTCTTTATGCAAGGAAAACTAAAAGTGTATGATTCTTAGTGTCTGGCATTTAGTTATTTTCATAAATGGGTTTCAAGAATGCTCATTTGTCATATCATTTTTCTTGAAGTTCACTGGTTGTTTGTGAGAATACAATTGAGTATTATTGACATGAATTTATTTTGATTCAATATGATTTTTGCGTAAACCTTATTCTCCCTAGGCTTTGATTTTCTAAATTTCATAAAAATTGGGATATTGCTTTAAATGTTTTATTTGCTTTTTGATATGTCAAAAAGAGAGAGATAAAGATGAAATTTGCATATGCATTTGAAATACTTATCTCTTAATATTTATGATGCTTATGCAAATGAATTAATGCTCATGTACGAATGCTTATTGATATATTGTTTGATCGTATAACATTTATAAAAAGTCTTGATTAATTATTGAATTTTATGTTGTGTGCATAATTGTTATGTCTTATTGAACTTATGCTTTCGAGTCTTCTTTAAGTGTATGGTATTAAAATTTTCCAAGGAATATTTTATTTAGAGGATGTTATGTTATTGAAAATTTCTAAATGATATAGGGGGTTTCAAAATGAAAATTTCTCTTAAAATTTTGTTATATCAAAATGGGAAAGATTGTTTGCTTTGATGCCCCAAGTTTTTGATACAACAACATTTAAGATAAATTTGATCACTAACTCGTTTAGTGATCAAACATTTTCGAAGCATTTTAAAGACTTGCAAAGTACTCGAAAACATGTTTCAAATTTGCTTTACTTTATCCAAATGTTTATGAGTCAATATCAAAATGTTCTATGGTGTTCTACATGTCTTTAAGACATTTTGGTAACAATGTATTGGTACGATACATTTGCAAGTCAATAGTAAAAAATCTCTCCATGAGGGAAATTTATCGATACATCCTTTAGATTTATCACTACATCTTTAGATGTATTGGTACAAGGATTTTAGAATGGTCACTTGTAACAGCCCGATTTTGGGTCTAGTCGGAACAGTGATTTTGGGACCACAAATTTGACATAGTAAAATTTGTTTTTTTTTTATATTTTTATGGTCTACAATTTTACGGAATGATTTCGTGAAAATTTTGCTCGAAAATTTTGACGTTTGAGCACTTAATTTAGCAAAAAGGACTAAATTGTAAAAAGTACAAAAGTTGAGTTCTACAAGCTAGAGGTGTCTAATTGCTATGAAATTTTAAATTGAAGGTTCTTAGATGGTAATTAGACCATTTTTTAATTTATTGGAAAAAAAGGACATGAATAGGTAAAATTTTAAAGTTATACATTAAGGGTATTTTGGTTATTTGTTAAATAAGTGAATAAAAAGGGAAAATAAGGCCAAAATTTTTGTCCATTTTCTTCTCCATGTGCAGAAAATTAGAAGGTCACCACAGCTAGGGTTTTTTCAACTTCCAAGCTTGATTGTAAGTACATCCTAGCCCCATTTTTAATGCTCTTTTTTACATTTTTGAAGTCATTATCACTCGATCTATCTATTTTTACCATTAATTTGAGAGATGATTGAGGGCTAGGGTTTGATCCATGTTAGGCAGGTGTATATTTTGATGTTTAATGGTAGATTATGCAAGTTTAATGTTAGGTAAACAACTTTTGCTAGGTGATTTTTGATGAAAATGTCAAAAGGAGCTATTTGTAAAAAGATTTCAAAATGTGTGTAAGAGTATGATTAAATGAAAAATGTGGGATGTTATAAGCATGAAAGAGGTTTGGCTAGGCTTGGGTCTTGAAGAAATTGAATAAATTTCATTTTACGAGCCTAAGGGCCAAAATGTAAAAATGTCAAAGTTTAGGGAAAAAATGTAATTTTTTCCATAATGTGATTTTTGGATTTAATTGAGAAAATGGATAATAAATGAGTTAAAATTTCTATTATAGATCAAGAGAAACGAGGTTCGGACCTAGAACAAGGGAAAAATAAGGTGTTTGACGATTAGGTCCATTTCTACTATTTTTGTACCGAGGTAAGTTCATATGTAAATAATGCATTGTTTTATTTATGTTTCAAATGATTTAATATTTTATGAATTATGATTTACTCCTTGGATGTAATCGATAAAGTTTGACAAGTGAGAAATCCCAGTTGAACCTTAGGAATAGGCAGGATACGAATGTCATGACATTAGGGTTATTTGAGATTATGTGTAAGACCATATTTGGGGTATGGCATCGATATGAAACTTTGTGTAAGACCATAGTTTGGCTATTGGCATCGATAAGAGATCCCATGTAAGACCATATCTGGGATATGGCATTGGTATAGTATTGTGTCTGCGAGATTCCCGAGTATACTTTAGTATTCCAAGTGGTTCAACGAGAAATTCAACTAGTATGTCAAAGTTGTGAAAGGTTATGTTTATTTTCCGAGTTGGTACAGTACATACATAAAACTCATTTACTAATGAGCTCGATATGTGATGAATCCCTCAATAAGGTTATGAATGAGTAAGTTATGATTAGAAGATCTTGATACTATTTATGTCTAGTTCATCATGTTTATTTGTATAATACATGTGTGATTATAATGCTTATTATTTGCATAGGAACTTACAAAGCTATATTGTATCATCCAGAATTAGGGGTTGTTTGCAATTTAATTATTTTTCCCATGTGTGTGCTTGAAGAAATATGTATGCTTGATTGCTTAACATGTTCTAGGGTCTAGTCATAACCCTAGGCTAGGTCTGACTTAAGGCTGGAAATTTCTTTTAGTGCTTAAGAGGAGGGAGCTAGGTAAAGAGAGGGGTTAAGAAATTTTAATTGGGAAGGGAGACACAAGAACTACCCTAGTAAAATGGCAAGGAGGCGTCACTAGGGTTAAAGGGAGAGTGACGCCACATACAGTAAGGGAGTACCTGTGTTCGAGTCGTAGGAATTGCACTCCTGCTTACTCTTTTTCACGCCACAGGTAAGGGGAGGAGTGCTCAGGTGGGACTCTCCTGATGGATGAGGATTAAGAGATTGAATTTCAAAAAAGGATGTAGATAAGGGGAAGTGAGGAGTTTGAAGTATATCAGGCTCCCTTGGAAGAGTTGGCCGAATAGTGGATTGTGGGCAAGGGGGCTATCGGTTTTAGAGAGTTTTAGTATAGCCGAATGCCTCTAGACTTATTTGTTGTTGTTGTTTTTTTCTTACTCTCAAATACCTAGCCGAAACTTCCATCACCCTCATCTCCCTCTTTTCTTTTTGAAGCTTGGAAGCCGAATCTACTTCAATCTTTTGCCTAAATCTCCCTTCTCCTATTAGATCTACTTTGGCTGAATATCAGGTGGGCATAGATTTTCTTCGGGATTTCTTCTTCAGATCGGTTTGTAAGGGTAAGTGATTGTCGAAACCTTCCTTCCATATTATCTTTTTCTCTGTCGACTTATATAAAGGGAAAGCCAAATTCTGACGTTTGTTGATGGTTTGGCTAACTGCTTTTGAAACTGATTTCTCATAAGGTTCGTTGAAGGAGCCCATCGGGATTTGATTCTTCAAGGTAAGGCATATATACTATTCGGCCAAGGGCCTTGATTATGGATATAAGCGTGCAAGCTGATTCTAACAAATGTTTTGGTAGGGATCTCGACAAGTCAAGTGACAATTTTGGGATTTCGGTAAGATTGGTAAATGATTAGACATATTCGGCCAAAGGCCATTTTTGGTATCTATGTATAACCGAATGTGCACTATGGTTTTAGGGGCTAATCGGCAAAGGAAAACAGAGGTTTCCGGGATTTCAATTTGCTTTGGTAAGTGATAATAAAGATTCAGCCTAGGGCCATATTTTGGTTATGGGCGCGATTAGTCCTTCGGGATTATTAGATTTAGCCGAATAAGGTTTTTTTTTGGATACTAACCTATAGTGGCCGAATGTAGGGCAACACGGGAATACGTTTCGAGATTTTGTGATATCGTATAGATTCGGGTCTTCTCCTTAGATCTTCGATTAAACAGGTGTGTAAAACTCTTACACACTTATTAGTTGGCATTGCTTATTATGTTACACTTAACTATTTTGATAGTGATTTGCCTTGTGGGCTTGTGCATGGATCCCGGGTAAGTCGCTTGTGATTTTAAATATGTTACATGAATGATATGGTGGGTAAGATGCTATGCCATGACTTATATGCATGATTTATGATATTATGTTAAGCATGTTTTGAGCATGTTGGTAACGGGATTGAAGAGAGGAGGGGGAATATTCTTTATGGACTTTCACCAGTGGTTTTGACCACAAGATGGGTTGGCCCCATCAGTTTAATTGTGACTTCGATCACTAGTGGTTTTGACCACACCATTGATATAAATTGTGACTAAGTCCCAGTGGTTTGGTACCACCAGTGGTTTTGACCACACGATGGGTTGGCCCCATCACTTGATTTGCGACTCCGGTCACCAGTGGTTTTAAGCACCAGTGGTTTTGACCACACGGGGTAGTTAAAGGAGTATGGATGGTTAGTTTTGGGTTGCATGTTTGTATGTTTTACTAATATTTTGTGTATGAGTTTGCACTTCCGGTTGGGGATTTATACACTGAGTCTTGGTGACTCACCCTTCCCATATCATCTTGCGATGAGTAGATCATGAGACTTGAGCCGGAGAGGACTCGAGGCGCCATGCTTGTTCCTTGGATTTGAAAATTTTATTTAGTACAGTTTAAGTTTATTAATTACTAAATTTTTGGTTTGGATTGTAATAAGGCCGCTAATAATTATTTTGGGTGTTTAAGTAGTTGTTTTAATTCATTCCTACTATACTACTAATGAAACTGTAAATTGTTTAAATAAACCGATTAAAAGTGATGTTTTCAAAAAAATGGGAAATTTTTACGAGTTTTCATGGATGTTGCCATCGGGTAGCAAAAATTTACCAAGTTAACAATAACTCTGATGGTTTTAATAATTTGAATGGTCAATGTTTCCAAGGGTTTCATACCAACCATTTTTGAAAAAACAATTCCGCCTGAGTTTTTAATAGACACTGTTTTATAATTCCAGCAAATTTTCCAGATTTCTAGCAGATATCAAAATCTTTCAAAGCATTTCTACTCTGTGACATACCAGATCCGGTCGAGGCTCATGGGCTGGGTTTGGGGTGTTACATTTTTGGTATCAGAGCTCGGTTCAAAACTCGGCTGTGGGGGCCCAGGGCCCAAAATGTTTTGATAGGCCTCTGTGAAATATTATGAGATGGTTTTTAGTTTAAACAGCATGGCATCGAGTCTCCGGCCCTATTCGCCCAGGTAAGTACTTCTAACTACTGTGTGAATTATTATCTATAGAAGGGTAGAAATGGAACGTAGATAGTATGATAAGTATTTGAACCCTAGGAGTAGTTTACCCCAACATTCACATAAAACTTTAAATGCTTAATTAAATAAACCTATGACTAAGTCGCCGGGTTAAGGTGTGGTAACCCTTGTGCGCATGTTCAGGATTGATCCTAAGAGCCTAGTACTTAAGCAATCCTAGTGACTCACCTCCTCTTCGCAGAATCCTACCTGGTGCATAGCTTCGGTTCACCCTAATCAGGAGGACTTATTCTTAGGCTAAACCCAATAACTAAAACCCGAAAGGGAACTAGCCGTATTGTTGTAAAAAAAAACCCCTAGTTTTAAAACCCTTAAAATTACCCTTTTAACTTACGAGAACTACTTTACAAATTTTTCGAAAAATGTTCGATTTATGAAAATTACAAAAATACCCCTAGTGGTAAAATTACAAAAAATGCCCTTGGTTTATGAAATTCCCAAAATACCCACAGTTTTAATCAAAATTTTCATTACTTATAAAATGTCCAAAAACCTTAATCTGGAAAATATCAAAAACATCATGATTTTGGAAAATTATGAAATTGCCCCTAACTTACAAAATTACCAAAATGACCTTGAATTTCAAAATTTTTGCTATACTATCAAATTGGAAAACAAATTCTCCAAAAAGAACCCTCAAGTTTTACAAATCCTGAAATACCCTGGATTTATTAAGATTTATAAATTTACCCGAGTAAATTACTGAAATGCCTCGAATTTCAAAATCCCCGAAATACCCTGAAATTTTAGAATTTCTAAAATACCCTTATTGACACAAATCACCAAGGAATTTTATTTTGACAAATTATGAAAATACCCCTGTAGGACAAAAGATGAAAATACCCATGGGATAGGAATGGACAGAAATGTCCGAAGAGTGAATGTGTATGGGAGATACTAAGGAATGGATGTGTTTTTCTGTGAATTAGGATAGAAAACTTGAAACATTGAATGAGCGAAAGAATCCCTATTAAGCTCTCTTCATAAAATTTCTTCGCTAATAACCAGTGAAACAAGTACTAATCCATAAAAGTTCTTAATCAGATTAAAGCGCAGTCGTTGAAAATTAGTTCTAGAGGACGTGGCTGTCGTGGACGCGGTAGAGGAAGGATAACCGTGTCAGAACCCGTTAGGTCGGGTCAAGGGTCTGATAATGAGATACCACCGCCACCACCACCCCCAACTTTTGGTGTTGAGCAGTAGGATCAAACGGGGGGTGAGGTAGTATCGTAGGCTATGATGCGAGTTCTTGAGTTAGTGGCTGGAGCTGGTTGAGGTTTGGGAGCTCAGAAATCTATACCTGAGCGACTCCGAGCCAATGGAGCCGAGGTGTTCCGGTGTATCGTGTGGCACCAGTCGGCAGAGAGTATTGGTTGGAATCAATCGAGAGAATCATGGATGACTGGATTTTACAAATGAGGAAAAGTCAAGGGTATAATCTCTCTACTTGGGATAAGTCATACCAAAGGTGGCTCACCGTAAGGGATGGAGCGATGGTGGAGGATCTCACATGGGAATTCTTTAAGGCGGCCTACCAAAAGAAATACATAGGAACTAGCTACGTGGATGCGCAGCGAAAGGCTTTCTTGAACCTGGTTCAGGGTAATAAGACAGTGGCAGAGTATGAGGTCGAATTTCTCCGGTTGAGCAGGTATGTTCGTGGTATTGTGGGTACTGAGCATGAACGCTGTGTCAGATTCGAGGATGGGTTGAATGATGAGCTGAGAATGATGATAGCTCCACAGCAAGAACGGGAGTTCGCTGTCCTAGTGGAGAAGGCTAAGGTTGCTGAAGGGGTAAGACAGTTTGTTAGGCAGAATCAGGATAGGAGTTAGAATAAGAGGAGCTTCGGATCTTCGAGGTTTTCCGGTAATCAGCAGAAGAGGACGAGGTATGGTGGGTCAGATCAAGCTGCTAGGCCTGCTGTTGCTACTGCTAATCCTCAATAGCCGCCACGGTGTGCTCGGTGTGGGAAGTCTCACACGGGAGAGTGTTGGAGTGGTAATCGGGGATGCTTCAATGTGGATCTATGGAACATCGAGTCAGGGATTGCTCAAAAAAGGCAGCTAGGCTAAGGTCTGAGGGTTAGGAACGTGCACTGAATAGGAGGGATAACCAACAGCCACCGAGAGGTCGTGATGCAGGAAAAGGAGGTAATGGTGCTGGTAGAGGTCGTGGGGCACTGAGGGGAGGTACCGATGGTACTGAGGCTAGGCAACCTAGTTTGGTCTATGCCGCAAGGCGTCAAGAGGAGGGCGACGCACCAGACGTCATAACCGGTATGTTTTTGATCTTTGGAGAACCCTATAGTACCTTAATTGATATTGGCTCAACCTACTCATACATTGCTAGTAGCGTAGTGAGAACTCTGCATTTAGACTCTGAGCTTACTCCTAGGAAGATGACTATGTTCAGCCCTCTAGGTCACTCCGTAGAAGTAAGTAAACTCTATAGGAATGTACCCCTAGAACTCCAAGGGGTCGTGTTCTTGGCTGACTTGATGGAACTGCCATTTCGGGAGTTTGATCTAATCCTCAGGATGGATTGGCTAGTAAAGTATCAGGCTAGCTTGGATTGCGCAGCTAAGCGCATGGTATTAAAGACCGTGGAAGGTGATGAGATGGTGATGATAGGTAAAAGGAGAGATTACCTATCTAATCTGGTTTCTGCATTAAAGGCGGAAAAGATGGTTAGGAACGGTTGTGAAGCATATGTAGTGCATGTCTGTGCTTTGGAAGCTAAGGGTGCAGATGAGAGATGTCTGAACTATAAGGGATTATGTTGATGTGTTTCCATAGGAACTCCCGGGTCTACCTCCGGATCGTGAGGTTGAATTTGGTATAGATTTGTTACTCGAAATCGCGCCATTATCTATAGCTCCGTATCGGATGGCACCGAAAAAATTGGTAGAATTGAAGGCTCATATCCAGGAATTGTTGGATAGAGGGTTCATTTGGCCAAGTGTATCGCCTTGGGGAGCTCTAGTGCTTTTTGTCAAGAAGAAGGATGGAACAATGAGGATGTGCATAGACTATCGACAGCTGAACAAGCTGACAATAAAGAACAGGTATCCTTTGCCTAGGATTGATGATTTGTTTGATCAACTCAAGGGTGCATCGGTGTTCTCTAAGATCAACCTTAGGTCAGGGAACCATCAGCTTAAGGTGAAAGAGGCTGATATCCACAAGACGACATTCTGTACTTGGTATGGGCACTACAACTTTTTGGTAATGCCTTTTTGGTTTGACGAATACACCAACCGCGCTTATGGACATGATGAATCGGGTTTTCCAACCCTATCTGGATCGATTTGTCATGGATTTCATAGACGACATTTTGGTGTACTCGAAGTCAGAAGAGGAGCATGACGCACATCTTCATGTGGTTCTACAAGTTCTAAGGGAGAAGCGGTTGTACGCCAAATTTAGTAAATGTGAGTTTTGGCTTAAGGAGGTGACTTTCCTTGGGCATGTTGTTTCAGCTGAGGGAATCAAGGTGGGTCCCCGTAAGATTGAGGCAGCATTAGAGTGGAAACCACCAAAGTCGGTTACAGAAATTGAGTTTTTGGGGTTGGCGGGATATTATAGGAGATTCATGGAGAATTTCTCCTTAATCGCAGCACCGTTGACTAAGCTGCTAAGGAAAGGAGTTCTGTTTGCATGGACTGAGAAGCAGCAAGAAAGTTTCGACAAGCTGAAGAGGATTTTGACAGAAGCACCAGTCTTGATTCAGCCTGAGGCAGGAAAGGAATTCACTGTGTATTGTGATGCATCGAATACTGGTTTAGGGTGTGTGTTGGTGCAAGAAGGGAAGGTGGTCGCTTATGCGTCCACGAGTTGAGGCCTCACGAAGGTAACTATTCGACACATGATTTGGAATTGGCTGCTGTGGTTTTTGCCTTGAAGATTTGGAGGCACTATCTGTATGGGGAGAAGTCGGTAGTGTACACGAATCACAAGAGCCTGAAGTACCTCTTGACTCAAAAGGATTTAAATCTGAGGCAGCGGAGGTGGATTGAGTTGCTGAAGGACTACGACTGCTTAATCGAATACCATCCGGGTAAGGCTAATGTGGTAGCTGATGCATTGAGCCGTAAGGTGGTAGCGATTTGCGAGTAATGTTTGCTCACTTAAGTCTCTATGAGGATGGGAGCCTTTTGGCAGAGTTGCAAGTGAAGCCGTCTTGGATTGATGAGGTCAAAGAGAGGCAGATGACCGACAAAGTTTTGAGTACTCGGAGGTTGTAAGTACAGAGCGGTGAGGTCGAAGGGTTCAGATTGGGTAGTGATGGAGTGTTGTATTTTTAGGGGAGAGTATGTATGCCTAAGGATGATGATTTGAGGCAGCGAATCCTTAGAAAAGCTCATAGCAATCCGTACGCTATGCACCCGGGAAGCAGTAAGATGTATCGAGATTTAAGGGAGCAGTTTTGGTGGCTGGGTCTTAAGTGAGAAGTAACCGAGATAGTGGGCAAGTGTCTGACATGCCAGCAAGTTAAGGCTGAGCATCAATTGCCATCAGGGCTATTACAGCCGGTAAAGATCCCACAGTGGAAGTGGGAGGAGATTACTATGGATTTCGTAAGTGGGCTTCCCCTTACGCCCAGTAAGAAAGATGCAGTTTGGGTGATAGTAGACCGGTTAACTAAGTCGGCCCATTTCATACCAGTAAGGGTTGACTACTCGCTTCAAAGGTTAGCCAGGCTGTATATAGCAGAGATAGTGCAGCTACATGGAGTACCGGTGTCCATTATCTCAGATCAAGATCCCCGGTTCACGTCGAGATTCTAGAAGGCCTTACATTAGGAGTTAGGCATGAAGTTGAATTTTAACACGGCTTTTCATCCGCAGTCTGATGGAGAATCTGAGAGGGTAGTCCAATTGTTGGAAGATATGTTAAGGGGCTGTGTTTTGGACTTCCGTGGTAGTTGGGAGGAGTACCTACCTTTGGCAGAATTCGCTTATAACAATAGTTATCAAGCGAGTATTCAGATGGCACCATATGAGGTGCTGTATGGTCAAAAATGCCGTACTTCTACTGTTGGACAGAGCTGGGTAAACATCGGATGTTGGGTCCGGAGTTAGTAACAGAGACAGAGGATAAGGTTAGGGCTCGTCTTAAAGAGGCGTCGGACAGGCAGAAATCCTACGCCGATCTTAAGCGCAGGGATGTGGAGTATGCAGTGGGTGATAAGGTCTTCTTGAAGGTATCACCTTAGAAGAAGGTTCTGAGGTTTGGCCGGAAGGGCAAGCTAAGCCCTATGTTCATCGGGCCGTACATAGTATTGAAACGTGTGGGACCGGTAGCTTACCAGCTTGAGTTGCCGGTAGAATTGAGCCAGATCCATGACGTCTTCCATGTTTCAATGTAGAGGCGCTATCGATCAGATCCATCACACGTCGTGCTAGTTGCAAAAATTGAAGTGAGCCCAAATTTGTCTTTTGAGGAGGAGCCGGTACAGATTTTGGATCGAGATGTCAAGGTTCTGAGGAGGAAGTCAGTACCTTTGGTAAAGGTGTTGTGGCAAAACCATGGTACGGAGGAGGCCACATGGGAACCCGAGGATGTGATGCGGCAGCAATACCCCCAACTCTTCTGATCCAGGTAATTTCGAGGCCGAAATTATTTTTAAGAGGGTAGAACTGTAACATCCTGAATTAGGGGTTGTTTGCAATTTAATTATTTTTCCCATGTGTGTGCTTGAAGAAATATGTATGCTTGATTGCTTGACATGTTCTAGGGTCTAGTCATAACCCCAGGCTTAGTCTGACTTAAGGATGGAAATTTCTTTTAGTGCTTAAGAGGAGGGAGCTAGGTAAAGAGAGGGGTTAAGAAATTTTAATTGGGAAGGGAGACACAAGAACTACCCTAGTAAAATGGCAATGAGGCGCCACTAGGGTTAAAGGGAGAGTAACGCCACATACAGTAAGGGAGTACCTGTGTTCAAGTCGTAGGAATTGCACTCCTGCTTACTCTTTTTCACGCCATAGTTAAGGGGACGAGTGCTCAAGTGGGACTCTCCTGATGGATGAGGATTAAGAGATCGAATTTCAAAAAAGGATGTAGATAAGGGGAAGTGAGTAGATTGAATTATATCAGGCTCCCTTGGAAGAGTTGGCTGAATAGTGGATTGTGGGCAAGGGGGCTATCGGTTTTAGGGAGTTTTAGTATAGCCGAATGCCCCTAGACTCATTTGTTGTTGTTTTTTTTTCTTTCTCTCAAATACCTAGCCGAAACTCCCATCACCTTCATCTCCTTCTTTTCTTTTTGAAGCTTGGAAGCCGAATCTACTTCATTCTTTTGCCTAAATCTCCCTTCTCCTATTAGATCTACTTTGGCTGAATATCAGGTGGGCATAGATTTTCTTCGGGATTTCTTCTTCAGATCGGTTTGTAAGGGTAAGTGATTGCCAAAACCTTCCTTCCATATTATCTTTTTCTCTGTCGACTTATATGAAGGGAAAGCCGAAATTCGGCATTTGTTGATGGTTTAGCTAATTGCTTTTGAAACCGATTTCTCATAAGGTGCGTTGAAGGAGCCCATCGGGATTTGATTCTTCAAGGTAAGGCATATATACTATTCGACCAAGGGCCTTGATTATGGATATAAGTGTGCAAGCCGATTCTAACAAATGTTTTGGTAGGGATCTCGACAAGTCAAGTGACAATTTTGGGATTTTGGTAAGATTGGTAAGTGGTTAGACATATTTGGCCAAAGGCCATTTTTGGTATCTATGTATAACCGAATGTGCACTATGGTTTTAGGGGCTAATCGGCAAAGGAAAACAGAGGTTTTCGGAATTTCAATTCGCTTTGGTAAGTGATAATAAAGATTCGGCCTAGGGCCATATTTTGGTTATGGGCACGATTAGTCCTTCGGGATTATTAGATTTAGCCAAATAAGGTTTTTTTTTGGATACTAACCTATAGTGGCCGAATGTAGGGCAATACGGGAATACGTTTCGGGATTTTGTGATATCGTAAAGATTCGGGTCTTCTCCTTAGATCTTCGGTTAAACAGGTGTGTAAAAATCTTACACATTTATTAGTTGGCATTGCTTATTATGTTACACTTAACTATTTTGATAGTGATTTGCCTTGTGGGCTTGTGCATGGATCCCAGGTAAGTCGCTTGTGATTTTAAATATGTTACATGAATGATATGGTGGGTAAGATGCTATGCCATGACTTATATGCATGATTAATGATATTATGTTAAGCATGTTTTGAGCATGTTGGTAACGGGATTGAAGAGAGGAGGGGGAATATTCTTTATGGACTGTCACTAGTGGTTTTGACCACAAGATGGGTTGGCCCCATCAGTTTAATTGTGACTTCGGTCACCAGTGGTTTTGACCACACCGCTGATATAAATTGTGACTAAGTCCCAAAGGTTTGGTACCACCAAAGGTTTTGACCACATATTGATAATTGTGACCTATGGTCATCGGTGGTTTTGACCACACGATGGGTTGGCCCCATCACTTGATTTGTGACTCCGGTCACCAGTGGTTTTGACCACCAGTGGTTTTGACCACACGGGGTAGTTAAAGGAGTATGGATGGTTAGTTTTGGGTTGCATGTTTGCATGTTTTACTAATATTTTGTGTATGGGTTTGCACTTCTAGATTGGGGATTTATACACTGAGTCTTGGTGACTCACCCCTTCCCATATCATATTGCAGAAGAGTAGATCACGAAGACGGAGCCGGAGAGGACTCGAGGCGGCCATGCTTGTTCCTTGGATTTGAAAATTTTATTTAGTACAGTTTAAGTTTATTAATTACTAAATTTTTGGTTTGGATTGTAATAAGGCCGCTAATAATTATTTTGGGTGTTTAAGTAGTTGTTTTTATTCATTCCTACTATACTACTAATGAAACTGTAAATTGTTTAAATAAACTGATTAAAAGTGATGTTTTCAAAAAAATGGGAAATTTTTACGAGTTTTCAAGGATGTTGCCATCGGGTAGCAAAAATTCACCAAGTTAACAATAACTCTGATGGTTTTAATAATTTGAATGGTCAATGTTTCCAAGGGTTTCATCCCAACCATTTTTGTAAAAACAATTTCACCTGAGTTTTTAATAGACACTATTTTATAATTCCAGCAAAGTTTCCAGATTTCTAGCAGATATCAAAATCTTTCAAAGCGTTTCTACTCTGTGACATACCAGATCCGGTCGAGGCTCATGGGCCGGGTTTGGGGTGTTACATATATAGCTTACTCCCCTTTCTTTTCCCTTATTTTATAGTGTCACCAAGCCAGCTCGGGGATCGAAAACTATCGGAGTTTGTTGTGAAGGTTTGTGCATGGAAGGGTGACAAAATGGCTTAGTAAATAGCCTTATTTTTGTCCACACGGATAGACACACTGCTTACCCCATGGGCATGTGTCCTGGCCGTGTGTCCCTTGCACCTTAATTGTTACAAAACAAAATGTCTAAAATATAGCACACGGATAGAGACACGGGCGTGTGTCTCGGCCGTGTGAAGTATGCACCTATTTTATGAAAATTTATGGAAATTAAATCCACCACACGGCCTAGCACATAGGTGTGTGGCACAAGTTAGAGAGCTCCCTAATTTGAACACGGCTTATAGCATGGGCGTGTCCCTTGGGCTACACGGGCGTATGAGTCCTATAACATGAAAAGTTTTCTAAGTTTTTCAAAACTTTCCAAAGTTCTCGGTTTAGTCTCAAACCATTTCCAAAGCATGTATTGAGCCTCGTAAGCTCGTTTTAGGGACGATATGAATCTGTATGATATTTTTTTAATTTGGATCGAAATTTATGACTCAGAAATGTATGTTTACTTGTTTTTATGTCTGGTAATGCCTCGTACCCTATTTCGGTATTGATTATGGGTTATGTCACATCACTGACGACTACTTTTATGAGATGTATCGAGGCAACCCTTAGATGCATTGATACATGAGTTGGATGGCCACTTTTTAAGCCTAAGATTAATGCTTCCAACAGCTCCAAAACATCTCCAATGACCATAAACGTCCACAAAATAATACCTTGATATAAGTCAAGAACACTTCAAGACTTACAAGTTGAACACCCAAGCAACAAAGTCAAGATAAAAGCCTCAAATTATTTAATCTTTCACTTTCTCTTGTGCATGTCTCTAGAAGCTTATTGTTAGAAATTTTATCATTCTCATTTCCATTCCTTGAGTGAGCTAATTTTTGTAAACACAAGAGAGTTCTTCATTATTTACACATTTCTCTTTCTAATTAAATAGTGTACTTAAAGTTTTCTGGGTATAAAACCTTCGAAAGATTAAAAGGGTGCTAGTCGTTTAACACCCCTAACCCATATCCATCACCAAAATAGGGTTACAGAGCATTACCAAAACTTTCTAGAACATTTACAGATAATTTATGTAAATTTTTATTCATTAACCGAGATTATTGATATCGTCCCTTAAATGGACCCTCGAGGCCCAATACAAGTATTAGAATCGAGTCGGGACTTAATCGAAAACTCTAAGAATTTTTTGTAAAATTTTAAAAATTTATAAGTTACAGGGCTCACACGTCCGTGTGGTCTGAGGGACACGCCTGTATGACCCTGGGACACGCCCGTGCTATAGGCCGTGTTTGACCCCGTGTAACTCTCTGACTTGTGCACACGGCCATGCCACACGCCCGTTTGCTAGGCCGTGTTGTAACATCCTAAATATTAGTAAAGTGTACTTTAGTGTAAAGAAATTAGGTGACCATGAAACTTAAGTTAATTAAGTACTAAAAGATGGCATAAGATGAGCTAGTGACAAAGTGGTGATGGCGCCATAAGTTGGACATGAGGGAAGGAGTTCGAATCACCTAGCAATCAATTAGGGAATTTTATTTTTTGCTTTAGAATAGCATGTGTCGGCTAAGGATAAGATTAGGATGAGTTGGATTGTTTTTTTTTTTTTGGTAAGAAGACTAAGGATTATGGAAAGCTTAAGATAGGGGATAGAATGTCTTGAATTGGGGGATTTTGTCTCTCCAACTTAAGGAAAAAGGAGGAGGATAAGGCTTAAGATTAGGGAGATGTTTTGGAAACTTCCCAATGGCCTTTTGACCATGTATTTGGACGGCATAGAGGCTAGTGGGGATGACCGGTATTGGGTTGATTGTTTTGGTAGGCTTTAGGGTTGGTGAAACACTTTCACTTTGGTCATTTTTTTTTAGCAAAACATATTTCCTCTCCATTCATTTACTCTCTAGCCAAAATTTGCCAACATCCTTGAGTAAGCAACTCATTTTTGTGTCATTTTCTTTTGACCATTTCGGTTTAGAAGCTCTTTTTCTCTCCCAAGTCTTTTCTCATTGTGATCGAAAGCACTTATGCAAGCAAGGATTCTTCTTTCTTTTCTTTTTTCTCATTTTTCCTTCCCAAAGCCTAATGCACTTTTCTTCTAAACTAAGTTCTCTTTTCTTCTCTTTTCTTTTTCTCTTTCTCTCTTGAAACCGAATCATATCACTTCTATTTTCCCATCCTTTTATTTTCTTCTTCATTAAAATCTCTCCAATACTTTCACCCATGGCCGAATGTTAATATGCTCTTGTGCCAAAATCTTTTTCATTTCTTTGTTGGTCATAACCAAATTCTTCACACTCGATTTTCTTTTCAATCGTGGGCATAGTGAGATTATTGGAGGGCAGAAACTCAAAGTGTCTTGAGTATTGGGAAACATTGGAATCGATCTCAAGTTAAGGTAAGGAGATTATTCAAAGGATTCTCACTTTATTCATTATATTGGATTAGTCAGTTATTTAATTGATTTCGTTATAGGGACATAATCGCTCGATCGTTTCTTCGAGGAACGAAGATAATCGTGGTAAGCCAATCTCAAATCTTATAAATCGCTAGCCATATTTCGATAATATTTAGTCGGACTAATGATCTTATGTCTTTAGAGACATTCAAGATAGGGCAGAAAAGGGTAGTCCATAGTCTTCGAAAGAGGGGCGGTTCCGCTAATCCCCCTAAGTATAAACGAAGGGTAGTTTCAGGAATCTGAGATTTTCCATCGGGTTGTGGACCTTCATCTGAGGAGAATCAATTGTTTGAGGTTATTCGTACTCTCGAGCCTTTGTTCGTTCGTGGATTCTCATCGGGCAACGAATCAATAATCGAGGAGAAACCAAAAATAGAAGTGGTTCAAAATAAAAAAGGTAAAGATTTAGATCGTTTACCAATAGTGTATTTTAATAAATGAAAGTGTTCTAATGGTTCGTGTTGCGTTTAGGTGTTGACGAGCGGGAAGGTTTAGTACTCACGATAACAAGGTGTGTAACTTTACACTTATCTCGGGTTAGATGTCATACCGTAGTATTGAGCAAAATCGTAAAGTTGACAAAATCGGTACAATACGTAATAATTGGTATTTTTGGTGAAATTACATGAAAACGGTTAAAGTTGTGAAAATTATGAAAACGCCCTCGATGAGTTAGTTGGTAAAATGTAAATTTTATGTCTAATGTGTAAATGGGCTGAAAACCCTGTTAGATCGTAAAATGGGCCGAAATCTATACTAGATCGTTAAATGGGCCGAAATCCCTGATAGATTGTTAAATGGGCCGAAATCGCGGATAGATCGTTAAATGGGCCAAAATCTATACTAGATCGTTAAATGGGCTGAAATCCCTGATAGATCGTTAAATGGGCCGAAATCCCTGCTAGATCGTTAAATGGGCCAAAGTTGCTAGATTGTTAAATGGGCTAAATGATATTTTGTATTATAGGCCTTAATAAAAACCTGAAATATTGACTCATATGTAAATTGGGCCTTTTTGGTAAAATCATCATATGTATATAGATTATTTTGCATACATGTTGCATGGGATGGGATTAATGATGAAGAGAAGAAAGGCCTGTTGCCAAAATCTAGTTTGGTGGCTTTGCCACAAAATAATTAAATGGCTGATTGCCTCTAGTTCGGTGGCTTTGCCACAAAATAATTAAATGGCTCATTGCCTCTAGTTTGGTGGCTCTGCCACAAATATTTTAATGGCTCAATGCCTCTAGTTCGGTGACTTTGTCACAATCTAGTTTGGTGGCTCTGCCACAAATATAAAAATGGCTTTATGCCTACGATTGGTGTGTTGGCGGGGTGGGTTGACTTGATCCCCACAGGTGTGATGGTTGGTACGGGTGGTGTGTAGCGGATGGAAATTAGGTTTGGGTGGGAAATTTCATTTTTGCATACATCTCATTATTTATATTGTTAAACCTGTTTATGGGTTCAAGCCCAAAATTATGACTTGATGATCTGGCCCAGTAGATAAAGTAAGTGAGTTATACACTGAGTTCTGAGTAACTCACTCCCTCAAATTTTTCATCTCAGGTAATGGAAATTGACGTGGACTTGGCCCGAGGATGACTTCGTGGAGGCCATACTGCAAACATGGGTTTAATAAACTTTGAACTTTTAATAAATACTTTCCTTAATTTTCTATTTTGGGTATGTGTAATAAGGCCTCTATTAATGATTTATGGATTTCATGTGTAGATGGATTTAAATTATGTTTTGGATAATTAATATGGGCTTATGTTTATTCTATAATGTTTTCTTAAAATACTTTGGGTTTTCAAACATATTAGATTTTTTTATTAATTTTTATTTTCAAATACTTTAAACTCTTATAAAAATTTACTTTAAGGTTTTGACAATTTAATATTAAATGACGAGATTTCCAACTAATGTTTTCTCATATTCATCGAACTTCAATTATTTTTCTTGCTTTTTATTAAACTTTATTTTTTAAAATGATTTTGTAATTACCGATTCACCTAAATCATTAAGATAGTTCGATCTATGTAACAAACCAAACCTCGTCTTAACGCATAGACCGGGTTTGGGGTGTTACAGTTAATGGTATCAGAGCTAGTTTCAAAACTCGTCTGTGGTTGGGTTCAACAAATAACTTCTGAAATTATTTCAATTATGTTTTAAAGATTAGTATGGCACCACAAGCATCCGGCACCAAGTCAAGTAAGTATTCGTTACTGAATAATTATTATGATGATGATATGATCATAGGAACACTCTAGAACTTCTAGTTTTAGATGTTGAAAATCGTAGAGATTGAGACTATAAGATGTGTAACATCCCCAAACCCGGCCCACGAGCCTTGACCGGATCTGGTGATGTCACTGCGGAATGACGGTTGGAAAATCTTTGTCTTTAGGATAAACTTGAAAATTTTTGTTAACTTTCGGAAAATATGTCCATTAAAAATTATTTAATACTGTAAGCCCGATATAAAATATGTGAATTAGAACTTTATTATAATTTATTATATTATAAATCATTTGAAGGAAATATATCTAAGTATAATATAAACCCTAATTAAAAGATAATAAAATGATCCCAACAATAAATAAAGAGGCCTTTTATTACAACCAATATTTAAACCAAAAACTTAATATAAATAAGCTTTAAAATATTTAAACTCTTCCTTCGCATGGGCCACCATGTGTCCTCTCCATCCCCTGGTCCAATCTCAAGAGTCACCTAAAATGTTAGGAAAATAATTGGGTGAGTCACACGGACTCAGTGTGTAATTAAACCACTGATATCCACCCACATGTTAGCCACAAATCAACCCAAATTATGAAATGTAACATAAAATATAATCACATGGATATTACCACAATGCAGGCTTGGCCCACAATCAAATCATATTCAAGCCTTTGGCTAGGCCCTTTTCTCATCATCCACGATTCTTGGGCAGCCCATTTCCACGTATGTTCCCAAAACATACCTATCCATGTCATATTGGGCTTGGCCCATTTCCATATCATTTCATAACAAAACAATGCAACATGAAACCCAACCCAATCCTAAGGTCCAACCGCTACACACCCCCTTAACCAGCCTACCACACACCAGGGGACTATCGAGTCACCCTCTCCTTTTCCCTCCAAAAGGCAACCAATGCCATCCATGATGTAGCACGTAGCTAACATCAAACCACGATGGAGCACACAGCAATCCATCAAGCCACGATATGGCATAAGCCGATATCAATCAAGGTAACCACGCGAACTAAATCGTAAAGATCCACAACGACCTCGGTCGGCGCCAATCCACGATGTAGCACAAAGTCGACATCAACCACGCATCAAGTACACCCGTACCTTCTTTCGAAACCCACCCATGCACATGTAACATAATATAATGCGAGATGATGCATGTGCATGATATTAACAATCATAGGCATACTCACATATTAAAATCAATTATCACATATTAACCAATTTGCTACTAACTGGTCATCATCATACCCCTTCAAGGGTATCAATTTCACATTCTATGCACTTGTTAGCAAACATATTAAGCAGGCAAATATCACGCAAATCCGGAATCAATGGCTAACTACACACCTTATAACTGAAGCTCTAAACCCTTGATCCCGCGCTATCGTTTAGCGAGACTACCGTTATTGCCTATCGCTTTCTGCACGCGACCACACCGGTGGCCAATCTCGAACTACAAGGCGGCTCTTTTCTTAAACTTTGGAGCAGGACCTTCCTTTCCCTCTTGGCCTTTTCGCATCCATCGACACTTAATCGAATCACACCATTAATCAACAAGTCATAATTTACCATTAACAAATCTAAGTTACTTACTAATTTCCTTACCGAAATAAATCGAGATCCCAAGGCCTTCCTTTGCTTATGCCGATCGCCTATAAGCGAAAGTCACTATTCGGTCAACACCTAAACATACACAATGGCCTAAGGTCGAATACCAATGGATCCCTTACCCTCTTACTGGATCCCAAACACCACCGATCTCCTGAAGTTGCCAAAAATCCCTGTTACACAATATTAGAATCAGCTAATGCCAAAACTAAGGCCAACCCTTCGGTTTAGCCACTAAAATAGGGAACCAAAACCGACTGCTAAAGACAGAACATGCTTACCACACTTGCTTAAGAATCGGCCAACCACGCTAAAATACAAGGGAGAATTCGGCTTCAAACTTAGTAAAATCGTAGAGGAATGGAGGGCTAGAGGTTTCGGCTATCAAGGAATTTAAAAGAAAACAAAAGAAATATTTATAAAAAAAAAAAAAACTCCACTTGAACCTTCTGACTAGGTACACAAGACTATGGTCACCAAAATGCACCAAATATGGACTAAAAGAATTTGTCAAATGGGCAAAAGAAAATCAAGAGGAAGGCTGCCCATTAAATAGCAATTCGGCACTTGTTTCCGCCCCTTGGAGACTCCCACTTTCGGCTGCTACTTCAAATGCTCCAGGCCACTAATTCAATTTAATTTGAATTAGCCAACTACCCCACTATTATCCATATGTTATCACTCTAAAATATCACTTAATCCTATTAAAATAATTAAACCACCAGTGACCATTATCTCTAATTCTCTAATTTAAAACTAACTAAAATAATCCTTTATCATCTAAAATAATAAAATAACAAAAGTCATCACCTACCTATCCGCCTAATTCAAAAAAACTAATCCTTATCTTCCACCGAATCCACAAATGCTTAAGCTACCAATTCTGTCCAACAAAATTATACTTCAAATGCAACACCCATGTGCCGTCCCACACCGCTTAACTTCTTTGCAAAAGACCACAACAAAATAAAATTCCAAATGCAACAGTCTGATTCGAACACAGGACACGGAACCTTCTTCTTCCTCCAACGCCCGAGCCATTCGCCACATTGATTTTATGACAAAACCCCATCATTTAATCTTAAAGGCTTCCTACTCAAGCCCATAGCCACACATGAAAAATAAAAACACCAAAATCTGCTGCTGCCCTCGAACCAGCGCCCACATTTGCCTCTAGCTCCCAAGCAACGCCCAGCCATTCGCCAAAGCGTTATTTATGTCCTACATGCGCCACCAAATTCTTTGAACCCTTCTTCGCTCAAATTTCCTTCTTTTAACGCCAACATGCAAAATAAAACACCCTTGTTGCCGCTTCGGACTCGAACCTGGTCCTCTTAGCATGCATGAGGCGTCACTTTCAAGACCTTAAGTGGCACCTCCCTTGCCACTTTGCCAAGTGAATTATTGTGCCATTAATTACAAAATTATTCTTAAGGCCTCCCTTGGCCCGATTCCTTTTCCCACTAAAAATCCAAAATTTTCCAAAGCCTTCCCCTTTCACCCAAACATTTCTAAAACCCCTAAAACTCATCCAAGCACTCCCAAAAACCTACCAACACCTGAATTATACTTAAATTACCTAGCCCCTAAACCAGGGTGTTACAATTCTACCCTCCTTAAAATAATTTCGTCCTCGAAATTACTTTACTAACGAACGTCCGTACAACCTATCTTACCACCTTACGCTTATGCTGCGCACTCTGATCTTACTAAGACTATCGTACCTTTCCAACACAGTTTCTAAGTTCGCATTCAAAAATTCAAAACACCTCTCTTAGCAACACAGAAAAGACTAATTCACAAGCAAGCAAAGCAATCAAAGCATATACCAAAGCAAAGGAGCTTACCCGCTATCACATCCTTGGTTGACTCTGACTAGAATCATTCCTTCCATGGCTTGAACCACGACCCCTCGTCGCTCGAGGACAATTCTTAACCAGATGTGCCTTAGATCCACACCGAAAGCATTCCTTACTATTTCCCCAACACTCTCCTGTGTGAGGTCTTCCACACCGAGCACAAGGACGATTCCGATTCTCAGCAACTGGCACAGGTGGACATACCGTATTTTCAACTCTCGGTCTTTTCTGAGCATCTCCAAATGATATTGACGGTCCAACCCTTCTCTTATTCTCGTTCCTATTCTTTTCTCGGTTCTCCTTGATAGTCTTCTTAACCTCTTCAGCAATCCGAGCTTTCTCCACTAGCACCGCGAAGTCTCTCTCTCTGTGCGGAGCAATCAACTCACGCAACTCATCTCGTAGCCCATCTTCGAATCGAACACTTCTTTCGTAATCAGTGGCCACAATTCCTTAGCATCTTGGCTTAACCGCACAAACTCGACTTCATATTCCGCTCTGACTTATTCCCTTGCACCAGATTGAAACGCTTTCCTTTGCGAGTCCAAATAATCGGCTCCTACATACTTCCTTGAACTTGGCCTTAAAGAAATCCCAATCCAATCGATCCGCGGTACACCTTGTTTGACAGTGAGCCACCAACGATAAGCTTCGTCGCGAAGCAACGAAACAGCGCCCTTCAGCTTTTCTTCATTGGTGCAATCCAAATCGTCCATGATTCTTTCATCTGCTTCTAGCCAATACTCCGCTACGTTAGGAGCTACTCCTGACACTCCTCTAAAGATCTCGGCTCTGTTCGATCTAAGCCTTTCCGATACCGACTTTCGAGTTCCATTTCCTCTACTAACTCCCCGCTCTCGCTCTAGCACTCGCAACATGGCCCGCGATCATCGTGTCATCTTCTCTGTCTCGATCTTGCCCTCTACATCCATCTCTGGCGGACTTCACTTTCTGACCCATGGCCAGACCCTATCGGTTCCGATGCTGCCATTCTACCTCTACTGCGTCCCCTAGAACTCATCTCTATCGTCGCGATTTAATCTGATTAAGAAGTTTTATGCATTAGTAATTGTTCCACTATTTAACCGCGAGCATATTTTATGAATGAAAGATTTTAGAAGTAGTTCTTTCGATCATACAAAGTTTCAGTTCGAGTTTTACTACTCTAATTCAGAGAATCACCTTCGTTCCTCACTAGGGACACATTCATTCATCATCAAACCCATTCTTTCCTCAGCAGAGGCACACTCGATGGTATCTACCACACATTCACTATTCGGACATTTACTGCTTTCTACCCTGGGTATTTCCGTCATTTTCCTCTGAGGACATTTCCGTAATAAACCGGAAATTTTAAAACTTAATAAACGAACATTTTGAAATTTCCACATCGGGAGGGCATTTCGAAAATTTGTCAAATTAGAATCTGAGAATTTTAGAAACCGAGGTATTTTAGTAATTTTGTCAACGAGGTAATTTTGTAAATTTCAAGAGTCGTGGTGTTATTTTGAAATACAAAAATTGGGTACTTTTGCAAAGTGAGAGAATTTTATTAAAATTGGGATTAACTCGAAATTTTGAAAGTCGGGGCATTTAGTAATTTTCAACACGAGGGTATTTTAGTAAATTTTCCCAAATCGGGTATATTGATATTTTGAAAACTAGAGATTTTAATATTTTGCAAAGTAAAAATCATTTTAACAAAAGTTGAGGGTATGTGGTAATTTTATAATCTGAGGCATTTTTGAAATTTTTTTGCATAAGGGCATTTTGGTAATTTTGGGTAAATCAAGAAAAATGTTTTTTTTTTTCAAAACCATATTTAGGGTTTACAAACCAAAAGGGTAAATTTAAAATTGTAAAACTAAAATTTTAAAAAATGAAGGCTAATCCTTTCGGGTTTTAAGAATTGGTTTAGCTTATGAACAAGTCCTCTTGGTTAAGGTGAACCGTAGCTACGCACTGTAGGATTCAAGTGGAGAGGAGGTGAGTCACGCGACTGCTTAAATACCAAGCTCCCACCGAATACCACTCCTAGACATGCGCACACAGGTTGCCACACCTTAACGCATGACTTACTTCATAGGTTTGTTCAAGAACCTTAAGTCTTATGCACATGTTTGAGTAGACTAGCCTTAGGGTTCAACCGATCCTAATTCACTAATCTACGAGCCCAACAAAGCCCATAACAGTTCATATAGTAAAGCACTTCAAAAGTCCAAGTACTTACACGGTGGACTCGGTAGAGGTGCAGTGCCATGTCGAATAACACATAAACTTTTATAAAAGCCCATATTTTTGAAAAGCCCATTTTGAAAATGTTTTGGGCCCAAAACCCTCAAAGCCGAGTTTTGAACCGGGCTCTGATACCAATCTGTAACATCCCCAAACCCGGCCCACGAGCCTTGACCGGATCTGGTGATGTCACTGCGGAATGACGGTTGGAAAATCTTTGTCTTTAGGATAAACTTGAAAATTTTTGTTAACTTTGAAAAATATGTCCATTAAAAATTATTTAATCTTGTAAGCTGATATAAAATATGTGAATTAGAACTTTATTATAATTTATTATATTATAAATCATTTGAAGGAAATATATCTAAGTATAATATAAACCCTAATTAAAAGATAATAAAATGATCCCAACAATAAATAAAGAGGCCTTTTATTACAACCAATATTTAAACCAAAAACTTAATATAAATAAGCTTTAAAATATTTAAACTCTTCCTTCTGCATGGGCCACCATGTGTCCTCTCCGATCCCCGGTCCAATCTCAAGAGTCACCTGAAATGTTAGGAAAATAATTGGGTGAGTCACACGGACTCAGTGTGTAATTAAACCACTGATATCCACCCACATGTTAGCCACAAATCAACCCAAATTATGAAATGTAACATAAAAATATAATCACATGGATATTACCACAATGCTGGCTTGGCCCACAATCAAATCATATTCAAGCCTTTGGGCTAGGCCCTTTTCTCATCGATCCATCGATTCTTGGGCTTGCCCATTTCCACGTATGTTCCCAAAACATACCTATCCACATGTCATATTGGGCTTGGCCCATTTCCATATCATTTCATAACAAAACAATGCAACATGAAACCCAACCCAATCCTAAGGTCCAACCGCTACACACCCCCTTAACCAGCCTACCACACACCAGGGGACTATCGAGTCACCCTCTCCTTTTCCCTCCAAAAAGGCAACCAATGCCATCCATGATGTAGCACGTAGCTAACATCAAACCACGATGGAGCACACAGCAATCCATCAAGCCACGATATGGCATAAGCCGATATCAGTCAAGGTAACCACGCGAACTAAATCGCAAAGATCCACAACGCGACCTCAGTCAGCGCCAATCCACGATGTAGCACAAAGCTGACATCAACCACGTACTCGAAGTACACCCGTACCTTCTTTCAGAAACCCACCCATGCACATGTAACATAATATAATGCGGAGATGATGCATGTGCATGATATTAACAATCATAGGCATACTCACATATTAAAAATCAATTATCACATATTAACCAATTTGCTACTAACCTGGTCATCATCATACCCCCTTCAAGGGTATCAATTTCACATTTACTGCACTTGTTAGCAAACATATTAAACAGGCAAATATCACGCAAATCCCGGAAACAATGGCTAACTACACACCTTATAACCTGAAGCTCTAAACCCTTGATCCCGACGCTATCGTTTAGCGAGACTACCGTTATTTGCCTATCGCTTTCTGCTGCACGACCACACCCCGGTGGCCAATCCCGAACTGCCGAGACGGCTCTTTTCTTAAACTTTGGAACAGGGACCTTCCCTTTCCCCTCTTGACTGGCACTCGCATCCATCGACACTTAATCAGAATCACACCATTAATCAACAAGTCATAATTTACCATTAACAAATCTAAGTTACTTACTAATTTCCTTACCGAAATAAACTGAGATCCCGAAGGCCTTCCTTTGCTTATGCCGATCTGCCCTATAAACGAAAGTCACTATTCTACTCAACACCTAAACATACACAATGGCCTAAGGCGAATACCAATGGATCCCTTACCCTCTTACTCGGATCCCAAACACCACCGATCTCCGAAGTTGCCAAAATCCTGTTACACAATATTAGAATCAGCTAATGCAAAACTAAGGCCAACCCTTGGTTTAGCCACTAAAATAGGGAACCAAAACCATTGCTAAAAGATGAACATGCTTACCACACTTGCTTAAGAATCGCCAACCACGCTAAAATACAAGGGAGAATTCGCTTCAAACTTAGTAAAATCGTAGAGGAATGGAGGGCTAGAGGTTTGACTATCAAGGAATTTAAAAGAAAACAAAAGAAATATTTATAAAAAAAAAACTCCACTTGAACCTTGACTAGGTACACAAGACTATGGTGACCAAAATGCACCAAATATGGACTAAAGAATTTGTCAAATGGGCAAAAGAAAATCAAGAGGAAGGCTGCCCATTAAATAGCAATTAAGCACTTGTTTCCCCCTTGGAGACTCCACTTTCTATTTGCTACTTCAAATGCTCCGGCCACTAATTCAATTTAATTTGAATTAGCCAACTACCCCACTATTATCCATATGTTATCACTCTAAAATATCACTTAATCCTATTAAAACAATTAAACCACCAATGACCATTATCTCTAATTCTCTAATTTAAAACTAACTAAAATAATCCTTTATCATCTAAAATAATAAAATAACAAAAGTCATCACCTACCTATCCGCCAATTCAAAAAAAACTAATCCTTATCTTCCATCGAATCCACAAATGCTTAAGCTACCATTTCTGTCCAACAAAATTATACTTCAAATGCAACACCCATGTGCCGTCCCACACCTTAACTTCTTAAAAAGACCACAACAAAATAAAATTCCAAATGCAATGATCTGATTCGAACACGGGACACGGAACCTTCTTTGCTTCCTCCAACGCCTGAGCCATTCGGCCACATTGATTTTTATGACAAAAACCCCCATCATTTAATCTTAAAGGCTTCCTACTCAAGCCCATAGCCACACATGAAAAATAAAAACACCAAAATGCTGCTGCTGCCCCTCGAACCAGCGCCCACATTTGCCTCTAGCTCCCAAGCAACGCCCAGCCATTCATTAAAGCGTTATTATGTCCTACATGCGCCACCAAATTCTTTGAACCCTTCTTCGCTCAAATTTCTTTTAACGCCAACATGCAAAATAAAACACCCTTGTTGCCGCTTTGGACTCGAAACCGTGTCCTCTTAGCATGCATGAGGCGTCACTTTCCAAGACCTTAAGTGGCACCTCCTTGCCACTTTGCCAAGTGAATTATTGTGCCATTAATTACTGAAAATTATTCTTAAGGCCTCCTTGGCCCGATTCCTTTTCCCACTAAAAATCCAAAATTTTCCAAAGCCTTCCCTTTCACCCAAACATTTCTAAAACCCCTAAAACTCATCCAAGCACTCCCAAAAACCTACCAACACCTGAATTATACTTAAATTACCTAGCCCCTAAACCAGGGTGTTACAAGATGTGTTTGCGAAAAACAACTTTATCTCTCAAATCTCATAAAACATCGTTAATAAACACTGAAATAATTTTCTGATTCATAAAACTTGTAATCAGCTTAAATCAAATTAGTCATCATGAGCACTAGAGGACGTGGTCGTGGACAAATCAAATTAGTCATCATGAGCACTAGAGGACGTGGTCGTGGACGCGGTAGACGTGGCCGTGGTAGAGGACGAGGTGTTAGAGGTGCAACTGAAGCACCAAATCATATGCCGAAAATGGATGCACCTGTGTCATTTGAGAGTGAGACGAGATCACATGATCATATGGAAGAAGATAATGCTTTGACACGAGCAATGCTGCGAGTCCTGGAAAGGGTCGCTGGAACTAGAGTTGGGCCAACAACTCGTGGGTCGATATCAAAATGACTCAAGTCTAATAATGTATAAGTTTTTAGAGGAGTTTCTGGTGTAGCTCCGAATGTGGCAGAATATTGGCTCGAAGCAGTGGAGCGGATTATGGATGATATGGAATGCACTGTCGGGCAGAAACTGAAAGGAGCTGTGTCTTTGCTAAGAGACGAGGCGTATCAATGGTGGCTTACTGTTCAAGAGGGCACTGAGGCTACATTGATTACTTGGGAATTCTTCAAAGCTGCCTTCCAAGGGAAGTATGTAGGAACAAGTTATGTGGATGCCCGAAGGAAGGAATTCCTGAATCTAATATAAGGGAATAAGACAGTGGCAGCGTATGAGGCTGAGTTTTTATGCTTGAGTCGCTATGCTCGGACAATAGTGTCAACGGATCATGAATGTTGTGTACGTTTTGAGGATGGGCTGAATGATGAGTTGCGGGTCCTAATTGCCCCACAACAAGTTAGAACTTTTGCCACGCTTGTGGAGAAAGCTAAGATAGTCGAAGAGGCTAAGAACTCAGAATGTCAGAATCGGGAAAGATTTAGAAGCAAGAGAGATATAAAGCAGTCGGGTTCTTCAAAAAGGTTTCTGAAGAGGCCTCGGAATGATGAACCAGCTCAAGGTAGAGCACCTGTAGCTAAAAATCAAAGTCATGATTATGCTGAATATGAAAAGGCATTTTGGAGAGTGCTGGAGGAAAACGGGCGCTTGTTACAGATGTGGTTCAATGGATCACCAATATAGAAATTGCCCTCGACGTATGGATACGACTCAGGAAGTTTGTAATACTGATGCACAGCCACCAAAGGTACTCAGCAGCCACTGAGAGGTCGTGGACCAGGTCGTGGTGGTAATGGGGCTGGACGTGGTCAAGGTGCACTGGGTCGAGGTAATGGTCCTAGAGGTAACACAGATGCAAGACAGCCAGGATTGGTCTCTGCAGTTAGACGCCGTGAGGATGGCAATGCACCTGATGTAATAATTGGTACGTTCTTCATCTTCGATGTACTTGTTACTGCTTTAATAGATATTGGTTCTACCCACTCGTATGTTGCTAGCGCCATATCTGGAAACTTGAATCTAGAATCTGAAATTACCGATAGTGAGATGACAGTAATTAGTCCTTTAGGACAGTCGATAATTGTAAATAAACTGTTTAAAGGCGTGCCCTTAGAAATTCAAGAAGAAGTATTTCTGGCAAATTTGATGGAATTACCTTTCGACGAGTTCGATCTCATTTTGGGCATGGATTGGTTGGTTATGCATCGGGCGCATTTGGATTGTGCTGAAAAGCGGATGTCAATAAGAACTTCGGATGATAAGGAAGTAATGATGATAGGCGAACGAAGGAATTACTTGGCAAATGTGGTATCTGCGTTGAAGGCAGAGAAGTTGGTGCGGAAGGCATATGGAGCATTCCTAGCTTTTATTTGTGCTTTGGATGCCAAAGAGTTATCTGTGGATGATGTGAGAACGGTGAAGGAATTTCCAGATGTATTTCTCGATGAACTTCCTAGTATACCTCCAGATCGGGAAGTAGAATTTGGCTTGAGCTTTTGCCCAGAATGGCTCTAGTGTCCATTGCTCCTTATAGAATGGCACTGAAGGAGTTGCAGAGCTTAAAGCTCAAAATCAAGAATTGTTGGATCGGGGATTTATTCGATCGAGTGTGTCTCCGTAGGGAGCACCAGTTTTGTTCGTTAAGAAGAAGGATGGATCGATGCGTATGTGCATTGATTATCGACAATCGAATAAATTGACGATCAAGAATAGGTATCCTTTGTCGAGAATTGATGACTGTTTGATCAATTGAAGGAGCTTCAGCTTTCTCAAAATTGATTTGAGATCGGGTTATCACCAACTTAAGGTGAAAGAAGCAGATATTTATAAGACGGCATTCCGAACTCATTATGGACATTATGAGTTTTTGGTGATGCCATTTGGGTTAACCAATGCACCAGCCGCATTTATGGACATGATGAACCGAGTCCTTCAACCATATTTAGACCGGTTTGTGGTAGTGTTCATAGATGACATTTTGGTTTATTCAAGAAATGAAGAGGAGCATGACATGCATTTGCGTATAATATTGCAGCTATTTCATGATAAGCAACTTTATGCCAAATTTAGTAAATGTGAATTTTGGCTAAAGGAAGTGACATTCTTGGGTCATGTGGTATCAGTTGAGGAGAATCAGGGTGGATCCTCAGAAGACTGAAGTTGTACTGGATTGGAAACCACCAAAATTAGTAGCTGAAATTCAGAGTTTCTTGGGTTTGGCTGGTTATTATAGATGCTTTGTTGAGGGATTTTCGTTGATTGCTGCACCCCTAACTAAACTATTACGGAAGGAGGTGCCGTATGTTTGGACTGAAAAGCAACAAGAGAGTTTTAAGAAATTAAAGAAGATTCTGATGGAAGCACCAGTTTTGATTCAGCCTGAGGCTGGAAAAGAATTTACCATTTATTGTGATGCGTCTCACATGGGCTTGGGTTGTGTGCTGATGCAAAATGGAAAGGTGGTGGCTTATGCTTCTCGACAGTTAAGACCGCATGAAGTAAACTACCCTACTCATGATTTGGAGTTAGCTGCAGTGGTATTTGCTTTAAAGATTTGGAGGCACTATCTCTATGGTGAGAAGTTTATCATTTATACGGATCACAAGAGTCTCAAGTACCTCCTTACTCAAAAGGAGTTGAATTTGAGACAACGAATATGGGTGGAATTATTAAAGGATTATGATTTCTCAATCGAGTATCATCCTGGAAAGGCTAACGTGGTAGCTGACGCGTTAAGTCGTAAGGCGGTATCTGAATTAAGAGCAATGTTTGCTCATTTGAGTTTGTATGAGGATGGTAGTCTGTTAGTAGAACTTCAAGTGAAGCCTCTGTGGTTAGAACAAATCCAGGAAAAGCAGATATCAGATAAAAAGTTGGGACCCTTATTTCAGCAGGTTGAAAGGGGTAAAATAGAGGATTTTGGTATAAACACGAATGGAGTGCTGTGTTTTCGTGGAAGGGTTTGTATGCCTAAAGACTCGAATTGAGGCAAATGATTCTACTGAGAGGCGATAGTAGCCCTTATGCTATGCACCGGAGGAAATAAGATGTATCGAGATCTCTGTGAATGATATTGGTGGCGGTGGTTGAAGCGTGAGATTTTTGAGTTTGTAGGAAAATGTTTGACTTGTCAACAAGTGAAGGCGGAGCATCAATTGCCGTTAGGTTTGTTACAACAAGTAAAGATTCCTCTTTGGAAATGGGAGCGAATAACAATGGATTTTGTTAGTGGGTTACCTTTAACACCTACTAAGAAAAATTCTGTATGGGTAGTAGTTGATCGATTGACGAAGACTGCTCATTTTCTTTCAGTTCGTACGGATTATTCATTACAGAAATTGGAAAAGTCGTATGTATCTGAAATCGTGAGGTTGCATGGGGTACTAGTGTCTATTATATCAGATAGGGATCCTAGATTTACATCACAATTTTGGAAAGCTCTGCATGAAGCTTTGGGAACAAAGTTAAACTTCAGTACAGCTTTTCATCCTCAGTCTGATGGTCAGTCGGAAAGAGTAATTCAGATATTGGAAGACATGTGAAGGGGATGTGTGATCGACTTCAGAGGTAGTTGGGAGGATTTTCTACCATTGGCAGAATTCGCGTATAACAATAGCTATCAGTCAAGCATTCAGATGGCACCCTATGAGGCATTGTATGGTCATAGGTGTCGTACTCCTACTTGTTGGACTGAATTAGGTGAATTGCAGATGTTGGGTCCTGAGATGATATCTGAAACAGAGGAAAAGGTAAAAGTTATTCGAGCACGGTTAAAGGAAGCTTCGGATAGACAAAAGTCATATGCAGACCTGAAGCGCAAGGATATCGAGTTTGCTGTGGGAGAGCAGGTCTTTCTGAAGGTATCACCTTGGAAGAAAATTTTCAGATTTGGAAAGAAGTGAAAGTTGAGCCCTATGTTCATCGGGCCATATCGTGTGATGAAGCGTGTTGGTCCAGTGGCTTATCAGATTGAATTACCTCCGGAGTTGAGTCAAATTGATAACATTTTCCATGTTTCCATGCTGAGACGTTATAGATCGGATCCATCTCACATAGTACCAGTAGAGGAAGTGGAATTGAAATCAGACTTGTCTTTTGAGGAAGAACCAGTGGAAATTTTAGACCGGGATGTTAAAGTGCTAAGAAAGAAGACTGTGCCATTGGTCAAAGTTTATGGTGTAATCACAGAGCGGAGGAAGCTACGTGGGGGCCTGAGGATGCAATTCGGCAACAATATCCTCACCTCTTTTAATCAGGTAAATTTCGAGGACAAAATTTTCTTTAAGGGGGTAGAATTGTAACATCCTAAATATTTGATTATCATTATGATGCTAAGTGTTAGCTCGGGTTTACTTGGAGTTAGAATAAATATTAGTAAAGTGTACTTTAGTGTAAAGAAATTAGGTGACCATGAAACTTAAGTTAATTAAGTACTAAAAGATGGCATAAGGTGAGCTAGTGACAAAGTGGTGATGGTGCCATAAGTTGGACATGAGGGAAGGAGTTCGAATCACCTAGCAAGCAATTAGGGAATTTTATTTTTTGTTTTAGCATAGCATGTGTCGGCTAGGGATAAGATTAGGATGAGTTGGATTGGTTTTTTTTTTTTTTTGGTAAGAAGACTAAGGATTATGGAAAGCTTAAGATAGGGGATAGAATGTCTTGAATTAGGGGATTTTGTCTCTCCAACTTAAGGAAAAAGGAGGAGGATAAGGCTTAAGATTAGGGAGATGTTTTGGAAACTTCCTAATGGCCTTTTGACCATGTATTTGGATGGCATAGAGGCTAGGGGGGATGGCCGGTTTTGGGTTGATTGTTTTGGTAGGCTTTAGTGTTGGTGAAACACTTTCACTTTGGTCATTTTTTTTAGTAAAACATATTTCCTCTCCATTCATTTTCTCTCTAGCCGAAATTTGCCAACATCCTAGAGTATGCAACTCATTTTTGTGTCATTTTCTTTTGACCATTTTGGTTTAGAAGCTCTTTTTCTCTCCCAAGTCTTTTCTCATTGTGACCGAAAGGACTTATGCAAGCAAGGATTCTTCTTTCTTTTCTTTTTTCTCATTTTTCCTTCCCAAAGCCTAATGCACTTTTCTTCTAAACTAAGTTCTCTTTTCTTCTCTTTTCTTTTTCTCTTCCTCTCTTGAAACCGAATCATATCACTTCCATTTTCCCATTCTTTTATTTTCTTCTTCATTAAAATCTCTCCAATACTTTCACCCATGGCTGAATGTTAATATGCTCATGTGCCAAAATCTTTTTCATTTCTTTGTTGGTCATAACCGAATTCTTCACACTCGATTTTCTTTTCAATCGTGGGCATCGTGAGATTTTTGGAGGGCAGAAACTCAAAGTGTCTTGAGTATTGGGGAACATTGGAATCGATCTCAAGTTAAGATAAGGAGATTATTCAAAGGATTCTCACTTTATTCATTATATTGGATTAGTCAGTTATTTAATCGATTTCGTTATAGGGACATAATCGCTCGATCGTTTCTTCGAGGAACGAAGATAATCGTGGTAAGCCAATCTCAAATCTTATAAATCGTTAGCCATATTTCGATAATATTTAGTCGGACTAATGATCTTATGTCTTTGGAGACATTCAAGATAGGGCAGAAAAGGGTAGTCCATAGTCTTCGAAAGAGGGGCGATTCCGCTAATCCCCCTAAGTATAAATGAAGGGCAGTTTCGAGAATCTGAGATTTTCCACCGGGTTACGGACCTTCATCCGAGGAGAATCAATTGTTTGAGGTTATTTGTACTCCCGAGCCTTTGTTCGTTCGTGGATTCTCATCGGGCAACGAATCAACAAACGAGGAGAAACCAAAAATAGAAGTGGTTTAAAATCAAAAGGGTAAAGATTTAGATCGTTTACCAATAGTGTATTTTAATAAATGAATGTGTTCTAATGGTTCGTGTTGGGTTTAGGTGTTGACGAGCGGGAAGGTTTAGTACTCACGATAACAAGGTGTGTAACTTCACACTTATCTCGGGTTAGATGTCATACCATAGTATTGAGCAAAATCGTAAAGTCGACAAAATCGATACAATACGTAATAATTGGTATTTTTGGTGAAATTACATGAAAACGGCTAAAGTTGTGAAAATTACGAAAATGCCCTCGATGAGTTAGTTGGTAAAATGTAAATTTTATGTCTCATGTGTAAATGGGCCGAAAACCCTATTAGATCGTAAAATGGGCCGAAATCCCTGATAGATTGTTAAATGGGCCAAAATCCCTGATAGATCGTTAAATGGGCCAAAATATATACTAGATCATTAAATGGGCTGAAATCCCTGATAGATTGTTAAATGGGCCGAAATCCCTGATAGACCGTTAAATGGGCCGAAATTTATACTGCATCGTTAAATGGGTCAAATCCCTGCTAGATCGTTAAATGGGCCAAAGTTGCTAGATTGTTAAATGGGCTAAATGATATTTTGTATTATGGGCCTTAATAAAAACCTAAAATATTGACTCATATGTAAATTGGGCCTTTTTGCTAAAATCATCATATGTATATAGATTATTTTGTATACATGTTGCATGGGATGGGATTAATGATGAAGAGAAGAAAGGCCTGTTGCCAAAATCTAGTTCGGTGGCTTTGCCACAAAATAATTAAATGGCTGATTGCCTCTAGTTCAGTGGCTTTGCCACAAAATAATTAAATGGCTCATTGACTCTAGTTCGGTGGCTCTGCCACAAATATTTTAATGGCTCAATGCCTCTAGTTCGGTGACTTTGTCACAATCTAGTTCGGTGGCTCTGCCACAAATATAAAAATGGCTTTATGCCTACGATTGGTGTGTTGGCGGGGTGGGTTGACTTGATCCCCATAGGTATGATGGTTGGTACGGGTCGTGTGTAGCGGATGGAAATTAGGTTTGGGTGGGAAATTTCATTTTTGCATACATCTCATTATTTATATTGTTAAACCTGTTTATAGGCTCAAGCCCAAAATTATGAATTGGTGATCTGGCCCAGTGGATAAAGTAAGTGAGTTATACATCGAGTTCGAGTAACTCACTCCTCAAATTTTTCATCTCGGGTAATGGAAATTGACGTGGACTTGGGCCGAGGATGACTTCGTGGAGGCCATACTGCAAACATGGGTTTAATAAACTTTGAACTTTTAATAAATACTTTCTTTAATTTGCTATTTTGGGTATGTGTAATAAGGCCTCTATTAATGATTTATGGATTTTATGTGTGGATGGATTTAAATTATGTTTTGCATAATTAATATGGACTTATGTTTATTCTATAATGTTTTCTTAAAATACTTTGGGTTTTCAAACATATGAGTTTTTTTATCTATTTTATTTTCAAATACTTTGAACTCTTATAAAAAATTACTTTAAGGTTTTGACAATTTAATATTAAATGATGAGATTTCCAACTAATGTTTTCTCATATTCATCGAACTTAAATTATTTTACTTGGTTTTTATTAAACTTTATTTTTTAAAATGATTTTGTAATTACCGATTCACCTAAATCATTAAGATAGTTCGATCTATGTAACAAACCAAATCTCGTCTTAACGCATAGACCGGGTTTGGGGTGTTACACGTGTGGTTAATTAAATTCTTTAAAAATTAAGTGCAAGTTTCACACGGCCAAGACACACGCTTGTGTTCTAGGCCGTGTAGCACACACGGCTTGAGACACATGCCTGTGTCTCTACCCGTATGCTCAATTCTTAGTTTCTATTTTTCTCAAATTTAAGATGCAGGGGACACACAGCCTAACCACACGCCCATATGCCAGGCCGTATATCACACACGGTCTAGATACACGCTCGTGTGTCTGCCCGTGTGGAAAAAATAAAGCCACTTCTTATAACATCCCAAAAGTTAGGGGTTATAAAATTTTGTATAACTGCATATGGTGCTTGTTTAGTGGGTTATTTGGGTGTGTTTGGGGTTTCTAGAGAGGCTTGGGTTCGAGTCTGTGCCCTGGGAAAATTTTGGTTTTTGGGCCCTTTAGTGGAGAGGGCTGGGTGATGTTGGACTTATGTATAATTGAGTGTGTTGCGCTGACACAAGTGGAGCACATGATGGAGTGGTGTGGCGTCAAGTGGAGAGCATAGAGCGAAGGAGTTTGAATCCCACAGATGGCAACTAGATGCTTTTATTTTGTGACTTAGGTGAGCAAGAGATAGAGTTGGGATCAAACTCTACAAGGTTGGTTGGAGACTGGGTCAAACAAGTCAAATGGATGAAGGGGAGAAAAGTTAGGAGGGAAATGTGGAGAGAATCAAGGAAGTGTGGTGTGAGGAAGTGTTGGTCGTGAGTGGGAGTGTGTGATAGGGGGAGTTTCGGTTGGAGAAGGGTCTTGAGTAGCATATTCGGCTTTGAGAGATGGAGAGTGCCGATTTTCTCAAGTTCTATTTTGAGAGAGTTTTTGCTTTTTGCATTTTCGACTATAGCATTTCGAGTCTTTTTCCTCAATTTTCTGTTGCCGAAATCTCATCTTATCTTATTCTCTTCTTCTCATTTTTTTCAAACATTCTTCTTTACTGGTTAATAGCCTAAGCATTGGTTGGTCGAACCATTTCTTTTATTTTCCTCTCATCTCCTTTCCTTGTCTTTTCTCCATAGCCGAATATGTATTTTCTTTTCCTTTGTGCTACAACTAGCTCCCTTTCCTCTTTATCTATTGTGCTGCATAGAGGGTGGCAATCGGTGAGTTGTAATTCTTGTATTCGATAACCCTGTTTCATTCAGTTTCTTCTTTAATAACCATATGTTCCTTCTTTTACTCTGAGGCTAAAAGTACGTTCTTTATGTGTTTTGGCCATCGTCGAGTTAGGGATTGTTTCAAGGCAGAGAGGAGCAAGTAGTGGTGTTAATCAAATCTTGATTGTGGACTCACGGTTCAAGGGAGGTAAGAGTGTTGTCATCTTATTGGGTTTGGCCGAATGTGCCATGTGTTGTGCTAGGTGGTATGCGAATTTCAGTCACACTCATGGGAGTCATTTGGTACAGGTTCTTGTTAAGGACGTGAAGCAAATCAACTGTGCCTAGTAATCTTGGTGTTTAGGGCCGTTTACTCAAACAAGGTGAGGTGAACGTTTTGGGTTAGTTCTCTAGGTGATTAATCTTAAGCAATGTTTTGATGATAAGGTAATCTGATGGTGTGTAGGTGATACAAAGGGCTAATTGTGCGGCTAGCTAAGGTGTGTAATCTCACACCATGGTTTGTGATAGTATGTGATGTTCTGTGATTTGGCTATAAGTCGAAATGCCAAAAGCCAGAGTATCGGCAATCGAGGCACTCGAGCGTGCGAGCGCTCGTAGTGATAAACTGAGCCACTAGTGATGGCAGTAGATCGTTGAGAGTGTCACGAACACTCTCGTGAATCTGAGGCCGTAGTGGGCCTTATCGAGCCAAAATGGGCTAAGTGGGCCCATTGGGCTAACGAGCCCACATGAGCAAAATCGGTAGAAAATTGTCGAATGACTGATGCGACTACAAAGTCCGCAAAATCGAGACCAAAAAAGTGCTAAAAGGGCCACACGAGCGTGTGGACCCGTTTGGGCCGGAATGGGATTTTAGGCGCAATTACACCGTAGAGACCCAATAGGGGTCCCGTGTCGCTCGAGGCGACAGTAGGCCTCCGAAAAGGCCATTAGACGATTGAAATTATCAAATACCCTTAGTGGGTAAATTACTGAAATACCCCCAAAAGGGTAAAAATTACCGTTATACCCTCAAGTGAAAAATGACCGTTATGTTCTTGATGGTAGTTAAATATTGTGTATGTGATTTTATTTATACTGTTTATAATTGTAATACATTGCATTCATATCATGTTGCATGGGTTGGGTTTGATGATTGGAGGAAGTATCGTTTTAGTGGCTCTACCACATACCGCTCGAGTGGCATCGCTACCTACCGTTTTTGTGGCTCAGCCACATATACCATGATTAGCAGCTTGACTGCAATATTGGTGAGGTTTGGCTGGGTGGGTTGACATGGTCCCCACATGGTGTGATTGGTTGGTACGGGTGGAGAGTTAGTCGGCTGGTAGGTTTGGGGTGGGCACATATTCACATACATTAAGATGATTTTGGGGCTTAGGCCCAGCTTGTTACCGAATAGGGCTTAGGCCCAGACCGATACCGTATGGGCTCAGGCCTAGATAGTGACCATTATAGGGGATTACACACTGAGTTCTCGTAACTCACCCCTCTCTTTTAACTGCGGGTAATCCCCAACGTTAGAGGATTTGGAGCTGTAGACAATTCGAGGGTGGCCATACGTCGGATTTGCTTCTTAACTAAACTTGGTAACTTTGGTTTTACTTTATTTTATATTATTATTTTTTGGGTAATATTTTGTATAATAAGGCCATTGGATTTTTCTTTTTAAACTTTAATTTGGTAATTTTTCTAATTATGAAATGTTAAACAATTAGACACTAGTTTTTAAAACAATAATAACTGTTTTCAAAATATCACGTTTTCGCAATTCTTTTAGTCAAACTTCTGCAACAAGCAAAGTTTTCGAAAATAATAACATTTGTACAAAATTACACTTTAAGAAAATCTTGTTTTTCTATTTTTGTTACAAACAACAAAATTCGAAGTTCCAAAAAGGATACAAAGTTTTTATCAAAAGCATAGCTTTTAAACAACCTTTTGATGCGACATGCTAGATCCGGCCATAACGTTTAGGCCGGGTGTGGGGTGTTATACTTCTAGCTTCATTTCTCACCCAAAATTTTTCCAATGACCTACACCAAACTTTCATCCAACTACCAACCAATCCAAGCATTGAATTCAAGTAATTTATAACATCTAACACGATATATTCTTACATGCATTCATGCTTCTAATCTTACCCTTTAGTAAGCATACTCATTTAACCTTTCTCAATCAATCAATAACAAACACTTATGTTATCTCCATAAAATAAACTTAATACATATATATACATATAGCAAAACATAATCATCACTAGTCATTCCAATGGCTAGATTACAATAATCATTTACATTTACATTTACATTTACATTTACATTTACATGCCAATATGGCCAATCTAACCTCTACATGCCATTATAACCATAATTGATTTACCATGTTGTACCTATGTCGAAACCATTTTTATTTTTGGAAAAACAACGGGATCAACTTTTAAAAAAATATGGAGTTGCCACCGATCTTTTTTGTTTAGGTGTAATCGAATCACCTCGTAAAATGTTTCATCTTTAAAAATTAATTTTGGCCTGTGAAATTAAAAAAATGGGTTCGGGAGTCAGTTACGTATGAGGAAGAGCTATCACCCTCGTACGCCTAAAATTGGTACCAAATTCATTAAATGATGTCCTAACGTCGAAAATTTGAAAAGTTTTGAAAACGAAATTTCTTTAAAAAAAGGGTGGAATATTCCAAATTTAAATGTAAGATTCATTCGCTCCAAAGGAACAAAATACTACACCCACTACGTTAGGATGCAATATCTTGAACGCTCAAAGAAATATCAAGCAATGCAACAAATTTTAAGACAAATAGAAAGAATGAATAATATATAAAAACAAAAAATGAACTCATTAATAAACAAACAACTAATTATATGTATATGAATTTTAAAACAAGTAATATATGAGAGGATATAGAATAAAATAAAATGAAAATAAACAATATATTAAATGGTAATATATTAAACAATTTCAAAACAAGCATTATATAAACAGAAAATTAAAATAAGTAGTGTATAAAATAATATATATATATATATATATATCAATCAAAAATAAAGATTAAAAATATATTAGATAATAGTATACAAATGAATTTTAAAATAAATATTATAAGAAGAAAATCAAAATGCATAATATTCAAGATAAAATATCCATCAAAATGAATAATATTCATAAAGTAAAAAAATTTTAATCAATAATATACATATATTAAGAAATAGTTTAGTTTAAATAATATATATAAAATAATGATGTATAAAAGTATTTAAAAATATTATATAAATCTTTAAATCAAAGAAATATACATACAAGAGAATTTTAAAATGAACAAATTATATATTAAAATAAGTTTGAAAAATTATACAAATAAAAGTAAAAAACTAAACAATGTAAAATCAAGTAAAAGATTTCAAAATAATTTATTAAGACAACAAATAAATTTAATATCATGAAAAGGAAAAAATTACTAGGATTATAAATAAAAGAATAAGAAAATACCTAATCAGAATAAAAATGAAATTAAAAGGCTATTTTATAAATAAATAAAATGATTTTAACAAAGGCAAGGACTAAGATAAAATGCGCACAAGTGACCAGGGATTAAACTAGCAAATATTCCAATAACCAAAACACAACGTACAGATTGGACCAAATCGGAATGTCCACAATTTACTGAGATTAATTAAAAAAAGAAAAGATACACAGGATTCAATCAAATAGCTGTACAAAAAAAAGGGACTTATCGCGCAATAAAACCAATGCTTAGAAATAAACGGATCCTGATTGGAGTAGGTTATGGCCTATACGGCACCGTTTTACAGCCACTGAAACAAGCCCTAAATAGTGTCATTTCATGCAACTTAATCGGACTAAAAAATAACCTAAATCCCTAATCATTCATTTGCTTTACTAACGAAAAAAACTTAACTCTATCCTAACCCCCTAATCAGCCGACTCAAAAAACCCTTTGATCGGGAACTAAAACATCACCATGAACGGTGACTGGTGGAGCATGAAGACACCCAACCCAGCCTCGAAGCCCCCCTTTACTTCGATCGCGACGAAGAAGAGAGGCTCCGATTCAAGGTAAACCTTCCTCCTCTGTTTTGCTTCCACATGCAAAACAAAAAAACGAATCAAAATCCCAAAATAGACTGAAATCTTAAAGAAATTAAAAATGAAAATCACCCTTTCTATTCTAATTTCCTTTCCATTCAGTATCTATTTGTATATACAAAAAAAAAATTAGATCCCCCCACATCGATATTGGCCTCTTTTATAGCCGAATAACATAAAAATAAAACTAAATACAAGATTTTTATTTCTTTATTTTTTTCTCCTATTATTTGCTATCAAATTGCTGCTTTTTGTTAGTTTGTTTTGTAGGAACCAAGCCGGCTAGAAACAATATGGCATCGTCGGATAAGCAATGGCACGTGTGTAAGGGGGAGGCCTGTGGGCAGCGGCGGCACTAAATTTTAACCATAGGGTTTGTTGAAATGTTTTTAGGTTTTGGGCCATTTTGAGCCATGTAATTTTGGGCTGATTTTTATTATTTTAGGCTGAAATTTGGGTAGTGTAAATTGGGCTTAATGTTTTGGGCTGGGATTTGTAAACATGTTGTAAATGGTCATTGGTTTTTTATTGGATTTTATTTGTTTTATATGTTGCTTTATTTTTTTGATTTGGGTTTGGGCCTCGGGCTAAATTGGGCTAATACAGCTGCCCCTCTTTGCTCATTGTCGTGCAACAAGAATGGAGCAAAGACTTTAAATAGGCCAATTTTGCCCGATTTTGTTGAACCTTAATCTTTGGGTGCTTCTTCTCTTTAGGTAGCTTTGTTCCATCCCATTGCATCTTAGGGGCACGAGAACTAGTGCTTCGAACCAATTCAAGGAATTTAAACATGTGACTTAGATCTGGTCCCCTGCTACCTCGAGAAGATAAGATTTACCGTCTTTGATCTGCCTCATTGCTATCTTGAGCAGACAAGATCTATAATTTTATTCAGTTTGCTCCCTTGCTACATCAAGAAGATAAGACTAGTGGCTAAAATTTGCTCCCTTGCTACCTCGGGAAGATAAGATTCTCCATCTTCAATCTGCCCCACTACTATCTCGAGGAGACAAGAGCTACAATTTTATTTTGTCTGCTTCCTTTCTATATCCGAAAGATAAGACTATAACCTTCAGCCTGCTACCTTGCTACCTCAGGAAGATAAGGTTAGGTGACTTGAATTTGCTCCATTACCAATATATGGAGATAAGATTCGCCAAATTCAATCTGCCCCACTGTTATCTCGAGGAGACAATATCTACAATTTTATTTAGCCTGGTTCCTTGCTACATCAGGAAGATAAGACTATAATCTTCAGCCTACTCCATTGCTACCTTAGGAAGATAAGGCTAGGTAACTTGAATCTGCTCCATTACCAATACATGGAGATAAGATTCGCCAAATTCGATCTGACCCACTGCTATCTCGAGGAGACAAGATCTACAATTTATTTAGTCTGCTCCCTTTCTATATTAGGAAGATAAGACTATAATCTTCAGCCTGCTCCCTTGTAACCTCAGGAAGATAAGGCTAGGTAACTTGAATCTGCTCCATTACCAATACTTGGATATAAGATTCACCAAATTCGATCTGCCCCACTACTATCTCGAGGAAACAAGATCTACAATTTTTATTTAGTCTGCTCCATTGCTACATCAGGAAGATAAGACTATAATCTTTAGCCTGCTCCACTACCATCTCGAGGGAACAAAATCTGAACTTTCCAATCTGCTTATTTACTATCTCAAGAAGATTACTATCTTTAGCCTGCTCCACTACCATCTCGAGGGAACAAAATTTGAACTTTTCAGTCTACTTCATTACTATCTCAAGAAGACTTTAATTTTCAGTCTGCTCCACTACCATCTCGAGGGAACAAAATCTGTACTTTCCAGACTACTTCCTTATTATCTCAGGAAGACATCAATTTTCAATTTGCTCCACTACCATCTCGAGGGAACAAAATCTGAACTTTCCATTTGCTTCCTTACTATCTCAGGAAGACTTCAATCTTCAGTCTGCTCCACTACCATCTCGAGGGAACAAAATCTAAACTTTCCAGTCTGCTTCCTTACTATCTCAAGAAGACTTTAATCTTAAGTCTGCTCCACTACCATCTCGAGGGAACAAAATCTAAACTTTCCAATCTACTGCGTTACTATCTCAGGAAGACTTCAATCTTCAATCTACTCCACTACAATCTCGAGTGAACAAAATCTGAACTTTCCAATATGCTTCCTTACTATCTCAAGAAGACTTCAATCTTTAGTCTGCTCCACTACCATCTCGAGGGAACAAAATCTGAACTTTCCAATCTGCTTCCTTACTATCTCGGAAGACTTCAATCTTCAGTTTGCTCCACTACCATCTCGAGGGAACAAAATCTAAACTTTCCAATCTATTTCCGTACTCTCTCAAGAAAACTTTAATCTTCAGCCTGCTCCACTACCATCTCTAGGGAACAAAATCTGAACTTTCCAATCTACTTCTTTGCTATCTCTGGAAGACTACAATCTTCAGCCTGTTCCACTATCATCTCAAGTGAACAAAATCTACAATTTTAGTCTGCTCCCTTCCTACATCAGGAAGACAAGACCAATGGCTAAAATCTGCTCCGTTGCTGATACATGGAGATAAGATTCGCCAAATTTGATATGCTCCACTACTACTTTAGGGAGATAAGATCTGTGAATTCACCGATGTTGTTACACCATCCTCTGAGGGACATGTCCTATAGACTCGGTTCCACATGCATATGTTTATGCCTAATGATCAGGATGCTATGATCATAATGAATCAAATGCTTCTAGCCACATGTGTTATGAATGTAAAAAATGTCATGATTTTTTTAATGTATAATGATTAAGATGCAATGATCAAAATAAATCAAATGCTCCTAACCAAATGATATTTTAGATGACATTTGCATGAATGCAGATTGTCATGAGAATGATGCTTTGTTAAATGTACAATGATTAGGATGCAATGATCAGAATGAATCAAATGCTCCTAACTAAATGTGTCTTGCATGGAGGCAGAATTTCATGAAAATGATCCTTTTTTAAATGCTTAAGGTGCCATTGCTCATTGTTTATCAAGGTTTTATCACTGACTATTATGCTTCCATCTTGTTCGGCTAGTATTCTCAACAGAACATCCGAAAAAACAATCATATCTTGCTCAATAGATTTGCCTCACTGCAACCTCAGGGTTTGTCTTATTGTAACTTAGGGGTATAGGATCTGAATCTTTTCCAATCTATCCCACTGCCACTCAAGGGTATAAAATTTGTTTCATCTTCAATCCAACCTATTGTCAATCAGGAGTATAGGATCTGTAACTTGTTCTGTCAACTGATCACTCCCTGGGTAACCTAACCAAATGTTTACGTATGATATTTGCATGGATGAAGAATGTAACATCCTGAAAAGGGCTTATGTATTTTCGGTATAATTGTACATAATGACATGTCTTATGCGTTATGAATAAATTTTGAATAATTTTTGGAAACCTGAGAATGTATGGGAATGTTACGTTAAAAAGAGGAAAGTTGATATTTTGGAAGCCTAAGTAAAATAGGAAAGTAAACATTTTGGAAACCTAAGTGAAATAGGAAAGTGAACATTTTTGGAAACCTAAGCAAACAGAAAAGTGAACATTTCTGGAAACTTGGAAATGTAAGGAAATGTCATGTTTAAAGAGCCGAACGAAAAATTTTGGAAACTTAGAAATGACCTAAAAATGACGACTTTTAAGTTTTAAAGAGGAAATTAAGGCAAGGTGGCCTTAAAAGAAAAAGTTTGTGAAATTTGACACACAAACAAAGCTTGGAAAAGCGGCTCAAGATGTTACTTAGGGCCTATGGAAATGGCGCCATATGCAAGAGGAATGGGCACAGGTTCGAGTCACTTGGGAAGCAAATAAAGGAGGTTTTATTTTGCTCCCGTAAGACCGAGGTGGACGGCACATGGTTCTAGAAAGGAGGTGTTTTATTTTCATAAATGTTCGATTAAAAAGGGTGATAAATAAAGGATTTTTAAATTGGAGAGATAAATGTTGGATTAAATGTTTTTAATAAAGTGATAATTAAAGGATAATATTATCACAAAGGAAGAGTGGTGGCCAAGTAGGGGACTCTAGCTTGGTAAATTTGGCTAAGGGAGGAGAAGTGAGGCCATTCTTCCATCTTTTCTAAGTGATTGCCGAAAATTCCCTAGCCCACTCTTCCTTTGTCGAAATTTTCCTTAAGTAAAAGTCCATCTTTTCTTCTTCTTTTCTCTTCTACTGTCAAAACCGAAACCTCTTTGATCCCTGTCTAAGTCTCCATAGCCGAATCTTTGTGGCTTCAAACAAGGGTGTCGTCGATTGTGGTGTTAAGGTAAGAACAATGGATTCTTGTTGTTCAATCTCTTTTAATCAAGATTTAGGAACCCACCCTTTTGGTTGTCTCTTGGCGAATATTAAAGGAGGAATTCGAGATTTCGGATCTAAGGAATTTCGCTAATCGAGAAGAGAATTTCGATTCAAGGATTTAAGGTAAGAAACTATAAGATCCAAAGGCTTTGTTTTAAGTGTTAGAAGTGGATCTAATGATATCATGTAGGTTTCAACATCTCCATAGCCAAGGGTACTTTTTGGGATCACAAGGTATGTGTTTAAGACATTCGGCCAAAGGCCTATTTTAAATGTTTGGATTTATTATCAGAAGCCAAAAACTAACCCGTGGAGTAATATAGTGTTTAGCCGATTTCACAATGGAGGAATATAAAGTTTCGGCATTTGATTCTTAAATTCAATTCGACAACAAGGTAAGTAATACTAATCCTATTAGGATTTGGATTAGTGGCCGAATGGTCTTTTTAAATAGAAAGTGATAAATTTATGAAGGATTTGAGATCTAAATCTGTAAATCGGTTTTCTTCAGGATTTCGACGACTTCGTTAAATGAATCAGGTGTGTACCCCACACTACCTTATAATATGTTTCATGGCCTGTTTAATTGAGATATGTGATATTAAGAATATGAAAGTGGCTAAAGTACCATGATACGGTACTAAGTACTCAGGTGCGTTTCCTACTTCTACTAGGAATATGAAAAATGTTATTTGTAACATGAGAATATGATAAGAATGTGAACTTTGGCATATTATGCATATTATTATTATGGGCATATGGGTTTATTTTGAAAGGGGAAGTAAATGTGGTGACTTAAGACCACGAACACGGTGACCTAAGACCGTGATATCTGAAAAGTGGTGACCTAAGACCATAGTAATCTTAAAGTGGCGACCTAAGACCACGAATGCGGTAATCTAAGACCACGATTTGGTGTGTAGCGGAAGGAGGGTCGACTTAGTAGTCCCCACGGTGTGACTGGCAGGTACGGGGTGTATAGCGGATGGATAATTAGGTCTGGGTTTGGGAATGCATCATAACTTGTATTCTATGTTTTGAATGTGTAACTATTGTATGCCTGATTCTATTATGATTTAGTGTCGTGTACACATTGAGTCTGTTTGACTCACCCCGTTGTGGGAATATTTTTTTTCTGGTGATGAACAGTGATGGACTGGGATGGCAGAACTTGTGGTGGCCATGCACAACATGAAGTTTATATTTTCATGGACTCTTAATCTATTTTAGTATTTTGAATTATTTGGAAATTATGATTTGATGTAATAAGGCCACAAGGCCATGATGAACGATTTTATTTTTGCTTGTTGTTTAATTGTGTTTTAAAAATTTTGATTGAGTTAAAGACTAATTATTTTATTTTAAAATATACTCTATATGTTTTATCACTTAAAATTAAAAAGGGTTTTCTGATATAAAAATTCAAATTGGTTTTCAACACAAGCCCAACCCAAACAATTTTCTTTAACATCGCACAAGTTTTTCACAAAGTAACAAAAGAATTTGAACCGGATTACTTGAGGAACATACCAGATCTGGTCCAGGCTCGTGGGTCGGGTGTGGGGTGTTTTAATTTGGTATCAGAGCCCAGTTTTAAAACTCTTGGCCTGTGGGCTAAGGCCCAAAACGTTTTCAAAGCGAGCCCAAATGAGTTTTTGAAAATATTTTATGAAATAAGCAGGTTTTCTGGCATGGCACCTAAGTCTCCGAGCCGCAGCCCACCAAGTAAGTACCCCTAACTATTTGGGTGATTATGTGAATTATGTTATGAATATTAGAAGGGTAGAAAAGGCATGGAACGTAGAATAGCATGATAGGAACTTGAACCCTAGGACTAGCCTACTCAAACACAAATACATAAGACTTAATGCACTCAACAAGCCTATGGCTAAGTCACTGAGTTAGGGTGTGGTAACCCCTGTGCGCTTGTCTAGGATTGGATCCGGAAGAGCCTAGTATTTAAGCAGTCCTAGTGACTCACCTCCTCTTCGCAGGAATCCTACCTGGTGCGTAGCTTCGGTTCACCCTATCCTAGAGGGCTCAGTTGGTGTGGCAACCTCTGTGCGCATGTCTAGGAATGGTTTCGGTGGGAGCTTGGTATTTAAGCAGTCCGCGTGACTCACCTCCTCTCCACTCGAATCCTGCCTGGTGCATAGCTTTGGTTCACCCTGACCAAGAGGGCTCGGTCATAGGCTAAACACAATGACTAAAACCCGAAAGTGAACTAGCTATGTTTTATAAAAACAACAAAACCCTAGTTTTAAAACTCTTAAAACTTTCTTTTAAATTCATGAAAACCATCTTTACAAAATTTTCCAAAAAAAAAAAATTCGCTTTACGAAATTACAAAAATACCCTTAGTGGTAAAATTACCAAAATGCCCTTAGTTTATAAAATGACCAACTACTCAACAGTTCTATCAAAATTTCATTATTTTATAAACATTAAACAACCCTAATTTGCAAAATATCAAAAAAATACCTTGATTTTGGAAATTTACAAAATTACCCCTAACTTACAAAAATTACCAAAATGACCCTGATTTCCAAAATTTTTGCAACATCATAGTTTTGGAAAATGCAATTCTCAAAAAGAACCCTCAAAGTTTTACAACTTTTGAAATATCCCTGATTTATTAAATTTTACAAATTTACCCTAATTTGTGAAAAATTACCGAAATACCCCTGAGGTCCAAAATTACCGAAATACCCCAGAATTTCAAAATTTTTCCAAAATACCTCAGGAATTTAAAAATATCAAAATACTTTGTGACAAAATCACCAAGAAACTTTTTCTTTTGAAAAATTACGAAAATACCCCTAGGTAGTGGAAAACAACAACAATGAAAAACTACAACATTTCTCTGAATGAACGAAAGTTCATAACTGTTTGGTGGATGGATGAATGAATGAAAAGACTGTGTGCATGTATGAATATGAAAGAACCACTCCTAAATTCTTTTTCATAAAACTCCTTCGCGGGTAAACAAGTGAAACAAAAGTACTAATTCATAAAACTTCTTAATCAAATCACGACGCTAGAAATGAGCTCTAGAGGACGTGGTCGTCGTGGACGAGGTAGAGGAAGGATGACTGTGTCAAAACCCATTAGATCGGGTCAAGGGTCTGACAATGAGATACCACCGCCACCACCACCCCCAATTGTAGGTGTTGAGCGCAGAAGCTCGACGGGGAAGATCTTTGTGTCGCAGTCAGGAATTGGTGGCTGGTGCAGGAGGAAATTTGGGAAATCAAAAGTCTGTGCCTGAACGGCTCTGAGCTAATGGAGCTGAAATGTTTCGTGGAGTGTTTGGAGTAGCACCCAAAGACAATGAAAATCTTGGTTGGAAGCAATCGAGCGATCATGGATGAGCTTGATCGACCCCGAGTAAAAGTTAAAAGGAATGGTGGCACTGTTACGTGATGAAGCGTATCAGTGGTGGTTAACTATTCGAGATGGTGCCACAGTTGAGGATCTGACCTGGGAGTACGTTAAGGAAGCTTATCAGAAGAAGTATGTGTGAACCAGGTATACTGATGAGCAAAGGAAAGCTTTTCTGAGGCTGGTACAAGGGAACAAGTTCGTGGCAGAGTATGAGGCAGAATTTTTAAGGTTGAGCCGTTATGCTCGAGGTGTAGTGGCAACTGAACCTGAGCGCTATGTCCATTTTGAGGACGGGCTAAGGGATGATCTGAGACTGTTGATAGCACTGCATCAGGAGCGGGAGTTCTCTGCTTTGGTAGAAAAGGCCAAGGTGGCCGAGGGAATCAAGGATTCTACAAAGCAGGCTATGGATAGGAATAGGCCCAAAAGAGGTTTTGGGTCATCTGGAAAGGTTCATAAGAGGCCTAGAGTTAATGGGCCGCGAGGTCAGTAAGCTGGATTAGAAGGGCGGTATCGACCATGTGATGTGTGTGGAAAGAAGCACCTAGGAGACTGCTGGAGGAAAACCGGAAGATGTTTTAGGTGTGGGTCCAGGACCATATGGTCAAGGATTGCCCCAAGAACACAGAGGAAAGCCGACCAGTAGCTTAGAATATTAGTCAGGCTGGTAGTGGAGGACCGCAGTCTCAACGAGGTCGTGGTTTGAATAACCGAGGAAATGGTGCTGGCAGAGGCCGTGGAACACAGGGCAGAGGTGCTGCTAATACTGAGGCAAGGCAATCGGGTTTGATTTATGTCGCTCACCGGAGGGAGGATGGAGACGCGCCGGATGTTATAACCGGTACGTTTTTTATTTTGACAAGCCCTATTTTACTCTAATTGATGTGGGCTCGACCCGTTCCTATGTTGCATGTAGTATAGTGGACACACTAGGCCTAGACTCTGAACTTTCTGATAGGCAGATGACTATAGTAAGCCCATTAGGCCAAACTGTAGTGGTTGATAAGATCTTTTGGAATGTACCCTTAGAGATTCAGGGAGTAAACTTCTGGGCTAACTTAATGGAACTAACCTTTGGAGAGTTTGAGCTCATACTTGGTATGGATTGCCTAGTAGAGCACCGAGCCGTGTTAGATTGTGCGGCTAAACGAATGGAACTAAGGACCCCAGAGGATGAAGTAGTAGTAATGATCAGAGAAAGGAAGAACTACCTGTCTAACGTAATTTCAGCGCTGAAGGCTGAGAAAATGGTTAGGAAAGGGTGCAAGGCATTCTTAGCCTTCGTAAGTGCACTAGGTGGAAAGGAAGAAGATGTTAGTGGAGTGAGAACGGTAAAGGACTTTGAAGATGTATTTCTGGAGGAATTACCAGGAATACCCCTAGATAGAGAGGTGGAATTTGGAATAGATTTGTTACCGGGAATGGCTCCTATGTCAATCACTCCATACCGAATGGCGCCAAAGGAGTTAGTTGAGCTCAAGGCTCAAATCCAAGAGTTGTTGGATCGTGGGTTCATTCGACCCAGTGTGTCTCCATGGGGAGCACCAGTCCTGTTTGTAAAGAAGAAGGACGGAACTATGCGGATGTGCATAGACTACCGTCAGTTGAATAAGCTGACCATTAAAAACAAGTATCCTTTGCCAAGGATTGATGACTTGTTCGATCAGCTGAAGAGGGCCGCAGTATTTTCAAAGATCAACTTAAGGTCGGGATATCATCAGTTGAAGGTGAATGAGGCTAATATCCATAAGACTGCTTTTAGGACAAGATACGCCATTTTGAGTTTGTGGTGATGTCGTTTGGATTGACGAACGCTCTAGCTGTGTTCATGGATATGATGAATCGGGTTTTCCAACCCTACTTGGATAGGTTCGTCATTGTGTTCATCGACGATATTTTGGTATACTCGAAGTCAGAGGAGGAGCATGATGAGCATCTTTGAGTTGTGCTACAAATGTTAAGGAGAAGAAGCTCATGCCAAATTCAAAGAAGTGTGAATTTTGGCTTAAGGAGGTGGCATTCCTAGGACATGTGGTATCCGCAGAAGGAATAAGAGTGGATCCTAGGAAAATCAAAGCAATGTTGGATTGGAAACCACCTAGGTCCGTGGCTGAGATCCGAAGTTTCTTAGGTTTGGCAGGCTATTACAAAAGGTTCGTGGAAGGGTTCTCGTCAATAGCCGCGCCTTTGACAAAGTTGCTAATGAAGGAAGTACCCTTTGAATGGACGGATAAGCAACAAGAGAGCTTTGAAAAGCTTAAAAAGGTGATGACGGAAGCTCTAGTGTTAATTCAAATGGAGGCAGGAAAAGATTTTGTGGTGTACTGTGACGCTTCGCATATGGGGTTAGGCTGTGTGCTAATGCAAGATGGAAAAGTGGTCGCTTATACATCTCGGTAGTTAAGGCCTCATGAGGTTAACTACCCAACTCATGACTTAGAACTGGCAGCAGTGGTTTTCGCCCTTAAGGTTTGGAGGCACTACCTTTATGAAGAAAGGTCAGTTATCTACACAGACCACAAAAGTCTTAAGTACTTGTTAACTCAGAAAGAGTTGAACTTGAGGCAACAAAGGTGGGTGGAATTGTTGAAGGACTATGATTGTTCGATAGAATATCATCCGGGCAAGGCGAATGTGGTAGCTGATGCCCTAAGTAGGAAGGTTGTGTCGGATCTAAGGGCTTTGTTCGCTCACTTAAGTCTCAGATGATGATGGAAGCTTGTTGGCGAGTTGCAAGTCAAGCCCACATGGTCAAGGAAGTGAAAGAGGGACAATTGGCTGATAAGGACCTAAGTGCTAAGTTACATCAAGTATAGGACGGAAAGTTAAAGGATTATGGCATTAATAAGGAGTATTGTGCTACAAAGGTAAAGTCTGTATGCCGAGCGACAAGGAGTTAAGACAAAGGATTCTTCGGGAGGCGTATAGTAGCCCTTATGCTATGCATCCCGAAGGCATTAAGCTGTATAGAGATCTAAGGGAACAATTTTGGTGGTCTGATCTTAAGCGGAAGTGACCGAAGTAGTGGGGAAATGCCTGACGTGTCAGGAAGTTAAGGCTAAACACCAAGTCCCATCGGGATTGCTTCAACCAATTGAAATTCCGCAATGAAAGTGGGAGAGAATTACCATGGACTTCATTAGTGGGCTTCCCCTTACGCCTACTAAGAAGGACTCGGTATAGGTGATAGTGGATCGTTTGACCAGGTCCGCACACTTCATCCCGGTAAGAGTGGACTATTCTCTTCAGAAGTTAGCCAAGCTATATGTGGCAAAAATCGTGAGACGACACGGAGTACTGGTGTCAATTATTTCGGATAGAGACCCAACGTTCACGTCTCGATTTTGGAAGGCACTTCATCAAGCTTTAAGCACCAAGTTAGACTTCACTACGACTTTTCATCCATAATCGGACGGGCAGTCTGAACGGGTTATACAAGTGTTGGAGGATATGTTGAGAGGCTGTGTGATGGATTTTCGAGGAAGTTGGGAAGATTACTTGCCTTTAGCTGAGTTTGCCTACAACAACAGCTATCAGGCTAGCATTTGGATGGCACCATATGAAGCATTGTATGGTCGAAAGTGTCGAACTCCTACTTGTTGGACTGAGTTAGGAGAACATTGAGTTTTGGTTCCAGAGTTAGTGGCAAAAACTGAAGAAAAGGTTGAGATAATCAGGGCACGATTAAAGGAAGCCTCTGATAGGCAGAAGTCATACGCAGACCTTAGACGGAAGGAGATAGAGTTTAAAGTGGGAGACCAAGTGTTTCTGAAGGTTTCACCTTGGAAGAAGGTGATGAGGTTTGGCCGCAAAGGGAAGTTAAGCCCAAGGTTTATAGGGCCCTATCGAGTACTGAAACGAGTTGGACCAGTGCCATACCAATTGGAGTTGCCACCAGAGTTACGGCAGATGCACGACGTATTCCATGTATCCATGCTATGTCGCTACCGATCGGATCCGTCTCATGTGGTACCTATTGAAAAGGTGGAGCTAAGGCCAGACTTATCCTACGAGGAAGAGCCGATTCGAATCTTGGAACATGATGTGAAAGTGCTACGGAGGAAGTCAGTTCCTCTAGTCAAAGTGTTATGGCACAATCATGGATCGAAGGAAGCTTCGTGGGAACCAGAGGAGGCAATGCGATAGCAATACCCTCAATTATTTTAGCTAGGAAATTTCGAGGATGAAATTATTTTAAAGGGGTAAAATTGTAACATCCTGAAAAGGGCCTATGCATTTTCGGTTTAATTGTACATAATGACATGTCTTATGCATTATGAATAATTTTGAATAATTTTTGGAAACCTAAGAATGTATGGGACTGTTACGTTAAAAAGAGGAAAGTTGATATTTTGGAGACCTAAGTAAAATAGGAAAGTCAACATTTTGGAAACCTAAGTGAAATAGGAAAGTGAACATTTTGGAAACCTAAGCAAATAGGAAAGTGAACATTTCTGGAAACTTGGAAATGTAAGGAAATGTCATGTTTAAAGAGCCGAACGAAAATTTTTGGAAACTTAAAATGACCTAGAAATGACGAGTTTTAAGTTTTAAAAGGGGAAATTAAGGCAAGGTGGCCTTAAAAGAAAAAGTTTGTGAAATTTGAAACACAAACAGGCTTGGAAAAGTGGCCTGAAGATGTCACTTAGGGCCTATGGAAATGGCGCCATATGCAAGAGGAATGGGCCTGGGTTCGAGTCACTTGGGAAGCAAATAAAAGAGGTTTTATTTTTGCTCCCAGAAGACTGAGGTGGACGGCACATGCTTCTAGATTCGATTAAAAAGGGTGATAAATAAAGGATTTTTAAATTGGAGAGATAAATGTTGGATTAAATGTTTTTAATAAAGTGATAATTAAAGGATAATATTATCACAAAGGAAGAGTGGTGGCCAAGTAGGGGACTCTAGCCTTCAGCTAAGGGAGGAGAAGTGAGGCCATTCTTCCATCTTTTCTAAGTGATTGCCGAAAATTCCCTAGCCCACTCTTTCTCTGTCGAAATTTTCCTTAAGCAAAAATCCATCTTTTCTTCTTCTTTTCTCTTCTACTGTCAAAACCGAAACCTCTTTGATCCCTGTCTAAGTCTCCATAGCCGAATCTTTGTGGCTTCAAACAAGGGTGTCGTCGACTGTGGTGTTAAGGTAAGAACAATGGATTCTTGTTGTTCAATCTCTTTTAATCAAGATTTAGGAACTGACCCTTTTGGTTGTCTCTTGGCCGAATATTAAAGGAGGAATTCTGGGATTTCAGATCTAAGGAATTTTGGCTAATCAGGAATCCAAGATTCAAGGATTTAAGGTAAGAAACTATAAGATCCAAAGGCTTTGTTTTAAGTGTTAGAAGTGGATCTAACAGATATCATGTAGGTTTCAACATCTCCATAGCCAAGGGTACTTTTTGGGATTACAAGGTATGTGTTTAAGACATTCGCCAAAGGCCTATTTTAAATGTTTGGATTTATTATCGTAAGTCTAAAACTAACCTTGTGGAGTAATATAGTGTTTAGCCGATTTCACAAGGGAGGAATATAAAGTTCCGCATTTGATTCTTAAATTCAATTCGGCAACAAGGTAAGTAATACTAATCCTATTAGGATTTGGATTAGTGGTAGAATGGTCTTTTAAATAGAAAGTGATGAATTTATGTAGGATTTGAGATCTAAATCAGAATCGGTTTTCTTGAGATTTCGAGGACTTCGTTAAGCTAATCGGTGTGTACCCACTACTTTATAATATGTTTCATGGCCTATTTAATTGAGATATGTGATATTAAGAATATGAAAGTGGCTAAAGTACCATGATATGGTACTAAGTACTCAGGTATGTTTCCTACTTCTACTAGGAATATGAAAAATGTTATTTGTAACATGAGAATATGATAAGAATGTGAACTTTGGCATATTATGCATATTATTATTATGGGCATATGGGTTTATTTTGAAAGGGGAAGTAAATGTGGTGACCTAAGACCACGAACACGGTGACCTAAGACCGTGATATCTGAAATGTGGCAACCTAAGACCACAGTAATCTAAAAGTGGTGACCTACGACCACGAATACGGTAATCTAAGACCGTGATTTGGTGTGTAGCGGAAGGAGGGTCGACTTAGTAGTCCCCACGGTGTGATTGGCGAGTGCGGGGGTGTGTAGCGGATGGATAATTAGGTGCAGGTTTGGGAATGCATCATAACTTGTATTTTATGTTTTGAATGTGTAACTATTGTATGCCTGATTCTTTTATGATTTAGTGTCGTGTGCACATTGAGTCTGCTTTGACTCACACCATTGTGTGAATATTTTTTCGTGTAATGAATAAAGATGGACCGGATTGACAGAACTTGTTGTGGCCATGCACAACATGAAGTTTATATTTTCATGGACTCTTAATTTATTTTAGTATTTTGAATTATTTGGAAATTATGATTGGATGTAATAAGGCCACAAGGCCATGATGAACGATTTTATTTACGCTTGTTGTTTAATTGTGTTTTAAAAATTTTGATTGAGTTAAAGACTAAGTATTTTATTTTAAAATATACTCTATATGTTTTATCACTTAAAATTAAAAAGGGTTTTCTAATATAAAAATTCAAATTGGTTTTCAAGACAAGCCCAACCTAAACAATTTTCTTTAAAATCGCACAAGTTTTTCACAAAGTAACAAAAGAATTTGAACCGGATTACTTGAGGAACATACCAGGTCCGGTCCAGGCTCGTGGGTCGGGTGTGGGCGTTTCACAGAATATCATTTTTTCTCGAGAATGATTCCCCTTTTTCACTCGAGTTCAACATTGCCCATATTTCGTCAAAATTGTATTACTGACACAATATCTTGTCATTTTTTCCAATCACCATTTTTGACAAAAATTCGGAAAGATAGTCTCAATTTAGACTCATCCTCCACCAATATTTTCATCCCTTGAAGTTGGTGGGTTTTAAACAATAGTCCTGTTTCAAGTTCTTTTATTATTCGGAAGCTTCTAGAGTAATATGCACAACTCCTTTTATGAAAGTATTATTAGTCCACTAATCGTTATTTCAATGCAAAAATGCTTGAAAAATATCATAACAATGGACAAGAAGGAAACTAATTAGGAGCATAGCTCGAAACAAATAAGTTAAGCAAAAATAGAAAATGCAATCAAGAAGTACATTTATTGGTAGTGTATTTTGAAAAGAATAAAATAATTAAAGATTGCAAATTCAGAATGGGTATGATGGAAACTAGGTGTCCTAGATATCGCAGCCTGAGCTTCTCTATTCAAACTTCTTGAGGACCATTTTAAGCTTAATATGTTCTTAGGGGATCTGAAGTACTTTGTCGATGCCCCAAGACGTCACATACTTCCTCATTGTTAATTCAAGCATAGCGAGACTACTGCATGCCCCACTTTCGATCAAAAATTGAGCCGCCCTTTTCTAGTTTTCAACGTAAATCCCCTTTGGTCTCAAAGCGCCTTTTGCGGGTTTTCACCTTGGCATCTCCTTTTTCTTTCTTCTTCTTCTTCTTCTTTTTTTTTTTTTTTGTTGATTGAAAAAATTTTTATTTCTATTCTTTTTTTTTAATCTTTTTTTAAGGTCTTAAGGTGCCATTTGCGGGTTTTCACCTTGGCCTCTCCTTTTAGATGAAATATGAATTCACCAGCCTGAGCATGTCCTTACCATCCATCTTGGTCAAAGTTAATGGTCTTCCAGAACAAATCTTCTTCACCATATAAGGTTTTTCCAAATTTGGCATTTACTTTCCTTTGAAGTCCTTTTGCATAAGAAGAATCCTTCTTAATGCCAGGTCCCCATCATGAAATTCTCTTGGGCAAACCTTTTTGTCATAAGCCCGTATCATCCGTTTTTAATACATTCGACCATGATGAATACTTTCAATCAAGCTCACTGGAGACATTCTGCTTCATCCAATTCAATCAAAGCTTGGAGAAAAATAATATTAACTTCCAACAATTGTTTCCCTTTCATAAACCAATGAGAAAAATGCTGCCCCGGTAAAGGTCCTGGCCAACGTTTAAGAAACATAGAGGGTAAATGGTAACTTCTCTATGCCAACCTTTACAAATCTCAATCATTTTTCAAAAATTTTGAATGGTTTTTGGCTGCCCTTGCTACAGTGATATGGTGTCTGATCTTTGAACAGATTATAAGTCTTTAACATTGTGCAATTATATTAAACATGTTTCTTTCTAGCATTCTTTATTGCCACTTTTTTTTTTTTTTGAATTTGAATATGCATTTGAACTTAAATTTGAATTTAAATCTGAACTTGAGTTTGGATTTGGATTTGGATTTGGATTTGGTTTTGGATTTGAATTTGAATTGAATTTGGATTTTAATTTGATGACTACTGACTTTGTAACTTTGGCATATGAAGTGACCTTCACCCTCTTAGTAATTGATAACCACGAAGATGAATTGGTACCGACTATATGATTTTGATGAGATCTACTCCATAACATCTATGTCCCACCTATAGAAAGAATGAAAGAGGCACATAAGTCTTGTCTTCCCCAATTTAACATTTATGGCGTAACTGATGCAAATTCCTTTTCTTGGTAAACCAGTAGCCTGAACCTCTTGATTAGCTTGGCCATTGTAGAACCATTACCGTGGTTTCTTTAAACAGCATACCCACATTTCAAGCCTGGCTTACCTTGATATGATTGTGTGAAAACATCTTGGAATTCTTAAAAATAGCTCAATGATATTTCGCCTTATTTTTGTGGTGAGTTAGGCTTCGATCTTTACCCCTTTCCTAAGCTCATAACGTCCATTGACCCTTTGTAAGGTAGAGTCTATTTCCATCTTGTTCTACCATCCTTAACAAATCAAAAGATAGGCTACAATCTCTGTCATCTTCAAAGTCCTTAGATCCCCTAGACCCATATCTCATTCAATAAGAGAGTCAGTAACAATGTCGCTCATGTCATTGATATCTGGGTACCTAGGTACGAAGGCAATCCAAAGAATAAATGATTCTAAGGATGATTATTTGTATGGTATAGTCATGAATAAAGAATGAAAGAATATTCTAAAACACAAAAGAATGTACAGTATGAAATGTAAAGAAAAAAATTCGCTTAAAAGGATGCATTTTATTGAAATAAAAATTCTGGACACAAGCCTATTTCACAAAAGGATTCTTATTGCTTCTAGGCTTAAAGCAACAAGCATGTTTTGAATATTACTCTAGATTAGTTCTAAAAATACAGGGATCCCTTCCACGATCCCATTGTTTAAAATCTTCCAAAGTATGTAAGGGCTTGGAAACTTTTATTCCATGGTTCTCTCTTCGAATATGTCACTAATGTTTAGATTCCCCAACGTTCCTACTGGGCCTTTGACCTCTTCAATTTATTAACCATCATGCCTTGCACTAAGGCCCTGATCTCAATTCAGTAGACTTTTGTCGGTCCCAGGTTATTGAAATAATTTTTAATTAATTATAGTCTTTCTACAAATTTTAATTCATGTGATGTAATGCAAATGCATGAAATGCAATGCAAATGCGTGGAATGAATGCAAAAAGAAAGAGAGGCGTTGATTTTGAATACAATTCCATTAGAAAAACTTCTCTTACAAAATAAATTTCTTTACATAAAACGGATTACATATGCTTCCTCATAGTCCAAGTGAGGACACTAATCCTTTTCTTCGTATTTGAATGTTATGGTCGTATCCCGTGAACTTTCTCAATAAATGCCTCTTCTATCTCCTTGTTGCTTGATCCAGGCCATGACACTTCACTCACTTATCCTCCGTGATGTAACACCCCTAACCCGTATCAGTTGCCAATTTAGGGTTACGAGGTATTACTCAACTAACCACAATGTCCATCCATACACATGAATCTTATTACGTAAATAATAATATCACAAATAAACAAGTCATCTCAAAATAATATCATTAGCATTATTTAAAAATAAAATAATTCCATTCAAATAACAAAACACTATTTATTTGGTCATTTAAAAGCAGGGGTCGAATAGGCATACGGTACTTATTCATTTATTTCACTTCTATTATCAACAACACATTCAAATATATATCACTACTGAACACATGCATCATGTTCGATCATGTTCATTTCTCATTTCAATACAACATAAAATTATAAATTTCAAATCAACTCATATATCTCATAATTTCTTATCACATCGGCAATGTTCATTACATATATATATTCCACCATAAGCACACCTTAGCTAGATATTACAGCAATAATTTAGCCATTTATTTCTCATGGTCGAATATACTATAACACTCAGTGGAAAATTTAAGCTCCAAACTAAATCAAAGTCATGACGGAACATTTACAAACGAGTATACTTCAAATTGGCTCATTAATGTATCACCATTGATAATCACAAACACAAAATATGACCAATTTCATTCGTGTCTAGTAACGTTGGTACATTCAATTTATGCAAAAATATATTTATCAACCCAATGTCCTATATACCATGTTCAACCAATTTCAAATACTCAAAATCACATAAAACATATTATGAAATAACTTCCAAGCTAGGCTTATAATATATATACTAATATACTCAAATAGTAATTCCATAATTAAACATGACCATATCATACTCAAACATAAAAACATAGCCATTTTCGTATGGCATATATATATATATATATATATATACATATCATTTGAACACAACCCAAGGGACATAGTCTATACATGCCATATGTTTCAAAAGAGATACAACTTATAGAATACTGAAGTTAGGTGATAGTGCAATTGACTTTGACGAAGATCCCCAAGCACGAACTAGCCTTGAAAGTCTATAGAATATTCAAATGAACACAACAGTAAGCTATCTCAGCTTAGTAAGTTTTAAGCAATGGTTAAGAATGAAATTGATCATCGCAAAAGTAAAATAAAACTAACATGAATATCATCAACATCATAGCCGTAGGTTTATATACATACATATCAATCAAATTACCATTCAATAACTATCATGTGTGGTAATTTCAAACCCAACATTCATGCATTCCTTATTCGATATCATATAAAACTATGCATCATTATTTCATTCAAAACATACTCAAAAACTCATAACCACATAACATAACTCAAATTTCATAAGCTAACTTCACTTACCATATTAATACTAACCTAGCTTTCATGAACCACATACCTGTTCATTCCATTACGTTTAATACAATTTGCTACATGATATCTTTAGCACATTCGCAAACCCACACACTTAGTAAAAATTCATGTAGCGCATCACACACTTAGTGTCGTTACTTGATAAAACACACACATAGTGAAAATTCCTTGTAATGTATTGCACACTTAGTGCCATTACATTATATTCTGCACACATAGTGCCCAATGACCGATTTCACACACACAGTGCTCGGTATCTTAATTCGCACACTTAATGCTTATTTGAACCTATTACTCACTTCCTTAAACATATAGACTTATTTATAATATAGTTCATTTCATTCCCAAATCATCTTCACATTCGGCATTCCAACAATTTGCATACATACAATTCATTCTATCAATTTCATTTCTTAAATCAACATCTCACATGATTACATTACCAAATAAGTACACTTTTCATTCAATTAAACTCATTTTCCACCTATTACTACATTCGGCCATGTAATATCCTGATCTGGTGGTCTATACATTTGGGTATATTGTATGGCTAAGTTGGTAGGTAGAGGCTTTGAGGTGTGTATTGGGCTCAGGTTTGGGCTTAATCCTGGGTTAAATTGCTTATAAATAGTGTTTGTTCATAGTTAAAGTAGGTGTCTGTGATTAGTTAGCAAGTTTGGAGGTGCTATAAGTGAGCATAGATATGGCGTCACTTAGGAGGGAGATTGGGCCTAGTGTGGCCACTTGAGCCCAAGTGTTTTGGGGCAAAAATTTAGCACTCTAAGGGGGGAGAGGGGACGGCACATGTGCTAGAATTTAGGATTTTAATTCTTTTAATTTTTGTTAATTAAAAGCTGATAATAAGGAAGGGAGGAGCTGGTTTTAAGGTGGTCTCTTCTAAAGGGAGAATAATGATTGAGTTATCAGGTAGGATAAAGGCTATCAGGTGATAGTAGAGTTGTTCAAAATCCAACTCTGAGAGGGGGGTTGAATTGTCAAATTTGGAAGCCAAGTGTTCATCTTCCTTTCATTTTTTTCTTTTCTTTCTCACCTATTTTGTGCTAGTCGATTTTGTTTTCTCTTGTGAGCCTCTTTTCTTTTCTTTGCCGCAACTTCCTAGCTCTCCTCTCCTCAATATTTTCTTTCTAAAAGCCGAATTCTTCTTGTTCATACCTTCTTCTCTCATAGCCAAATCTACAAGAGTGGTTTCTTTTTCTCGAAGGTGCACCATAGCCGAATACTCCTTTCTAGTTTGGTAAGATTTTTGTTGTTCTTCGTTGGTATTATTTTTAGACATTAAACTGAATCACTCCTCTATCACTCTTATTGCTCTGAAGTCGAATCTATCTCACTATAGTCTCTTGTGCTGATTGGTGGAAAAGCCAAAGGTAGGTGGGTGGTAGGTTTGGTCGAATGGCCACACTCTTATCCCTTATTCTTTTGCCGAATGTCATATGGTACTCGGTTGGTTGCGATCAGCGGTTTGGTCTAATATTTTGGTGATGGCCGAATGTAGGTAGGAATGTGACATTTTCTTAAGGACTTTCGAGATTCGACAGATTAGGTAATGGTTCATTTTAAGTGTTATAAGTATTTAATCAATTAGATCTCATCATTTACATTCGGTTTAGTGACCAAGTAGTTATTATGGACCCAATTAACAGTCAAGCAATAGGAAGGGTTGAATCTGTAAACCCAGTACCTAAATACAAAAAGCGATCTGTGTCAAGAGTACGTGGTTGGCCATTAGGGTGTGGGCCAACATCAGAAGTAGATCATAGGTCGATAGTGGCAGTCTCGAGTGACAGTAGCGTAGAAGCAGTGAGAGCATTAGTACGGGAACCAGGTGTGCAACTCTTAAACACTTTCTTTACTTAATATGTCAAATGTTATGTGTTGATAAAAGCCGGAGTGAAGGCAATGGTTATTAAAATACCCTTGTGGGTAAACGCGAGGATACCGGGTAAGTTTGTTATGGTTGCTAGCATTAAATGTGATCTATGAGTGCATGATGTTCATTGTACATTATTATATATATAAAGCATGATCATATTGGTATTGATAACATAAACATGTGATATGGGAGTTGAGAGGAGGGGGAAGTATGATCTATCAGACTGTCACCAGTGGTTAGGTACCACACAGTGGGTTGGCCCCACATATTATAATATTGTGACTAAGTCTTAGTGGTTTGGGACCACCAGTGGTTTGGTACCACATATGCTTATTTTTGTAAATTCGGTTACCAGTGGTTAGGTACCACCAGTGGCTAGGTGCCACAAGAGGTAAATTTGGGAGACTCGGATGGATACCTAGGTTGGAAGGGTTGCATGACTTGCATATTTGTATATGAATTTGTGTAAGATTACAACTTCTTTTGGGATGGGGATTTACACATTGAGTCTAGGTGACTCACCCTTCCGTTATATTTTGCAGATAAACCATAGATCGTGGATATGGAGACGGAATGGACTCGAGGTGGCCATGCTCAGCATTTGTTTTATTTCAATGTTTTCCATATGGACTTAGTTGTTTTCTTTAATTTGGGTTTTCAGTTCTATAATAAGGCCGCTTAAGTATTATTGTGGGGCATTTTATTTGGTTGTTTCTTTAACTCTCGTTAAGCGTACTTGGTAATTATGAATTGGTTATTTTCAAACCCTAAATAAATACTTGTTACCGAAAGTGTACACTGACTAAGTACTAAATACGGAGTAACAATAAGGCAACCAAGTTTTCTAAACAAGTTTCAACATGTTTTAAACATCACAAGATCCAACGATGTTTTCTTTAAAATTTTACATCAGTTTTCTCTTTAAACAAGTCGACAAATCGGTTTTCAAAACATTTTCTTTCCCATGGCACACCAGATTCGGTTGTAGTGTTTTGACCGGGTTTGGGGTGTTACATTTTGGTATCAGAGCCTGGTTTAAAAGCTCAGTTATGGGTTTAAGGCCCAAAATATGGTTTAAGAGTCTGTAAAATGTTTTTTAGGGTGATGAATATCTCAGAAAGCATGACACCTGAGTCTCCGGCACCAATCCACCCAGGTATGTACCCTAACCTTTGATGTGATGCATGTATATTGGGCTTCATGGGTTTTTAGACATAGCTGAGCGTGATAGTACTAATGAACCATAGGGCTAGTTTACACAACTCCTTAATTGCATAAGACTTAAGTTTAATCAAACAAACCTGTGAGTAAGTCACCGAGTTAGGGTGTGGCAACAACCATACGCATGTCTAGGATTGGATTCAGGGAGAGCTTGGTATTTAAGCAGTCCCAGTGACTCACCTCCTCTTCGCTCGAACCCTATCTGGTGCGTAGTGATTGTTCACTCTAACCATGAGGACTTGTTCACAAGCAAAACCTTATAAATAAAACCCGAAAGGGATCAACCACCTTATTTTGTAAAAAAAAAAAAACCTAGTTTTGAAATTACCAAATTACCCCTTGATTTGTAACAACTACCCCGGATTTGAAAAAAAGACCAAAGTACCCCTAGTTTGTAAAATTACCAAATTACCCCTTAATTACAAATTATCGAAATACCCTCCAAGTTACAAAATTACCAAAATACACTTATTTTGAAAAATCACCCGAAACTTTATTTTGGAAAAATTACGAAAACACCCCAAGTAGTGAAACGACGAAAATACCCCTACAAGTTGAATGTGGCTCATGGATGTTGTTTGTATGATGAATGTACTTAGAATTAGGAGATAAGCCTGAAACTGAAACTATAGATAGGTTCAAATTCGAAAGAATCACCTTCAAAATATCTTTCAAAAAATTGTTCGTGGATAAATAGTGAACAGAATTAGTAATTCATAAAATTCTTAATCAGATAAGCACGATCGAGAAGAATGAGTATAAGAGGTCATGACCTTGGCGTGGTAGGCAGGATGACCTTGTCGAGGCATGGGTTTGGCCATGGGTCAGGGAACGTGATGCCAGATCTGCCGGCAGCTAAAGTAGAGTTTTAGGACCAAACTGGTGGTAACGGTGCAGTATCTCAGGTAGTACTGTGAGTTTTGGAGAGAGTAGTCAGGCGAGCACGTGTTCAAGAGCCCGAAAATTTGTGGTGAGCAACTCAAGCTAACGAACAAAAGTGTTTAGGGGAGTTTCTGGTGTAGCTCCCAACACTGCTGAGTACTGGTTAGAGGCGACAAAGCGTATAATGGATGATTTAGATTTCTCGGCTGAGGAGAAGTTGAAAGGGATAGTGTCTCTTCTCTAGGATGAGTCGTATCAGTGGTGGCTCACAGTCAGGGATAATGCAGTGGCCGATGATATCACCTGGGATTACTTTAAGGCAGCCTACCAGAGGAAGAATGTGGGGTTAGATATACTGATGCGCAACATAGGGCGTTCTTGAATTTGGTTCAGGAGAGTAAGTCAGTACCCGAGTACGAGGCAGAATTCTTGATGTTAAGTAGGTATGCTCGGGGTATGGTGGCTACGGAACATGAGCGCTGTGTTAGGTTTAAAGATGGGCTAAGAGATGACCTGCAGGTGTTGATTGCACCTCAGCAGGAAAGGGAATTTATCGTTCTCGTGGAAAAGGCCAGAATAGCTGAGGAAGTGAAGCGAACCGAGAAACAAAACCGGGACAGAGGTAAGGATAAAAGGAGTTTTGGGCCATCAGGGTCTACTGGAAGAGCTCAGAAGACGGCTAGATTTGGTGGACAGGATCGAGCCATAAAACCTGCTACTGCTGCTCAGTGGCCACCTCAGTGTGCTCGATGTGGGAAGTCTCATTCGGGAGAGTGTTGGGCTGGCAATAGAGGGTGCTTTAAATGTGGGTCAATGGAGCATCGGATAAGGGATTGTTTGTAAAAATCAGCTAGGACACAGGCTGAGGGTCAAGGACGTGCTCAGTTCAGGGGAGATGGCCAGCAACCGCAGAGGGGCCGAGGTGCGGTTAGGGGTGAAAATGGTAGCAGACGGGGCCGTGGAGCACCTGGCCAAGGTGCTAGAGGTGCTAATGCCAGACAGCCTAGGTTAGTCTATGCAGCGAAGCGTCAAGAGGAAGGTGACGCACCAGACATTATAACCGGTACGTTTTTAATTTCTAAGTTGCCTTATACTGCTTTGATTGATGTTGGTTCGACGCACTATTATGTTGTTAGTAGTATAGTGGGAACTTTGAACTTAGATTTTGAGATTTCTTCTAGAAAGATGTCGGTAATAAGCCCTTTAGGACACTCTGTGGTAGTAGACAAACTATATAGGGATGTACCCCTAGAACTTCAAGGGGTAGTGTTTCAAGTTGATTTGATGGAACTACCCTTCGGGGAGTTCGATTTAATCTTAGGAATGGATTGGTTGGTTAAGCACCAAGCAGAACTGGACTGTGCAGCTAAGCGCAAGGTGCTGAAATCGATCGAGGGTGAAGAGGTGGTGATGATAGGTGAGAGAAGGAATTACCTATCTAATATGGTGTCCGTACTGAAGGCGGAGAAGATGGTAAGAAAAGGATGTAAGGCATTTATGGTCTATGTTTGTGCTTTAGAAAGTAAGGAATCGGCTATAGAAAATGTCTGAACGGTGAAAGAGTTCATCGATGTTTTTTCGGAAGAGCTTTCAGGTTTGCCCCCAGATCGCGAAGTGGAGTTTGGTATAGATCTTCTACCAGGAATAGCACCAGTGTCTATTTCCCCGTATAGAATGGTGCCAAAGGAGTTGGTGGAGTTGAAAGCACAGATTTAGGAGTTCTTGGATCGGGGTTTTATCCGGCCAAGTGTATCACCTTAGGGAGCGCCTGTGCTCTTTGTTAAGAAGAAGGACGGGTCGATGCGAATGTGCATAGACTACCATCAGTTGAATAAATTGATGATTAAGAACAAGTATCCATTGCCTAGGATAGATGACTTGTTTGACCAGCTTAAGGGGGCGTCAGTCTTCTCCAAGATAGATTTGAGGTTGGGGTATCACCAACTTAAGGTAAAGGAGGCGGATATCCATAAGATGGCATTTTGTACTTGATACGGGTGCTATGAATTTTTGGTAATGCCATTCGGGTTAACGAACACTCCAACAGCATTTATGGATTTAATGAACTGGGTGTTTCAGTCGTATTTGGATCAGTTCATCGTAGTATTTATAGATGATATTCTGGTGTACTCAAGATTAGAGGGGGAGCTTGACGCGCATTTGCGGGTGGTGTTGCATATTTTAAGGGAAAAGCGTTTATACGCAAAGTTTAGTAAGTGTGAGTTCTGGTTGAAGAAAGTTACCTTCTTGGGTCATGTGGTGTCAGCTGAGGGAATTATAGTGGACCCTTGGAAAATTGAGGCTGTATTGGACTGGAAGCCACCAAAGTCTATGGAGAGATTTAGAGTTTTCTAGGTTTAGCAGGATATTATTCAAGGTTTGTGGAAGGATTTTCTTTAATTGCAGTGCCATTAACTAAGTTGCTAAGGAAAGGGGTTCCATTTGTAGGGTCAGACAAGCAACAAGAGAGCTTTCAGAGGTTAAAGAGGATTTTGACGGAAGCTCCGGTGTTAATTCAACCTGAAGTAGGGAAAGAGTTTACGGTTTATTACGATGCATCGCATACATAATTAGGATGTGTGCTGATGCAAGAAGGGAAAGTAGTAGCGTATGCTTCTCGACAGTTGAGACCTCACGAGGTGAACTACCCGATGCATGATCTAGAATTGGCTGCAGTGGTTTTTGCCCTAAAAATTTAGAGACATTATTTGTATGGAGAGAAGTCTGTAGTGTACATGGATCACAAGAGTTTGAAGTACCTTTTTACCAGAAGGAGTTAAATTTAAGGCAGAGGAGGTGGATCGAGTTGTTGAAGGACTATGACTGCTCGATTGAGTACCATCCGGGAAAGGCTAATGTGGTAGCAGACGCCTTGAGCCGTAAGGTGATGGCAGATTTAAGAGCCATGTTTGCCCACCTTAGTCTGTATGATGACGAAAGCCTATTAGCAGAACTGCATGCGAAGCCATCATGGGTAGATCAGGTTAAGGAGAAACAACTAGTAGATGAAGCTTTGAGCGCACGATGTTTGCAAGTACATAATGGTGGATTGGAGGGGTATAGTCTGAGCAGCGATAGAGTGTTATGTTTTCAGGGGAAGATATGCATGCCTAAAGATGTGGAGTTAAGGCAGAAAATTTTACAGGAGGCACATAGCAGTCCATATGCTATGCATCCGAGAGGTAGTAAGATGTACCTGGATTTGCGAGAGTAATTTTGGTGGCCGGGCCTTAAGCATGAGGTAATAGAATTTGTGGGTAAGTGTCTGACATGTCAGCAAGTTAGGGCTAAAAATCATCTACCGTCAGGTTTGTTACGACCGATAAAGATTCCACAGTGGAAGTGGGAAAGGATCATGATGGATTTTGTTAGTGGGCTACCCCTCACACCCACTAAAAAGGATTCAGTTTGGGTAATTGTTGACCATCTGATGAAGTCCGCTCATTTCATACCTGTACGTATGGATTATTCTCTTCAGAAGTTAGCGAGACTATACATAGCAGAGATTGTGAGATTGCATGGGGTGCCAGTGTTGATTATTCCGGACAGAGACCCTAAATTTATGTCAAGGTTCTGAAAGGCTTTGCACCAGGCATTGGGTATAAGGTTGGATTTTAGTACGGCATTCCATCCCCAGTCAGATGGACAATCGGAGAGGGTGATTCAAGTGTTGAAGACATGATAAGGGGTTGTGTCTTGGATTTCAAAGGCAGTTGGGAAGAATTTTTACCGTTGCCAGAATTCGTGTACAACAATAGTTATCAGGCAAGTATTCGGATGGAACCATACGAAGCGTTATATGGTCGAAAGTGCCGTACCCCTACGTGTTGGACAGAGTTGGGGATCGATAGTTGTTGAGGCCGAGTTGGTTGCTGAAACAGAAGATAAGGTGAAGGTGATTCGAGCTCGTTTGAAAGAAGCTTCGGATAGGCAAAAGTCTTATGCCGATCTTAAACGGAAGGATATAGAGTTTGCAGAAGGTGACAGGGTTTTCTTGAAGGTGTCACCGTGGAAGAAGGTTCTGAGGTCTGGTAGGAAAGGCAAGTTAAGCCCTAGATTTATCGGGCCTTATTGAGTGTTAAAGCAAGTGGGACCAGTAGCTTACCAGCTTGAGTTGCCACCGGAGTTGAGTCAAATCCATTATGTGTTTCATGTTTCCATGCTTAGACACTATCGCTCAGATCCGTCTCATGTTATACCGATAGAGGAAATTGAGGTGAGCCCAGACTTGTCTTTTAAGGAGGAGCCAGTGCAGATCCTAGATCGGATTGTTAAGGTTTTGCGTAGGAAATCAGTCCCTTTGGTGAAGGTATTATGGCAGAATCATGGAGCAGAAGAAGCGACATGGGAACCGGAGGATATCATGCGACAACAATACCCTCAACTCTTTTGATCAGGTAAATTTCGAGGCCGAAATTTATTTTAAGGGGTAGAACCGTAATATCCTCGATCTGGTGGGTGCTGCATTTGGGTATGTTGTATGGCTAAGTTGGTAGGTGGAGGCTTTGAGGTGTGTATTAGGCTCAGGTTTGGGCTTAAACCTGGGTTAAATTGTTTATAAATAGTGTTAGTCCATAGTTAAAGTAGGTGTCTGTGATTAGTTAGCAAGTTGGGCTTGTGGCCCAAAGTTTGGAGGTGCTATAAGTGAGCATGGAGATGGCGTCACTTAGGAGGGAGATTGTGCCTAGTGTGGCTGCTTGAGGCCCAAGTGTTTTGGGGAAAAAATTTAGCACTCTAAGGGGGGAGAGGGGACGGCACATGTGCTAGAATTTAGGAGTTTAATTATTTTAATTTTTGTTAATTAAAAGCTGATAACAAGGAAGGGAGGAGTTGGTTTTAAGGTGGTCTCTTCTAAAGGGAGGATAATGATTGAGTTATCAGGAAGGATAAAGGCTATCAGGGGATAACAGAGTTGGCCAAAAATCCAACTCTGAGAAGGGGGTTGAATTGCCGAATTTGGAAGCCAAGTGTTCATTTTCCTTTCATTTTTTTCTTTTCTTTCTCACCTATTCTCTGCTAGCCGAATTTGTTTTCTCTTGTGAGCCTCTTTTCTTTTCTTTGCCGCAGCTTCCTAGCTCTCCTCTCCATAATATTTTCTTTCTAAAAGCTGAATTCTTCTTGTTCATACCCTCTTCTCCCATATCCAAATCAACAAGAGTGGTTTCTTTTTCCCGAAGGTACACCATAGCCGAATACTCCTTTCTAGTTTGGTAAGATTTTTGTTGTTCTTCATCGGTATTATTTTTAGACCTTAAACCGAATCACTCCTCTAACATTGGTTGGTGATCACCCTTATTGCTCAGAAGCCGAATCTATCTCACTATAGTCTCTTGTGCAGGTTGGTGGAAAAGTCGAAGGTAGGTGGGTGGTAGGTTAGGCCGAATGGCCACACTCTTGTCCCTTATTCTTTTGCCGAATGTCATATGGTACTCGGTTGGTTGCGATCAGCAGTTTGGTCTAATATTTTGGTGATCGCCGAATGTAGGTAGGAAGATGACGTTTTCTTAAGGACTTTTGGGATTCGACAGATTAGGTAAGGGTTCATTTTAAGTGTTATAAGTATTTAACTACTTGGATCTCATCATTTACATTCGGTTTAGTGACCAAGGAGTTATTATGGACCCAATTAACAGTCAAGCAATAGGAAGGGTTGAATCTATAAAACCAATACCTAAATACAAGAAGCGATCTGTGTTAGGAGTACGCGATTGGCCATCCGGGTGTGGGCCGACATCAAAAGTAGATCGTAGGCTAATAGTGGTAGTCTCGAGTGACAGTAGCGTAAAAGCAGTGAGAGCAGTAGTACGGGAACTAGGTGTGTAACTCTTACACACTTTCTTTACTTAATATGTCAAATGCTATGTGTTGATAAAAGCCGAGTGACGGCAATGGTTATTAAAATACCCTTGTGGGTAAACGCGAGGATGCCAGGCAAGTTTGTTATGGTTGCTAGCGTTAAATTTGATCTATGAGTGCATGATGTTCTTTATACGTTATTATATATATATATATATATATATATATAAAGCATGATCATATTGGTATTGATAACATAAACATGTGATATGGGTGTTGAGAGGAGGGGGAAGTGTGATCTATCAGACTGTCACCAGTGGTTTGGTACCACATATGCTTCTTTTTGTAACTTCGGTTACCAGTGGTTAGGTAGCACCAGTGGCTAGGTGCCACAAGGGGTAGATTTGGGAGACTCGGATGGATACCTAGGTTGGAAGGATTGCTTGACTTGCATATTTGTATATGAATTTGTGTAAGAGTACAACTTCTTTTGGGACATACTGAGTCTAGGTGACTCATTCCTTCCGTTATATTTTGTAGATAAACCGTAGATCGTGGATATGGAGCCAGAATGGACTCGAGGTGGCCATGCTCAGCATTCGTTTTATTTCAATGTTTTCCATATGGACTTAGTTGTTTTCTTTAATTTAGGTTTTCAATTCTGTAATAAGGCCGCTTAAGTATTATTGTGGGGCGTTTTATTTGGTTGTTTCTTTAACTCTCGTTAAGCGTACTTGGTAATTATGAATTGGTTGTTTTCAAACCCTAAATAAATACTTGTTATCTAAAGTGTACACTGATTAAGTACTAAATACGGAGTAACAATAAGGCAACCAAGTTTTCTAAACGAGTTTCAACATGTTTTAAGCATCACAAGATCCAACGACGTTTTCTTTAAAATTTTACAACAGTTTTCTCTTTAAACAATTCAACAAATCGGTTTTCAAAACATTTTCTTTCCCGTGGCACACCAGATTCGGTTGTAGTGTTTTGACCGGGTTTGGGGTGTTACAGGCCATCCCCTTTATTTTATATTTAACTCTATTAAAACATATACTTCGTTATGAATAAAAATTCAACACAGTCCAATTACTTAAAAACTTACCTCGAAAGTCAACAGATTAGGGTTTCCCGACTATTCGTTCAACTTTGCCTTTCCCTGATCCAATCCCCTTTCTTTTTGTTCTTGATCTCAATAATTCCAAATTAAGCTCATTCAAATGTATTTTCTTTCAATTTAATCCAAAAACACATAATTATACAAATTACCATTTTACCCTTGACATTTGCAACATTTACAATTTAGTCCCTATTGCACAAAACACAAAATACACATAATTTGAATTTACTCCTTTAGGGCCGAATTCTCCTCATGCCTATATAAGTCCATACAAGCAATTTATTTTGCATTTTAGTCCCTCAACTATTTATTTTTTCAATTTAATCCATAACACTCAAATTCACCAAAACTTCCAATTCAAAACATGTTAATTCAAAGCATATCCTTAATATTTTACTATCAAACATTACAAAACATAAGCATTCCTCAATGGTCGAATATCAAACATGCATCAAATTCAAATATTCCAACATGGGTCGAGTAGTATTCAAAGCAACGATCTTAAAAACATAAAAATTAACAAAAATCGAACTAATCGCATACCTTAATTTAGGCTTGAAAATGGTCGAACCAAGCTTTGTTTATTTTCTTTCTTCTTTTGCATGCATTCGGTCAAGAAAAAGATGAACAAAACACGTTTCATTTTATGTTTTATTATTATATTTATTAACTTATTGTTCAATTACTATTATAACCTTTCTTTATAATTTAACAAACATTATACTATAAGGTTATTTTAGTACATGGCCGGCCACTATCTTTAAGATAGTCTTTTTGCCTTTTAAAAGCTTCAAATTTAAAAGACATCCACAATTTGATCCTAACACGTTAAACCATCAAATTTTAACTTTACGCGATTATGCCCCATTTTAATAATTCAGCACTCAAACGACAAAATTAAATCACGAAAATTTCACACATAGCAATTCACACATAGATGACTCGAAAAATAATATTTTAAAATTTTTTTGACTTAGATTTGTGGTACTGAAACCACCGTTCCGATTACGGCTAAAATCGGGCTGTTACAACTCTCCCCCTTAAGGGATTTTCGTCCCCGAAAATCTTACCAGTGAATAAATGCGGATAGCATTCTCTCATTGATTCCTCGAGTTCCCAAGTTGCCTCCTCAACCCCGTGCTTATCCACATTACTTTAACCAAAGAGATTTTCTTATTTCGTAACTCTTTCACTTCACGAGCTAAGATATGAATCGGTCCTTCCTCATAAGTTAAATCGGGCTGAATCTCAATCTCTGATGGGATAATTACATGAGAAGGATCGGATCTGTAGCGTCGAAGCATCGATACATGAAAGACATTATGGATCTTGTCTAACTCAGATGGCAACATAAGTCTGTAGGCAACCGGCCCAATACGCTCAATAACTTCGTACGGTCCAATAAATCTCGAACCCAGTTTTCCTTTATGACCAAACCTAAGTATCTTTTTCCACGACAAGACTTTCAAAAATACTCGATCACCCACCTGAAAATCTATATCTTTACGTTTCAAGTCCGCGTATAACTTCTGATGATCTGACGTGGCTTTTAAACTTTCTTGGATCACTTTTACTTTCTGTTCAGACTCTCTAATTAAATCGATCTTGTGTACCTTGCTTTCACTTAATTCGGTCCAATATAAAGGTGTACGACATTTACAACCATACAGGGCTTCGTAAGGTGCCATTTTGACACTCGATTGAAAGCTGTTATTGTACGTAAATTCAATCAAAGGCAAGGTTCGTTCCAACGTACCCTCAAACTCAAGAACGCAACATCTCAACATGTTCTCGAGTATTTGAATAACACGTACGGATTGACCATCCGACTGAGGGTGAAAAGCAGTACTGAAGTGCAATTTGGTACCTAAAGCATCTTGCAGTTTCTTCCAAAATTGCGATATAAACATCAAATCTCTATACGAATCAATAGAAATAGGTACTCCGTGCAATCGTACAATCTGAGATATGTACAACTTAGCTTACTTATCAAGCAAGAAATTCGTACGTACCGAAATAAAATGGGCCAATTTCATCAATCTATCAACAATAACCCTGATTAAGTCTTTCCTGCTCGGCGTCAGCGGCAACCCAAATACGAAATCCATCGTGACTCGATTCCATTTCCACTCAGGTATCATAATCGGTTGAAGTAATCCCGATGGTACCTAATGCTCGGCTTTTACTTGCTGACATATTAAATACTTCAACACATAGTCTAAAATATCTCGTTTCATGCCATGCCACCAATAATGCTGTCTTAGGTCATTATACATCTTCGTACTACCCGGGTGAATTGACAATCTACTATTATGAGCTTCGTCACAGATTATTCAAATCAACTCAGGATTTTTAGGCACACATATTCGATTTCTAAACCGTAAGCATCCTTCAGCATCTAACTGAAAATCTGAATCAGCACTCGAGCCACATTGACTCCTTTTTGCTATTAGTCATTATCAACCTCTTGAGCTTCGCGAATCTGTTGTACGAATAGTGGTCTCGCTTTCATTTCTGCAATAATCACACCATCATCAATCATAGCTATATCCGCATTCATTGCACGTAGAGCGAATAGTGATTTTTGGCTTACTGCATCAGCAGCTACATTAGCTTTTGCCGAGTGATAATCAATCATGAGTTTGTAATCTTTTAATAGCTCCAACCTTCGTCGTTGTCTCAAATTCAGATCCTTCTGAGACATTAAATATTTTAGACTCTTGTGATCAGAATAGACATGACATTTTTCTCTGAATAGATAGTAACGCCATATTTTCAAAGTAAAAACTATAGCAGCCAACTCGAGATCATGTATCAGATAGTTCTTTTCGTGTGGCTTCAACTGTCTCGAGGCATAAGCTACAACTTTACCCTCCTGCATCAAAAAAAGCTTAAACCATTTAAAGATGCATCGTTAAAGATAACGAACTCTTTACCCGACTCTGGCTGAACAAGCACTGGAGCTTCCGTTAGCAAAGTTTTTAGCTGATCAAAACTCTTCTGGCACCTTTCTGACAACTCGAATTTAACGTCTTTCTGTAATAGTTTTGTCATCAGAGCTGCAATCATAGAAAACCCTTTCACGAAGCGTCTATAATATCTGGCAAATCCCAGAAAACTCTGAACTTCAGAAATGTTTCTCGGTGGTTTTCCAATCAAGTATAGCTGAAACTTTACTCGGGTCAACCTGAATGCCCGATGCTGAAATGACATGCCCCAGGAAACTAACTTCATTCAATCAAAACTCACATTTGTTGAATTTCGAATACAACTACCTATCACGCAAAATCTGTAACACAAGTCTCAAATGCTCGGCATGCCCGGTTTCGTCACGCGAATAGATCAAGATGTCATCTGTGAATACAACCACAAACCGATCTAGATACGGTCTAAATACCCGATTCACCAGATCCATAAAAATAGAAGGGGCATTAGTGAGTCCGAATGGCATCACTAAAAACTCGTAATGGCCGTATCTCATCCGAAAAGTAGTCTTTGGTAAGTCTCTAACTCGCAGCAAATAATAACCTGACCTCAGATCGATTTTTAAAAATACCGAAGCTCCCTTAAGCTGATCAAATAAATCATCGATACGTGGCAACAAATATTTATTCTTTACGGTCACTTTATTGAGTTGTCAATAATCGATGCACATTCTCAAAGTTGCATCCTTCTTTTTCACAAATAGGACTAGCGCACCCCAGGGAGAAAAACTTGGACGAGCAAAACCTCTATCTGTCAATTCTTGTAACTGAGCTTTCAACTCTTTTAATTCGGTCGATGCTATTCTATATGGAGCTATTAAAATTGGAGTTGTCCCTGGCACTAGATCAATACCAAACTCTACCTCCCGAACAGGTGGCAATCCCGGTAATTCCTCTGGGAACACATCCGGATACTCACAAACAACTGGTACAGTTTCAATCTTCTTTTTGGTTACTTTACTATTAATCACATAAGCAAAGTGAGCTTCGCAACCCTTTCTCAAATACTGTCAAGCCAACATCGAATATATCACTGCTGGTAGCCCATTCAAATCCACAGATTCAATTTGAATTATCTTGTTATTCTGACACCTCAAATCAATAATCTTTCATTTGTAATTCACTACTTCATCGTGCACGGTTAACCAATCCATACCGGGGATACTATCGAACTCGTCAAATAGTAGCAACATTAGATCTGCCAAAAAACATGAATCTCGAATCATTAAAGGGCAATTCTTGCACACTCTATCAACTAGCACACACCGACCCAGGGGGTTCGAAACTCGAATCACAAACTCAGTAGATTCAATATGTAAAGTCTTGCTGGATACTAATGTTTCACACACATAAGAATGAGTTGAACCAAGGTCAATCGGAGCAATTACACTAGTATCAAAGAGAGTGAATATACCGATGATGACATCTGAGATGAAGCCTCCTCTTTGGCACGAATGGCATAAGCTATAGCTGGCACACGAGCCTCTGATCGAATAGCTGCATCTGAAGTCCCCTCTAGCGCCGCCTTACCACTCACATTACGAGATGGTCTACCTCTAGCTGTAGTACTGCTCGGTCTTGCACTCTGAGCATTATCTTTTTCAGCTGTCTCCAGGATGATCCTGCGAACCACACTTGTAGCAAGTGCGATTGTTAGATTTACCCCAACATTCACCAAAATGTCGTCTAATGCACTATTGACACTCGGATTTATTCGGTAAGGTATTTCCAACACTAGCAATCTATGTAGCCCACGAACTCACTGGTGGTCGTTCTCGTATAGAGATCCCTATGTTACTTTGGATCGGCTACTATCATTTTTGAACTTCTTTGATTATGTTTGAGGAAATTTACCCGCGGATCTCTTACGAAAGTATCTAGCTTTAAACTCAGCTTTCATTTTTTCTTTTCCCAACTCTTTGACTTTACAAGCTCGCTCAACAAGTACTACAAACTCATTTATTTAAAGTATGCCAACCAGTAATTTTATATCTTCATTTAACCCTTCTTCGAATCTTCGGCACATAGCATCCTCGAATGAAACACACTCACGAGCATAGCGACTAAGTCTCACAAACTTGCTCTCGTACTCAGATACGGTCATACGACCCTGTTTAAGCTCGAGAAATTCCTTGCGTTTTGAATCTATAAATTGCTGGCTGATGTATTTCTTTCTAAACTCCGTCTGAAAGAAATCCCATGTAACTCGTTCATTAGGAACAATCGATACAAGAGTATTCCACCAATAGTAGGTAGAATCCCGTAGCAAACATATGGCACACTTCAAGCACTCATCAGGAGTGCAAGATAGTTCATCGAAAACACGAATGGTATTATCGAGCCAAAATTCAGCTCGCTCAGCATCATCATCATCTTCGGCTCTAAACTCTTGAGCCCGTGTTTTCTAATTCGGTCAACTAGAGGCTTGCATGCTCTCTCAAGATTAACGATCGGGGATACCACCGTACTATAGGGGGAGCATTTGGATTCAGGGGTTGTTGAACAGTCGGATTGGTCCGGATATATTGGTTGAACCAATTATTCATCATGCTATAAATGGCTTGTTTAGCCCCCTCATCAGGATTACTCGCAGCTGGTCAAGATTCATCCGGTGCGGTCCCTTGCGTGGGAGCAGGCGCCATGCTCTCGACATCATCAGCTATAGCCAGCCTGGGATCAGGATCCATTTACTATACGAAAGAAAGAAACACAATTTCACTGTCAGAAGTCATCACACTATCACATTATAAAATATGGCATGTGTAGCTAGACCTAACACGCGCTACGTTAGTTTGAGAACCGACTAAACCGTAGCTTTGATGCCAATCAAATGTAACACCCTTAACCCATATTTGTCGTCAGATTAGAGTTACGAGGTATTACTCAACTAACCACAATGTCCATCCATACACATGAATCTTATTACTTAAATAATAATATCACAAATAAACAAGTCATCTCAAAAGAATATCATTAGCATTATTTAAAAATAAAATAATTCCATTCAAATAACAAAACACTATTCATTTGGTCATTTAATAGCAAGGGCCGAATAGGCATATAGGATTATTCATTTATTTCAATTCTATTATCAACAGCACATTCAAATATATATCATTACTGAACAAATACATCATTTTCGATCATGTTCATTCCTCATTTCAATACCACATACAATTATAAATTTCAAATCAACTCATATATCTCATAATTTATTATCACATTGGCAATGTTCATTACATATATATATTCCATCATAAGCACACCTTAGCTAGATATTACATCAATACTTTAGCCATTTATTTCTCATGGCTGAATATACTATAACACTCAGTGGAAAATTTAAGCTCCAAACTAAATCAAAGTCATGACTGAATATTTACAAACGAGTATACTTCAAATTGGCTCATTAATGTATCACCTTTGATAGTCACAAACACAAAATATGACCAATTTCATTCGTGTCTAGTCACGTTGGTACATTCAATTTATGCAAAAATATATTTATCAACCCAATGTCCTATATACCATATTCAACCAATTTCAAATACTCAAGTTCACATATAACATATTATGAAATAACTTCCAAGCTAGGCTTATAATATATATACTAATTTACTCAAATAATAATTCCATAATTAAACATGATCATATCCTACTCAAACATAGAAACATAGTCATTTTTGCATGGCATATATATATACACATATCATTCGAACACAACCCAGGGGACATAGTCTATACATGCCATATGTTTCAAAAGAGAAACAACTTATAGAATACCGAAGTTAGGTGATAGTGCGATTGACTTTGACAAAGATCCCTGAGCACGAACTAGCCTTGAAAGTCTATGGAATAGTCAAATGAACACAACAGTAAGCTATCTCAGCTTAGTAAGTTTTAAGCAATGGTAAAGAATGAAATTAAACATCCCAAAAGTAAAATCAAACTAACATGAATATCATCAACCTCATAGTCGTAGGTTTATATACATACAGATCAATCAAATTACCATTCAATAACTACCATGTGTGGTAATTTCAAAACCAACATTCATGCATTCCTTATTCGATATCATATAAAACTATGCATTATCATTTCATTCAAAACATACTCAAAAACTCATAACCATATAACATAACTCAAATTTCATAAACCTTCCTAGCTTTCATGAATCACATACTTGTTCATTCCATTACGTTTAATACAATTTGCTACATGATATCTTTAGCACATTCGCAAACCCGCACACTTAGTGCAAATTCATGTAACGTATCGTACACTTAGTGGTATTACTTGATAAAACGCACACATAGTGCAAAATCCTTGTAATGTATCGCACACTTAGTTCCATTACATTATATTCCACACACTTAGTGCCTAACAACTGATTTTGCGCACACAGTGCTAGGTATCTTGATTTGCACACTTACTGCTTATTCGAACCTATTACTCACTTCCTTAAACATATATACTTATTATAATATAGTTCATTTCATTCCCAAATCATCTTCACATTCGGTATTCCAACAATTTGCATACATACAATTCGCTCTATCAATTTCATTTCTTAAATCAACATCTCACATGACTACATTACCAAATAAGTACACTTTTCATTCAATTAAACTCATTTTCCACCTATTACTACATTCAGCCATCCCCTTTTATTTTATATTTAACTCTATTAAAACATATACTTCATTATGAATAAAAATTCAGCACAGTCCAATTGCTTAAAACTTACCTCGGAAGTCGACGGATTAGGGTTTCCCGACTATTCATTCAACTTCGCCTTTCCCCGATCCAATCCCTTTTCTTTTTGTTCTTGATCTAAATAATTCCAAATTAATCTCATTCAAATATATTTTCTTTCAATTTAATCCAAAAACACATAATTATGCAAATCACCATTTTACAGCTAACATTTGAAACTTTTATAATTTAGTCCCTATTGCACAAAACACAAAATACACATAATTTGAATTTACTCCTTTAGGGTCGAATTCTCCTCATGCCTATATAAGTCCATACAAGCCATTTATTTTTCATTTTAGTCCCTCAACTATTTATTTTTGCAATTTAATCCATAACACTCAAATTCACCAAAATTTCCAATTCAAAACATGTTAATTCAAAACTTATCCTTAATATTTTACTATCAAACATTATAAAACATAAGCATTCCTCAATGGCTGAATATCAAACATGCATCAAATTCAAAAATTCTAACATGGGTTAAATAGTATTCAAAGCAACGATCTCAAAAATGTAAAAATTAACAAAAACCGAACTAACCACATACCTTAATTTAGGCTTGAAAATGGCCGAACCAAGCTTTGTTTATTTTCTTTCTTCTTTTGCATGCATTCAGTCAAGAAAAAGATGAACAAAACATGTTTCATTTTATGTTTTATTATATATATTAACTTATTGTTCAATTACTATTATAACATTTCTTTATAATTTAACAAACATTATACTATAAGGTTATTTTAGTACATGGTCGGCCACTATCTTTAAGATGGTCTTTTTGCCATTTAAAAGCTTCTAATTTAAAATACATCCACAATTTGGTCCTAACACATTAAACCATCAATTTTTAACTTTACGCAATTAATCCCATTTTAATAATTTGGCACTCAAACGATAAAATTAAATCACGAAAATTTCACACATAGCAATTCACACATAGATGACTCAAAAAATAATATTTTAAAATTTTTTTGACTCGAATTCGTGGTCCCGAAACCACCGTTCTGATTAGGGCTAAAATCAGGCTGTTACACGCGATGCTCATAAGCTTATTTGAGACCTATTGACTCTCGAATTATCCTTGTTGGCTTGAATCCCCGGGCAATGAGGCAAAGTCATATACTATCAATCTTTTCTTGTTGTGTTTACTTGGACTATATTTGGACGAACATATTATAACCCACTTTATCATGCAATCCATTTTCTTATGACAAACTCTTCTATTTAGCAATCGAATATGAATCAACACCTCCTTTTCCATGATGATGAAATGCAATGTAGTCATAAACAAAAGAAAACACGTTAGTATCATATATTGATGGTAAAAATCAAATCAAACAGAAAATAGTCAATCACCTATCCAGGTGACTGCTAGGATTCAACATAGTTCTACCTAAAGTGGGCTCCTTGGGTTCACTATATGTGGTTTGGTTCTAAAGAGAGGGTACTTGAACCAAGAGATTCCTCAATCCTCACCCATTATAGGCTCATATGGATTGAGTTCGATTCAGGGGAATACATTTCCCTATGGCCATACGGAGATGATAATCTCACGAAGCACATAGGTACAAATGTATCCCAAAGTAGTCCACTAGCCCATGCAGAGGTGAAAACCTCATGAAGGCATAGTTTCTCACTCCTACTTAAAGGTGTAACCACAACAATCATGCAATACAGTGCAAGAGTGTTCTACGAGACTCGACATTATTGCAATCATAACACCACAAATGCATCAAAAGAAACATGATTTTTTTCAAAACAATTTTCCAAATTTTCAATCAAAAAGACAAAAATTAATCAATTTATAGCCTGACTCGCAAACAGTCCCTAGCGGAGTCGCCAAGCTGTAGAAACCATTTTTTATTTTTGGAAAAAAAATGGGATCGACTTTTAAAAAAAAATATGGAGTCACCACCAATCTTTTTGGTTTAGGTACAATTGGATCACCTCATAAAATATTTCATCTTTAAAAATTAATTTTGTAACACCCCAAACCCAACCCAAAACACCACGGTCGAATTCGGAATGTTCCTAGGAGAAACGGTTGACAAGAATTTGATTTAAAGGTGAAAACACGTTTTGAGTTTGAAATATTTTAATTAATTTATAAAAGATAACGGGTTTTGCAACATGATTGTCGCTTTGGAAAGTAGGTTGCCGAAGGTAATGAAAACTTTGAAGGTCGTGTGTAGTTTAAAACATTGTACGTTTGGAAATTCAAAGGAAATCGAGTTGTTAATAGTATCCGGGTTTAAAACTTTAATTTAAGTCTTTAAGTTGTACATTGTTTCCAGTTATTGACCGATAGTCAATATAACTCAATATAGTAAAAATCCCCTAATAGTTAAAATGGCCTTATTACAATAGAGATAAATTAACCCAAAAGTAATTAAGAATCCAAGTGCATAAAGAATTAAAACAACTTCTGCATGGCCACCACGAATCTACCCCAGCCCGATCCATGTATCACGTATCACCTGTATTGTTTAAGAAAATAGGGTGAGTCGAACAGACTCAGTGTGCAATTATTCCACATGTTTCCCAAATGGGATTGGCCCAAAACCACACAATCCACATACCACACATGATGATGCAAAATGTTACCCATCCCAACCTAATGTCCATCCGCTACACACCCCCGTATCCTGCCACCACACACCAGGGGATTACTAAATCGACCCTCCATCCGCTACACACCTCTTTGGCAGTCATGCTGCACAAAGTCAATATAATGTGGCCTAGCCATCGATCACCATGTGACCAAATATAACGTGGCCTAGCCACCGATCACTATGTGACCAAATCTCGATATCCACGATGTGACCCATGGTCATCATCAAACCACGATGAAGCACGAAGCTAACATCATCCCACGATGTGGCACATAGCCGACATCAAGCCATGATATGGCACATAGCCAATCATCACCACGTACATAAATGTACACCCTGCCTTCATTTAATATATGTATCCCGATCCCATGCATATGCAACATGTTATAATGATATGATAGAATAATGCATGGACATATGAGGTAGGCATACGGCATGCTCACAAGTATCCACAGTAATTAAGGGTAGCAATTCCACCACAACCACTGTACCAGTTATCACACACATAACACATATAATTAATTGACTAACAGGGAAACAGCGAATTAACCACACACCTGATAACCCTAAGCACTAGACTCTCGATTTCCCTAACGTCCTCACTCGAAGAGACTACAGCGATCTGCTTATCTCTTTTCGATGCTGGACAACACCTCGGTAGCCAATCCTGAACCATAGAAACTGAATGTTTCTTGAACTTAGGGGTAGGGACAACCCCTTTCAATCCTTGTCTGGTACTTGCATCCATTGAATGGCACTTAATCAAGAGACCCGGTTAAACATTAAATCAAATCTAAACGAGACAAAACCTACGTTTATTCGAATACTCTTACCGAAATAGATTCGAATTTCGAAGGCTCCTTCTCAACCTCTGTCGAAACTCCCCCTACATCAGCCTTAGTTAGAATCGGCTAAACTGCATAAAGTCAAATATGTGGCCTTTGGCCAAACCAATAGTACACCCCTTACCTTGCTCGATCAACTCCCGAAAGCTCTTAGATACCCCCAACGTCGGCTTCCAAAAATGGGCACAAGGTCACTACCTTGAATAGATTTGGCCACACCTATACAAAGTTAGGCATCTAACTTTCGGCAACCAAAAGAAAGAGAAGCAAAAAGACAAGAAGAGAACCCTTACCAACAATTAGATCCGATTGGAACAAAGTCTGACAGATTCGGCCAAGATTCAAAGGAGTAGAAAGGTTATTCAGCTTCTAGCAAATGAAAAGAAAAAAGAGGGTTGAAGGTTTATGGGTGTTTGACTATGGTGGAAGTAAAGAGATAGGTTCGAATTTAGGGACTAAGGGAGTGAACAATTCCAAGAGAAAAAGAAAAAGATGAATGCCCCAAATGGAAAATCTTGCTTTCGGTTTTGGACTCTAAGAAATAGGGAGAAAAGAAACACACAATTACTAGCTTTTGGTACACCACTTTCCGGCAAAAAGCTAAAAGAAAAGAAAAGAAAATCGAAATTAAAATGACCCCTAAATAGCTAAAGCACATTCGACACCTATCCCCCCTCCATATGATCGAAAATGTCACCTCCCTCTATCATCCAATATTCGACCAACTCCTCCTCTCTCCCAAATCCCTTCTTTTCCTCCTATTTTTCCTCCCCTCCACTCATTCAAATAAGTTTGAATGAATCAAACTCCTACCTCCCTTCTTAACCACAAATTTAAGCTGTTGACCCAATCCACACCTCATCCATTTAGAGTTTGCTTTCCGTCCAACTCTCCCTCCTCCCTTGACGCAAAAAGACACCTCCAAAATGCTTTCTCCGCAACTCGAACCTTGCCCCACTAGCTCCCTGAGGCGTCACTCCCTTATGCACTAAATGGTGCCTCCCTTGCCACTTCATCACTTCCCATCTTGTGTCTTAAACTCCACATAAGAACTCTTAAGGCCTATCTCCCCTAGCTCTCCCCTAAAGGCTCTGAACCAAAAATTTACCTAAGGTCCAAACTTAGCCTCAAGATTTCCCGAAACCCCCAAACACATACAAATAGCATATAGAGCACACTACCACATACATATAACTTAAGAAGAGATGCAAGACCCCTAAACCCTGGATGTTACAAATTTTGGCCTGCAAATTAAAAAAATAGATTCGGGAGTCGGTTACGTATGGGAAGAGCTATCACCCTCGTACGCCCAAAATTGGTACCAAATAGATTAAATGATGTCCTAACGTCGAAAATTTGAAAAGTTTTGAAAACGCAATTTCTTTGAAAAAAGGGTGGAATATTCCAAATTTAAATGCAAGATTCATTCGCTCCAAAGGAACAAAATACTACACCCAGTACGTTAGGATGCAATATCTTGAACCCTCAAAGTCGAGATCATCTTGTAATTTCAAAATCATGCAATTGAAAAGGATATTAAATTATTTAGTCAAACGAAAAATCGCGACGCAATACGTTAGTTTTTCGAATTTCCAAATATCAAATATTGCCTTGTTTTGAAAGCTTTTACTAAGCAATTATAAAATGGACTCAAAATATATTTGTTTGGTTTTTTTGGATATAAAATAAGCAATTTTTCATAAATAAGATGGAAACCATAATTACAATGAAATAATATAAATAAAAGTATAATTGCAATCATAAAATAGCAATACAAGGCAATAATGAAAACACAAAAGAGCTTAATTAGGGTTCATATAATAGAAACATATCATATGCTATACCAATACTAACATTAGCAATCAAAACTAATGAATTAAAAGACAATTTAGAAAGAAATATCAAGCAATGCAACAAATTTTAAGACAAAAAGAAAGAATGAATAATATATAAAAACAAAAATGAACTCATTAATATACAAACAACTAATTATATGTATATGAATTTTAAAACAAGTAATATATGAGAGGATTTAGAATAAAATAAAGATGAAAATAAACAATATATTAAATGGTAATATATTAAACAATTTTAAAACAAGCATTATATAAAAAGAAATTTAAAATAAGTAGTGTATAAATATATATATATATATCAATCAAAAATAAAGATTGAAAATATATTAGATAATAGTATACAAATGAATTTTAAAATAAATATTATAAGAAGAAAATTAAAATGCATAATATACAAGATAATATATCCATCAAAATGAATAATATTCATAAAGTAAAAAAAAATTAATCAATAATATACATATATTAAGAAATAGTTTAGTTTAAATAATATATATATAAAATAATGATGTATAAAAGTATTTAAAAATATTATATAAATCTTTAAATCAAAGAAATATACATACAAGAGAATTTTAAAATGAACAAATTATATATTAAAATAAGTTTAAAGAATTCTACAAATAAAAGTAAAAAAAAAAACTAAACAATGTAAAATCAAGAAAATATTTCCAAAATAATTTATTAAAACAACAAATAAATTTAATATCATAAAAGAAAAAAAATTACTAGGATTATAAATAACAAGAATAAGAAAATACCTAATCGTAATAAAATGAAATTAAAAGGCTATTTTATAAATAAATAAAATGATTTTAACAAAGGTAAGGACCAAGATAAAATGCGCACAAATGACCAGGGATTAAACTAGCAAATATTCCAATAACCAAAACGCAACGTACGGATTGGACCAAATCGGAATGTCGCACAATTTAAAAAGATTAATTAAAAAAACAAGGAAAAGATACACAGGATTTAATCAAATAGCTGCACAAAAAAGATGGACTAATCGCAAATAAAACCAATGCTTAGAAACACGCGGATCCTGTTTGAAGTAGGTCGGATTGAATCGGCTCGTGGCCTATACGGTACTGTTTTAGAGCCACTGAAATAGGCCCTAAACGGTGTTGTTTCATGCAACTTAATAAGACTAAAAAATTACCTAAATCCCTAATCCTTCATTTTCTTTACAATAGAAAAAAAAAACTTAACTCTATCCTAACACCCTAATCGGTCGACTCAAAAAACCCTTCGATCAGGCACTAAAACATCACCATGAACGGCGACTGGTGAAGCATGAAGGCATCTAACCCCGGCCTCGAAGCCCCCATTTACATCGATCGCGACGAAGAAGTGAGGCTCCGATTCAAGGTAAACCCTCCTCCTCTGTTTTGCTTCCCTATGCAAAAGGAAAAAAACAAATTGAAATCCAAGGAATAGACTGAAATCTTAAAGAAATCGGATCCCCCCACATCGATATTGGCCTCTTTTATAGCCAAATAACAGAAAAATAAAAACTAAATACAAGATTTTTATTTCTTTATTTTTTTCTCCTATTATTTGCTATCAAATTGTTGCTTTCTGTTAGTTTGCTTTGCAGGAACCAGGCCAGCTAGAGACAATGTGGCATCGTCGGAGAAGCAATGGCGCGTGTGTAAGGGGGAGGCCGTGTGGGCAGTGGCAGCACTAAATTTTAGCCCTAGGGTTTGCTAAAATGTTTTTAGGTTTTGGGCCATTTTGAGCCATGTAATTTTGGTCTGATTTTTATTATTTTGGGCTGAAATTTGGGTAGTGTAAATTAGGCTTAATGTTTTGGGCTAGGATTTGTAAACGGGTTGTAAATGGACACTAGTTTTTTTATTGGTTTTTATTATTTTTATATTTTTCTTTATTTTTTGATTTGGGTTTGGGCCGAGGGCTAAATTGAGCTAATACAACCGATATGGGATGATGGATAGTGTGAGTAATCTCCGCCAAGCTTCCAATCTAACGAGCTGTCGATTTACTATAAAATAGAAAAATAAAACTAAGTACGCATTACATGCTTAGTATGTTCGTATAACATGGTACTTAACTTACCATTCATTCTATTTTTAGGTAACTATGTAAGGTACATTCATTCAATTCGACCTCAAGCCCTACACATATCCTCATTGCCCTTGTTAGTTATATATTCCATAATAACATCAAAACATGTTTGGGCTCAACAACAATCAAGTTTCCAGGCACATATGCTTTCCACAACATGTGTTCATTTAACATGTATAAATCATCTCTTTATATTACAAGTATAATTTCATAATAGTTCATCTCAAGTTTAGATTATTTCATATCAGAACTTTACTCATATTACTCGAAATATCAATGTCACACGAGTAGTAGTACACTCAAAGTATTCAAGTCTATAATCAAGAATGAACATATTTATCAAATGAAATCCATGTACAATTATCATCATCTCATGTTTTCATATACCAATTTTCATGTATCATCATTTTCATGTATTTCAAACAAATACATTTAATAACTCATTTCTTATTCATATATTCCCATGTTAGGATTTTTACCTGTTGAATTTATTCGAAATATAGATGGATACACAGGTAGTACACACAAAGTGTACAAATCAGTAAATCCGTCAATTCATATTCAATGGTACCCATAAGGTACTAATTCATAGAGTAAACTCTCGAGCCACACATATATACCACGGGATTACTAGTCCAAGATAAATCCTTTTTATGACATATGCTCTAAAGAGCTTGATTTGGATTACTTGTCTGGGCTAAATCCAATCCATAACATATGCTCGAGAGGATTATATCAGAATTACCCGTCCGAGCTAAATTCTTTGTATAATGTGGTAAATGGAATTACTCATCCGAGCTAAATTCCATCAGCAACAAATGCAGGACCTCATTCATTTCGGATAATCACATATCCATCAAAATTTTCATTTATTCAAACAGAATTTTACATTTTCCAAGGATTATCAGGCATGTGATTATTTCATACATTTATAATATTCACATAATTCAAATAGACACATTCCACATTCATTTCAAGTATATAAGTAACATTTTTATCATTTATCATTTATCGGGCCTTATTATTGATCGGGCTTCGTCAGGTATATTTCCAAAGTCATATACATATATTATTTATACAATTTAAAAGCACAACATTTAGGTCAAGCATATAAATATACATAATTTAGTTACACAAACTTACCTCGACAAATGTTCGTGTACATAAAATCTACTAATCTGATATTTTCCTCTTTCCTCGTTCTAGCTCTGAATTTGGTCTATCTAGATCTATACGAGTAAATTTAACATCAATTTATCACATTTCATATACAAGTGGACTCAATTTACGTCCTAGGAAAAATTACCATTTTGCCCCTAACTTTTTCATATATTTCAATTTCGTCCCTAGGCCCGAAAAATGAAATTTGTGCAATTTACTCCCTATTCCAAGCCTAACCTCACAAAATTTACAGTACATTTATTCATAAAAATTTAGAATTTTTCATCAAATTTCACAACTTTACATTTTAGTTCTTAAATCATGTTTCTATCAAAAATCACTTAGTAAAAGTTGTTTATCAAACAACAACCTTTCATTTTCTACCATAAATTTCAAATTTTCAGCAATCATCCATGACCCAAATTTCATAATTTGATAACTCTTCAAATTAATCCCTCAAATAGATAGATTAAGCTATCTCGGTTTCAAAAATATCAAAATTACTAAAAACGGGACAAGAAAACTTACCCAATTTGGCCAAGAAAGCTTGCTTTCTCTTTCCTAAGGTTTCCATGGAATATTTTGGGGAAGAATAGGACAAAATAAGATGATAATTCTTTTATCATCTTTTAATTAATTAAATTATTTTAATTTCCAATTTAGTCCTTAGCCTTTTTCTAATTTTCTATATGAGTCACCAAAAATATCTACATACTTTTCATTTACGGTCTAATTACCGTATAAGGACCTTAAGTTTTGAATTCTATAGCTATTTGATCCTCATAGCTACTAGAGTTCAACTTTTACACTTTATACGATTTGGTCCTTCTCGTAATTAAGCACATAATCGGTAAAATTTTCTTATCAGAATTTTCACATGACATTTCCATCATATTACGGACCATAAAATAAAATAAAAATAAATTTTATTTTTGGCTCGAATTTGTGGTCCCGAAACCACTGTTTCGATTTCACCGAAATTGGGCTGTTATAAGTCGAGCCTTGTAAAAACCTAGAGGTTAGTTAAGCCATAAAAATTAAGGGGAAGGCTTTTATCTAAACCTTGTTAAAAAGATAAAGATTGTAGAGGTTATACCTTTTTTCTTGAAAGGTATCAATTTTATGTAATGAATTAGAAAAATATTTGGTTTAGGTATACCAAGATAGTAGAGGTAAGAAATTGAGGTTGAATCATTATAAAATTGTTCATGCAAGCTTTTCTCTCTTCCTCTTTTATTTTAGAAAAGTGTTGTAGAAAATTTTTAAAATACCATTCACCCCCTATTGATATTTTCATGGCTAACAAAGTCTTTTAATATAATTAAATTCTTATTTATAATCATGATAACTCTTTTATCAAGTAAATTTATTTAATCAAATATGTAACACCCTAAACCCGGCCTATGCATTAAGCCCAGATTTTGGCATGCCACACAAATTGAACGTCCATTCAAATCATCAACGATGTAGAAAATCAAATTTCCAAAACGATTAAGAGAATGACTTTATCGAAAATCGAGGTTTATTCGAAATCCATGATTAAAAACACAAGAGTTTATCATTTGATTTACAGAGTAGTAGTTGATTAAAACTTTAAAATTTATTTCGTTGAAATATTTCATCGAAGAGTTTTAAAAGAATTTCCTAAGTTTCAGTGATATTTAAGAAAAACCTTTTATTTTACGCGAGAGTTTTAGAAAAATATTTATGAAAACTAAATCAGTCCAATTTAGGAAAACCAAAACATAATAAAATCCATCCGCATTAAAATAATTAAAGAGGCCTTATTACATCGCATTTAAAATAGTACTTAAATAATTAAAGAAGTTTTAAAGATATATAAACCACCATTTGTAGTATAGCTTCCACACGAAGTCATCTCCGACCCAAGTCTCCATCAATTATTATTACCTAAGAAGGGTAAGAAAAATAGGGTGAGTTACTTAGAACTCAATGTGTAACCCACTTACCGTATTCACTGAGCCAAAACCATATAAACATATAATTGGGCTTGAGCCCATTTTGCAAATGTAAATATTTATAAATCAAGTAAATAAAAAAATAATAATGCATGTGATATTCAATTCCCAACCAAGCCTAATTTCCATCCGTTACACACCACCCGTACCAACCATCACACCTGTGGGGATCAAGTCAACCCACCCCGCCAACACGCCAATAGCAGGCTTTAAGCCAATTATAATATTTGTGGCAACAGGCCATTTATAATTTTTGTGGCAACAGGCCATTTATAAGATTTGTTGCAACGTGCCATTTATAATATTCGTGGTAGAACCACCGATCTAGAATTTTGGGTAGCAGGCCATCATGACAGAGTCACCGATCTAGATTTTTGGCATCAGGCCTTTCTTCTCTTCATTAATTATCCCAACCCATGCAGTCATGTATATAATAATGCATAACAAAATATTTGTAAGGTAATTTTAATAAAACTCATATTACAATTTATCAATTTGGCCCATTAGTCAAAATAGCAATTTGGCCCATTTAACGATCTAGCAAGTTGGCCCATTTCATCTCATATCACATTTAGCTCATGTATAAATATCACTTTTGGCCCATAAAGCAACGTATTTAAATTTGGCCCATAAACAACATATTTCAATTTGGCTCATAAATCAACATATTTCAATTTGGCCCATAAAACAACGTATTTCAATTTGGCCCATAAAACGATATTTTCGCAATTTGGTCCATAGGGACATTTTGCAATTCGGCCCATTTAACATATGAGGCCTTTTTCACAATTTCCACACTTGGCCAATTAATCAAAATAATCAAATGGTCCAAAAATATCACTTCTTTCACGAGATAACCTATTGAGTACAAATCCGTAATTTTTCCACAACTTCAATTTCGGTTTCAAGCATTCACATAAAAGTATTATTATAACGTATTTTTTTTCAATTTCACCAGATTTACGATTTTTATTTTAACGCTTACGATATAGTAGAACCCATGAGATAAGTGTGAAGTTACACACCTGATTACGGTGAGAACTACACTTTCCCGCTCGTTGATACCTATATACGTGTCACACTTGATTAGAACACTAATACTTATAAAACTATACTAATGTTAAGCGATCTAGATCTTACCCTCAGAATCTTGAACAACCACTATTTGTGATTTCTCTCCGATCAAAGGTTTAGAACCACGAGTAAACAATGGCTCGGGGGTGCGTACGACTTTGAATAATTAATTTTCACCGGATGAGGGTCCACAACCCGGTGGAAAGTCTTAGATTCCCGAAACAATCCTTCGCTTGAATTTGGGGGGAATAATAGACCACCCCACTTCCGAACACTATTAACAACCCTTTTCATCCCTATCTTGATTGTCTTCAAAGACAAAGGATCATTAGTCCTAACAATATATCGAAAATCATAAGACTAATGACTTAAAAGAGAATTCGACTTACCTTAATATTCTGAATGATCTCAAAAGAATCCTTTGAACGTTATGATCAAATCTTAAATGAACTTCAAGATTTCTCCGAAAAGATGATGATTCGACCCTTCCACTATTTCACTAAAAATAACGAAAGAAAACATTTGAATAAGTGGTTGGTTAATCGGTTTAAAAGTCTCTTCCAAGACATTCTAACATTCGGCCAAGGTGACCAAGTAGCAAAAGAAAAGACAAAGAAATGATTCTTACCGATGATCCAAAGTTTGAATAGAAAAAAATGATTGAAAATAGATGTTATGAAGAATGAAAGATTTGGCTATGATGATGATCACAAACATTCGGCCATAGAAGATAGATGAAAGAAAAATATGTGTTTGTATGATAAGTAAAATGGAGAGGAAAAGAGAATAGGGATAAGAGAAAAGAGAGAAGTTTAGGGACAATTGTGCATTCGACAATGAAGAGAAAAAGGAGAAGAAAAGAAATGGTCTTTGATGGTTATATCGTTTCGGTCACAAAGAAAAGAGAAAAGTTTTAGAGAGAGTGATCAAATTAAGATCGAAATGGTCAAAAAGAAGAAATGGAAAAAGCAACAATTGCTTCCTCAATGCTCATGGTACATTCGGCTAGGGAGAGGGAAAAATTGGAGAGAAAAGTTTGCTAAGACACCAAATGGTAAATGGAAAATGTGCTCATCAAACACCTAATCCTACCAAACCAACACCAAAATCCGGCCATCCCCCTCATCCCCCTATGCCGTCCATGTTCATGGACAATTTGGCCATTCAAAATTTCTAAAACAAAGCCCTTGATTCATGCCTTATGTCCCCCTATCACCTTAAATCATGAGATTCTTTTCATTTAACTTTTACTTACCTTTTTCCTTTGGTCTTCTTGCCAAAAATGATATCCAACTCATCCTAATCCTTATCCATGACCGACACATTGAAAGAGGAAACAAAATAAAAACAAAACTCAATGCACATTCAAGGATTCGAACCTTTTCCCTCAAGCAAACATACATGTGCCAACACCACCTTGCTACTAGCTCATCTTATGCTAGTTTTTGACACTTAAATTTACTTAAACCTCAAAGTCACTTGATCCACTTCAATTAAGTACTCCTTACTAAAATTTATTCTAATTCCAAATAATTCCAAAGTCTTCTCAAGACTATATTAAACATGCAAAATTTTAATTATACACAAGTTAAGCACCAAAACATGTATCATATCGATACTCAGATTTTAGGATGTTACAAATGTAACACCCCAAACCCGGTCTATGCGTTGAGACTAGATTTGGTTTGTTACATGAATCGAGTTATCTTTGCAATAAGTTGAAAATTTCAATATAAATTTCAAATTTTAAAATAAATAGAAGAGTATTTGAATTTGATAAAATATTTGAAAACATTAGTTGAAAATCATTGTATTATCAAACCCTTTGAATAGTTTGTTAAAGAGTTAACTAAAATAAAATATTTATAAAAGATTTCCATATACTTGAAAACCCAAATTTATTTTAATAAAACATTATAAAATCACAACCCATAATTTAAAAAAAGTCCAAAGTTTAGTTTAAATCCCATACACACATAAAATCCATAAGTTATTTATAGAGGCCCTTATTACAATAATCCAAAATAGTAAAAATATACTTATTAAAAGTTCAGAGTTTAAATAACCCTCTCTCACAGTATGGCCTCCACGAAGTCATCCTCGGCCCAAGTCCACATCAATTTCCATTACCTGAGATGGAAAGAATTTAAAGGGGGTGAGTTACTTAGAACTCAGTGTGTAACTCACTTACCACCATTATTGGGCCAGATCATCAAGACATTATGCTGGGCTTGAGCCCAATTCGAATTCAACAATATTTCATGAATTAAAACAATTAATAATGCATGTAAAATGAAATTCCCAACCCAAACCTAATATCCATCCGCTAACACCCTGCACCAACCATCACACCGTGGGGATCAAGTCAACCCACCCCACCATCACACCAATCGTAGGCATTAAGCCTTTTTATAATTGTGGCATAGCCACCGAACTAGAGGCAATAAGTCGATATTGTGGCGAGCCACCAACTAGAGGCAATAAGTCGATATTGTGGCAGAAACCACCGAACTAGATATTTGGCAATCGGCCATTCTTCTCTTCATATATCCCACCCATGCAATTATACATGTACTTTAAAATATAAAATTTATTAACAATACATAACATGGTGGGTTTATCAATAACATTTCACTTGGCCCATAATTATAATATAGTAATTTGTCTATTTAGCGGTTTAGTGGGCTTTGGCCCATTTACCTAAACTAGAGTGTTTTGGCTAAATTTTAACTAACTAGAGTATTTTGGCCCAATTTAACGAACTAGAGTATTTTGGCCCAATTTAACGAACTAGAGTATTTTGGCCCAATTTAACTAAACATCCAATTTACATTTTAACGAAAATTTTCTAGAGGCGTTTTCGTAATTTTACGATTTAGACATTTTTACGTATTTTCGTCAAAATATCAATATTTACATTTTTACCGATCTAACTGTTTTTACGATTTACTTCATCTCAAATTGACATCCAACCGAGAAAATAATGAGTGTGAAGTTACACACTCGTTCTGAAAGTACTAATCCTTCTCGCTCCTAAGACCTAAAACATATTTTGATCCGTTAGACAACTAATTCAGTAAAATAATCTTAATCGATAATAGATCCAAAATCTTACCCTCTTGATTTTGAATCACTTGATTTTCGGCTTTTCCTCGTTTATTGATTCACTAGCACGAGAATCCACCAACGATAACTACTCGGAAGTTCGTACTACTGAATAATGGACTTCCTTCTAAGATGGCCCGCAACCCGTGGAAAATCCCGATCAAAACCGCTCTTCGTTTGAATGGGGATTTACTGGATCCGCCCTCTTAACGTGACTAGCCACCGCCTTTTCTTCCCTATTTTGACAGTCTTCAAGATCCAAAGGAATTTAGTTAGATCTAAAATAATATCAAATAATACTAGAGGTTTTAAAGAGATTTGATTTCCTTACAAAATAAAACGCTTCCAACGTTTCTACAATTCTCCGATCACTTGAGTTCGATCTCCGTTATTGCACTAAATAATAACGAAAGAGACGTTATTAGAATGAACGTTATATCAATCCAAAAAGTCCTTCAATTCACCATTACTATTCGGCCATAGTACCTTAATAAATCGAAAATGGAAAAGAACCCTTACCTATTTTCCACGGTCGAAAGGAAAGGATTGAGAATGGTGTCTAATTGATGAAGGATTCGCTATGTATGATCAAGGAAAAGAAAAAAATATTTGATTTATAGGCACAATAGCATTCGCCAAGAGAGTGTAGATGGAGAGAATTTTGATTGAAAAGAAATAATATAAAACGAAAGGATGATGGTGATGTTGTTGCTTGATTTCAAAGAGAAGAGAAGAAAAGAAAAAATGAACTTTAGGAGCTAGTATATTCGCCATGGCAAAAGAAAAGAGAAAAGATGATTCTTTTGGTATGGATGATTTCAGATAAGAAGAAAAGGCACAAAGAATTGGCTAACGAGATAAGCAAAAGGAATAACCAAATGGTCACAAAATTTGAGCTTTACTAATGCCCTATTCGCCAAGATGAAAGTTTGAGAGGAGAAAACAAAGAAAAAATCTGCACAAGTGCAAAGAATGACCAAAGAGAAAAGAATGAGATTTTAGCCAAACTAACAAAAATTTGGCTCCTTCCCTAAACCAAGTTGCCGTCCAAAGACATGGTCAATTGGCCATGATTTCTTTCCAAAATTTCCCTTGATATGTGCCTTATGCCCCCTATCTTTCCTTAAATCTTTGATTCCATGCCATAAGTTAGTTGTTTCCTTAATCCATTGATACACTAACCAAAAATAACATGGTCAACACCTTCCTTATATGTTCCTTGCCGACACTTCTTAGTCATGAGCGTAAAATTAAAACAAAAATACATTTAGGTGCTATACAAGGATTCGAACCTCTTCCCTCTTACTAGAACCCATGCGCGAACTCCACCATGCCATATGCTCATTTTATGACACTCTTTAGCACATAATTTAGCTTAAGTCTTAATCACCTTTGTTTCACTTCCATAAATTCTCAATTAATAAATTTTATTCCTTCTTCAAATTATGCTTTACCCTCTCTAGGACTTCAATAAGCACTAAAATAAAATAAGAGATTTTTCCTAAAAAAATCTAAACACCAATTTATGCAATTTAAATACTGGATTTTTAGGTGTTACAACTCTACCCTCCTTAAAGAAAATTTCGTCCTCGAAATTTACAGTTGAAAAAGGTGAGGGTATTGTTGCTAATTGCATCCTCTGGCTCCCACGTAGCTTCTTCCACTCGTGGTTACGCCATAGAACTTTAACCAACGGCACGGTTTTCTTCCTTAATACCTTGACATCTCGTTCTAGGATTTCCACGTTTCTTCTTCAAAGGACAAATCAATTCACTCAATTCTTCTACCCAAGCATAATGTGCAAAGGATCCGATCTATAACGCCTCAACATGGAAACATGAAAGACATTGTGAATTTGATCTAACTCCAGAGGTAACTCAATCGATATGCCATTGGACCAACACGCTTCAAAGACATGATAAGGTCCAATATATCTAGGACTTAGTTTGCCCTTCCTTCGAATCAAGATCTTTTTCCAAGGAGATACCTTCAAGAAAACCCGATCTCCCACACTATACTCGATGTCCCTTCGCTTCAGATCTGCGTCGACTTCGCCTCTGCTCGAGGCTTCTTTCAACCGTGTCGAATAACTTTTACCTTATCCTCTGCCTCGGATATCATCTCAGACCTAACATCATCTTTTTCGCCTTTCGGTCCAACAAATAGGAGAGCGACACTTACGACCATACAATGCCTCGTAAGGTGCCATCTGAATGCTAGGCGATAGTTGTTGTTATCATAAATTTCGCCAAAGGTAGATAATCCTCCCAACTACCCACAAGTCGATTACACATCCTCTTAACATATCTTCCAATATCCGAATTACTCTTTCCGATCGACCATCGACTGAGGATGAAAAGCCGTACTAAAATTCAACTTTGTCCCCAAGGCTTCATGCAGAGCTTTCCAGAATCGTGATGTAAACCTAGGGTCCCTATCCGATATAATAGATACTGGTACCCCATGCAACCTCACAATTTTGGATACGTAAAGTTTCGCCAACTTCTGCAACGAATAATCCGTACGAACTGGCAAGAAATGAGCAGTCTTCGTCAACCGATCAACAATTACCCAAACGGAATTTTTCTTGGTAGGTGTTAACGGTAACCCACTAACAAAATCCATAGTTATCCGCTCCCATTTCCAAAGAGGAATCTTTATCGGTTGTAACAATCCGACGGTAATTGATGTTACGCCTTCACTTGTCGACAAGTCAAACATTTTCCCACAAACTCGTAATCTCACGCTTCAACCACAGCCACCAATATCATTCACGGAGATCTCGATACATCTTATTTCCTTCGGGATGCATAGCATAAGGGCTACTATGCGCCTCTCGTAGAATCGATTGCCTCAAATCTAGATCCTTAGGCATGCATACTCTCCTCGAAAGCACAACACACCCTCCGTGTTTATTCCAAAATCCTCAATTTCACCATTTTCAACTTGTCGCAAAAAGGTCCCAACTTCTCATCGATGTCTGTTTTTCCTTGATTTGTTCCAGCCACGAGGTTTCACACAAGTTCGCTAACAAACCGCCATCCTCATCTGCACTCAAATGGGCAAACAAAGCTCTTAATTCAGATACCGCCTTACGACTTAACGCGTCGGCTACCACGTTAGCCTTTCCAGATGGTATTCGATGGAGAAATCGTAATCCTTTAACAATTCTACCCATCTCCTTTGTCTTAAATTCAATTCCTTCGGGTAAGGAGGTATTTAAGACTTTTGTGATCCGTGTAGATTATGGACTTCTCACCATAGAGATAGTGCCTCCAAATCTTTAGAGCAAAGACAACGGCTAACTCCAAATCATGAGTAGGGTAGTTTACTTCGTGTGGTCTCAATTGACGAAGCATAGGCCACCACCTTTCCATTTTGCATCAACACACAACCTGCACCCGTGTGAGACGCATCACAATAAACAAAGAATTCTTTTCCAATTTCGGGTTGAATTAAAGCTGGAGCTTCATCAGGATCTTCTTCAATTTCTCAAAACTCTCTTCTTCGCTTTTCACCAGATATACGGAGCTCCCTTTCGCAGCTTTAGTTAGGGGTGCAGAATCAATGAAAACCCTCTACAAAACGCCTATAGTATCCACCAAACCTAAGAAACTCAATTTCACTCACGATGTTGGTGGTTTCCAATCCAGAATAGCCTCAATTTTCCGAGGATCCACCCTTATTCCTTCGGCTGATACTACATGACCAAGGAAAGTCACCTCCTTTAGCCAAAATTCGCATTTACCAAATTTGGCATACAATTGCTTATCACGAAGTAGTTGTAATACTATCCGCAAATGCTTTGGTCATGTTCCTCCTCATTTCTCGAATAAACCAATATATCATCTATGAACACTACCACAAACCGGTCTAAATATGGTTGAAAGACTCGGTTCATCATGTCCATAAATGCAGCTGGTGCATTGGTTAATCCAAACGGCATCACTACAAACTCATAGTGTCCGTAACGTGTCCGAAATGCCGTCTTATAAATGTCCGCTTCTTTCACCCTAAGTTGGTGATAACCCGACCTTAAATCAATTTTGGAGAAAACTGAAGCTCCTTTTAATTGATCAAACAGGTCGTCAATTCTCGGCAGAGGATACCAATTCTTGATCGTCAATTTATTCAACTGTCTGTAGTCAATGCACATACGCATCGATCCATCCTTCTTCTTGACGAACAAGACTGGTGCTCCCCACGGAGACGCACTTGGTCGAATGAATCCCCGATCCAGCAATTCTTGAATTTGAGCTTTGAGCTCAGCCAACTCCTTCGGTGCCATTCTATAGGGAGCAATGGACACTGGAGCCGTCCCAGGCAAAAGCTCAATGCCAAATTCTACTTCCCGATCTGGAGGTATACCAGGAAGTTCTTCGGGAAATACATCGGGAAATTCCTTCACCGTCCTCACATCATTCACGGATAATTCTTTGGCATCCAAAGCACAGATAAAGGCTAGGAATGCTCCATACCCTTTCCGCACCAACTTCTCAGCTTTTAATGCAGATACCACATTTGCCAGATAGTTCTTTCGTTCACCAATCATTATGACTTCCTTATCATCCGAGGTCCTTACTGACATTCGTTTTTCAGCACAATCCAATTGCGCCCGATGTTTGACCAGCCAATCCATGCCCAGAATGAGATCGAACTCGCCGAAAGGTAGTTCCATCAAATTTGCTAAGAATACTTCCTCTTGGATTTTTAAGGGCACGTCTTTAAATATTTTATTAACCATCACCGACTGTCCTAAAGGACGATTCTTCGCCATCTCATTTTCGGTAATTTGATTCTAAATTGATTTCCAGATATGGCACTAGATACATATGAATGAGTAGAGCCAATATCTATTAAGGCAATAACAGTACATCAAAAATAAAGAACGTCATGGGTTATCACATCGTGCATTCTTAGTCCTCATGGCGTCCTAACTGCATAGACCGATCCAGTATCTTGCATCTGTATTTCCTCTATTACCATTGCCTCGACCGGTGCACCTTGACCACGACCAGCCCCATTACCACCACGACCGGTCCACGTCCTCTCGGTGGTCGCTGATTACCCCGGCCGTGTGCATCATTATTACGGACTTCTTGAGTCGTATCCATTCGTCGAGGACAACTTTTGTCTTGATGTTCCATTGAACCGCATTTGTAGCATCGCTCGCTTTTCCTCCAACATTCCCCAAAATGTCTCTTCCCACACTCGGTGCAATCTCGACTTCGATTATTTGCTACCGGGTTCGCTTTGAACTGATTCATCATTCCGGTTTCTTCAAATCTCTTGGAAGAACCAGATCATGTGTCTCTCTCTTGTTTGGGATCTTTCTCGGTTACGTAGTTCGAGTTCTTAGCCTCTTGGCTATTTTGGCCTTCTCCACAGAGTGGAAAATTTCTAACTTCTCATGAGCAATCGGAACCCTCACTCATCATTAAGTCCATCCTCGAAATGTACACAACGTTCATGATCTGTTGCTACAATTGTCCGGGCATAACGGCTCGACGTAAAACTTCGACTTCATATGTCGCCACTGGTCTTACTTTCTTGGACAAGATTCAAAATTCCTTCCTTCAAGCGTCTACATAGCTCGTTCGACGTATTTTCCTTGGAAGGCGCCTTTAAAGAATTCCCGCTTAATCGCTGCGGCTTCAAGCCTTCTCGAGCGGTGAGCCACCAGCGACACGCTCATCTCTCAATAAGGATACAGCTCCTCTCGGTTTTGCTCGGTAGTGCATTCCATATCATCCATAATCCGTTCCACGCTTGAGCCATGATTCGCCACATTGAGCTACACCGAGACACCTCTGAAAACTTCGCATTATTTGCCTTAAGTCGCTCAAATTGACCCACGAGTTGTTGGCCCAATTCTAGTTCCAACGACCCTTTCCAAGACTCGTAGCATTGCTTGAGTCAATGCATGATCTTCTTCCATGTGATCGCGTGATCCGTTTCACTTTCAATTGACGCAAAGGCCCACTTCCCAGATCTCGATTTGGTGCTTGAGCTTGTAGTACCTCGCCTCTACCATGGCCACGTCTACGCGTCCCACGACCACGTCCTCTAGTGCTCATGATAGCTTGTTCGTTTATCGATTACAAGTTTTATGAATCGAAATTTTTTTCGGTGTTTATTAACGATATTTTATGAGATTTGAGATATAAAGTTGTTTTTCGCAACATATCCTATAGTCTTAATCTCTACAGCTTTTCACGTCTAAAACTAGAAGTTCTAGAGTGTTCCTATGATCATATCATAGTAATCATTAAGTAGCAAATACTTACTTGACTTGTCATGGGATGCTTGTGGTGCCATCTTGATTTTGAATGATTTCATCTGAAATTATTTTGAACCCAAACCACAGTAGAGTTTTTTGAAACTGGGCTCGATACCACTAATTATAACACCCCAAACCCGAATCTATCGTTGAGACTAGATTTGGTTTGTTACATGAATCGAGTTATCTTTGCAATAAGTTGAAAATTTCAATATAAATTTCAAATTTTAAAATAAATAAAAAGTATTTGAATTTGATAAAATATTTGAAAACATTAGTTAAAAATCATTGTATTATCAAACCCTTTGAATAGTTTGTTAAAGAGTTAACTAAAATAAAATATTTATAAACTATTTCCATATACTTGATAACCCAAATTTATTTTAATAAAATATTATAAAATCACAACCCATAATTTAAACTAAACTTTGGACTTTTTTTTGAAATTTGTGATTTATACTTAAAATTGCAAAGATAACTCGATTCATGTAACAAACCAAATCTAAATTCTCAAATTTAAATAGACCTAGTTTGGGGTGTTAATGTTAACAAAATATTTTAGTAAAATTACAAAACATATTTAAAAATGTGATAAAACTTATAAATAATAAAATATATTCAAAATGGCAAATTTAGTAATATAACGATGATTTAAAAATATATTGGTTAGATAAAAAGTTGTCTAAATTAATGCTTTATATATTAGGGTAAACTAAAAAAAAATAGTCACTTTTGTTTGCCTCAGGTTACATTTTAGTCACTTATGTTTGAAACGTTACGTTTTAGTCACTTATTTTATTATTTTGTTACAAAGTGATCACTCTTTCGTTAAGTTCCGTTATCTCCGTAACGGTAATCCTATGTGGTAGTCCAACTAGATTTTAAGTGCCAACTTGGATTTCCAAATGGGATGAGAATAGATTTTAAATTAAATAAATTGAATTAATTAAAAATTTTAAACCCTAAATATTAGTTGAAAAAACCATTGATCTCTTCTATTTTTTTAGCTTTCTTTTTTATTTGACTAAAAAAAGCTATTATCATCAGAATTTTTTATTCACGTACAAACACAAAAGAGGAATCAATTGAAGGTCCAAGTATGTCTTCTTTACCGAAAAGTTTATGTTTTAAGACTTAAAATCAAGTGGTTTGTTTGTTCAATCCGATTTTTGTTTGTTTGTTTGTTTGTTTGTTCTAAGACAAATTTATGTCTTCTTCACGTTCTTGAATAATTGGTTTCTCAATCTGATTTTTTCTGATTTGAATCGGCTTGTTTATTCACAATCCCTTTATGGGTATTCCATATTTTTCTTTCTTACTGCTGATTTTGTGCTGATATGGATCTAATATAAAAAAAATTACTCAATCATTTGTTCTGCATCTGTTTTGACTTTCTTTGATTAATTTCATTTTATATGGAATTATTTCACTTATTTTGCTTTTCTTGTATGTGCGAAATCTTGTATGGAAACTCGTAATCTATCACTCTATCATTTTTACTATCGTTGTTGTTGATATAGAATGGATTTAGGTTGTATACTTTATTCAGAAAATGAAAATATTTCTTATTAATGAATACGAGGACAGACATCCCAATAGCCATAACAGTAGCAGAACTGATGTCTTAGATGCAATCACAGCCTCCTCAGTGGTAGCAACAGTTGGGTTTGCAAAAGTAGCCCAATCAAGTACAACAAAATATACAACAAAGACTTCAAGCATCAGGTCAAACATCACGTTCCTTGCTTCAATTGTATTAATCGTAGAGAGTTGTTCCGGAGACATCATCAAGTATGTTTTTGAATTTTTACAGTTAAATACTATTGCTCTTTGCCTTATTTCTTTGTTTCTTTATGATATTGTGTTATTTAGAATAGTCTAAATTTATAGCAGTTTGTTTGATTATTTCAGGTTGGTTCCACTCAATTCCTTTGTCCAACGTTTGCATCTTTGTTCTTCCTAGTAATCTCACTTTCAAGATATTCCCAACATGAAATATATGATTAGGAGATTGCAATCCTTGAAATCAGCTTTGTAACACCCCAAACTCGGCCCATGTGTTAAGGCCAGATCTGACATGTCACATGAGAAAAAGTATTTTATGATCTTTTCATTCGTATGTAAATAAGTATTGTTTTGGAAAAATCAAGTAAAACAATTTTCAATTGAAGTATTTGATAAAATATTACTAACCTTGAAGATTGATTGATAAACAAATAAGTTTGAATTAATGATTTTACAACCCGTGACTTTTGAAACATTGACGAAAATTTGAGAGAAAATTTCCGAGTTAAAATATTTGTAGAAGGTTATTTTAAAATCCATATGTGAATCCATTTTAGAAAAATCTTTATTTAAGTTTTTAGAAAATAATCCTATTTAAAGTAATTTGAGTAAACTATGACTACGTCAAACATAAAGTAAAATAAAATAATTCAGAGGCCTTAATACAACATTTAACCCAAAATAGTAAAGTAATAAAATGAACGAGGAAAAAGTGTAAAGTCTAAATAAACCATTTTTGAAGTATGGCCTCCACCGAGTCATCCATGGCCCAAGTTCATGTCACTGAGTATTTCCTGAAAGGAATAAGGAAACGGGGTGAGTTACTAGAACTCAGTGTTTAATCCCCTTACCATCGGTCATTGGGCTTGAACCCATTTAGCAAAAACTTGGGCCTGAGCCTATAAAGCATAATCTCGGGTTGAAGCCCATTTACAAAACAAAACATATACATTTGCATAAAATAAACAATGTATGTAACCCAAACCATCCTAATAATCCATCCGCTACACACCACCCGTACCATCCCATCACACCTGTGGGGATCAAGTCAACCCACCCCGCCAAACACACAAATCGTAATATTATGATTTGGACAGAATCATAGTGAACCATATTAACAAACATTTTTGTGGCAGTGCCACCAGAACTTCTCTTCATCATATTTTCCCATCCCATGCATAATCATGTCAATGCATCATACATAGCAATCATGGTATTTACAAATAAATAAATTCAGAGATTTATTACAAAAATTTTGACCCATTGTAACTGTAACACTCCAAACTCGACCTAGAAGTTAGGCCCGAATCTGGTGTGTGACACTAAAATTTTTTTCGATAGCATATAAAGAAAACATGTCAAATGAGATAAAAAATGTTAGATCCTTTTTATTCATACAGAAATAGATGTTGATTTGTTAAAATCAAGAAAATCATGTTTGACTTGAGATATTTAATAAAATACTACAAATTTCGAAGAATGATCGATTAAATTTGAAGTAATAATTTTATAAAACTGTGACTTTCAAAAATATCGTTGATAGTTCGAGGGAAATTTTCGTAATAAAAATATTTGTAAAAGTTTATTTTGAAATTCATTTGTTAATCGATTTTGGAAAACCTTTATTACGATTTTAGAAAATCCCATTTAAAATAATTTGAGTAAAATATAAACACGTCAAACATAAAGCAAAATAAAATAATCCAGAGGCCTTATTACAACACATAACCCAGAATAGTAAAGTAATAAAGTAAACAAAGTAAGAAACTAAAGTCCAAATAAAACCATTTCTGAAGTATAGCCTACACCGAGTCATCCATGGCCCCAAGTCCTCGTCACTGAGCATTACTTATAAGGGTTAAGAGAAAAGGGGGTGAGTTACAAGAACTCAGTGTGAAATCCCCTTACCACCATCCACTGGGTCGGAACACACATAGCAATATTTTGGGCCTAAGCCCATTTGCAATAACAATAATGTATCAATTATAACATGTGTATGAAATGCAATTTCCCAACCAAACCTAGTTTTTCCATCCGCTACCCACCACCCGTACCAACTAGCACACCTGTGGGGATCAAGTCAATCCACCTCGCCAACACACCATTCGCAGGCATAAAGCCATTTAAAATGTTTGTGGCTAACCCACCCGAACTAGATTCTGGTAGAGCCACCCGAACTAGATTGTGGTAGAGCCACTAGAACTTCTCTTCAATTTTATCCTAACCTATGCAATACAAGGCATAACAATATTCATATGATAATTTCAACATAAGGCCCATACTACAGGTTGGCCGATTTCTCATTTTGGCCCATTTCACATTTTGGCCCATATAGCAAATATCACATTTGGCACATATATCAAATATCACATTTGGCCCATATATCAAATATCACAATTGGCCCATATATCACTTTTATCGATTTAGTCCATTGAGGGCAATTCCGTAATTCGGCCCATAAGGGCATTTTCATAATTTGGCCGATAAAGGCATTTTCATAATTTTACCCATCGAGGGTAATTCGGTAATCTCGCAACCTAGGGGTATTTCGATAATGTACCCTCTAAGGGTATTATGGTAATTTTGCAACCTATGCTTAACTACTAATTTGGGGCATAAAATCGAAACTGTCCATCTGCATCATACTGACTAAATTCACCATAACTCATGTTAGGAATCTCAAAATCTAAATCCGTAAATTTTCCTTGAAACTAGACTCATATTTCTTCTTACTAAAATTTTTCCAGAATTTTTACCTTAACCATTTAGTACAGTTTATTTGTAACACCCCAAACCCGGCCCATGAGCCCTGACCGGATCTGGTATGTCACGGAGTAAAAACGTTTTGAAATATTTTGATTATCTGGTGAAAATCTAAAAATATTGTTAAGGTTATGAAACAGTGTCTAAAAAGAAACTTTAGGTTGGATTGATTTTACAAACATGGTTGAGTTGAAACCCTTTGAAAACATTTGATCATTTGAAAAATCATCAGAGTTATTGTTATCTTGGTGAACTTTGCTACCCGATGGTAACATCCTTGAAAACACGTAAAGGTTTTCATTTTGAAAATGTCATATTTAACTGATTTATTTAAACAATTTATTAATTCATAAGTAATATAGTAGGAATGAATTTAAACAACTACTTAAACACCCAAAATAATTATTAGCGGCCTTATTACAATCCAAACCAAAAATTTAGAAACAAACTTTAAACTGTACTAAAAAAAATTTTAAATCCAAGGAATCAAGCATGGCCGCCTCGAGTCCTCTCCGACTCCATCTCCGCGATCTACTCATCTGCAAAATAATATGGGAAGGGGTGAGTCACCAAGACTCAGTGTATAAATCCCCAAACCAGAAGTGCAACTCATACACAAATTATTAGTATAACATGCAAACATGCAACCCAAACTAACCATCCATACTCCTTTAACTACCCCATGTGGTCAAAACCACTGGTGGTCAAAACCACTGGTGACTAGAGTCACAGATCAAGTGATGGGGCCAACCCATCGTGTGGTCAAAACCACTGATGACCATAGGTCACAATTATCAATATGTGGTCAAAACCACTGGTGGTACCAAACCACTTGGACTTAGTCACAATTTATCATCGGTGTGATCAAAACCACTGGTGACCGAAGTCACAATTAATCAGATGGGGCCAACCCATCTTGTGGTCAAAACCACTGGTGACAGTCCATAGAAAAATCCCCCTCCTCTCATCAATCCCATTACCAACATGCTCATATCATGCTTAACATATTATCATAAATCATGCATAATAGTCATGGCATAGCATATTACCCATCATGTCATCCATAACAGATTTTAAAACACAAGTGACTTACCTGGAATCCATGCTCATGTCCACAAGCAAATCACTACCACAATGATTAAATCGTAACATAATAGCAATGCTAACTAATAAAGTGTGTAAGAGATGTACACACCTGTTTACTCGTGAGACTAGCAAATCTCGAACTAAACTAGCGAAACCCCGAGAGGTTGTTTCCTCCTACAATCGGCCAACACACATACTTTTAGATCTAATAGCCATTCGGCTATACTAATAATCCCGAAGGATTAATTGTACCTGAAATATGGCCTTAGGCTGAAACTTACTATCACTTACCAAAGCGAGTTTAAATCCCGGAAGCCTCTGTTTTCCTTTGCCAATTAGCCCCAAAAACCATAGTGCACATTCGGTTATACATAGATACCAAAAATGGCCTTTGGCCGAATATGTCTAACCACTTACCAATCTTACCGAAATCCTGAAATTGTCACTTGACTTATCGAGATCCCTACCAAAACATTTGTTAGAATCGGCTTGCACACTTATACCCATAATCAAGGCCCTTGGCCGAATAGTATATATATGCCTTACCTTGAAGAATCAAATCCCGATAGGCTCCTCGAATTCAGCAATGGCCTCCCCTACAATCAGTTTAATCACTTCATTAGAAAGCTAAAGGCCATTCGGCGATAACATAAATCTCGAAAGGAGAAAGAGTTGTCGCACCCTTACCTTAATGATAGATTCGGCTTTGCCCTTAAAAGAAACCTTGATTTTGGCACTTAAAATGGTGAAGAGAAAAACACAAGGGAAAGAGAGATTGTGAGCCAAGTATTCGGCCAAGGTTCTTGTTGAAACCGATAGAGAAACAATGGCTTTTCGGCTTTCGAAACAATATAGAAAAGATGGGAAAGATGGGATCAAGATTCGGCTTGAGTTTGAGAGAAAACAAGATGAGTGTAAGGGTTTGGTTATGGTGATTTCGGCTTCTAGGTTGCAAAAAGAAAAGAGAAAGAGATGAGGGTTGCTTTGTGAGATTTCAGTTTGAGCAATAGAAGAAAAAGGGTATTTTAGCCGAAAACACTCTCTAGGTTCCCTTCAATTCCGAAACTCAAGCCCTTAAAGTCCTTCATTCGGCCATCATATCTCTTCTCAAAATTCTAAAAATAGATCTTATCCTTATCTTTCCTTCTTAGCCGAAATTATCAAAAATAAAGGCTTATCCCATCCTTTACAAAGTCCCAATTGCCATCCAACTCTTCCCTCTTCATGGCCCCAACTTGCAAAAATAAAAGAAAAATCCTTATGCTATCCTCATGACTCGAACTTGAGTCCTCCTCCCCCTTGCTTGGGCGGCATTCACCAAGGCCCTAAGTGGCGGCCCCAAGCCACTTTACCAACTCAACTTTCATGTCCGTAACCCTTACCATTTATTCTTAAGGCCTCCCTAGCCCAACTCCCCCTTCATAATGCAAAACAAAATAAAACTCCCAAGTGCAAATTTGGCAGCTCAAACCTCCCTCCTTTGCCACATCTTTCCTAGATCCTTAGGTAGCGTCCCAAGCCACCTTATCACATGATTTCTTGTGTCATGCTTCGCACCAAATAATTTTTAAAGCCTCCTTCACTTAGCTTTCTCTTCTCGAATGCTAAAAAAAAACTTCTAGCCCTAAGTCTGGCCTAGCCGAGGTTATCACTAGACCCTAGAATATGTCAAGCAATCAAGCATACATATTTCTTCAAGCACACACACATGGGAAAAATAATTAAATTGCAAACAACCCCTAATTCAGGATGTTACAGTTCTACCCCCTTAAAAATAATTTTAGCCTCGAAATTACCTGGATCGGAAAAGTTAGGGGTATTGCTGCTACATCGCATCCTCGGGTTCCCATGTGGCCTCCTCCGTACCATGGTTTTGCCATAACACCTTTACCAAAGGCACTGACTTCCTACACAGAACTTTGCCATCCCGATCCAAGATCTGTACCGGCTCCTCCTCAAAAGATAAGTCTAATTTTACTTCAATTTCTGCAATCGACACTACGCTGCGATGGATCTGACTGATAGCGCCTCAGCATCAAAACATAGAAGATGTCATGGATCTGGCTCAATTCTGTCGGCAACTCAAGCTGGTAAGCTACCGGTCCCACACATTTCAACACCGTGTACGGTTCGATGAATCTAGGGCTTAGCTTGCCCTTCCGGCCAAACCTCAGCACCTTCTTCCAAGGTGATACCTTCAAGAAGACTTTATCACCCACTGCATAGTTAACCTCTATGCGCTTAAAATCGGCGTAGGATTTTTGCCTGTCCGATGCCTCCTTAAGACGAGCCCGAATTACTCTGACCTTATCTTCTGTCTCTGCCACTAACTCTAGACCCAACATCTGTCGCTCTTCTAGTTTCGTCCAACATGTAGGAGTATGGCATTTTTGACCATGCAGCGCCTCATACGGTGCCATCTGAATACTCACTTGATAACTATTGTTATAAGTGAATTCTGCCAAAGGTAGGTACTCCTCCCAACCGCCATCAAGTCCAAAACACAACCCTTAACATATCTTCCAAAGAATTGGATTACCCTCTCGGATTGCCCATCGATTTGCGGATGAAAAGCCGTGTAAAATTCAACTTCGTGCCTAACTCCTAATGTAAGGCCTTCCAGAATCTCGATGTGAACTGGGGATCCTGCTATGAGATAATGGACACAGGTACTCCATGCAACCGCACTATCTCTGCTATATACAACTTGGCTAACCTTTGAAGCGAGTAGTCAACCCTCACGGTATGAAAAGGGCCGACTTGGTCAACCGGTCTACTATCACCCAAATCAGTATCTTTCTTCTTTGGGCGTGAGGGAAGCCCACTTACGAAATCCATAGTAATCTCCTCCCACTTCCTTTGTGGGATCTTTCTTTGGTATAATAACGATACGATGGCAATTGATGCTCAAATTTAAATTGCTAGCATGTTGACACTTGCCCACTAACTCGGTTACTTCCGCTTAAGACCCGCCCACCAAAATCGCTCTCCCTTAAATCTCGATACATCTTCTTGCTTCTAGGTGCATAGCGTACGAACTGCTATGAGCTTTTTTAAAGATTCGCTGCCTCAAATCATCATCCTTAAGCATACATACTCTCCCCTGAAAATACAACACTCCATCACTACCCAAGCTGAACCCTTCGGCCTCACCGCTCTGTACTTGCAACCTCCGAGTACTCAGAACTTCGTTGGTCATCTTCCTTTCTTTGACCTCATCAATCCAAGACGGCTTTACTTGCAACTCTACCAGAAGGCTTCCATCCTCATAGAGACTTATGTGAGTAAATATTGCTCTCAAATCTGCTACCACCTTACGGCTCAATGCATCAACTACCACGTTAGCCTTACCCGGATGGTATTCGAGTGAGCAGTCGTAGTCCTTCAGTAACTCAATCCACGTCCACTGCCTCATATTTAAATCTTTCTGAGTCAAGAGGTACTTTAGACTCTTGTGATCTGTGTACACTATCGACTTCTCCCCATACAGATAGTGCCTCCAAATCTTCAAGGCAAAAACCACAGTAGCCAATTCAAAACATGTGTCAGATAGTTACCTTCGTGAGGCCTCAACTGCCGTGATGCATAAGTAACCACCTTCCCTTCTTGCATCAACACACACCCTAAACTAGTATGCGATGCATCACAATACACAGTGAATTCCTTTCCTGCCTCAGGCTAAATCAAGACTGGTGCTTCTATCAAAATCCTCTTCAGCTTATCAAAACTCTCTTGCTGCTTCTCAGACCACACAAACGGAACTCCTTTTCTCAGCAGCTTAGTCAACGGTGCTGTGATTAAAGAGAAATTTTCCACGAATATCCTATAATATCCTGCCAACCCTAGAAAACTTCAGATTTTCGTATCCGACCTTGGTGGTTTCCACTCCAATACTGCCTCAATCTTACGGGGATCTACCACGATTCCTCAATTTGAAACAACATGCCCTAGAAAAGTTACCTCCTTAAGCGAACTCACACTTCTTTGAATTTGGCGTACAAGCTGCTTTCTCCCTTAGAACTTGCAGAACCACATGAAGATGTGCGTCATGCTCCTCCTCAGACTTTGAGTACACCAATATGTCGTCTATGAACACCACGACGAACTGATCCAGATAGGGTTGGAAAACTCAATTCATCATGTCCAAAAACGTGGCTGGTGCATTCGTCAACCCAAAAGGCATTATCAAAAACTCGTAGTGCCCATACCGAGTACGGAATGCCGTTTTGTGGATATCAGCCTCCTTCACCTTAAGCTGATGGTACCCTGACCTAAGGTCAATCTTAGAGAACACCGATGCACCCTTGAGTTGATCGAACAAATCATCAATCCTGGGCAAAGGATACCTGTTCTTTATTGCCACCTTATTCAGCTATCGATAGTCTATGCACATCCTCATTGTTCCATCCTTCTTCTTGACAAAAAGCATTGGAGCTCCCCAAGGCGATACACTTGGTCGGATGAACCCTCTATCCAATAATTCCTAGATCTGCTCCTTCAACTCTACCAATTCTTTCAGCGCTATCCGATACGGAGCTATAGATACTGGCGTGGTTTTGGGTAACAAGTCTATACCAAATTTGACCTCACGATCCGGAGGTAGACCAGGAAGTTCCTCTGGAAACACATCAACATAATCCCTTATGGTCGGGACATCTCTCACAGCTGTACCCTTAGCTTCCAAAACACAGACATGCACTACATATGCTTTACAACCTTTCCTAACCATCTTTTTCGCCTTTAATGTAGACACCAAATTAGATAGGTAATCTCTCCTTTTACCTATCATCACCACCTCTTCTCCTTCCATGGTTTTTAATACCATGCGCTTAGCTGCGCAATCCAGGCTAGCCTGATACTTTACTAGCCAATCCATCCCGAGGATTTGATCGAACTCTCAAAGCAGTAGTTCCATCAAGTCGACCAAGAACACAACCCCTTGGAGTTCTAGGGTACATTCTTATAGAGTTTACTTACTTCTGAGTGACCTAGAGGGCTTAATCGGTCATCTTCCTAGAAGTAAGCTCGAGCCTAAGTCAGAGTTTCCACTCGCTACTAGCAATGTATGAGTGGGTTAAGCCAATATCAATTAGGGTACTATAGGGTACTCCAAAGATCAAAAACATACCGGTTATGACGTCCGGTGCGTCGCCCTCCTCTTGACGCCTCACGGCATAAACCAAACCAAGTTGCCTAGCCTCAGTACCACCGGTACCTCCCCTCGGTGCCCCACGACCTCTGCCAACACCATTACCCCCTCTTCCTGCACCACGACCTCTTGGTGGCTGTTGGTTATCCCTCCTATTCGGTGCACGATCCTGACCCTCTGACCTTAGCCCAGCAGCCTTTTTCGGATAATCCCTAACTCGATGTTCCATGGACCTACATTCAAAGCATCCCCGATTACCATTCCAACACTCCCCCGTGTGAGACTTCCCACACCGAGCACACCGTGGCAGCCATTGAGGATTAGCAGTAGCAGCAGGCCTAGCAGCTTGATCCGACCCACCATACCTCATCCTCTTCTGCTGATTACCAGAAAACTTTGAAGATCCGGAGCTCCTCTTATTCCAACTCCTATCCTAATTCTGCCTAACTGACTGTCTTACCCCTTCAGCAACCTTAGACTTCTCCACTAGGACAGCGAACTCCTGTTCCTGATGTGGAGCTATCATCGTCCTCAGCTCATCTCTCAGCCCATCCTCGAATCTGACACAGCGTTCATGATCGGTACCCACAATACCACGAGCATACCTGCTCAACCGAAGAAATTCGGCCTCATACTCTGCCACTGTCTTATTACCCTAAACCAGGTTCAAGAAAGCCTTTCACTGCGCATCCACGTAGCTAGTTCCTATATATTTCTTTTGGTAGGCAGCCTTAAAGAATTCCCATGTGAGGTCCTCCGCCATCGCTCCATCCCTTACGGTGAGCCACCACTGGTATGACTCATCCCGAAGTAAAGAGATTATACCCTTCAACTTTTCTTCAGCTGTAAAATCCAAGTCGTCCATGATCCTCTCAGTCGATTCCAACCAATACTCCGCCGCACTGGGTGCCACTCCAGAAACTCCTCTAGACACTTCTGCTCCGTTAGCCCGGAGTCATTCAACCACAATTTACAGGCTCCTGCACCTGCGTCTGCCTCGGTAACTCGTTTCAACACCCGTAGCACAGCTTGGGATACTACATCATTACCACCGGTCTGATCTTGAAACTCAGTTTTTGCCGCCGGCAGATCCGGCATCACATTTCCAGACCCATGACCAGACCCTGCTGGCTCCGACAAGGTCATCCTACCCCTACCACGGCCACGTGACGGACGTCTACAACCTCTTGTACTCATTCTTCTCGTTCGCGTTTATCTGATTAAGAATTTTATGCATTATTAATACTGTTCACTATTTACCCACGAGCAATTTTATGAGAAATAATTTTTGAAGTGATTCTTTCGAAATCGAATCTACCTATAGTTCCAGTTTTAGACTTATCTCCTAGTTTTTAGTACATCCATCACACAAACAACATTCACAAACCATAACTAACGTGTAGGGGCATTTTTGTCATTTCAGTACCCGGGGGTATTTTCGTAATTTTAACCTACAGGGGTATTTTTGTATTTTTTTCAAAAAGTTCTTGAATGATTTTGTCAAAAAATATTTTGGAACTTTTAAATTCTCGGGTATTTTGAAAAATTTTGAAACTCGGGGGTGTTTTGGTAATAAACTAGGGTAACCTGGTAAAATTTGATAATTTCGGGGTATTTCCAAATGTTACAACACTTTGAGGGTTCTTTTTGAGAATTTGTTTTCCAATTTAATGGTGTTGCAAAAATTTTGAAAATCAGGGTCATTTTGGTAATTTTGTAGGTTAGGGGCAATTTCATAATTTTTCAAAATTATGATATTTTCGATATTTTACAAATTAAGGTTTTTGGGCACTTTATATGTAATGAAAATTTTGATTAAAACTGTGGGTATTTTGGGAGTTTCATAAACCAAGGGCATTTTTGTAATTTTACCACTAGAGGTATTTTAGTAATTCTACAAATCAGAAATTTTTTTTCAGAAAAATGTTGTAAAACAATAGTTCTCACACATTAAGAGAAATTTTAAGAGTTTTAAAACTAGGGTTTTTTATGAAAATACGGCTAGTTCCCTTTCGGGTTTTAGTTAGGGTTTAGCACATGAATAAGTCCTCTTGGTTAGGGTGAACCAAAGCTATGCACCAGGTAGGATTCGAGTGGAGAGGAGGTGAGTCACGCAGACTGCTTAAATACCAATCTCCCACCGAATACCAATCCTAGACATGCGCACCATGGTTACCACACCCTAACTTGGCGACATAGACATAGGTTTGTTTAATTAAGCAATTAAGTCTTATGAAGTAGTTGGGGTAGACTTATCCTAGAGTTCAAATACCTATCATTCTATTTTACGTTCCCAAGTTACCTATTTAGCCTTATCAAGTATTCACAGAACAGTCAGAGATACTTACATGGGAGGATTGGTGCAGGAGACTCAATGCCATGTTGTTCAAAACAAAAACCATTTTCATAATAATTCACAAAGGCTTACAGAAACATTTTGGGCCCTGGGCCCCCACAGCCGAGTTTTGAACCGGGCTCTGATACCAAAAATGTAACACCCCAAACTCGGCCCATGAGCCCTAACCGGATCTGGTATGTCACGGAGTAAAAACGTTTTGAAATATTTTGATTATCTGGTGAAAATTTGAAAAATATTGTTAAGGTTATGAAACGGTGTCTGAAAAGAAACTTTAGGTGGGATTGATTTTACAAACATGGTTGAGTTGAAACCCTTTGAAAACATTTGATCATTTGAAAAATCATCAGAGTTATTGTTATCTTGGTGAACTTTGCTAACCGATGGTAACATCCTTCAAAACTCGTAAAGGTTTTCATTTTGAAAACGTCATATTTAACTGATTTATTTAAACAATTTATTAATTCATAAGTAATATAGTAGGAATGAATTTAAACAACTACTTAAACACCCAAAATAATTATTAGCGGCCTTATTACTATCCAAACCAAAAATTTAGAAATAAACTTTAAACTGTACTAAAAAAAATTTAAAATCCAAGGAATCAAGCATGGCCACCTCGAGTCCTCTCCGACTCCATCTCCGAGATCTACTCATCTACAAAATAATATGGGAAGGGGTGAGTCACGAAGACTCTGTGTATAAATCCCCGACCCGGAAGTGTAACTCATACACAAATTATTAGTATAACATGCAAACATGTAACCCAAACTAACCATCCATACTCCTTTAACTACCCCATGTGGTCAAAACCACTTGTGGTCAAAACCGCTGGTGACTAGAATCACAAATCAAGTGATGGGGCCAACCCATTGTGTGGTCAAAACCACTGATGACCATAGGTCACAATTATCAATATGTGGTCAAAACCACTGGTGGTACCAAACCACTGGGACTTAGTCACAATTTATCATCGGTGTGGTCAAAACCACTGGTGACCGAAGTCACAATTAATCGGATGGGGCCAACCCATCTTGTGGTCAAAACCACCGTGACAAATCAGAGAGAAAATCCCCTCCTCTCATCAATCCTATTACCAACATGCTCATATCATGCTTAACATATTATCATAAATCATGCATAATAGTCATGGCATAGCATATTACCCATCATGTCATCCATAATGATTTTAAAACACAAGTGACTTACTTAATCCATGCTCATGTCCATAAGCAAATCACTACCACAATGATTAAATTGTAACATATTAGCAATGCTAACTAATAAAGTGTGTAAGAGATTTACACACCTGTTTACTCGTGAGACTAGCAAATCCCGAACTAAACTAGCGAAACCCCGAGAGGTTGTTTCCTCCTACCATCGGCCAACACACATACTTTTAGATCTAATAGACATTCAGCTATACTAATAATCCCGAAGGATTAACTGTACCTAAAATATGGCCTTAGGCTAAAACTTACTATCACTTACCAAAGCGAGTTTAAATACCGGGAGCCTCTGTTTTCCTTTGCCAATTAGCCCCTAAAACCATAGTGCACATTCGGTTATACATAGATACCAAAAATGGCCTTTGGCCGAATATGTCTAACCACTTACCAATCTTACCGAAATCCTGAAATTGTCACTTGACTTATCGAGATCCCTACCAAAACAGTTGTTAGAATCGGCTTGCACACTTATATCCATAATCAATGCCCTTGGCCGAATAGTATATATATGCCTTACCTTGAAGAATCAAATCCCGATAGGCTCCTCGAATTCAGCAATGGCCTCCCCTACAATCGGTTTAATCACTTCATTAGAGAGCTAGAGGCCATTCAGCCATAACATAAATCCCGAAAGGAGAAAGAGTTGCCGCACCCTTACCTTAATGATAGATTCAGCATTGCCCTTAAAAGAAACCTTGATTTTGGCACTTAAAATGGTGAAGAGAAAAACGTAAGGGAAAGAGAGATTGTGAGCCAAGTATTCGGCCAAGGTTCTTGTTGAAACCGATAGAGAAACAATAGCTTTTCGCTTTCGAGACAATATAGAAAAGATGGGAAAGATGGGATTAAGATTCAGCTTGAGTTTGAGAGAAAACAAGATGAGTGTAAGGGTTTGGTTATGGTGATTTCGGCTTCTAGGTTGCAAAAAGAAAAGAGAAAGATATGAGGGTTGCTTTGTGAGATTTTAATTTGAGCAATAGAAGAAAATGGGTGTTTTAGCCGAAAACACTCCCTAGGTTCCCTTCAATTCGAAACTCAAGCCCCTAGAGTACTTCATTCGGCCATCATATCTCTTCTCAAAATTCTAAAAATAGATCTTACCCTTATCTTTCCTTCTTAGCTGAAATTATCAAAAATAAAGGCTTATCCCATCCTTTCCAAAGTCCCAATTGCAGTCCAACTCTTCCCACTTCATGGCGCCAACTTGCAAAAATAAAAGAAAAATCCTTATGCTATCCTCGTGACTCGAACTTGAGTCCTCCTTCCCTTTGCTTGGGCGGCATTCACTAAGGCCCTAAGTGGCGGCCCCAAGCCAATTTACCAACTCGACTTTCATGTCCGTAACCCTTACCAGTTATTCTTAAGGCCTTCCTAGCCCAACTCCCCCTTCATAACGCAAAACAAAATAAAACTCCCAAGTGCAAATTTGGCAGCTCGAACCTCCCTCCTTTGCCGCATCTTTCCTAGATCCTTAGGTAGCGTCCCAAGCCACCTTATCACATGATTTCTTGTGTCATGCTTCGCACCAAATAATTTTAAAGCCTCCTTCACTTAGCTTCCTCTTCTCGAGTGCTAAAAAAAACTTCTAGCCCTAAGTCAGGCCTAGCCCGAGGTTATCACTAGACCCTAGAATATGTCAAGCAATCAAGCATACATATTTTTCAAGCACACACACATGGGAAAAATAATTAAATTGCAAACAACCCCTAATTCAGGATGTTACATTATTTCTTAAAGTTTCCCTTATTTCACTGTCCAATGATTCTGACCTCTCTTACCCAAAATCCAAATATCTCACTGTACAGTTTTCATATTGTAATATCCTGATTTTGGTGGGTCTATGCATTTGGTACGTCGCATGGGTAAGTTAGTAGGTTAAAGGCTTTGAGGTGTGTAGTGGCCTCAGGTTTGGGCTTAAATTTGGGTTAAATTGATTAAAAATAGTGTTAGTAGTAATTTATTTGAAATTATTAAGTTTAGTAGCCAGCTGGGCTTGTGGCCATAAATGGGAGGTGCTTTAAGTGGGCATTAAGGTGGCGTCATAAGGGGGAGGAGTTGAGCCTAGTGTGGCTGCTTGGGGCCCACGGTTGTTGGGTCAAGATTCGGCACTGAGAAGGGAAAGGGGTGGACGGCACAAAGGCTACCATTTAGGAGGTTTATTTTTTTTTTCTATTTTAAGTGATAAAAGATGATAAAAGGAAAGAGAGAGTTGGTTTGAGGGTTGTCTCTTTTAAAGGTAAGATAAGGGATAAAGGCTATCAGGAGAGGGGGAAGAGTTGGCCGAAACTCCAACTCTAAGGTGTGTGTGATTGTGCCTAAATTATTAGCCAAGTTATCATCTTTTTTGTTCCATTTTTTTTCCTTCTTTTCACACATCTAGCCGAAACTCTTCTTCTCCATTTGCCTTAGCTTTTCTCTTCTAGCTGAAACTCCCTATCTCTTTTCTCCTCTCTATTATTCTTCTAAAATACGAATTCTCTTTTGATCATACCCTCTCCTTCCCACAACCAAATCTTCAAGGTGGTTTCATTTTCCCGAAGGTGCAGCGTAAGCAGAATACTCCTCTTTAATCTGGTGAGTTTCAGGATTTTATTTCTATGCGATTTCACTCTTTCTTTTTATGAAGATCTAACCCGAATCATTTGTTTTATGCCTGTCGATTTCCCTTCTCTGCTTCTAGTAGTTGAATCTTCCTATTAAAAGTCTCCTGTACCAATTTGGTGGAAAAGCCGAAGGTAGGTGGTGGTAGGTTCGATCAAGGGCCCTTTCTTGATCCTTTTCATTTGGCCGAATGTCATATGGTCTAGATTGGTTGTGATTTTGGATTTGTTTAATACTTGGGGAATGGCCGAATGTAGGTAGGTTGGTGGTGGTGTTTTCTCAAGGACATTCGGGATTAGATTAATTAGGTAAGAGTTCGTTTTAAGTGTTATAATTGTATAAGTAATTAGATCTCATCGTTTAAATGGTTTAGTGATTAAGGGATTGTTATGGACTCGAATAACAGTCAAGCAGAAGAGGTTGGATCTAAAAACCCAATGCCAAAATACAAGAGACAATCAGTATCGGGAGTACGAGATTAGCCTTTGGAGTGTGGGCCGACATCGGAGTTAGATCGTAGGTCAATAGTGGTAGTCTCGAGTGATAGTAGCGTAGAAGCAGTAAAAGCGTTAGTACGAAAACCAGGTGTGTAACTCTTACACACTTTCTATGCTAAATATGTTAAACGTTCTGTGTTATTAAAAGCCAGATTGACGGCAATGGTTACTAAAATACCCTTGTGGGTAAAAGTGAGGATGCCGGGTAAGTTGTTATTATTTCTCGCAGTAATTGTGAACTATGAAAGCATGTTATTTTGTATACGTAATTTTTTATGTTAAGCATGATCATACTGATATTGTTGGTATAAATATGTGTTATGGGTGATGAGAGGAGGGAGAAGTATGATCTATCAGACTGTCACCAGTGACTTGGTATCACACAGTTGGTTGGCACCACATTTTATAAAAATTGTGACTAAGTCTTAGTGGTTTGGCACCACCAGTGGTTTGGTACCACATATGTTATTTTTGTAACTTCAGTTACCAGTGGTTTGGTACCACATATGTTATTTTTGTAACTTCGATCACCAGTGGTTTTGCACCACCAATGGTTTGGTACCACAAGGGGTAGATTTGGGAGACATGGATGGATATCTAGGTTGACGGGTTGCATGACATGCATATTTGTATCTGAATCTGTGTAAGAGCATATTTTCTTTTGGGATGGGGACTTACACACTGAGTCTAGGTGACTCACCCCTTCCATTATATTTTGCAGATAATCCGTAGACCGTGGATATGGAGTCGGAGTGGACTCGAGGTGGCCATGCACAGCATTTGGTTTATTACAAAGTTTTCCATTCGGAGTTAGTTGTTTTATTAAATTTTGGTTTTCAATACTGTAATATCGCCGCTTAGGTTTTATTTTTGGGATGTTTTATTTAATTGGTTCTTTAACTTTTGTTAAGCATATTTAAACGTTATGAATTGGTTGTTTTCAAAACCTAATAAAATACCCGTTTTCTAAAGTGATCACGACTAAGTAATAGATATGAAGTAACAATAAGGCAATTAAGTTTTTCTAAAACAAGTTCTAACACGTTTAAGATGTCACAAGATTCAACTTCATTTTCTCTAAAATCTTACATTGGTTTTCTTTCGAAAACAAGTCGACAAATCAGTTTCCAAGACGTTTTCTTTTCCGTGGCACATTAGATCCGATTGTAGTGTTTGGATTGGGTTTGGGGTGTTACACATATACTGATCCCACTTGCCTCTATTAATAATAGGCTCACTAAGGAATCCATGCATATAAATTATAACCCATAATTCATTTTTTACAATTTTATATGATTTTCCCAAGACAGATCAGGGAACCACGGAGTCATTCAGAACTAGTCTCACTAAAATTAACATATCTTAGAATATAATATTCCTTTTCCTCCGTTTCTTCCATATTAAAGTAGACACAGTAAGCTTTAATCTGATATCTTACTCACTTTGTAAATCCTTTTATCCAATTTTTTGTGATTTTTCAAATACATGTCACTGTTTTCGACCAAAACTATTTTATTACAAAACATGATTACCACTACGAGCATACGCACGTCCGAGTGATCACGGATGTCGATTATTGGTTTTCTCCGATATTTCTACTGAATCACAGCAAATTTAATGTAAAATTTTAGAGAGATGTGAGATTTACTCACCATTTCAAACATATATTCAAAAGGTAAGGGATTACACACCTTGATTACAAGTTGTGTTTTCTACCGATTTCAACACCACGACTGCGGTCTCCCTCGATGCACCAAAAAGCGATCCTACCAACAATATCAATCAGCCAAGCTTCAATCCGATTAACTCAAAAACCAAATGGAGATATCGAATGGACTATGAAAGATCTTCCTTACCTTAATCAATTATAATCTCATTTCTCACGATCGTTCTATGACTACAGATGATTAGGCGATGTTGTGGTATTCGACCTCCTCATATCACGATTGCTTAAGGAATGAGAAAGAAAGAACGATGGAAAGGTTTGGTTATGGAGGAGAATGAACAATGATATTCAGCTATCAAGGAGATTAGACAAAAATGAATATGTGACCAATTCAAGAGAAGAGAAATTGCACTATTGTGCTAGAAAGTTTTGGCAAAGAAAGTAGCAAAAGAGAAAAATGACACAAAGGTTGCAATAGGATTTTGGCCAAAACAAAACCAAGGCCTTACCAAATGCCAAGGTAAAATTTTCAGCCACCTATCTACCTCAAAACCGTCCACATGCATCCCCCTTAGGATAAGAGTTTGGCCACCCAAGCTTTCCAAAAACCATCCACAAATTAAGCCTCATGTCCCCTTTCATTCCTATTTCTCTTGATTCCTTTCCTAAACTTCAACCTTGCCTTATTCTTATAGCCACCTTACCAAAAATAATGAAGTCCCCCTTGCCATAAATAGTCCTTGGCCGACACTTAAGGAAAGAGTGCAAAAATATTAGCCAAACATTGCATACAAAGGGATTTGAACCTCTTCCCTTAAGGTACTTCACTTAATGCCATAACCTCTTTACTAATTGCTCACTTATGCTAACCAGTTATTCATTTATTTCAATAAGCATTGAAGCTACTTACCATATCTCCTTAAAGTGCTAAAATACCAAATTTTTCCTGAGGCCCAATTAAACCCGAGACTTCATAGAAACCCCGTAAACTCCAAATTCGCTTAACTAACAAGTCCAATTTATTAATAATTCCATTCTCTTGATTTCAAAATTTTAAACATTCCTATGCCCAAGGCCTATTGGGCCCAATCCTACTAGCCCCAATTTTGGGATGTTACAATTCTACCCTCCTTAAAGAAATTTCGTCCTCGAAATTTCCAATCAACTACTAAACGTATCGCTCAAATCACACCACTAAGCTTTCGCTGCGCACTCTGATCTTAAAAAAAACCACAATGTACTTTTAACAAAATTTTGAATCCTCTTTCACATGACAAAACATCTAACAAAAAAAGCAAACAGTTGTCTACCATTTATACTTAAAATTTTCTACATTCAAGCTTCACGTCCAACCAAACATACTTGACTTGATGGTGATGTAACAATCCCGAGCCTTATGCTCCTTATACCTGCATCTCAAGCATGCTCCTAACCTTCTCCAGTATTCCCTCGGATGACACCTTCTGCAATAATCGCAAGCTGAAAAATTTGGATGTGCCTTGACATGCTTTACAGAATGAGACTGCAATCCAAAAGAACCACAATCTCCTTTCTTCTTACAGTCCACAGACCCAACTCGAAGTGTTTCACTGATTCCCTTAACCTCCTTCAATACCTTTTTAACTATCTGAGTCAGCTCATCAACCCCAACTCAATCATGAGATCTCGTCTCAACCACTAACGATGTCTGCGCCTCTCTTTCGGGCATATGTATTGGTGCCAAAGATCTAGCCCTAACACCTCGGCCTCTACCACATCTATGTTTACCGCGTCCACGTCTTCTAGCGCTCATGTTTACTAAGTCAATATAATCTGATTAAGAGCTTTATGAATCATTATTCTATTCGATGTTTATTAAACGATGTTTTATGGAGTATGAGTAGAAAATTTATTTTCGAGAGTCAAATCCACATCCTAGAGTCTCAGTCTCTATAGTTTCAACTCTTAAGACTAACAGTTCTAGAGTATTCTACTTTGTAGAATTTTTGTAACATAATAATCATAAAATGAAAACAAATACTTACTTGACTTGGTGTCGGATACTTGTGGTGCCACACTTCCATTAGAACATATATTTATAAATCAAAATTCTAAACAGCTTTAAAAAACACTTTTGAACCCAAACTACGACTGAGTTTTGCAATTGGGCTCTGATACCATAAAATGTAACACCCCAAACTCGGCCTAGAAGTTAGGCCCGAATCTAGTGTGATACACTAAAAAGTTTTTCGATAACGTATAAAGAAAACATGTCAAATGAGATAAAAAAATGTTAATCGATTTTGGAAAACCTTTATTATGATTTTAGAAAATCTTATTTAAAACAATTTGAGTAAAATATAAACACGTCAAACATAAAAGCAAAATAAAATAATCCAGAGGCCTTATTACAACACATAACCCAAAATAGTAAAGTAATAAAGTAAACGAAGTAAGAAACTAAATTCCAAATAAAACCATTTCTGAAGTATGGTCTACACCGAGTCATCCATGGCCCCAAGTCCTCGTCACTGAGCATTACCTACAAGGGTTAAGAGAAAAGGGGGTGAGTTACAAGAACTCAGTATGAAATTCCTTTACCATCATCCATTGGGTAGGAACACACATAGCAATATTTTGGGCCTAAGCCCATTTACAATAACAATAATGTATCAAATATAACATGTGTATGAAATGCAATTTCCCAACCAAACCTAGTTTTTTCATCCGGTACACACCACTCGTACCAACCAGCACACCTGTGGGGATCAAGTCAACCCACCCCGCCAACACACCAATCGCAAGCATAAAGCCATTTAATATGTTGGTGGCTGAGCTACCCGAACTAGATTGTGGCAGAGCCACCCGAACTAGATTGTGGTAGAGCCACCAGAACTTCTCTTCAATTTTATCCCAACCCATGCAATCATGTATACATATACAAGGCATAACAATATTAATATGATAATTTAAACATAAGGCTCATACTACAAGTTGGCCCATTTCTCATTTTGGCCCATTTCACAATTTGGCCCATTTCACATTTTGGCCTATATAGAAAATATCACATTTGGCACATATATCAAATATCACATTTGGCCCATATATCAAATATCATAATTGGCCCATATATCACTTTTATCGATTTAGTCCATTGAGGACAATTTCGTAATTCAGCCCATAAGGGCATTTTTGTAATTTGGCCTATAAGGGTGTTTTCATAATTTTACCTGTTGAGGGTAATTTAGTAATCTCGCAACCCAGGGGTATTTCGGTAATTTACCCTCTAAGGGTAGTATGATAATTTCGCAACCTAGGCTTAACTACTAATTTGGGGCATAAAATCGAAACTGTCCATCTACGTCATACTGACTAAATTGACCATAACTCATGTTAGGAATCTCGAAATCTAAATCAGAATTTTTCTTGAAACTAGACTCACATTTCTTCTTACTAAAAGTTTTCTAGAATTTTTACCTTAAACATTTAGTACATTTTATTTCGTCAAGTTTCCCTTGTTTCACTGTCCAATGATTCTAAACTCTCTTACCCAAAATCCAAATATCTTACTGTACAATTTTCACATACTGATACCACTTGTCTCTATTAATAATAGGCTCACTAAGAAATCCATACATATAAATTATAACCCATAATTCACTTTTTACAATTTTATATGATTTTTCTAAGACAGATCAGGGAACCACGAAGTCATTTGGAACCAGTCTCACTGCAATTAATATATCTCAAAATATAATATTTCTTTTCCATCTCTGTTTCTTCCATATTGAAGTAGACACAGTAAGATTTAATATTATATCTTAATCACTTTATAATTCCTTTTATCCAATTTTTCGTGATTTTTCAAATACACGTCACTATTTCTGACTAAAACTATTTTATTACAAAACATGATTACCACTACGAGCATACGCACGTCCGAGTGATCACGGATGCCAGTTATCGGTTTTCTTCGGTATTTCTACCGAATCACAGAATATTTAATGTAAAATTTCAGAGAGATGTGAGATTTACTCACAATTTCAAACATATATTCAGAAAGGTACGGGATTACACACCTTGATTACAAGTTGTGTTTTCTACTGATTTCAACACCATGACTGTGATCTCCCTTGATGCACCAAAAAGCGATCCTACCAACAATATCAATTAGCCAAACCTCAATCCGATTAACTCAAAAACCAAATAGAGATATCGCATGGACTATGAAAGATCTTCCTTACCTTAATCGATTGTAATCTCGTTTCTCACGATCGTCCTATGAGTACAGATGATTAGGCGATGTTATGGTATTCGGCCTCCCTCTATATCATGATTGCTTAAGGAATGAGAAAGAAAGAACGATGGAAAGGTTTCGGTTATGGAGGAGAATGAACAATGATATTTGGCTCTCAAGGAGATTAGACAAAAGATGAATATATGACCAATTCAAGAGAAGAGAAAATTGCACTATTGTGCTAGAAAATTTCGGCAAAAAAGTAGCAAAAAGAGAGAAGATGACGTAAAGGATGGAATAGGATTTTTGGCCAAAACAAAACCAATGCCTTACCAAATGCCAAGGTAAAATTTTCAGCCGCCTATCTACCGCAAAATCGTCCACATGCATCCCCCCTTAGGATAAGAGTTTGGCCACCCAAGCTTTCCAAAACACCATCCACAAATTAAGCCTCATGTCCCCCTTTCATTCCTATTTCTCTTGATTCCTTTCCCAAACTTCAACCTGGCCTTATTCTTATAGCCACCTTACCAAAAATAATGAAGTCCACCCTTGCCATAAATAGTCTTTGGCCGACACTTAAGGAAAGAGTGCAAAAATATTAGCCAAACATTGCACACAAAGGGATTTGAACCTCTTCCCTCAAGGTACTTCACATAATGCCATAACCTCTTTACTAATTGCTCACTTATGCTAACCATTTATTCATTTATTTCAATAAGCATTGAAGCTACTTACCATCTCTCCTTAAAGTGCTAAAATACCAAATTTTTCCTAAAGCCCAATTAAACCCGATACTTCATAGAAACCCCGCAAACTCCAAATTCACTTAACTAACAAGTCCAATTTATTAATAATGCCATTTTCTTGTTTTTAAAATTTTAAACATTCCTACGCCCAAGGCCCATTGGACCCAATCCTACTAGGCCCAATTTTGGGATGTTATAGTAACACTTGCAAATTAGCCCATTAAGGCAATATCTCAATTCAGCCCATTAAGGCTACATATATATAAGTCAAATCAGCCCATTCAGGCAATTTCAAAATTTGGCCGAATAGGCCATTTTCGTAATTTTGCCCTTTAGGTGTATTCTCGTAATTTTCACAGTGTTAATACCGATTTTGTCAACTTAATCAAAATAGTGAGATTTATCCAAGTTTTCCCGTTTACACCATTTTACGATTTAAAACATAGCGACTTATTTTCTTAAATGATATCAATCTTTATCCCACGAAAAACGGTGTGAGATTACACACCTGATTACGTTAAGTATTAGGCTTTCTTGATCTTTGACACCTAAGATATTGTAACACTAGATTAATCGACATGCGTGATTTTAATAATCAAACTCTAAAATAAATGATTTTCTCCAGATGACGGTCCACAACCTGATGGAAAATCTCGAACCGTCGATACCGCCCTTCGTTTGAATTTAGGAGTAGCTATCGTAAATCTGCTCCTTTTTCGATCTCCAATCGCTATCCCTTTCGATTCAATATTGCTTGTCTCCATTGAAAACAAATATTAGTCAAAACTAATATTACGTTGATATGAATGATTGATTAAGGAGAAAGGTCGTCTTACCACTAGATCCGTATGATTACAAAACAATAGATCGAGCGATTTAATCCCTAAAACATGTAGTCGATTGGGCAAACTTCAATCTGATTAACACAATAACCAATGGAGTTATCGAATAGACTATGAAAGAACTTCCTTACCTTAAACAATGATAATCCCGTTTCTCACGATCGTCCTATGGCTAGAGATTATTAAGTGATGTTATGGTATTCGGCCTCCCACTATACCACTACGAAGAAGAAAATGGTCTCATTTGAGAGAGTAGAATAAAATGATGGTCTCATTTAATATGACCATCCCAAACCAAGGCATAAATTCGGCATTAAGGGAAAGAAAGAAAAAAATAAAAGTTTTGAAAAGAACCACTTACCAATTGATCAAATGAGTGAGTGATAACTCGAATGAAAATAAATATTAATGAAGAGATGAACGGTTTCGGCTATGGGGGAAAATGGGAAAAATATTCGGCTATGGTGGTAAGGATTAGAGAAGAAGAAGAAATGTTTGATGAATTTTGTGAAAAAAGAAAAGGAAGAGGAAGAAGAGTGTTTAACTAGTTTCGATTTAAGAGAAAATGACTGAACAATTTTGGTCACAATGGTTTGGTACTTTCGGCATACAAGAAGGAAAAGAAGAAACAAAATGCACACTCAAGGCTTGAAGATTCGGCAAGGAGGAGAAGGAATTTGGAGAAAAAAAAATAACACAAAGGTTGCAAGTAGGAATTTTGGCCAAAACAAACACCAAAACTTTTACCAAAAGACAAAGAAAAATTCGGCTAAGCCCTTCCTATGCCAAAATCGTGTAGTATTTTTGACATTAAGGTCAAAATTTTGGCCAACCAAACTTTCCAAAACAATTCCCTTGAAAAGGCCACTTGTCCCTCTATCTTACCTTTTTCTTATGATTCTTTTCCTTACCTTCACCCTTTCCTTGTTTCTTTAGCCATCGTATCGTAATTAAAAAATCCACCCTTGCCTTAAATACTTCCAACCGACACTTAAAGAAAAAATACAAAAATAATAGTAAAAAAATTGTACATTATGGGATTTGAACCTCCTCCCTCAAAGTACTTCATGTGGCGCCATATCCTTCTTACCAATTGCTCATTTATGCAAGCACTTAACTCATTTATTTCCATAAGCATTTGGGGTTAGTTACTATATCTCCTTAAAGCGCTAAAATACCAAATTTTTACTAAGGCCCAATTAAACTCGGGCCTTCTCAGAACCCCCTAAACATACAAAATTAATATTTTTAACTAGCTTAACGCAAGAAATAATGCAACACATAAAATTCCAAATTTTAGGATGTTAGAATTCTACCCCCTTAAAGAAAATTTCGTCCTCGAAATTTACCTAATTAAAAGAGGTGAGGCTATTGCTGCCGAATCGCATCTTCAGGCTCCCATGTAGCTTCCTCTGATTGTGATTACGCCATAATACTTCAACTAATGGTACCGACTTCTTTCTCAATACCTTAACGTTCCGATCTAAAATTTGCACTGGCTCTTCTTCAAAAGACAAGTCAGGTCTTATCTCAACTTTCTCTATCGGTATTGTATGAGATGGATCCGATCGATAAATCCTTAACATTGAGACATGAAATACACTATGTATTTGACTCAACTCTAATGGTAGTTCAAGCTGATAAGCCACTGGCCCAACACGTTTCAATACTCAGTATGGTTCGATGAACCTAGGGCTCAACTTGCCCTTCCGTCCAAATCTAAAGATCTTCTTCCAATGTGAGACCTTTGGAAAAACCTGATCGCCCACCGCAAACTCAATATCCTTACGCTTCAGATTCACGTATGATTTTTGTCTATCCGAAGCTTCTTTTAACCAAGCCCGAATTACCTTTACTTTTCTTACATCTCTAATATCGATCAGACACAATAACCGACGCCCCCAACTCGATCCGAAGAAGTAGGAGTTCGACATCTACGACCATACAACGCCTCGTAGGGTGCCATCTGGATGCTGGATTGGTAGCTGTTGTTGTATGCAAACTCAGCCAACGGTAAGAAATCCTTCCAACTACCACTGAAGTCGATCACACAGCCCCTTAACATGTCTTCCAGAATTTGGATTACTCTCTCTGAATGACCATCTAATTGAGAATGAAATGCCATGCTGAAATTTAACTTTGTTCCTAAAGCTTCATGTAAAGCTTTCAAAAATCGTGATGTAAACCTAGGGTCCCTGTCCGATATAATAGACATTGGTACCCCATGTAACCTCACGATCTCTGCAATATACAACTTGGCCAACTTCTTCAATGAGAAATCCGTACGTACAGGTTGGAAATGAGCAGTCTTCTTCAACCGATCCACTATTACCCAGACGGAATCTTTCTTAGTAGGCGATATGGGTAACCCACTAACAAAGTCCATTGTTATCCTTACCCATTTCCATATTGGAATTTTCACCGGTTGTAGCAATCCCAATGATAATTGATGTTCCGCCTTCACTTGCTGACATGTCAAGCACTTACTCACGAAAGCAGTAACCTCTCGTTTCAACACTGGCCACCAATACTGCTCACGGAGGTCTCGATACATCTTATTTCCCCCAGGTGCATAGCATATGGACTGCTATGCACCTCACGCAGAATCATTTATCTCAATTTTGAATCTTTGGGCATACAAATTCTTCCACGGAAACACAATACTCTATCACTATTCAATCCAAAATCCCCTATCTCACCACCTTCCACATGCTGAAGTCGAGAAACCAACGCTTCATCTACCAACTACTTTTCCTTGATCTGACTTATCCATGCAAGCTTCACCTGAAGTTCAACCAACAAGCTACCATCTTCATAAAGGCTAAGGTGAACAAACATCGCACTCAAATCTAATATCACCTTTCGACTCAACGCATCTCCCACCATGTTAACCTTTCCGAGATGATACTCGATTGAAAAGTCATAATCTTTCAACAGTTCTATCCACCTCCGTTGTCTTAAGTTCAACTCCTTTTGGGTAAGGAGGTACTTTAGACTCTTATGATCCATATAGATGATCGAATCCTCACCGTATAGATAGTGTCTCCAAATCTTCAAAGCAAACACCACTTTAGATAACTCCAAATCATGGGTGGGATAATTCACTTTGTGCAACCTTAACTGACGAGATGCATAAGCCACCACTTTTCCACATTGCATCAGCACACATCCCAAGCCCATGTGTGACGCATCACAATAAACTCTTTTCGACCTCGAGTTGAATCAATATCGCGCTTCGCGTAATCTTCTTCAATTTCTCAAAGCTCTCTTGTTATTGATCTGACCACACAAATGGTACTCCTTTGTGCAACAGTTTAGTTAGGGGTGCAGCAATCAACGAAAACCCCTCAATGAAACGTCTATAATAACCAGCCAATCCTAGGAAACTCCAAATTTTAGCCACTGACTTCGGTTGTTTCCAATTCAACACAACCTCTACCTTCCAGGGATCAACTCTAATTCCTTCGGTAGACACAACATGCCCCAAAAAGGTTACTTCCTTCAACCAAAATTCACACTTACTGAATTTAGCATAAAGTTACTTTTCCCGTAATATCTGCAGTAATACCCGCAGATGTAAATCATGTTCTTCTTCATTCTTCGACTATACCAAGATGTCATCTATGAACACCACCACAAACCAATCTAAATAAGGTTGGAAGACCCGATTCATCATGTCCATAAATGCAGCTGGTGCATTAGTCAACCCAAATGGCATCACCAAGAACTCATAATGCCCATAACGAGTTCGAAATGCAGTCTTATGAATATCCACCTCCTTAACCTTAAGTTGGTGATAACCCGATCTCAAATCTATCATCGAGAAAACCAAATCTCCTTGCAGTTGATCAAACAGGTCGTCGATTCTTGGCAACGGATACCTATTCTTGATCGTCAACTTATTTAACTGTCTATAATCGATGCACATACGCATCGGCCTATCCTTCTTCTTGACGAACAAGACTGACGTTCCCCACGGTGACACACTTGGTCGAATGAATCCCCAATCCAACAACTCTTAAATTTGAGCTTTAAGCTCCACTAACTCCTTCGGCACCATTCTATAAAGAGAAATGGACACCAGAGCCGTTCCTGGCAACAGCTCAATGCCAAACTCTACCTCCTGGTCCGGAGGCAATCCTGGAAGTTCCTCAGGAAACACTTTCGAAAACTCTTTCACCATTCTAACACTTTCCACCGACAATTCCTTGGCATCCAAAGCGCTAATGAAGGCTAGGAATACTCTACACCCCTTTCGCACCAACTTTTCTGCCTTTAAAGTAGATACCACATTAGACTGGTAGTTTCTTCTTTCACCTATCATCAATATTTCCTTATCCTCCAAAGTTCTTAGTAACATCTATTTTGTAGCACAGTCCAAATTCGTTCGGTGTTTTACCAACCATTCCATGCCTAAGATACTGTCGAACTCATCAAATGGCAGTTCCATCAATTTCGCTAAAAATATTTCTCCCTAAATTTCTAAATGCACATTCCTAAATAACTTATTTACTATCACTGACTGTCTTAGAGGACTAATTACAGTTGTTTCTCTGGCAGTAATCTCAGATTCAATGTTCAGATTTCTAGATACAGCACAAGTAACATACGAATAAGTGGATCTGATATCTATCAAAGCAGTAACATGTACTTTAGATATGAAGAACGTACCGATTATTACATCAGGTGCATCGCCATCCTCTCGACATCTGATCGCATAGACCAACCCTGGCTGTCTCGCCTCCACGTTACCCCTATTACCAATACCTCTACCCGGAGTACCCTGACCTCGTCCTACGCCATTACCACCTCGACCTGGCCCACAGCCTCTCGGTGGCTGCTGAGCACCTCTAGCTGGCTGTGCATCAAAGTTATGAACATCCTGAGTCTGAGCAGTCTGTCGAGGGCAATCTCTTAGCCTATGGTCCTTGGAACCACATTTGAAACAACCACCAGTTCTCTTCCAACATTTATCTGGGTGTCATTTCTCGCAATCCGCATATAGCTGTAACTGATTGGTAGCAGCTGATACTCTAGCTCGAACTGGCTCCTCATTCCTAGGCCTCTTCTGAAATCCTATAGTAGGACCCGAGTCTCTTTTATTCCTGCCCCTATCTCTGTCTTGGTGTTGCCTCTCTGAGTGTTTAACCTCTTCAGCTATCTTGGCTTTCTCCACCAGTAGGGCAAAATTCCTTTCTCTTTGTGGAGCTATCAGTACCCGCAGCTCATCACGCAACCCATCCTCAAAATGCACACAGCGTTCGTAGTTAGTCGGCACTATTCCTCAAGCATACCGACTCATACGCAAATATTCTACCTCGTATGCTGCCACAGTCTTACCTCCTTAGACCAGATTTAAGAATTCCTTCCTTCGGGCATCCACATAGCTAACCCCAACATACTTTCCCTGGAATGTCATCTTAAAGAAATCCCAGGTATTACGATCGGCCTGAGTGCCTTCCCGAACTATGAGCCACCATTGATACGCTTCGTCTCTCAGCAATGACAGAGCTCCTTTCAGTTTTTGCTCGGTGGTACAATCCAGATCATCCATGATCCGCTCCAAAGCCTCAAGCCATTACTCTGCTACATTTGGGGCCACACCCGAGATACCCCTAAAAACCTCAGCACCATTCGATCTGAGGCGCTCCGAAATTGACCCACGTGCTGCTATCACAATTCTTGCCCCAGTAACCCTTTTTAGAATTCATAACATTACTTTGGATACATCGTCGTCCTCTCTCATACGATCATGTGACCCAGCTTCAGTCACAGGTGACGTAGGTGCATCCATTTCAGGCATATGCCCTGATGCCTCAGACACAACTCTAGTGCCTCGGCCTCTACCACGGCCACGTCTACCGTGTCCACGTCCTCTAGTGCTCATATTGACTAAGTCGTTTTAATTTGATTACAAGTCTTATGGATCAGTACTTTATTTGATATTTATTAATCCATATCTTATGAAGTATAAGAAGTAGAGTTGTTTTCGCAAACGCATCCTATAGTCTCAATCTCTATGGTTTCAATACCTTAAACTAAAAAGTCTAGAGTATTCCTACAGTCATATCATGACAATCATAATCATTCAATGATAACATTTACTTACTTGGCTTGGTGCCGGATACCCGTGGTGCCATACTTCTTTTAAAACATGTATTTTTAGTTTAAAATTCAAATAGCGTTGGAAAACTTTTTTTATAAACCCAAACCACAGTCGAGTTTTGAAACTGGGCTTTGATACCATAAAATATAACACCCCAAACCCGACCCATGCGTTAAGGTCAGATCTGACATGTCACATGAGAAAAAGTATTTTATGATCTTTTCATTCGTACGTAAATAAGTATTGTTTTGGCAAAATCAAGTAAAACAATTTTCAATTGAAGTATTTGATAAAATATTACTAACCTCGAAGATTGATTGATAAACAAATAAGTTTGAATTAATGATTTTACAAACCGTGACTTTTGAAACATTGACGAAAATTTGAGAGAAAATTTCCAAGTTAAAATATTTGTAGAAGTTTAATTTAAAATCCATATGTGAATCCATTTTAGAAAAATCTTTATTTAAGTTTTTAGAAAATAATCCTATTTAAAATAATTTGAGTAAACTATGACTACGCCAAACATAAAGTAAAATAAAATAATTCAGAGGCCTTATTACAACATTTAACCCAAAATAGTAAAGTTATAAAATAAACGAGGAAAAAGTGTAAAGTCTAAATAAACCATTTCTGAAGTATGACCTCCACCGAGTCATCCATGGCCCAAGTTCACGCCAATCGAGTATTACACGAAGGAATAAGGAAACGGGTGAGTTACTAGAACTCAGTATAATCCCTTACCATCTGGCCACCGGCTTGAACCCATTTAGCAAAAACTTGGGCTGAGCCCATAAAGCATAATCTCGGTCAAGCTCTGTTTACAAAATAGAAAATATACATTTGCATAAAATAAACAATGTATGTAACCCAACCCATCCTAATAATCCATCTGCTACACAGCACCCGTACCATCCCATCACACCTGTGGGGATCAAGTCAACCCACCCCGCCAAACACACCAATTGTAGGCATTTTGCCATTTATAACATATTATGATTTGGCCAGAATCATAGTGAATCATATTAGCAAACATTTTTGTGGCAGTGCCACCGGAACTTCTCTTCATCATATTTTCCCATCTCATGCACAATCAAGTCAATGCATCATACATAGCAATCATGGTATTTACAAATAAATAAATTTAGAGATTTATTACAAAAATTTCGGCCCATTGTAACACTTGCAAATCAGCCCATTAAGGCTATATATATGTCAAATCGGCCCATTTAGGCTATATATATCATATCAGCCCATTAAGGCAATTTTGTAATTTGGCCGAATAGGGCATTTTCGTAATTTTACCCTTTAGGGGCATTTTCATAATTTTCACAGTGTTAATACCGATTTTGTCAACTTAATCAAAATAGTGAGATTTAGGCAAGTTTTCCCGGTTTACACCATTTTACGATTTAAAACGTAGCGACTAATTTTCCAATATGATATCAATCTTTAACCCACAAAAAATGGTGTGAGATTACACACCTGATTACGTGTAACACCCCAAACCCGGCCTAAACACTACAACCGGATCTGGTATGTCACTAAGAAAAATTTTTGTAAAACCAATCGTGTTGACAGAAAGCCCAAATGTAATTTATATAAAAAATGCCCAAATAATCAAAAGCCCAAAACTTAATTACATGTCTTAGTTTAAAAATAAATAATAAAACCCATAAGAAAACCAAAATGTAAACTAGTTGCTCGTGGCCTTATTACAACAAAGTTTGAATCCATAACATAAATTACTTTTATAAAAAAAAACTATCAAGTAGGGGCTTTTCGCCGGATCCACATAATGTTTTGCATGGCCACCTTGCGCTCCACTCTGGTTCGGTCCGATGCACTAATTGTCACCTGAATGGTTAGTTTAATTGGGTGAGTCGTGAGACTCAGTGTGCAACCCTCATGCACCACTAGATTTGGGCCTCATAAAACATAATAGTAATTTCATTTACATGGATAACAAAAAACATGCAAAACCCAACCCATATGCCTAGGTTTCCATCCGCTACACACCCCCGTACCAACCGATCACACCATTGGGGATTTCTACAATCAACCCACACCGCTACATGCCAAGATGGCAGTCATGCTGCTCATCAACATTTTATGGTCAAGCCCTATAATGATCAAGGCACTAGTCACATAAAGAAATCACTAGATAAAAGCACACGCATATACATATACATATAACTACCTCCTTTCATCACCCAACCCATGCAAACATGTACAACAATTTACTTGTAACATATAATCAGATTATTTACTAACCTGGTGGTCCACTATTTAAATCTGAGATTTCGGCTTTTAATGTAACATATAAAACTTATGAACATATATATATTAATAATCAGATCTAGATGGTGGGGAAGTATTACACACCTGATTCTCGTACTAATGCTTTCTCTACGTCTACGCTACTAACACTCGAGACTATCACTATCGATTCTCGATCTGACTTTGATATCGGCGCACACCCCGATGGCCAATCTCACACTACCGAAATAGATCGCTTCTTGTATTTAGGTGTTGGTTTTGTAGATCCAACCTTTTCTGCCTGACGTTATTCTAGTCCATCCTTAATCACTAAATCATTTAAACGATGAGATCTAATTACTTAATATCTATAACACTTAAATCGAATTCTTACCTAGTTAATTAAACCCCGAATGTCGTTTAGAACTCGTCACCTCCCTTCCTACATTCGGCCATCACCAAAATAATTAAACAAACCAATGATCGCTAACACCTTAAGACATTTGGCCAAAGACAAAGAATAAGAAAGTGGCCAATCGGCCGAACCTTCCCTTGACCATCTACCTTCGGCTTTTCACAAATTGACACTACAGATCTTACCAAGAAAGGATTCGGCTTTTATGGACAAAGAGGGGAAATCGACAGGCATTAGTTCACATAGTTCGGGTTAGATCTTAGGAAAAGAAAGAGTGAAATCGAATAGAACAAAATCTCGAAACTCACCGGATTACAGAGGAGTATTTGGCTTACGGTGCACCTTCGGGAAACAGAGATCTCACCTAATGGTTCGGATATGGAGGAAGAAGATGTGCACCAAGTATTCGGCCTTCAGAAGGGTTTTTTGAGGAGGGGAGAAACACTAAGGAGTTTCGGCTAGAAGAGAAAAATTAAGGCAAGTGGGTGAGAAGAGTTTCGGCTAGAGAGGAAAAAGTGTGAAAGAAAGAGAAGCAAATGGCAGAAAAAGATGATTTCCTCCTATTAAAATCGGCACACACACACTAACACATAGAGTTGGAGTTTCTGCCAACTTTCTCCTTCCTGATAGCCTTCATCTCACCCGATAACCCAATCCTTATGTTACCTTTAGAATAGCCAATTTGAGAACCACCTCCTCCCTCCTAATTATCAACTTTTTATCACGTAAAATAAATGAAATAAACACTCCTAAATGCTAACAAGTGTGCTGCCCACTCTCCCTACTTAGTATGCCAAAATTTTGCCCCAACACTTGGGCCTCAAGTGGCCACACATGGCCCAATAACCCCCTAAATGGCGCCACCTTAATGCCCACTCAAAGCACTCCAAATTTTTGGGCCACATGCCCAGCTTGCTACCAAACATAACTATTTAAATTTAATTACTAGTAACACTATTTTTAATCATTCTAACCCAAGTTTTAAAGCCCAATATATCACTTAAACTACTCAAAACATTAATTTAAACTCTAATCCATATATTTCATCAAGGTCTAAGCCCGAGCCTTAAATTCTTGAACTAACATGTTAAACCAACATATAAATGCACAGGCCCACATTTAGGATGTTACAGTTCTACCTCCTTAAAATAAATTTCGACCTCGAAATTTACCTGATCAGAAAAGATGGGGATACTGTTGGCGTATAACATTCTCTGGCTCCCACGTCGGTTCTTCTGCGCCATGATTTTTCCACAAGACTTTGACCAAAAGAATAGACTTCTTTCTTAACACTTTCACATCTCGATCCAGAATTTGCACTGGCTCCTCCTCAAAAGACAAATCTGGCCTTACTTCTATCTCTTCTACCGGCACTAAGTGCGATGGATCAGATCGATAATGTCTCAGTATTGAGACATGGAACACATCATGTATTTGCTCTAGCTTCGAAGGCAACTCCAACCGATAAGCCATTGGGCCCACACGTTCTAGTATCCAATAAAACCCAATAAACCGTGGATTTAACTTTCCCTTTCGACCAAACCTCATTATCTTTTTCCACGGGGATACCTTCAAGAAGACTTGATCACCTACCGCGAATTCCACTTCTTTTCGCTTCAGATCCGTGTAAGACTTCTATCGATCAGATGCTTCCTTTAGCCGAGCCCGTATTACCTTCACTTTCTCTTTGATTTTCGAAACTAATTCTAGACCTAACACCTTACGTTCACCCAACTTCGTCCAACATGTTGGAGTACGACATCTCCTTCCATATAACACTTCATAAGGTGCCATTTGAATGCTAGCTTGATAACTATTATTGAATGCAAATTCTGCCAAGGGCAAATATTCTTCCCAACTGCCCCTAAAGTCGATGATGCAACCCCTTAGCATATCCTCCAAGATTTGGATTACCTCTCGATGACCATCGACCAGGGGAAAAGCAGACTAAAGTCTAACCTTGTTCCCATTGCTTGATTAAGAGCCTTTCAAAATCGTGACGTGAATCTAGGGTCCCTATCTGATATGATCGACACTGGCACACCATGCAATCTTACAACCTCAGCCACATACAATTTAGCCAGCTTTTGTAAAGAAAAGTCCACTCGAACCGGTATGAAGTGAGCAAACTTCGTCAGTCGGTCTACAATCACCCAAATCGAATCCTTCTTAGTGGGTGTAAGGGGTAACCCGCTAACAAAATCCATCGTGATTCTCTCCCATTTCCATTGGGGAATCTTCACCGGCTGCAACAATCCCGATGTCACTGGTGTTCAGCTTTGACCTGCTGACACGTCAGACATTTTCCTACAATTTTCGTTACCTTCTTCTTTAGACCTGGCCACCAAAATTGCTCTTACAAATCACGGTACATCTTGACTCCTCCAGGATGCATGGCGTAAGGGCTACTATGCGATTCCGTAGAATCATCTGCCGTAACTCTTTATCTTTAGGCATGCAAATCTTCCCATGATATCATAGAACTCCATCATTGTTTAGACTATAGTCCTCCATTCCACCATCCCTCACTCGCAACAGTCAAGCACTCAGGTCTTTATCCCTAACTGTTTTTCCTTAACCTGACTTACCCATGTTGGCTATACTTGCAACTCAACCAGCAAACTCCCATCGTCGAATAGACTCAGATGAGCGAACATGGCTCTTGATTCCAATACTACCTTACAGCTTAGCGCATCTGCCACCACATTTGCCTTACCAGGGTGGAATTCGATCGAACAATCATAATCCTTCAAGAGCTCGATCCACCTACGTTGTCTTAAATTTAGCTCCTTCTGGGTAAGGAGGTACTTCAGACTTTTATGGCGGTGTAAATTACCAACTTCTCCCCATATAAGTAGTGCCTCTAAATCTTTAAGGCAAACACTACCGTCACCAACTCCAAGTCATGCGTAGGGTAGTTCAACTCATGCGGTCTCAACTGTCGAGACGTATACGCCACCACCTTTCCTTCTTGCATCAGCACACACCCTAAACCCGTGTGTGATGCATCACAGTAGACGGTAAATTCCTTTCTTACCTCTAGCTAAATTAATACCGGTGCTTCCGTCAGGATTCTCTTCAACTTCTCAAAGCTCTCTTGCTGTTTGTCGGTCTATACAAACAATACTCCTTTCCTCAACAACTTAGTTAGAGGAGCCGCTATTAGAGAAAACCCTTCAACGAACCTTCGGCAATACCCTGCCAAACCTAAGAAACTCCAAACCTCTGCCACAGACTTTGGTGGTTTCCAATCCAATACAGCCTCTATCTTTCGAAGGTCCACCCTGATTCCCTCGGCCGAAACCACATGTCCTAAGAAAGTCACTTCCTTCAGCCAGAACTCACACTTACCGAACTTTCCAAAGAATTGCTTCTCCCTTAGAGTTTGTGACACCACACGAAGATGTTCGTCATGCTCCTCCTTCGACTTAGAGTAGATCAGGACATCATCGATGAACACCATGATGAACCGATCAAGATATGGCTGAAACACCGGGTTCATCATATCCATAAAGGCCGCTGGTGTGTTTGTCAACCCGAACGGCATTACCAAGAACTCATAATGCTCGTACCGAGTTCGAAACATCGTCTTATGAATGTCTCCTTCTTTGACTCTTAATTGATGATACCTAGACCTTAAGTCAATCTTAGAAAAGACCGAAGCTCCTTTGAGCTGATCGAACAGGTCATCGATTCTCGGTAATGGATACTTGTTTTTAATCGTCAACTTGTTCAATTGACGATAGTCCACGCACATACGCATGGATCCGTCCTTCTTCTTCACGAACAGGACTGGCGCTCCCCATGGAGAGACACTCGATTGAATGAACCCACAATCCAATAGTTCCTGAATCTGAGCCTTGAGCTCCACCAACTCCTTCAGCACCATCCTATAAGGAGCAATAGATACTAGAGCTATACCCAAAAGTAGGTCTATTCCAAATTCCACCTCACGATCTGGTGGTAATCCTGGCAATTCTTTCGGAAAGACATCCGCAAAATTCTTGACTATTCGAACCTCATCAACAGTCACCTCCTTAGCATCCAACACACTAATAAAAGCTAGAAATGCATTATATCCCTTCTGAATCATCTTAATAGCTTTTAAGGATGATACTATGTTGGACAAGTAATTCCTTCTTTCTCCTAACACAACCACCTCTCCGCCTCCCGGAGTTCCCAACACCATACGTTTATTCCTACAGCCCAACTTGGCACGATGCTCAGTTAAAGAATCCTTTCCCAAAATAAGGTCAAACTCTCCAAATGGTAATTCCATTAAATCAGCTGGGAATACTATCCCTTGAGTCTCTAAAGGTACATCCCTAAATAGTTTGTCCACTATCTTAGATTGTCCTAGGGGACTAACCACGGTCATCTTCCTATTGGTTATCTCATAATCTATACTTAGAGTCTCAGATACTGAACATGCAGCATAGGAGTGGGTTGACCCAATGTCAATTAAAGCAAATAAAGGATTATCAGTAATAAGAAACGTACCGGTTATAACATCTGGTGCGTCACTGTCCTCTCTTCGATGAGCCGCATAAACTGAACTCAGTTGCCTTGCATCTGTATTACATGTACCTCTACCAGATGCTCCACGACCCCGACTGGATCCATTTCTTCCTCTAGCTGTACCTCTACCCCTTGGTCCAGGCTGATCACTCTCCTAGTCTGCTCAGAACCTTGACCCGTTGGCTGCTCCTGATCCATTTGAGGACAGTCCCTCATCAAATGTTCTATGGATCCACACCTAAAGCATCACTAGGTTTCACTCTGTACTCCCCATAATGGGTTCTCCCACATGTAGAACATGCCCGACTCTGGCCCGATGGAGCACGAGCTGGCCCATCAGTTCTAGGCCTATTCTGAATATTTCCAGTTGCTCTGGAGGGTCTAAAACTTCTCTTACTCCTTCCTCAATCCTTATCCTTCTCCTGTCTCTCCACTTGCTTCACTTCCTCAGCTATTTTGACCTTATCCATCAAAATCGTAAAAATTATCTCTCGTTGTGGTGCAATCAGAACCCTTAGCTCATTCCGTAGCCCATCTTTGAACCTAACGCATCGTTCATACTCTGTTGCTACTATTCCCCAAGTGTAATGACTCAGGCATAGAAACCCAGCCTCATACTCAGCCACAGACTTACTCCCCTACACCAATTCAGGAATGCATTCCTTTGAGCATCCATATAACTAGCCCCAACGTACTTTCCCTGGAATGACTCCTTAAAGAAATCCCGATCAATCGGGTTCATGATCGCACCCTCTTTCACCGTGAGCCACCATTGGTAGGCCTCGCCTCAAGAAGAGACACGACCCCTTGATTATTCTCCTTTGTGAAGTCTAGGTTATCCATTATCGCTCCATGCCTCCAACCAATATTCAAAGAAACTCGGGGATACGCCAGACTCCCTAAATACTTCGACCCCATTATTCCTCAGCCTCTCTAGCACAGATTTTCGGGCTCCTATGCCCATACCAGCCTCAACCACTCTTTCCAAAACCCTCAGTACAGCTTGAGACACCACGTCCTCTCCACCTGTCTGGTCCTGAATCCACCTCAGCAGTTGGTGGAATCGGTATCTCACTTCTGAACCCATGACCTGATCCTACGAGTTCTGACACGGTCATCCTACCTCTACCGCGACCACGTGGCGGATGTCCTCGTCCTCTTGTACTCATTCTTCTAGTTCGTGTTTATCTGATTTAAAAATTTTATGAGTCATTAATTGTTTCCACTAATTATCCCCGAACAATCTTATGAAACATAGTTTAATAATGATCCTTTCGAATTCCAACCTATCTACAGTTTCCAGTCTTCCTATTCTAGGAATTATACACACACAACGTTCATACAAGTAACATTCATCACCTAAGGGTATTTTCGTCATTTCGCTACCCAGAGGTATTTTCGTAATTTTAACCTACAGGGGTATTTTCATAATTTTTCAAAATATGGTTCCAGGTGATTTTGCGAAATAAAGGTATTTTGGTAATTTTTTTCCAACTCGAGGGTATTTCAGTAATTTTGAAATCTAGGGGTATTTCGATAATTTTACAAATCTGGGTAATTTGGTAATTTTACAAATCAAGGATATTTTGATGTTGTTGTTGTTTTTGTTTTCTATGGAAAGATTCTTTTGACTTTGTAAATTGGGGTATATTTGCAAATCATGGGTACCTTTTTCAAAATAAGAATATTTTAACAATTTTGTGAGAAAAAGCAGTATCGGGTCCCTTTCGGGTTTTAATTATAAGTTTTGGCACATCAACACGTGCATCAGAACTAGGGTGAATAGTCACTATGCACCGGTAGGATTCTAGTGGAAAGGAGGTGAGTCACTAGGACCTGCTAAGTACCAAGCTTTCCTAAATCCACTCCTAGACATGCATATGCCTATTGCCACACCTTGTCATGGCTAAAGTGAACAATCACTATGCGCCAGGTGAGATTCCAACGAAGAGGAGGTGAGTCACTCGGACTGCTTAAATACCAAGCTCTTCCGGATCTACTCCTAGACATGCATATGCTTGTTACCACACTTTAGTCTTGTGACTTGTTTACAGGTTTTGTTTAATGAAGTTAAGTCTTATGGATTTGAAGAGTTGTTTGTCTAAGCCTAGAGTCCATCAAGTTCTAACCTAAATAGTCTACGTCCCATAAGCCCGTTAAGCCCACATTTATATCACAATCAAGAGTTCATTATACTTACCTGGCGAACTTGGCCGGAGACGCAGGTGCCATGTTGAGCTAACAAACCTTTACTAAAAGAAACCCATGTTTCAAAACCCATTTTTTTAAAAAAAATATTTTGGACCCAAAACCCCAAAGCTGAGTTTTAAACCTGGCTCTGATACCAATTTGTAACACCCCAAACCCAGCCCAAACACTACAACCGGATCTGGTATGTCACTAAGAAAAATTTTTGTAAAACCAATCGTGTTGACAGAAAGCCCAAATGTAATTTATATAAAATATGCCCAAATAATCAAAAGCCCAAAACTTAATTACATGTCTTAGTTTAAAAATAAATAATAAAACCCATAATAAAACCGAAATGTAAACTAATGGCCCGTGGCCTTATTACAACGAAGTTTGAATCCATAACATAAATTACTTTTTAAAAGAAAAACTATCAAGTAGGAGCTTTTCGCCGGATCCACATAATCTTTTGCATGGCCACCTTGCGCCCCACTCCGGCCCGGTCCGATGTACTAATTGTCACCTGAAAGGTTAGTTTAGTTGGGTGAGTCGCGAGACTCAGTGTGCAACCCTCATGCACCACTAGATTTGGGCCTCATAAAATATAATAGTAATTTCATTTACATGGATAACAAATAACATGCAAAACCCAACCCATAGGCCTAGGTTTCCATCCGCTACATGCCCCCGTACCAACCAATCACACCATTGGGGATTTCTACAATCAACCCACACCGCTACATGCCAAGATGGCAGTCATGCTGCTCATCAACATTTTATGGCTGAAGCCCTTATAACAGATCACGGCATTAGCTGCTACAGCAAATCACGGTATAAACCGCTATGCATATACATATACATATAACTTCCTCCTATCACCACCTAACCCATGCAAACATGTACAACAATTTACTTGTAACATATAATCAGATTATTTACTAACTTGGTGGTCCGCTGTTTAAATCCGAGATTTTGGCTTTTAACGTAACATATAAAACTTATGAACATATATAGATATATTAATAATCAGATCTAGATGGTGGGGAAGTATTACACACATGATTCTCGTACTAATGCTTTCTCAATGTCTACGCTACTAACACTCGAGACTACCACTATTGGTCCTCGATCTGACTTCGATATCGGCCCACACCCCGATGGCCAATCTCGCATTATCGAAACAGATCACTCCTTGTATTTAGGTGTTGGTTTTGTAGATCCAACCTTTTCTGCCTGACTGTTATTCGAGTCCATCCTTAATCACTGAATCATTTAAACAATGAGATCTAGTTACTTAAAAACTATAACACTTAAATCGAATTCTTACCTAGTTAATTGAATCTCGAATGTCATTGAGAACTCGTCACCTCCCTTTCTATATTCGGCCATCACCAAAATAATTAAACAAACTGATGATCTCTAACAACTTAAGACATTCGGCCAAAGACAAAGGATAAGAAAATGGCCATTCAGTCGAACCTACCCTTGACCACCTACCTTCGGCTTTTCTCAAATCGGTACTATAGATCTCAGCAAGAAAGGATTCAGCTTTTATGGACAAATAGGGGAAATTGACAGGCATTAGTTCACATAGTTCGGGTTAGATTTTAGGAAAAGAAAGAGTGAAATCGAATAGAACAAAATCCCAAAACTCACTAGATTACAGAGGAGTATTCAGCTTACGGTGCACCTTCTGGAAACAGATATCTCACCTAATGGTTCGGCTATGGAGTAAGAAGATGTGCACCAAGTATTCGGCCTTCAGAAGGGTTTTTTGAGGAGAGTAGAAACACTAAGGAGTTTCGGCTAGAAGAGAAAAATTAAGGCAAGTCGGTGAGAAGAGTTTCGGCTAGAGAGGAAAAAATTGAAAGAAAGAGAAGCAAATGGAAGAAAAAGATGATTTCCTCCTATTAAATTTGGCACACACACACCAACACATAGAGTTCGGAGTTTCTGCCAACTCTCTCCCTCCTGATAGCCTTCATCTCACCCGATAACCCAATCCTTATCTTACCTTTAGAAGAGCCCATTTGAGAACCACCTCCTCCCTCCTAATTATTATCTTTTTATCACCTAAAATAAAAGAAATAAACCCTCCTAAATGCTAACAAGTGTGCCGCCCACTCTCCCTACTTGGTATGCCAAAATTTTGCCCTAAAACTTGGGCCTCAAGTGGCCACACATGGCCCAATAACCCCCCTAAGTGGCGCCACCTTAATACCCACTCAAAGCACTCTAAATTTTTGGGCCACAAGCCTAGCTTGCTACCAAACATAACTATTTAAATTTAATTACTACTAACACCATTTTTAATCATTCTAACCCAAGTTTTAAAGCCCAAAATGTCACTTAAACTACTCAGAACATTAATTTAAACTCTAATCCATATATTTAATCAAGGTCTCAGCCCGAGCCTTAAATTCTTGAACTAACATGTTAAACCAACATATAAATGCACAGGCCCACATTTAGGATGTTACATTCTGATAAGTATTAGGCTTTCTTGATCTTCAACACCTAAGATATTGTAACACTAGATTAATCGACATACGTGATTTTAATAATCAAACTCTAAAATAAACGATTTAAAGTATTTACCCTCAGAATTGCGAACAACCACGATTTGACGATTTTCTCCGGATGACAGTCCACAACCCGATGGAAAATATCAAACTGCCGATACCGCCTTTCATTTGAATTTAGAAGTAGGTACCGTAAATCTGCTCCTTTTTTGATCTCTAATCACTATCCCTTTCGATTCGATATTTCCTGTCTCCATTGAAAACAAATATTAGTCAAAACTAATATTACATTGATATGAATGGTTGATTAAGGAGGAAGGTTGTCTTACCACTAGATCCGTATGATAACAAAATGATAGATCGAGCGATTTAATCCCTAAAACATGCAGTCAATTAGCCAACCTTCAATCTGATTAACACAATAACCAATGGAGTTATCGAATGGACCATGAAAGAACTTCCTTACCTTAAACAATGATAATCTCGTTTCTCACGATCATCCTATGACTAGAGATGATTAAGCGATGTTGTGGTATTCGGCCTCCCACTATACCATTACGAAGAAGAAAATGATCTCATTTGAGAGAGTAGAATAAAATGATGGTCTCGATTAATGAGACCATCCCAAACCAAGGCATAAATTCAGCATTAAGGGAAAGAAAGGAAAAAACTAAAAGGTTTGAAAAGAACCACTTACCAATTGATCAAAGGAGTTAGTGATAACTCGAATGAAAAAGAAATATTAACGAAGAGATGAACGGTTTCGGCTATGGGGGAAAAATGGGAAAAATATTCGACTATAGTGGTAAGGATTGGAGAAAAAGAAGAAATGTTTGATGAATTTTGTGAAAAAGAAAAGGAAGAGGAAGAAGAGTGTTTGACTAGTTTCGGTTTAAGAGAAAATGATTGAACAATTTTGGTCACAATGGTTTGGTACTTTCGGTATACAAGAAGGAAAAGAAGAAACAAAATGCACACTCAAGGCTTGAAGATTAGGCAAGGAGGAGAAGGAATTTGGAGAGAAAATAAAATAATACAAAGGCTGCAAGTAGAAATTTTGGCCAAAACAAACACCAAAACTTTTACCAAAAGACAAAGAAAAATTTGGCTAAACCCTTCCGATGCCAAAATCGTGTAGTATTTTTGACATTAAGGTCAAAATTTTGGCCAACCAAACTTTCCAAAATAATTACCTTGAAAATGGCACTTGTCCCACTATCTTACCTTTTTCTTATGATTCCTTTCCTTACGTTCACCCTTTCCTTGTTTCCTTAGCGATCATACCATAGTTAAAAAATCCACCCTTGTCTTAAATACTTCCTTGACCGACACTTAGAGAATGAATGCAAAAATAATAGTAAAAAAATTATACATTATGGGATTTGAACCTCCTCCCTCAAAATACTTCATGTGGCGCCATATCCTTCTTACCAATTGCTCATTTATGCAAGCACTTAACTCATTTATTTCCATAAGCATTGGGGTCACTTACTATATCTCCTTAAAGTGCTAAAATACCAAATTTTTACTAAGGCCCAATTAAACTTCGGGCCTTCTCAAAACCCCCTAAACATACAAAATTAATATTTTTAACTAGATTAACGCAAAAAATAATGCAACACATAAAATTCCAAATTTTAGGATGTTCTAGGCTAGTTACTGTTTTTGCATCAAACTAGAGGGTAAACATGCTTGCAAATGTTAGGAGTTTTGTTTTGGATAAGGATGCACAAATAATGTCCAGATAAGCAAGTGATTACAGCGAGGCATTTCTTTCCTACATGAAATGGTCTAAAAGGTGTCAAAACTCGATTGTTTTAATGGTGTCTTGGCTTAGTTTCACTACTTCCGCTAAGACATGAGATTTGTGTTGTAGATTTAGTTAAGTTTTATATCTGAACTGTACAACCTTGTGTCTAATTTGTTCCACAAATCATTTTAATGCTTTAGTCTAATTCACCCTTATTAGCTGCATTATGATCCCTATGTCTCCCCTTCTATGCGATGTGAACCTTAATTTTCTTTGAGAAATGGTCATATTTTGCTCAAATTTACCCATATTCCATAAGTTATTTATTTCAATGTTCTTTTAGACATGCAACAAAATCATGTTGATTGATATTAAGTTTTTGAAATCTGCAATCTTCTTAGGCTTTCAGATTGATATTAAGAATTGTGATTGCTCGTTAATGGTCCCTTGATTATGTTGATGATCAAGCTACTATAGTCCCAGCTACAAATGATTTTTTGCTTATGCGTTGTCGATCCATTCCTACTAAGAACTGGTTAGAAGAAGCTAATAGGGTCAAAGATGATGTGGCAGAAATCATGGGTGGAAATAAAATATGAAACAGACATGTAAATTTGAAATTAATTACCAAATAATATGAGCAATTTCATGCTAGAAAAATCAGAATCTTTTGTCTCGTAGTTAACAATTATTTTCACTCAATTGGAATTATAAAAAGGAGAGAAAGAAATAAATAGGCATTGCATTTCTTTGATCCTGCATTTATACATTTTTTTTACTTCAACTGATTGCTAATTTGGTTTGCAAAATAAAAGTAATCAATTTTAATTTCACATGTGGTTGTCTTTACCATGAATACCTCACGTATAATTTATGAAAATTTTACTCTATAAGTTTGCTCCACAAGATATACATTTTACTTTATCTATATATATTAGTGTGAGGATGAACATTCCATATGGCTTGTTATAAATCCAAGTATTAACAACAACTGTACAGTACTAAAAAGTTTCATTAACGTATATTACAAAGGATAGTTATCCTTCCCCTGGTTGAAGAACGTAATTATAATAGTAAATCAAATGCATAATTTAGCAGGATGAAATATGTATTAACAGATATGCTCATACGTCCTCCGGGTTACAAATGTAAATTGTATGAGGAATTACATGCAAAAATGTGCAAATGTTGAAGGTGAATTTTGGACTTTCTGGTTCCGGGTGTTTTCTTATTATAAAACTGAGTATTAAAATAACCTTTACAATATTACCAACTTTCATTGACTATATAATCCATAAGTTTTCCTTAAATATTAATGTCGACATCGTTCATGTGTTATTAAAATAAAATAGAACTGAACATTCCATAAGACTTGTTATAAATTCGAGTATTAATAATAATTGTACAATATTAAAAAGTTTCATTTATGTATATTACAAAGGATAATCAACTTTAAGATATTATTAAAATAGAACTGAACATTCCATATGGCCTGTTATAAATTAAGGTGCACATATCATAGAAGGGGAGACGTAGTGTAACAGTCCGGTCTATACCCTAGTTGGAACAGTGGTTTCGGGACCACAAATACGATTTTGTATAACATTTTAATATTATTTTATGTGCCATTGATATGTGAATTAGCATGTGGTAAATTTTCGTAAGCGAATTTGTCTGTTTGCATGGTTAATTTGACAAAAGGACTGAAATGCATTAAATGTGAAAGTTGCATGATATTTGTTAAGTATCAAGGTGTTGTGGCTTTTAAAAGAGAATGCCTTATGAGGCAATAAGACCACTATTTAGATAGTGGATGGATAAAGGTCAAATGTGCCTTTGTAATATATAGGTTTTCTTATATTAAATGAAAGGGTATTTTAGTAAATGGATTAATAATATGATAATAATAAAAAAAACAAAGGAAAGATGATAGTTATCATCTTTTATGAGTGCCGAAATTTGCAAATAAAGAAAAGAAAAAGAAAAGATGAAGCTTGGGCATTCGACCATAACACTCTTTGATTAAGGTATGAATTTGATTCAGTTTTTTATAATTTCTATGTTTTCGTAATCGTTGCTTCGAATGCTTCTAAACACATGCTTCAATTTTGAAGATTGATGATGTTTGTGAAATGAGACTTTGATTAACTCATGTGATTTGTGATGTTTAATAGTGAAATATGAAAGATATGTGTTTGATGAACATGTTTTATTCTTGAAGTTTTGATGAATTTAGCTAAATAGGGCTAAATTAAGAAAATGGTAAATTGAAGGACTAAATTGCAAGTTTGATGAGAAATGTGGGCATGTATGTGATGTATATGTATTTGGCTAAGCTTGTGTATGTATTGATCTTGTGAAATTTGATGTTTTGAGTAAATTGGACTAGATTGATAAATTGTGCAAATGTGAGGGCTAAATTGCAAATAGCCTTAAATATATGTGTTTGGATTTAATTGAATGAAATAGTGAATAAAAGGATAAATTCTAAATATGTTTAGATCAAGAACCGAGGAAAACAGACTTAGATCGCGGGAAAGCGAAAATAATTGAGTAGCCATTTCCATTCGATAAACCGGATCCGAGGTAAGTCACTATGCAAATAAACTTATCTATATTGAATTGAATATATGTATTCATATGTCTATCAATGAAAATGAATGAGTATGAGATTCTAAGTGCGTGAATTCTGAAATAAGTTCGATATAGTGATAAAGCCGAGAAGTCTCGTACAAACCTAGGAATAGATAGGATTAGCTATGTCATTACATAGGTATCTGTTTTGTTTTATCATGTAAGACCACGTCCGAGACGTTGGCGTTGATTTGAAATTTGTGTAAGACCTCGTCTAGGATGTAGGCATCGATATGAACTTTATGAGTAAGACCATGTCTGGGACATCGGCATCATTTTGACTCGTATAAGACCACGTCTGGGACGTTGGCATCGTTATGATCTGTATGTATAAGACCCTGTCTGCGATAGTGGCATCGATATATGAGTGCATGTAAGACCTCGTCTGGGACATTGGCATTGTACTACTATTACGAGCTTTCTGAGTATCCTATTAGGTTCCTAAGGGTCTAACGGGCAAGTCTACAATACAAATGGTATATCCGAGCTATGATCAATAAGTGAGTGATTATCCGTTTCAGGTATGTTGATGCACATTAAGTGTGTATAAAAGGTAAGTACCCATATGACTTTGACATGAAGAAGAGTATGATTGAAAATGAGAATGTGAATCTTAAAATGTTGAATGTGGCAAATGTGGCTATAAGTTTATGAACCAAGTTATATATGTGATAGTTGCTAAGTGATCGATATATATGTGCCAATGTGTTTATCTTTGTATTACTTACTAAGCTTTTGAAAAGCTTACTCTCTGTGTGTTTTTTTTCTCTATTTTATAGGTCGTCGAAACTACTGAAGGCTAGGGATTGTCAAGGATCATCATCACACTACTAAACTTATTTTGGTACCCTTTTAAAAATGTATATAGCTAATTATGGCATGTATAGGCTAGATAGGTGTATATGTTTATGAAGTGAGCATGGCCATGTGTATTGGCAAGTTTTGAATTGATAAATGTTTGAATGAATGAGTTATCAAGCATATATTTAGTATGTTTTGATGCATATGGATGGTTAAGTTTTTGTTAAGCAAATGGGTGATACATGTTTGAAATGATGTAGGATTTAGTTTACAATTTGGTATGAATGGAATTGGTGTTGAATGTATGGATGAAGTGAACCATTTGATATGATAATTTATGAAAATTTTACTCTATAAGTATGCTCCATAAGATATACATTTTACTTTATCTATATATACTTGTGAGGATGAACATTCCATATGGCTTGTTATAAATCAAGTATTAACAACAAGCTTGATAAAAAAGTTTCATTAACGTATATTACAAAGGATAGTTATCCTTCCACAGTTGAAGAACGTAATTATAATAGTAAATCAAATGCATAATTTAGCGAGATGAAATATGTATTATGAGATATGCTCATACGTCCTCCAAGATTACAAATGTAAATTGTATGAGAATTACATGCAAAAATGTGCAAATGTTGAAGGTGAATTTTGGACTTTACGGTTAGGGTGAACATTCCATATGGCTGTTATAAATTAAGGTGCACATATCATAGAAGGGAGGCGTAGTGTAACAGATCAGGTCTATACCCTAGTTGGAGCAGTGGTTTGGGACCACAAATACGATTTTGTATAACATTTTAATATTATTTTATGTGCCATTGATATGTGAATTAGCATGTGCATTTATGGTTAATTTGACAAAAGTGAAATGCATTAAATGTGAAAGTTGCATGATATTTGTTAAGTATCAAGGTGTTGTGGCTTTTAAAGAGAATGCCTTATGAGGCAATAAGACCACTATTTAGATAGTGGATGGATAAAGGTCAAATGTGCCTTTGTAATATGGTTTTCTTATATTAAATGAAAGGGTATTTTAGTAAATGGATTAATAATATGATAATAATAAAAAAAAAAAGGAAAGATGATAGTTATCATCTTTTATGAGTCTTGAAATTTGCAAATAAAGAAAAGAAAAAGAAAAGATGAAGCTTGGGCATTAGACCATAACACTCTTTGATTAAGGTATGAATTTGATTGAGCAATTTCTATGTTTTCGTAATCGTTGCTTGAATGCTTCTAAACACATGCTTCAATTTTGAAGATTGATGATGTTTGTGAAATGAGACTTTGATTAACTCATGTGATTTGTGATGTTTAATAGTGAAATATGAAAGATATGTGTTTGATGAACATGTTTTATTCTTGAAGTTTTGATGAATTTAGCTAAATAGGGCTAAATTAAGAAAATGGTAAATTGAAGGACTAAATTGCAAGTTTGATGAGAAATGTGGGCATGTATGTGATGTATATGTATTTGGCTAAGCTTGTGTATGTATTGATCTTGTGAAATTTGATGTTTTGAGTAAATTGGACTAGATTGATAAATTGTGCAAATGTGAGGCTAAATTGCAAATAGCCTTAAATATATGTGTTTGGATTTAATTGAATGAAATAGTGAATAAAAGGATAAATTCTAAATATGTTTAGATCAAGAGCAATGCAGACTTAGATCGCGGAAAGCGAAAATAATTGAGTAGTTTTGATTCGATATCAGAGGTAAGTCCTATGCAAATAAACTTATCTATTAATATGTATTCATATGTCTATCAATGAAAATGAATGAGTATGAGATTCTAAGTGCGTGAATTGAAATAAGTTCGATATAGTGATAAAGCAGAAGTCTCGTACAAACCTAGGAATAGATAGGATTAGCTATGTCATTACATAGGTATCTGTTTTGTTTTATCATGTAAGACCACGTCCAGGGGCGTTGGCGTTGATTTGAAATTCTCGTATAAGACCACGTGCGGGGCGTTAGCATCGTTATGATCATATAGCTATAAGACCATATATTTGAGTGCATGATAGTGTGATGAATCCATTGACGTATTACGAGCTAAATCCTATGTGATTCCTATATAGCAATGGATCCCAAAAGAGCCGTAGCTGACGACGTAGAAAGTAATGTACCTACTTCCACGCAAGGGACAGTGCCCACTGATTTGAGACGGACTACGAGCGGTCATGAGGGAGAAGCTAAACAAGCTTTCTTTCAGATGATGAGTGAGTGGTTCACTCAATTAATGAGAAATAACTCGACAATTTTACAACCTCCGCCCTCAGTTAATCCCCTCAGACTACAGATGTGTCACCAGTTATGTATCCAAATCATTAAATAAGCCTCGGTTGAGAAGATTAAGTAAGTATGAAATTTGAAGAATTTTGAGCTACTAATCTTGATGATCTTTGAAAAAGTGAGTTACGGTTAGAAAACACGATCCAGGTATCTGATGTAATGTCACTGGCTCCGAAAAAAAGTATTCAGTGTAGGGTATCATTGCTCCGAGATGTAGCTTATCAATGGTGGAAAACCTTAATTTCTATTGTTTCGAAAGAACGAGTCTCATGGGATTTCTTTTAGACTGAGTTTAGGAAGAAATATATCAGTGAGAGATTTGTTGATCAAAAACGAAAGGAATTTTTAGAATTAAAACCGGGCGAATGATCATCATTGAATATGAGCGAGTTAGATGCGACTAAGTCAATATGTTCGAGAGTGTATATCTTCCGAAGCTATAATGTGCAAAAAATTCGAAGATGGTCTGAATGAAGATATTCATTTGCTAGTTGGGATTTTAGAAATAAAAGAGTTTGTTGTACTCGTTGATCGAGCTTACAAAGCTGAGGCACTCGGAAAGGATAAAAGAAAAGCTGAATCTGAAGCTCGTGATATGAAAAAGAGATTTCAGAGTAAATCATTTCAGTCTGCTCCAAAAAGATTTTGAGATGATCAAAGTCGTTCCAGAGATAATGTGGGACATTTGAACAAAAATCGAGCTAAATTGCAAATGAGTTCCAAAGCTCCAGCAACTTCAGTGGCCAGCGTTGGAAATGTTCGATCCGAGAGACTTGAATGTAAACATTGTGGAAAAAGACATCCAGGAAGCTGTAGATTAAATGACAGAGCTTGCTTCAAATGTGGATCGCTTTATCATTTTATTCGTGGTTGCCCTGAGCCTATCGAACTAGAGACTATTCAGAATCCAAGATCTGATAATGCACCTGTGCGAGGTCGATCATCAATGAATGTAAAAAATGTCAGTGGTAGTCAGAGAACTACGAGAGACAATGTTGTCAGATCTGAAGCTAGAGCACTTGTTAGAGCGTATGCTATCCGAGCTCGTGAGGAAGCTTCATCACCTGATGTGATAACTGGTACTTTTACTCTTTATGATACTTCTGTGATAACTTTAATAGACCCTGGTTCTACGCATTCGTACATATGCATCAATTTAGTATATGGTAAGACTTTGCCTGTAGAGTCTACTAAATTTGCTATAAAAGTATCGAACCCCTTAGGTAAAAGTGTCCTTGTTGGCAAAGTATGCAAGAACTGTCTGTTAATGTTTCGAGATATCTGTTTTCTTGCTGATCTGATGCTCTTGCCATTTGATGAATTTGATATTATTCTGGGTATGGATTGGTTGTTTAAGCATGATGCCATTGTGAACTGTAAAAGAAAGACTATAGATTTACGAGGTCTGAATAATGAGATTGTACGAATTGAGTCTAATGATTTAAATGGATTACCTGCTGTGATATCCGTTTTGAAAGCTCATAGTTATGTGAAAAAGGGGTATGAATTATATTTTGCTTATGTGATTGATTCAAAAGTATCTGAGAAGAAAGTTGAATCAATACCCATTGTTTGTGATTTTTCTGATGTGTTTCCTCAAGAGTTACCGGGTTTACCTCCTACTCGTGAAGTTGAATTTGGTATTGAATTATTGCCGGGTACGACACCTATTTCAATAGCTCCATATAGAATGGCACCAACAGAGTTGAAAGAGTTAAGGTCACAGCTACAAGAATTGACTGATAGAGGGTTTGCTAGACGGAGTTTTTAGCCTTGGGGTGCTCCTGTTCTGTTCGTGAAAAAGAAAGATGGCACGATGAGAATGTGTATCGGTTACCGTCAATTGAATAAAGTGACTATAAAGAACAAATATCCATTGCCCAAAATTGATGATTTGTTTGAGCAGTTAAAAGGAGCTACTATGTTTTCCAAGATTGATTTGAGATCGGGATACTACCAATTGAGAGTTAAAAATTTAGACATTTTAAAAACTACTTTTAGAACGAGGTACGGGCATTACAAGTTTTTAGTTATGCCATTCGGATTAACCAATCCTCCTGCTATTTTTATGGACTTGATGAACAGAATTTTTAGACCGTATCTAGATCAATTTGTTGTTGTATTCATTGACGACATTTTGATTTACTCACGTGATGAGAATAAGCATGCAGAACATTTGAAAATTGTGTTGCAAACTTTGAGAGAAACTTAATTATACGCAAAATTTAGCAAATGTGAATTCTAGTTGAATGAGGTCAATTTTCTCGGGCATATTGTGTCAGCTTCTGGGATTCGTGTTGATCTAAGCAAGATTTCTTCTATTTTGAATTGGAAATCTCTGAAGAACGTGTCCAAAGTTCGTAGTTTTCTGGGTTTAGCTGGTTATTATCGCAGATTTGTTAAAGGCTTCTCGACTATAGCTACTCCGTTGACTAGATTACTTTAGAAAGATGATAGATTTGAATGGTCGAATAAATGTCAGAAAAGTTTTGACCAGTTGAAAACTTTGTTAACAGAAGCTCCAATGTTAGTACAGCCAGAATCGGGTAAGGAATTTGTTGTTTACAGTGATGCTTCCTTAAACGGTCTGGGATGTGTTTTGATGCAAGAGGGCAAAGTGGTAGCTTATGCTTCGAGACAATTAAAGCCTCATGAAAAGAATTATCTAACACACGACCTTGAGCTTGCTGCGATTGTGTTTGCACGTAAAATCTGGCGTCATTATTTGTTCAATGAGAAATGTCATGTGTTTTTAGATCATAAAAGTTTGAAATATCTAATGACCCAGAAAGATTTGAACCTGCGTCAAAGAAGATGGTTAGAACTGTTAAAAGATTACGAGCTTGTGATAAATTATCATCCGGGGAAAGCTAATGTTGTTGTAGATGCTCTAAGTAGAAAATCATTGTTTGCACTACGAGCTTTGAATGCTTAGTTAGATTTTTCTGATGATAGTTCTATGATAGCTGAATTGAGAGTGAAAATGTTATTTGTACAGCAAATATGTAATGCTCAGAAGGTTGATAATGAATTGTTGTTGAAACGAGCTCAGTGTGAATTGAATTCTGAATCTGAATTTTGAGTTGTTGATGATTGTTTGAGATTCCGAGATCGAATCTGTGTTCCAAGAAATCCGGAGCTGATTCAATTGATTTTGGGTGAAGCACATAACAGTCGCCTATCATCCCATCCGGAAGTACAAAGATGTATCGATTTGAAGCCACACTCTTTGGTGATGCGGTATAAAGCGGACATTTCAATTTGTTTCAAAATGCTTAGTTTGTCGACAAGTGAAAGTTTGAACATCAAGTTTAAATGCAGGTTGTTACAGTCGATTCTAATTCCTAAATGGAAATGGAATAGAGTAACAATGGATTTTGTTTCTGGATTGCCTCTGACTCCGAGAAAGAAAGATGCGATTTGGGTTGTAGTTGACCGATTGACGAAATCTTCCCATTTTATTCTGATAAGATCTGACTACTCACTTGAAAGATTAGCTAAGCTTTATATTTTTAAGATTGTGAGATTGCATGGGGTACCACTATCTATTGTGTCAGATAGGGATCCGAGATTCCCATCGCAATTCTAGAAGAAGTTGCGAGATGCTTTGGGTACGAAATTGTATTTTAGTACAGCTTTTCATCCGGAAACAGATGGTCAATCCGAGCGGATCATTCAGATTCTAGAGGATATGTTAAGATGCTGTATATTTGAGTTTAATGGTTCGTGGGAACAATACCTGCTGTTGATTGTATTTGCGTATAACAATAGTTTTCAGTCGACCACCAAAATGGCACCATATGAAGCTTTGTACGGACGTAAATGTCGTACACCTCTATATTGGACTGAACTCAATGAGAATAAGTTACACGGGGTCAATTTGATAAAAGATACCGAACAGAAAGTGAAACTGATTCGAGATTGTTTGAAAGCAACTTCTGATTGGCAAAAGTCATATGCAAACTTAAAACAAAAAGATATAGAATTTGAGATCGGCGACAAAGTATTTCTGAAAGTGTCTCAGTGGAAGAAAGTACTCCGATTCGGACGTAAAGGCAAGTTACGTCCGAGATTCATCGGACCTGTAACACCCCAAACCCAGCCTAGAAGTTAGGCTCGAATCTAGTGTGTCACATTGGGGTGCTTTTAGAGAAACCATGGTTCCATTTGAAAACCTTTCTTGATATTAAAAACTAAAGTCCCAGTTTGTGTTTGTTTATTATTAATCGACATTTATTAAAAAGTTATTACCTTTTTTTTTGCGAAAACTTAATTAAAATGACTGACTTATGAAAACGTGACGTTTACGACCTATTCGTGAAAGCGTAGTATTTTGAAAGCAGATATTATTTTGGAAAATCGTGATACAAAGTTTAGCAGATTTAAAACATAATAAACTAAAAATCCAAAACTAAAACCAGAATTTAAGAGAGGCCTTATTACAAAATACTAACCCAAGTTAAAAATAAGTAAAATACTAGAGTCCCAAAACTACTCGTAGTGTGACCACCTCCGAGTCCTTTAGCACGTCGAACCGCTTATTGAGGATTACCTGAGAAAAAAATATTAAAAAGAGAGCGTGAGTTTACAAAAACTCAGTGTGCATAACCCTCATCAATAAGAACACGAATCACAACAGTTTGGGCTGAAGCCCATTTCAGTAACGGTGGCAATTGGGCCTTAGCCCATAAAAGCCTCAGTTGGGCCTTAACCCCTAAATGTCACAAATCATATTTATCTGGGCCTGAGCCCATCTCAAATAAAACCACATATGCAATGCATTAATGCCCATACCAACCATGCACTCCGTCTCTTGTCCAACCCTACACTCCTGTGGGGATTTAATCGACCCACCCATCTCTACACTCCTTATGTAGCACCGATTGCGGCACTAACTTATCGGTGCAGCATAGTTGCTCGATGGCTAAAAGCCTTCGGTGAATCCACAGTCGTCAAGCGACCATGCGATCCTATCTGCACTTCCTCTTTCGAATAATCTCATCCCCATACAACATAATAACACATGAATGCAACATACAATAATAATCATACGATAACAATCATAAATCACATACAAGAATAATCATATAACATGTAGGGGCATTTTCATCATTTTTACCCTCTAGGGGCATATCGGTCATTTTACCCATAAGGGTATTTCTGTAATTTACCAACCAAGGGTATTTTTGTAATTTACCTACCAAGGGTATTTTCGTAATTTACCTACAGTGGGTATTTTCGTAATTTACCCACCAAGGGTATTTTCGTAATTTACCTACCAAGGGTATTTTTGTAATTTACCTACCAAGGGTATTTCGATAATTTCACAACCTAGGGTATTTCGATAATTTTGCAAACCAGGGGTATTTTAGTAATTTTACAAACTAGGGGTATTCCAGTAATTTTGCAAACCAGGGGTATTTCAGTAATTTTGCAAATCAGGGGTATTTCGATAATTTCACAAATTAGGGTATTTCGGTAATTTTTTAAACTAGGGGTATTTTGTTAATTTTGTAATCTGGGAGTATTTCGGTAATTTCGCAAACTAGGGTATTTCAAATTTTTACAAATCGAGTGTTAACGCCCAATGAAGGTCCATGCGCTCGAATGACTCAAGTATTCTAATTAGAGATAATGATGCGAATGGGCTTAAGGCCCATCCTCGGCCCAAGTGGGCCCACACATTATGTGGCCCATTTAGCCTAAACCTAGCCATATATATGAGATTCATATAGTCTAGTTCACTATCTACTACTCAATCATACAATTTACTCATATAGGCCCCCGGGCCCATTGGGCCTACTTGGCCCCTTTCGAGCCATCGTAGCCCAATAGCCCACACCTACAAGAACACTACTGATGGCCTCAACTATCACGTTGAAGACCCACACATGCGCTTGCATGCTCGTGTGCCTACCATCGTTGTGTGATCGGCTTATTGGCATTTGCCGCTCTACAACTATAGTAGAGAGAGTACACACCTGATAGGAATTCTGAAGCTGCTAAACCGCGCTCCCAAAGCTCCTATGCCCAACACCCACCAAGGTATCTTAACTCTCCTCATAGAATGCTCTATATATAGCTAGCTTCTCACCTTCCTTCTTTGTATCTTTCTGATGTGGGATCCTTCCGCTAGCAGAGTTTAAATCCAACTTAAACTCTTGTCGCCCCATCTTAGCAAAATAAATACTCCCTTGCTTCTCATGAGATTTGAACTCGGGCTCCTCTATAAAATAATCCACACTGCTAGCCACTTTACCAACTAGCTTCTTGTTTCTAAAATCATGCGCAACTAAATATAAGTCCTATGGCCAAATTCAAAAATCTATTTAAAAAGAAAACCAAAATGCAAGCAACAAGACTTGAACCTTGGACCTCCTTCCTTCCTTGTGGCGTCACCCCCTTGCCTTTTAAGTGGCATCACTTTGCCACTACACCACACACTCCACTTGTCATTTTTCCCCACATTTTATTCTTATAGTCTACCTACCAACTCCTAGGGCTTTTTTCACCTAAAACCAGAATTTTTCCTATGGCCTAACTTTAACCCGGGACTTCATAAAAGCCCCTAACCTTCCAAAATCACTCACCTAATAGGTCCAACTTGCCTTAGTACCATTCTCTTGTTCTAAAAAATTTTAAATGCTACTACCCCAAGGCCCATTGGGTCCAATCCTACTAGGCCCAGTTCCAAGATGTTACAAATCTACCCTCCTTAGAGAAATTTTGTCCTCGAAATTTCCAACATATCATAGCTGCACAATATCGGATATACCACTACGCTTCTGCTGTGCACTCAAGTTCTAATTATCTGAATTACAAATTATATGAATTTAACTCATAGCTCCAGTAATTAAACTAATATTTTATGGAAGTAGTAGTTAAGAGTTGTTTTCAAAATTGCCAGCTCACTATAGTTTTTAGTCTCCTACAGGCCTCAGTATAGTCTATCATCTAAAGTCAGCCCAGTATCTACCTATAGCAATAATAGTTTAAAACAGATAAGAGAACTTACTTGGTCCGACGCTAGAGACTCGGTGTGCCACATAAAAACCTTTCAAAACTACTTCAAAATCATTTGTAAACATCTTTAAAATAAACATTAAAGTCCATCTCACAGCCTAAGTTTTGCAACCTGGGCTCTGATACCACTAAATGTAACACCCCAAACCCGGCCTAGAAGTTAGGCCCGAATCTAGCGTGTCACATTGGGGTGCTTTTCGAGAAACCATGGTTCCACTTGAAAACCTTTCTTGATATTAAAAACTAAAGTTCTAGTTTGCATTTGTTTATTATTAATTGACATTTATTAAAAAGTTATTACCTAAAAAAACTTTGTTTGTTGCGAAAACATAATTAAAACGATTGACTTATGAAAATGTGATGTTTACGACCTATTCGCGAAAGTGTAATATTTTGAAAGCAGATATTGTTTTGAAAAACAGTGATACAAAGTTTCGTAGATTTAAAACATAATAAATAAAAAATTCAAAACTAAAACCAGAATTTAAGAGAGGCCTTATTACAAAATATTAACCCAAGTTAAAAATAAGTAAAATACTAGAGTCCCAAAATTGCTCGTAGTGTGGCCACCTCCGAGCCCTCTAGCACGTCGAACCGCTTACTGAGGATTACCTGAGAAAAAAATATTAAAAAGAGGGTGTGAGTTTATGAAAACTCAGTGTGCATAACCCTCATCAGTAAAAACATGAATCACAACAGCTTGGGCCGAAGCCCATTTCAATAACGGTGGCAATTGGGCCTTAGCCCATAAAAGCCTCAGTTGGGCCTTAACCACAAATGTCACAAAACATATTTATCTAGGCCTGAGCCCATCTCAAATAAAACCACATATGCAATGCATTAATGCTTATACCAACCCTGCACTCCGTCTCCTGTCTAACCCTGCACTCTTGTGGGGATTTAATCGACCCACCCATCCCTACACTCTTTATGTAGCACCGGTTGTGGCACTAACTTATCGGTCAAACATACCGCTTTCGATGGCTAAAAGCCTTGGTGGATCCACGATCGTCAAGCGACCATGCGATCCTATCTGCACTTCCCCTTTCGAATAATCCCATCCCCATGCAACATAATAACACATGAATGCAACATACAATAATAATCATATGATAACAATCATAAATCACATACAAGAATAATCATATAACATGTAGGGGCATTTTTGTCATTTTAGCCCTCTAGGGGCATATCGGTCATTTTGCCCATGAGGGTATTTTCGTAATTTACCAACCAAAGGGTATTTTCGTAATTTACCTACCAGGGTATTTTCGTAATTTACCTACCAACGGTATTTTTATAATTTACCCACCAAGGGAATTTTTGTAATTTACCTACCAAGGGTATTTTCGTAATTTACCTACCAATGGTATTTTCATAATTTACCTACTAGGTATTTCGATAATTTTGCAATCGAGGGGTATTCTAATAATTTTACAAACTAGGGGTATTTTTATAATTTTACAAATTAGGTGTATTTCAGTAATTTTACAAATCAAGGGTATTTCGATAATTTCACAAATTAGGGTATTTAGGTAATTTTGTAAACTAGGGGTATTTTGGTAATTTTGTAATTCGAGGGTATTTTAGTAATTTTACAAACTAGGGGTATTTTAGTATTTTTACAAATTAGGGTGTTACCGACCCAACAAAAGGTCCACTGTCACCTCGAACGACTCAAGTATTCTAAATAGAGATAATGATGCGAATAGGCCTAAGGCCTATTCTCGGCCCAAGTGGGCCCACACACTCGTGTGGCCCATTTAGCCCAAACCTAGCCACGTATATGAGATTCATATAGTCTAGTTCACTATCTACTACCCAATCATACAATTTACTCATATGGGCCCCCGGGCCCATTGGGCCCACTTGGCCCCCTTCGGGCCATCGTAGCCCAATAGCCCACACCTACAAGAACACTACTGATGGCCTCAACTATCGCGCTGAAGCCCCACACATCCGCTCACATGCTCGTGTGGCTACCATCACCGTGTGACCGACTTATCGGCATTTGCTACTCTACAACTATAGTAGAGAGAGTACACACCTGATAAGAATTCTGAAGCTGCTAAACCGCGCTCCCAAAGCTCCTATGCCCAACGCCCACCAAGGTATCTTAACTCTCCTCATAGAATGCTCTATATATAGCTAGCTTCTCACCTTCCTTCTTTGTATCTTTCCGATGTGGGATCCTTCCGCTAGCAGAGTTTAAATCCAACTCAAACTCTTGCTGCCCCATCTTAGCAAAATAAATACTCCCTTGCTTCTTATGAGATTCAAACTCAGGCTCCCCTATAACATAATCCACACTACTAGCCACTTTACCAACTAGCTCATTGTTTCTAAAGTCATGCGCAACAAAATATAAGTCTTATGGCCAAATTCAAAAATCCATTTAAAAAGAAAACCAAAATGCAAGCACCAAGACTTGAACCTGGACCTCCTTCCTTCCTTGCGTCGTCACCCCCTTGCCTTTTTAGTGGCATCACTTTGCCACTACACCACACACTCCACTTGTCATTTTTCCCCATATTTTATTCTTAAAGCCTACCTACAACCTCCCAGGGTATTTTTCACCTAAAACTAGAATTTTTCCTATGGCCTAACTTTAACCCAGGACTTCATAAAAGCCCCTAACCTTCCAAAATCACTCACCTAATAGATCCAACTTACCTTAGTACCATTCTCTTGTTCTCAAAAATTTCAAACACTACTACCCCCAAGGCCTGTTGGTCCCAATCCTACTAGGCCCAGTTCCAGGATGTTACAAGACCGTATGAGATCATTGAACATGTTGGACCTGTTGCTTGTAGATTTAAGTTACCCTCTGAATTAGAAAAGATTCACAATGTATTTCACGTTTCGATGCTCCGTAGATATCGGTCTGATCCGTCACATGTGATTGCCCCATCTAAAATTGAAATCTGATCTGATATGATATACAAAGAGAAACCGATCCGTATCTTAACTCGTGAAGTGAAAGAGTTAAGAAACAAGAAAATTCCATTAGTGAAAGTATTGTGGAATCGACACGGATTAGAAGAGGCTACGTTGGAGCCTGAAGATTGAATAAGACAACAACATTCGAATCTATTTAATGGTAAGATTTTTGGGGACGAAAATCCCTAAGAGAGAGAATTATAACAGTCTAGTTTATACCCGAGTCAAAACAGTGGTTTTGAGACCACAAATCCAAGTATGTATAATATTTTAATATTATTTTTTATGCCGTTGATATGTGAAGTAGCATGTGGTAAATTTTCGTAAGTGAATTTGTCTGTTTGCATGTTTAATTTGACAAAATGACTGAAATGCATTGAATGTGAAAGTTGCATTATATTTGTTAAGTATCAAGGTGTTATGGCTTTTAAAAGAGAATGCCTTATGAGGCAATAAGACCACTATTTAGATAGTGGATGGATAAAGGTCAAATGTGCCCTTGTTATATATAGATTTTCTTATATTAAATGAAAGGGTATTTTAGTAAATGGATTAATAATATGATAATAAAAAAAAACAAAGGAAAGATGATAGTTATCATCTTTTATGAGTGCCAAAATTTGCAAATAAAGAAAAGAAAAAGAAAAGATAAAGCTTGGGCATTCGGCCATAACACTCTTTCATTAAGGTATGAATTTGATTCGATTTTTGATAATTTCTATGTTTTCGTAATCGTTGCTTCGAATGCTTCTAAACCCATGCTTCAATTTTGAAGATTGATGATGTTTGTGAAATGAGACTTTGATGAACTCATGTGATTTGTGATGTTTAATAGTGAAATAAGAAAGATATGTGTTTGATGAACATGTTTTGTTCTTGAAGTTTTGATGAACTTAGCTAAATAGGGCTAATTGAGAAAATGGTAAATTGAAGGACTAAATTGCAAGTTTGATGAGAAATGTGGGCTTGTATGTGATGTATATGTATTCGGCTAAGCTTGTGTATGTATTGATCTTGTGAAATTTGATGTTTTGAGTAAACTGGACTAGATTGATAAAATGTACAAATGTGAGGGCTAAATTGCAAATAGCCCTAAATATATGTGTTTGGATTTAATTGAATGAAATAGTGAATAAAATGATAAATTCTGAATATGTTTAGATCAAGAACCGAGGAAAACGAACTTAGATCGTGGGAAAGCAAAAATAACCGAGTAGCCATTTTCGTTCGATAAACCGAATTTGAGGTAAGTCGCTATGCAAATAAACTTATCTGTATTGAATTGAATATATGTATTCATATGTCTATCGATGAAAATGAATGAGTATGAGATGCTAAGTGCGAGAATTCCAAAATAAGTTTGATATAGTGATAAAGTCGAGAAGTCCCGTACGAACCTAGGAATAGATAGGACTAGCTATGTCATGACATAGGTAGCTATTCTGTTTATCATGTTAGTCCACGTCTGAGACGTTGGCATTGGTTTGAATTTGTGTAAGACCTTGTCTGGGACGTAGGCATCGATATGAACTTTATGAGTAAGATAATGTCTTGACATCAGCATCATTTTGACTCGTATACGACCACGTCTGGGACGTTGGCATTGTTATGATTTGTACGCGTAAGACCCTACTTGGGACAGTGGCATCGATATACGAGTGCATGTAAGACCTTGTCTGGGACGTTGGCATTGTACTTCTATTTCGAGCTTTCTGAGTATCCTATTAGGTTCTTAAGGGTCCAACGGGCAAGTCTACAATACGAATGGTATATCCGAGCTATGATCAATAAGTGAGTGATTATCCGTTTCAGGTACGTTGAATGCACATTAAGTGTGTGTAAAAGGTAAGTACCTATATGACTTTTATATGAAGAATAGTATGATTGAAAATGAGAATGTGAGTCTTAAAATGTTGAATGTGGCAAATGTGGCCATAAGTTTATGAACCAAGTTATATATGTGATAGTTGCTAAGTGATCGATATATATGTGCCAATGTATTTATTTGTAGATGACTTACTAAGCTTTTGGAAAGCTTACTCTGTGTGTGTGTTTTTCTCTATTTATAGGTCATCGAAGCTACAAAAGGCTCGGGGTTGTTAAGGATCATCATCACACTACTAAACTTATTTTGGTACCCTTTTGAAAATGTATATAGCTAATTATGGCATGTATAGGCTAGATAGGTGTATATGTTTTTGAAGTGAGTATGGCCATGTGTATTGGCAAGTTTTTGAGTTGATAAATGTTTGAATGTATGAGTTATGAAGCATATATTTAGTATATTTTGATGCATATGGATGGTTAAGTTTTTGTTAAGGAAATGGGTGATACATGTTTGAAATGATGTAGGATTTAGTTTACAATTTGGTATGAATGGAATTGGTATTGAATGTATGGATGAAGTGAACCATTTGATATGATTTGGTTGCCATATATGCATATTATGTTTTGGTATATGTTGCTTGTAGGAAGACTGTAAGTGGGTGGCATATTGGCCTTGTAAAATGGCCTATAATGTCACACAGTTGAGGCACACGGTCGTGCCTACAGGTCGTGCGAGAAATGGCAGTATGTGATCTAGTAGTACACAGCCTTAGCACACGGGCGTGCTTGGTTACCGTGTTGATTTTGGCAGAATACTACCACGAGGAGGTCGTACGGGTGTCTCATGTAGCCGTGGGTGAGGTACGGCCTACCCTCACGGCCGTGTATCCCCTGTATGTTAGAAAAGTTTCAAATTTTTATGAAATTACTTATGTGTGTCGTTTAGTCCCGACTCGGTCTATAAGCATGCTTAAGGTCTCGATGACCTACTTAAGGGACATTATGATTGATATTGACGAATAGTTGTACGATTAATTCTGTAAATGTTTCCGATCTGTCTGGTAACACCTTTAACCTTAATCCGGTGATCGGACTCGGGATAAGGATGTTACATTTGATTGGTATCAGAGCTACGGTTTAGACTATTCTTGGACTAATGTAGCGTGTTAGAGTCTAACTATACATGCCATATATTTGAACTGTGATAGTGGGATGAATCCGGACGTGTAAAATGTGATTTTTGTATAGCAATGGATCCCGAAAGAGCCGTAGCTAACGACATAGAAAGTAATGCGCCTGCTCCCACGCAAGGGACAACGCCCTCTGATTTGAGACCGACTACGAACAGTCATGAGGGAGAAGCTAAACAAGCTTTCTTCCAGATGATGAGTGAGTGGTTCACTCAATTCATGAGAAATAACCCAACTATTTCACAACTTTTGCCCCCGGTCAATCCCCTTCAGACTACAGTTGTGCCACCGGTTATGTATCTGAATCTGTTAAATAAGCCTCCGGTTGACAAGATTCGTAAGTATGGGGCTAAAGAATTTTGAACTACTAATGCTGATGATGCTGAAAAAACTGAGTTCTGGTTAGAAAACATCTGAGTATTTGATGAAATGTCTCTGACTCCGAAAGAAAGTATTAAGTGTGTGGTATCATTGCTCCGAGATGCAGCTTATCAATGGTAGAAAACCTTAATTTTCGTTGTTCCGAGAGAATGAGTCACATGGGATTTCTTTCAGTCTGAGTTTAGGAAGAAATATATCAGTGAGAGATTCGTTGATCAGAAACGAAAGGAATTTTTGGAATTAAAATAGGGCCAAATGACTGTCACTGATTATGAACGAGAGTTCGTGCGACTAAGTTAATATACCCGAGAGTGTATATCTTTCGAAGCTATAATGTGCAAAATATTCGAAGATAGTCTGAATGAAGATATCCGTTTGCTTGTCGGGATTTTAGAAATAAAAGAGTTCGTTGTACTCGTTGATCGAGCTTGTAAAGCTGAAGCACTCGGTTAGGATAAAAGAAAAGCTGAGTCTGAAGCTCGCGATATGGAAAAGATATTTCATAGTAAATCATTTCAGTCTGCTCAAAAGATTTCGAGATGATCAAAGTTGTTCCAGAGATAATGTGGGACATTTGAACAAAAATCGAGCTAAATCGTAAATGAGTTCCAAAGCTCCAGCAACTTCAGTGGCCAGTGTTGGAAATGTTTGATCCGAGAGACCTGAATGTAAACATTCTGGAAAAAGACATCCGGGAAGCTTTAGATTAAATGACAGAGCTTGCTTCAGATGTGGATCGCTTGATCATTTTATCCATGATTGCCCTAAGCTTGTCAAACCAGAGACTGTTTAGAATCCAAGATCTGATAATGCACCTGTGAGAGGTCGATCATCAAAGAATGTAAAGAATGTTAGTGGTAGTCAGAGAACTACGAGAGACAATGTTGTCAGATCTGAAGCTAGAGCGCCTGTCAGAGCGTATGCTATCTGATATCGTGAGGAAGCTTCATCGCCTGATGTGATAACGGGTACTTTTACTCTTTATGATACTTCTATGATAGCTTTAATAGACCCTGGTTCTACGCATTCGTACATATGCATCAATTTAGTATATGGTAAGACTTTGCCTGTAGAGTCTACTGAATTTGCTATAAAAGTATCGAACCCCTTAGGTAAAATTGTCCTTGTTGAAAAAGTATGCAAGAAATGTTCGTTAATGTTTCGAGATATCTATTTTCTTGCTGATCTGATGCTGTTTCCATTTGATGAATTCGATATTATTCTAGGTATGGATTGGATTTTTATGCATGATGCCGTTGTGAACTGTAAAAGAAAGACTATAGATTTACGAGGTCCAAATGATGAGATTGTACTGATTGAGTCTAATGAATGATTTAAATGGATTGCCTGCTGTGATATCCGTTTTGAAAGCTCAGAGTTTTGTGAAAAAGAGGTATGAATCATATTTTGCTTATGCAATTGATTCAAAAGTATCCAAGAAGAAAGTTGAATTAGTACCCATTGTTTGTGATTTTTCTGATGTGTTTCCTGAAGAGTTACCGGGTTTACCTCTGATTCGTGAAGTTGAATTTGGTATTGAATTGTTTCCGGGTACGACACCTATTTCGATAGCTCCGTATAGAATGGCACTAATGGAGTTGAAAGAGTTAAAGTCATAGCTACAAGAATTGACTGATAGAGGGTTTGCTAGACCGATTTTTTTGCCTTGGGGTGCTCCTATTCTATTCGTGAAAAAGAAAGATGGCACGATGAGAATGTGTATCGATTACCGTCAGTTGAATAAAGTGACTATAAAGAATAAATATCCATTGCGCAAAATTGATGATTTGTTTGATTAGTTAAAAGGAGTTCTGTGTTTTCCGAGATTGATTTGAGATCGGGACAATACCAATTGAGAGTTAAAAATTTAGACATTCCAAAAACTACTTTTAGAACGAGGTACGGGCATTATGAGTTTTTAGTTATGCCATTCGGACTAACCAATGTTCCTGCTGTTTTTATGGACTTGATGAATAGAATTTTTAGACCGTATCTGGGTCAATTTGTTGTTGTATTCATTGACAACATTTTGATTTTCTCACATGATGAGAATGAGCATGCAAAACATTTGAATTTTTGTTGCAAACTTTGAGAGAAAAGTAATTGTACGCAAAATTCAGCAAATGTGAATTCTAGTTGAATGAGGTTAGTTTTGTCGGGCATATTGTGTTAGCTTTTGGGATTCGTGTTGATCCGAGCAAGATTTCTGCTATTCTAAATTGGAAACCTTCGAAGAACGTGTCTGAAGTTCGTAGTTTTCTAGGTTTAGCTGGTTATTACGCAGATTTGTTAAAGGCTTCTCGACTATAGCTACTCCGTTGACTAGATTACTTTTGAAAGATGTCAGATTTGAATGGTCGGATAAATGTCAGAAAAGTTTTGACCAGTTGAAAACTTTGTTAACAGAAGCTCTAGTTTTAGTGCAGCCAGAATCGGGTGAGGAATTTGTTGTTTACAGTGATGCTTCCTTAAACGGTCTGGGATGTGTCCTGATGTAAGAGGGCAAAGTGGTAGCTTATTCTTCGAGACAATTAAAGCCTCATGAAAAGAATTATCTGACACACGAACTTGAGCTTGCTGCAATTGTGTTTGCACTTAAAATTTGGCGTCATTATTTGTACGGTGAGAAATGTCATGTGTTTTCAGATCATAAAAGTCTGAAATATCTAATGACCTAGAAAGATTTGAACTTGCATCAAAGAAGGTGGTTAGAACTGTTAAAAGATTACGAGCTTGTGATAGATTATCATCCGGGGAAAGCTAATGTTGTTGCAGATGCTCTGAGTAGAAAATCATTGTTTGCACTACGAGCTTTGAATGCTCAGTTAGATTTGTCTGATGATAGTTCTGTGATAGCTGAATTGAGAGCGAAACCGTTATTTTTACAGCAAATATGTGATGCTCAGAAGGTTGATAATGAATTGTTGTTGAAACGAGCCAGTGTGAATTGAATTCTGAATCTAAATTATGAGTTGTTGATGATTGTTTGAGATTCCGAGATCAAATCTATATTCCAAGAAATCTAGAGCTGATTCAATTGATTTTGGGTGAAGCACATAACAGTCGCCTATCTGTCCATCCTAGAAGTACAAAGATGTATTAGGATTTAAAGCAACACTACTGGTGGTCTGGTATGAAACGGGACATTTCTGAATTTGTTTCAAAATGCTTAGTTTGTTAGCAAGTGAAAGCTGAACATCAATTTCCGTCTGGGTTGTTACAGCAGATTTTAATTCCTAAATGGAAATGGGATAGAGTAATAATGGATTTTGTTTCTGGATTGCCTCTGACTCCGAGAAAGAAAGATACGATTTGGGTCGTAGTTAACCGATTGACGAAATCTGCCTATTTTATTCCGATAAGATCTGACTACTCACTTGAAAGATTAGTTGAGCTTTATATTTTTGAGATTGTGAGATTGCACGGGGTACCACTATCTATTGTGTCAGACAGGGATCCAAGATTCATATCGCGATCCTAGAAGAAGTTGGAAGATGCTTTGGGTATGAAATTGCATTTCAGTACAGCTTTTCATCCGCAAACAGATGGTCAATCCGAGCGGATCATTCAGATTCTAGAGGATATGTTAAGAAGCTGTATATTTGAGTTTAATGGTTCGTGGAAACAATACCTGCCGTTGATTGAATTTGCCTATAATAATAGTTTTCAGTCGAGCATCAAAATGGCACCATTTGAAGCTTTGTACGGACGTAAATGTCGTACACCTCTATATTAGACTGAACTCAGTGAGAATAAGTTACACGGGGTCGATTTGATAAAAGTTACCGAACAAAAAGTGAAACTAATTCGAGATTGTTTGAAATCAGCATCTGATCGTGAGAAGTCCTATGCAGACTTAAAACGCAAAGATATAGAATTTGAGATCGGCGACAAAGTATTTCTAAAAGTGTCTCCATGGAAGAAAGTACTCCAATTCAGACATAAAGGCAAGTTAAGTCTGAGATTCATCAGACCGTATGAGACCATTGAACGTGTTGGGCCTGTTGCCTGTAGATTTAAGTTACCCTCTGAACTAGAAAAGATTCACAATGTATTTCACGTTTCGATGCTCCGTAGATATCGGTCTGATCCGTAACATGTGATTGCCCCATTTGAAATTGAAATCTGATCTGATATGACATACGAAGAGGAACCGATCCTTATCTTAGCTCGTGAATTGAAAGAGTTAAGAAACAAGAAAATTCCATTAGTGAAAGTATTATGGAATCGACATGGATTAGAAGAGGCTACGTGAGAGCCTGAAGATTCAATGAGACAGCAACATCTGAATCTGTTTAATGGTAAGATTTTTGGGGACGAAAATCCTTAAGGGGGAGAATTATAACAGTCTGATTTATACCCTAGTCAGAACAGTGGTTTCGAGACCACAAATCCTAGTTTGTATAATATTTTAATATTATTTTCTGTGCCGTTGATATGTGAATTAGCATGTGGTAAACTTCCTTAAGTGAATTTGTCTGTTTGCATGTTTAATTTGACAAAAGGACTGAAATGCATTGAATGTGAAAGTTGCATGATATTTGTTAAGTATCAAGGTGTTTTGGCTTTTAAAAGAGAAGGCCTTATGAGGCAATAAGACCACTATTTAGATAGTGGATGGATAAAGGTCAAATGTGCCCTTGTTGTATATAGGTTTTCTTATATTAAATGAAAGGGTATTTTAGTAAATGGATTAATAATATGATAATAATAAAAGAAACAAAGGAAAGATAATAGTTTTCATCTTTCATGAGTGCTAAAATTTGCAAATAAATAAAAGAAAAAGAAAAGATGAAGCTTGGGCATTCGGCCATAACACTCTTTGATTAAGGTATGAATTTGATTCAGTTTTTGATAATTTTTATTTCGTAATCGTTGCTTCGAATGCTTCTAAACCCATGCTTCAATTTTGAAGATTGATGATGTTTGTGAAATGAGACTTTGATGAACTCATGTGATTTGTGATGTTTTATAGTGAAATATGAAAGATATGTGTTTGATGAACATGTTTTGTTCTTGTAGTTTTGATGAATTTAGCTAAATAGGGCTAAATTGAGAAAATGGTAAATTGAAGGACTAAATTGCAAGTTTGATGAGAAATGTGGGCTTGTATGTGATGTATATGTATTCGGCTAAGCTTGTGTATGTATTGATCTTGTGAAATTTGATGTTTTGAGTAAATTGGACTAGATTGATAAAACGTGCAAATGTGAAGGCTAAATTGTAAATAGCCCTCAATATATGTGTTTGGATTTAATTGAATGAAATAGTGAATAAAAGGATAAATGCTGAATATGTTTAGATCAAGAACCAAGGAAAACGGACTTAAATCGTGGGAAAACAAAATAACTGAGTAGTCATTTTCGTTCGATAAACCGAATCCAAGGTAAGTCACTATGCAAATAAACTTATCTGTATTGAATTGAATATATGTATTCATGTTTATCGATGAAAATGAATGAGTACGAGATGCTAAGTGTGTGAATTCCAAAATAAGTTCGATATAGTGATAAAGCTGAGAAGTCTCATACGAACCTAGGAATAGATAGGATTAGCTATGTCATGACATAGGTATCTGTTCTGTTTTATCATGTAAGACCACGTCCTGGATGTTGGCGTTGATTTGAAATTTGTGTAAGACCTCGTCTGGGACGTAGCCATCGATATAACCTTTATGAGTAAGACCATGTCTGGGACATCGGCATCATTTTGACTTGTATAAGACCACGTCTGGGACGTTGGCATCGTTATGATCTGTACGTGTAAGACCATGTCTAGGACAGTGGCATTGATATACAAGGGCATGTAAGACCTCGTCTGGGACGTTGGCATTGTACTACTATTCTGAGCTTTCTGAGTATCCTATTAGGTTCCTAAGGGTCCAACGGGCAAGTCTACAATACGAATGGTATATCCGAGCTATGATCAATAAGTGAGTGATTATCCGTTTCAGGTACGTTGAATGCACATTAAGTGTGTATAAAAGGTAAGTACCCATAGGACTTTTATATGAAGAAGAGTATGATTGAAAATGAGAATGTGAATCTTAAAATGTTGAATATGGCAAATGTGGCCATAAGTTTATGAACCAAGTTATATATGTGATAGTTGCTAAGTGATCGATATATATGTGCCAATGTGTTTATTTGTATATGACTTACTAAGCTTTTGGAAGGCTTACTCTGTGTGTGTGTTTTTCTCTAATTTATAGTTCGTCGAAGCTACTGACGGCTCAGGATTCTCAAGGATCGTCATCACACTACTAAACTTATTTTGGTACCCTTTTGAAAATGTATATAGCTAATTATGGCATGTATAGGCTAGATAGGTGTATATGTTTATGAAGTGAGCATAGCCATGTGTATTGGCAAGTTTTTGAGTTGATAAATGTTTGAATGAATGAGTTATGAAGTATATATTTAGTATGTTTTGATGCATATGGATGGTAAAGTTTTTGTTAAGCAAATGGGTGATACATGTTTGAAATGATGTAGGATTTAGTTTGCAATTTGGTATGAATGAAATTGGTATTGAATGTATGGATAAAGTGAACCATTTGATATGATTTGGTTTCCATATATGCATATTATGCTTTGGTATATGTTGCTTGTAGGAAGACCCTATGTGGGTGGCATATTGGCCTTGTAAAATGGCCTATAATGTCACACAGTTGAGGCACACGGGCGTGCCTCAGACCGTGGGTAAATTGGCAGAATGTGGCTTAAACTGCACACGGCCTTGGCACGGGCGTGCCTACAGGTCGTACGAGAAATGGCAGTATGTGATCTAGTAGTACACGGCCTTAGCACACAGGCGTGCTTGGTGACCGTATTGATTTTGGCAGAATACTACCACGTGGAGGTCCCACGGGTGTGTCATGTTGCCGTGCGTGAGGCACAGCTTACCCCCACAGCCGTGTATCCCCTGTATGTTAGAAAAAGTTTTAATTTTTATGAAATTACATGTGTTTCGATTTAGTCTTGGCTCGGTTTATAAGCATGCTTGAGGTCTCGATGATTTATTTAAGGGACATTATGATTGATATTGACGAATGGTTGTACAATTAATTCTGTAAATGTTTCTGATCTGTCTGGTAACGCCTTTAACCCTAGTCCAGTGATCGGACACGGGATAAGGGTGTTACACGTAGGGATCATAATGCAACTAATAATGGTGAATCAGACTAAAGCATTCAAATGATTTGTGGAACAAATTAGACACAAGGGATGTACAGTTCAAATATAAAACTTAACTAAATCTACAGCACAAATCTCATGTCTCAGAGGAAGTGTAACAACCCATTGTTGGTCAAATCAGAACAGTGGTTTTAGAACCAAAAATTTGATGTTCAAAAATTATTTTAATATTATTTTCGGTATTTACAGTATGTTATTTGATATGTGTGAAAATTTCGTGAGCTAATTTTATCGTTTGAACGGTCAATTTGATAAAAAGGACTAAATCGCGTAAAATGTAAAAGTGTCATTCTATTTGCTAAAGGTGTCTAATAGCTATAGAACCTTAAAGTTAAGGTCCTTGAGTGGTAAATAGACCATTATTATGATAGTGGATGATAATGGCATGGAATTATTGTAATTTTGAATTAGTAATAAGGTTAATTTTTTCATTTAGTAATTAAATGATTAAATAAGTATAATAAAACAAAACTTCATCCATTGCCATCTTCCTTAATAAAAAAAAATTCAAGGAAAGAGGAAGCCATGGTGTAACAGCTCGGTTTAGACCCTAGTCAGAACAGTGGTTTTGAGACCACAAATTCGAGGTCAAAAAATTATTTTAATGTTAATTTTTGTGTTTATTATATGTGATTTAGCCTATGTGAAAGTCTCGTGTGAAGATTTTATCGATTTTGTGTTTAATTTGCGAAAAAGGACTTAATCGCATTCAATGTAAAAGTTGTGTGCTAGTTGTTAAAGTACCTATTTGGCATGGCTTTCTAAATGAGGAGTCCTTATGTTGTTATTAAACCATTACATAAGTGAGTGGATGGTAATGGACATAAATAGCCATATATTACATGAATGTTAAATGTTTTCATTAATGGTAATTTGGTAATTGGATTAATATTATACATTATAATAAAAACAAATGAAAATGGGAGTGGGTTGCTCATCTTTTTGAACCAAATGGAAGAAAAGAAAAAGGGTTTTTGAGCTTTCATGATATTCGGCCTTGGTTGAGCAAAATTGAGGTATGATTTGAGCTCAATTTTTAATGATTTTTATGTTTTTGTGACCGTTGCTTCGTGCTCTTTCAAACCCATGCTTTAATTTTAGAAATTGATGGTGATTTTGAGATATGCCATTAATGAATATGTGAGCTTTGTGTTGTTAGTTGGTGGAATATTAAAGCTTAGTGTTGGGTTAACATAGTTTGTATTTGAATTTTTGGTGAAATTAAGTAATTTGGGTTTAATTGTGAAAATGAGAAAGAGGAGGAATAAAATGTAAAATAAATGAAATGTGTGGGCTTGTATGAGCATAATGAAATTTTGGCTAAGCATATGTGAATGGAGATTTTGTGTATTTTTTGATTTGATGAATTAGGGACTAAAGTGTCAAAATGTGAAAATATGGGGCTATTTTGTAAAATTCCCTAAATATGTGTATTTGGACTAAATTGAATGAATTGGTAATTGAATGAGTTGAATTTGAATATGTATAGACCAAGAAAGGAGAGATTCAGATCGAGATCGAGGTAAAGACAAAGTGATCGATTAATCGACCATTTCGATATTTTGACGTTCGAGGTAAGTTCGGATATAATACTAGTTGTTAAATTATATCTATGTGATGTTAATTGAATGAATATATATAATTATGAGATTAGAAATGCTATGTGCGAAATTGCATTTGATGGCACTAAGTGTGCAAAATTAGAAATGAGACAGAGATGATTAGCACTGTGTGTGTGAAAAGATAGAAGCTTCGGCTTATTGATTTGTCAATGTGTGTGCGATATCGGTATAGTTCGGTTTAACATTTGGCACTAAGTGTGCGATGATGATTATGTTTTCATTATGAAACTGGCACTAAGTGTGCGAAACAATCAAAAGAATAGTAAAAGTTGGACGAGGTGTAATATCGAGCAATTGAGTAGCATGAATGGTGAGTAACTATGTGTTGATCAAGGTGTGTTTGAACCTATATGGTTGATGATAGTTTTAAAAGTTGAATGAATAGATACTTGACCGTATGGTTGAGGTTGATGATGTGCCTATTTAAGTAATTATATATGTGATGGCTTAATTATGTATTGATGTGGTATTATTGAGTAGTATGTATTATATTACGAACTTACTAAGCTCTTAAGCTTGCTATGTGATGTGTTTCTCTGTTTTACAGTGTCAGTAAAGCTAGCTCGGATTTGGGGATCATCAGTGACTCTATCACACTATCGACTATCTATTTCGGTATTTTTGAAAAGATGTGTATAAATGTGGTATATGGCATGTATAGGCTAGTTGTTGTGGTACGTTTTGTAATGTTGGACCTTGCCATGTGATATGGCTAGATGGTTTAATAATGATGTTGCTTATAAATAGGCTATGAAGATGATGAATGAGTTATGAAATGGTAAGAGTGGAAATGGTATGTTTTATACTTGAATTGGTTGATGAGAATGATGGATAAGATTTGAACTTGTAGTATGAAATACATTATGTTTGGCTTATATAGATTGAGTTGTGAAATGGTGTTTTGGATGGATTTATTTCAGTAGAATTTGAGTGTGGTAGTAAATGAATTAGATGATAATTAAATGATGCATATATTGGTATGTTTGGTTGCATTTTGAGGCATGAATTGTATTGATTTGAGGCTTGTAGGTGATGCAATGTGTGGGAGGCAAAATTGGCCTTGAAAATGACATATATAATTGCCCACACGGTTAAGTACACGGGCATGTGACTGGCTGTGTGGTGCAAGTTAGGATCGACCATGGGTGAGGACACGGACGTGTCTCAGGCCGTGTGGACAAGTCAGTAAGTATGCTCTGTTTTGCCACGGCTTGGGCACATAGGTGTGTCCGAGGCCGTGTGAGGCACATGGCCGACCCACACGGGTGTGTGACCTCTGTAACTTAAAAAAAAAGTTTGAATTTTAGAAATTTTTGTAAGTGTTCGGTTTAGTCCCGACCCTATTCTAAAGCAAGTTTAAGGTCTCGATGACCTCACTAAGGGACTATATGGTTATATTTGAATATGAATGAATGATATTTAACTTGGTGTCATGAAATGGATACGAAATGTTCTGATTATTGAGTAATGCCTCTTAACCTTATTCTGGCGACGGTTTTGGGTTAAGGGTGTTACACATGGAATGTATTTAGGGTTCGATCATTGCATTGCTCAATTGTAAGTTCATTTTTTATTTGTTTTTGATGATTTCTATGTTTTTGTAATCATTGCAACTCAATCTAGCTAGCCCGTACCTTTAATTTTGAAACTGTTAAAGATTTTAAGAGTTTCCATTGTTGAATCTATGTGTTCTTTGATGTTTAATGTTGAAATATGAAAGCTTGATGATAGCTTTACATGTTTTACTAAGTGATTTTTGATAAAAATGCATAATAGGGATTAAACTGAAAAATGTGAAAATATGTGGTTAAATGTGTAAATAAATGAAAAATGTGGGTTGATATGTGTATTAGGGAAATTCAACTAGCATATGATTGGATGAAATTACATCAAATTGTGATATTGTATAATAAGGACTAAATTGTAAAAGTTGTGAAATACTTGGGGAAAAAGTGTAAGAGTTCTTTAAAGTGTGATATGGACTAAATTGAAAGAATATGTGATTGAATAAGTTAATTTTGAATTCATATAGATCAAGAAAGAAAGAATTCAGATTTAGATCGAGGGAAAAGTAAGATTATAGTCGATCCAATTAGTCATTTTCGTATACGAGGTAAGTTCGTATAATTGAACTTAAATGTGTATCTATTTATTTGATGGATGAAATTAAGATAGTATTTATTCTATTAGATAAAAGTGGATATATTAAATTAAATGCACGGCTTAAGTAAACGAGTTGCTGAATAAGACCATAGCTGAGCTATGGCAAAATCAAATAATAAGACCATAACCGGGTTAAGGCATGTGAATGAAAGACCACGGCAGAGCCTTAGCAATGTATGTGTAAGACCATAGTTGTACTATGGCATCAAAAAATTGGCATACTTATATCGTAAGCATTTATAAACTCGAAGTGATTCGATAAGCGAATTGGTGAGAATAGATATGTATCAGTACAGGTGATAAACCATAATTTATACATATTTTGACCCCATGCTTGGCTTATTTTTGGATTATTTTTCATTAGATTTGATGAATTCGATGCTCTTAATCCTTTAATTTCATGTTTTACACTCAGGAGAGCTTAGGGAATCGAAAAGAATGAAAAAGAGGCCAAAAAGGGACAAAATGGGCCTACCTCAGAAATCAACATGGCCTGGACTATCGCACACGGGCAGACCATACGTTCTTGTGTGACGAGTAGAATCGAACATAGCCTAAGCTATCGCCCACGGGCGTGTCACACGGGCATGTCCCTGCCAAACCCAAGTCTAATTCTATTCAAAAAAGACTACTTGTGGGCCAAGAAATGTGCTCCAAAGCCTATATAAACACCCTAGGGGAGGACCTAAGAGGATACACAGAGAGTAGAAAGTAGAAAATACTCAAAGACAGCCATTGGGAGCAGCTTGGAAGAAGGATCCCCATCAAGACTGAAGATCTCCTATCAATTTCTCTTGAAGTTTTTGGGTTTTCTTATGTTCTGTAGTTTTCCTTATTTTAAGATGTTTCCCTCTATCATTATGAACTGAACTCCCTAAATACATAGGGAGGATTAAACCTAGATGAATCTTATTATTCAATAAATCTGAATTACGTGATAAATACTTGATCTTGTTCTTAATTATGTGTTCCTAATCCTTGTTTTAATGTTTTTAGGAATATTAACTCAAGTTTAATGTGCTTATTCAGTGGAGCAAAAGTCCCTGCTTAAGAATATATCCAACATAATTAAGCGGAGTTGATTGCAACCCTAGAAATAGGGAGACATAAATCTACTAGATTAGAGTCATATCTAATAAAGGAATCCATAAATTGAGTTAATGTGACGATAGGGGTTTTAATTAGAAAGAAATTTCAATTAATCAACCTAGAGTCAGTTGTTTTTAGTTTCGAAAGAGATATTAACATAATTTAGGGATTTCTACAGATCAAGTCAAGTGAATAAATCATTTAATTTAGAGTCAGACTAATAAGTGAAGTCTAGGTGGATTCTTCCTTCGGTATTGTCTTGATCATTGGTTTATTTGATTACTTCTTTCACTCTCTGTCGCATTCATAGTCACTTAGTTAGTTAATTAGTTAGTTAAATTCTAAATTAAAAATAAATCCCTTTAAATATTAGGCTAAATAATAGGAAGATAGTTATTACTAGTAATTTTAGTCCTTAACGATACGATATTCCAGACTCACCACAACTATACTACTATTCGATAGGTGCATTTGCCTTTGTCGAAATATTAGTTAGTTTAGAGCCCATCAAGTTTTTGGTGCCGTTGCCAGGGACTAAGATACTAGGAACACTAAATTTTTATTACTTTAGTCATTTTTATTTTATTGTAATTTATTTTTTATTTTATTGTTACTTTTTAATTTTTCTCTTTCTTTGCTTCTGGCAGTTATTTTTAGTTTATGACTAGAAGGAACCTATCAGGATCTTTGTTTTACGACAGTGAGATTGAGAGTACAGCTCGCAGAAACTGAAGAGAGATAAGGCGAAGCCTACATTACATACAAGAAGAGAAAGAGAATGATATCACTAATACCGAGGAGATGGCTGATCCCCAGAATAATCCGCTACCTTCTGTTGTTGCTGCAGATCCAGTAAATCAGAATCCTGCTCCTCGAACTATATATGATTATGCTAAGCCTAATTTAATGGGAACTGAATCAAGTATTATTAGACCTGTTGTTGCTGCAAATAATTTTAAACTGAAACCTAACACTATTCAGATGATTCAGCAGTTCATTCAATTTGATGGTTTGTAGGATGAGGATCCAAACAATCACTTGGCAATTTTTTGGAATTCTGCAACACTTTCAAGATTAGTGGCATTTCTGATGATTCCATTCGCATTTGATTGTTTCCCTTCTCGTTAAGGAATAAAGCTAAATAGTGGTTGAACTTGTTACCACGAGGATCAATCACTACATGGGAACAAATGACTGAAAAATTTTTACTTAAATATTTTCCACCGACTAAAATGGCTAAGTTGAGGAATGATATCTCTTCTTTTGTGCAGATAGATTTAGAAACATTTTACGATGCATGGGAGAGATACAAGGACTTGTTGGGAAGGTGCCCTCACCATGGGTTACCTCTATGGTTACAGGTTCAAACCTTTTATAACGGTTTGAACCCCTCAACTCGGCAACTGATAGATGCAGCCGCCGGTGGTACTCTAAACAACAAAACTCCTGAAGCGACTTATGAGTTTATAGAGGAGATGTCACTGAATAATTATCAGTGGCAAGTAATGAGAATGAAGCCAAAAAAAGCCGCTGGCATTTTCAACCTCGACGCAGCTACTATGCTATCAAACCATGTAGAGCTTTTAAATAAAAAGATTGATGGTTTGTGTGGTTCTACACAGGTACATCCGGTGATGCAATGTGAAACAAATGGACGAGGGATGAATAACTTAGAATATATGCCCTATAATCCTAGATGGAGAAACCACCCAAATTTCTCATAGGATAATCAAGGGAATCAAATATCGCAACCCCCATCAGGTTTTCAACTACCCTACTAGCAAGAGAAAAAGTCGAACCTTGAAGATATGCTAGCAAAGTTTATTTCGATGTTAGAGACTCATTTTTAGAATACCAAAACGGTGTTGAAAAATAAGCAAGCATCGATTCAAGGGCTTGAGAATCAAATTGGATAGCTAGCTAAGTTAGTTTCTGAAAGACAACCAGGTAGTTCACCTAGCAACACTAAACCTAAACCAAAAGAGCATGTGAAGGCAGTTACACTAAGGAATGGAAAGGTGTTGGTTGAAGCTGAGAAGAAGATGCCACAAGAAACTGATAAGGCGAAGGGTGAGGAAGTAAAAAAAGATGTAACACTGGAACTTAAAGAGTATAAACCACCTATCCTATATCCAGCAAAGTTGAAGAAAGACTGCATGGACGCGTAATTTGGTAAATTTCTTGAACTTTTTAAATAATTACATATTAACTTGCCTTTTGTTGAAGCTATTTCGCAGATGCCTACATACACAAAATTCTTAAAAGAGTTTTTAACAAATAAAAGGAAGTTTGAAGAACTATCAACCATTGAGCTTAACGAGGAATGTTCAACTATTTGCCAAAATAAGCTACCAACCAAATTGAAAGATCTAGGAAGTTTCACTATTCTCTGTTTAATTGGTAGTTTAAATATTGAGAAAGCATTAGCTGATTTAGGTGCCAGTATTAATTTAACGCCTTATAAAATGTTCAAGAAGCTTGGTCTTGAGGAATAAAAACCCACTAGGATGAGTATCCAATTACCTGATAGATCTGTTAAATATCCTAGGGGAATTATTGAAGATATTTTGGTAAAAGTTGATAAATTCATATTCCCTGTTGACTTTTTCGTGCTTGACATGGATGAGGACGTTGAAGTGCTTTTAATTTTAGGACACCCATTTTTAGCTACTGCTAGGGCTGTTATTAATGTAGGCGATGGTAAACTTGTGCTTAGGGTAGGTGACGAGGAAATTATTTTTAAAAGTTATGATGCTATGCGATAGTCTAAAGAGCAAGATGATTCCTGTTATTTTATCGACGCTATTGATCATTCTATTCAAGATTCTTTTCAAGAAATCATACATAAAGACAAGTTGAAATTGTGTCTTGTCCATGGTGAGGAGGCAGATGACGATACCAATGAGATAGGGGAGATAAAAATTGAGTTAAATTCTAATAATTCTTCCCCAAGACAAAATAAGTATGAGGGTATTGAAATAAATGACGATCTAAAACAAAAACCCTCTATTGAAGAGCCTCCCAAATTGGAATTGAAACAGTTACCAAATCACTTAGAGTATGCATTCCTCGACAATAATTCTACACTACCGAAAATTATTTCTTCAGACTTGGAACCCAATGAGAAAGATGAGTTACTATAGGTACTAAAGGAGCATAAAAGTGCCATAGCTTGGAAGATTTCTGACATTAAAGGGATAAGCCGATCGTTTTGCACCCACAAAATTTTAATGGAAGATGAATATAAACCATGTGTGCAAAATCAAAGACCATTAAATCCCAATATGAAGAAAGTTGTTAAAGCTGAGGTAATTAAACTTCTAGATGCTGGAGTTATTTATCCTATTTCTGACAGTACTTGGGTAAGTCCTGTACAGGTTGTTCCAAAGAAGGGAGGCATGATTATTGTAGCCAACGAGAAGAATAAATTGATTCCAACAAGAACAGTCACAGGTTGGAGAGTTTGCATTGACTATAGGAAGTTGAACGATGCCACGAGAAAAGATCACTTTCCCTTACCTTTCATTGATCAGATGTTAGAAAGATTATCTGGGCATATGTACTATTGCTTCCTAGACGGACTCTCTGGCTACTTCCAAATCCCAATAGCTCTTGAGGATCAAGAAAAGACAACATTTACATGTCCATATGGTACGTTTGCTTATCGTAGAATGCATTTTGGATTATGTAATGCTCCTATTACTTTTTAGCTCTGCGTCCTAGCTATCTTTGACGAACTTGTGGAAGACATTATAGAGGTATTTATGGACAACTTTTCCGTATTTGGTAATTATTTCCACCTTTGACTTAAAAATTTAAAACAAGTTCTAATGAGATATGAGGAAAAGAACCTTATGCTTAATTGGGAAAAGTGTCACTTCATGGTTCGAAAAGGGATTGTGTTAGGTCACAAGATTTCTAGTAAAGGGATTGAGGTTGATAAAGCAAAAATTGAAACCATAGAAAAACTACCTCATCCTAGTTCAATTAAGGCTATTAGAAGCTTTTTAGGACATGCTGTGTAACAGTCTGATTTAGACCCTTGTCAGAACAATGGTTTCGGGACCACAAATCTAAGTCAGTGAAATATTTTAATATTATTATTTATACCGTTGATATGTGGTTAAGCATGTGCTAAAATTTCGTAAGTAAATTTGTTCGTTTGTATATTTAATTTGGCATAAGGCTCAAATTGCATTAAATGCAAAATTAGCATGTGTCATGAAAAGATACCTATTTACCATGTCTTTAAAAGTATGGAGGTTTTATGTGGCAATTAAGCCAATGTTAAGGTTAGTGGATGGGTAAATGACAAAATAACCTTAATGTTTATTTTGTCTTATATGTTTTTATAAAGGTTAAATGGGTAATTTGATAAAACAAAGGTTATTAAACAAAATCAATTGAAAAATCCATGTTCATCTTTGTTTTTATGACCGAATATTAGAGAAAGAAGAGAGGGTTTAGCTCTTTTGATTTTCGGCAAGGTTTAAGCTCAATTTAAGGTATGATTTCAATTGGTTTTTGATAATTTCTATGTTTTTGCAACCGTTGCTTTGAGTGCTTTAAAGCCCATGTATTAATTTTGAGAATTTATGATGTTCATGAGATGTGCCATTGATGAAATGGTGAGATTTGTGATGTTTTATAATGAAATATGAAAGATATATGTTTAATTATCATAGTTGTATGTGGAGTTTTGTTGAATTTGAGTATTTTGGACTCAATTGTGAAAATAGCAATTTGAGGGACTAAATTGTGATTTTGATGAAATATTTGGACTTGTATGAGATACATGGGCATTCGGCTAAGCATGGATATGTAACACCCCAAACCCGGCCCATTCACTACGACCGAATTTGAAATGCCACTGTGGAAAAATGTTTGAAAAATATTTTTTTTTTTTTACTTGTAGTAAAACATAAAATTTTCTATGCCTTTGGAAAAACATTGTGTAATTAAAAGCCCATTAAAATTTAGTTATTACAATTTCCCGGATTAAAGCATTTACATTTATATTTTGAATAGATAAGTTGCTAAAAATAAAATCATTGGCATATAGTAATTTAATTAAATCAAGCCATAAAAATAATAACAAATATTATAAGTGGCCCTTATTACATCAACAAATTTCCCAAAATACTAATAATATACAAATTATTATTATTTAACTAAAACATCTTCTGCATGGGCCACCTCGTATCCACTCCAACCCGATCCGAGCATCATGCATCACCTGTAAGGTTTAGTAAAATATTGGGTGAGTCAAACAGACCTAGTGCAAAGTTATTACACATGACTCCACATATGGGCTTGGCCCATATCCACACAGTCCGTACACATAAATATGATATTATGACCCACCCCAACCTAGGTCCATTCATTACACCTACCTTAGCAGACTCCCTGCCCAAGGCCGTGGCTAATCCACCACCGATCACATAAGTGATCCACATATCTTACCTTGGCAGACTTGCTGCTCAAGGCCGTAGCTGAGCCACCGATCACCTAAGTGATCCCACATATCAATCAGTCTACGGTGATGCACACAGCCATCAACCGTCGAGATGGGCACTTAGCCAACACCTCCCTTGATGAAGCACATAGCTAACATCAAGCGCTAATGTAGCACAAGGCTAGCATTAGACCACGTACATAATGATGTACACACTTTCCTTCAATTTTCACATCCCAAGTCCCATGCATATATGTGTATCATGTCAGATTAACAATCAGAGTAAATATTTATCACATGCTCACCACAAATATCACACATATATCATAGGCAAAATAGAGCACTGACCTGATTAATCGATTACCCACTACGGGTATCCACCATCTTAGCCATTATTTCCGGCTAACATACACATCATAATCAAACATACATAACAACATACAATAACAGGAGAATAGTGCGATAACTACGCACCTGATTTTTTAGCGAGGTCCCGATCTATTGAATCTAACACAGTCTAGAATCCCGAAACCCACGTCTAACGAGTTGCACCCTTGCGATTGAAGAACTCCTTCCTACACAATCTAAGTCAGAATCGGCTAACATGTATACCAAAATGGCCTATGGCCGAAAGTCACTACTGTCTTACCTTACGGGTCTAAATCCCAGGAACCACCCCTTGAATATGGATTGTCGAAATCCCTACTAAATAACTTGTTAAAATCGACTTCTATATCCAAAAATCATTAGAAAGTGTCCTTAGGCCGAATATTTCATTAACTTACCTATAACCCGAATGCGGTCACTTGTCCCTTACGTAATTGAAATCCCTACTAACAATTATTAGAATCGGCCCTAACACATTAATCCATAAAAATGGCCTTTGGCTGAATTATCACCTTGACTTATCTTGCTTAAATCAAATCCCGAAAGGCTCTTCCTATGCTTCTTCACGTTAGCTACCTTCAAACAGAACACCACATGGCTTTATGGATATTCGACCATCTCTAAGAAAAATCAAGGTCAAAACATTTGATTCGGAACCCTTAAGAAAGGATCCAAAACCGACTTTTAAAGGAGAAAACTTACCACCCATGACACTTTCGGCTTCTCAACTAGCAACAGAAGAAGGAGAGTACTACCACTTCGAGATTCGGCTAAGCCTACAAAAAGGGTGATGGAACCTTCAGCTTCAAAGAAAATAGAAAAGGCTTGGAGAAAAGAAGAAATAGAAAAAAAATGGACAAAAGTTTAGGAGCATTCGGCAAGGAAATCAACAAGAGAGAAAAGATAAACACTCTCTAAATTTCGGCACAAGTTGGATACTCTCACAATTAAAATTTGGCACAAAAGGGGTAAAAAGAAAATCAAATTTCGGCACTTGAATGGTGAAAGGAGATCACAACAGTGGAGAAAGCTTAATGTTTATAGAAATCGGCCATGGATAAAAAAATAAAAATAAATAAATAAATAAATCAAAGTTTCGGCTATGGTGTTTCTTTATGGTTTCAACAAAGGAAATAAGGGAAAGAAAAATACCAGGTTCAGCTATGGCTTCAAAACGGAGGTAAGGAAGAAAAGAAAATAAGGCTTATAGGGTTCAGCTTTGGGCAAAGGAAATAGGAAGAAAGAAAAATGCACAAAATGCACCTATGGCTATATCAACAATCGATTTTGGCTTCAAAGAAAAGAGAGGAAAAGAGAGAGCTTCCCTTACTAAAATTTTCGACAAGAACACTAAAGAAGAAACAAAATAATTTCGGCATTAATCCCCCCCTTCATGGCCGAAATTATGCCAACCAAAGAGACCCATATTTGGCCACTAAATCAGCTCCTATTTTATTTCTTATCCTATCATTTCCCCCACTTTTCCCCCATTTATCATCTTAATAAATAAAATAATCCATCACATCCCTTTTCAATCTCCTATATTACCTCTTATTTTACCCATTAAAATAAATAAAATAACATCACTTATCCCTTACCTACTCTACTTTCTTCTCCTAATTTATCACTTTATTTAAAAAGAATTAATAAAACAACCATTATCCCTTATCTACCTATTTAAACTAAATAAAACAAAATCCAACCTTTATCCCTTCCTATAGCCGAATTTTCAAATTAAAAAAAAAACAACCTTTAGCTTATCTTATTGGAGTCCACATGCTGCCCAACTCTCCCCCTACTGTTGACGTCAATAGCAAAACTAAAAGCCTCAAAATTTCGCTTCTCTTGCGTCTTGAACTAATGACTTGTACCCACTGCTTGAGGTGCCACTGCCACTTTAACAAGCAGGTTCTTATGCTATAAATCCCTTACAAATTTTCTTAAGACTTCCTTTCCTAGCTTCCCCTTTTTACCCTGGTGCAAAAACAAAATAAAAGCCACCCATTCTTTGCCGGGTTTGAACACGAGACCTCTTTGAAAACACCACGCTACCAGCCACTTTGCTGCTAGCTTCTTTTCCGTCATAAACTCCCAACAATTCTTTTTTAAGGCCTTCTTCTCCCTTAGTGCCAACTTGGAAAAATAAAAACACACCCATGCCGCCAACGGGATTCGAACCAAGGCCCTTGTCCAGGCGTCATTCCAGGCCCTTAGGTGGCGCATGAAAGCCACTTTACCAAGGTGACCCTTATGTCATAAATCCCCAACAACTTCTCTTAAGGCATCCTTAGCCTAGCTCTCCATAATTAACTCTTAAAAAAAAATTTTTCCTATAACTCGGGCCTTCCCTCGGCTTATAACTAGCCTCTAAAATTCCTTAATCAACACCACAATGACCACACTTATGCAAAATAATTTAATAAAAATTAACCCCTATTTCAAGATATTACAGGATATGTGGTGATTTTGTATATTTGATGTTTTGAGAAAAAAGGACTAATTGATAAAATGTGTAAATATGAGGGCTAAATTTCAAATTACCCTAAATGTGTGTTCATGGATTAAATTGAATGAATTAGTGAATAAATGGATTACATTTGAATATGTATAGATCAAGAGTCGAAGAAAACGGACTTAGATCGCATGAAAGTGAAAGTAGTTGAATAACCGAGTTTGAACAAATATCCGAATCCGAGGTAAGTCATTATACAAATAAACGCGTTTGAGTTGAATTATGCATGTTCATATGACTATTAACAATTTTGAATACTGCACATGAGATAATGTACACATGAACTCCGAGATAGATTCAACATAGTGTTAATATCCGAGAAATCCCGTACGAACCTAGGAATAGATAGGATTAACTATGTCATGACATAGGCGTCTGTTATGTGATATCATGCAAGACCACGTCTGGGACGTTGCCATTGATTTGAGAATTCGTGTAAGACCACGTCTGGGACGTTGGCATCGATATGAAATTTACGTGTAAGACCATGTTTGGGACATTGGCATCGTATTTGATTCGTGTATGACCATGTCTGGGACAGTGGCATCGATATTTATGTACATGTAAGACCTCATCTGGTATGTTGGATTTTTACGACTATTCTGAGTATTCTGAGTACCCTATTAGATTCTGTATAGTTCAACGGGTAAATCTGAGATACGAACGATTATGTGATCTGTATATCCTATTTCAGGTACGTTTGATATGTACACTAAGTGTGTATAAAAGGTAAGTATCTATATAAATTGCTATGATGAAGTGTGTTTTTGAATATGAGAACATGAATGAGATGCAGGAATGGAAATATGCTTGAATAAGCTGAGTACATATGTGATATGTAAATAGAGGTATGTGGCAAGCTTTGTATAAGCAAATGTGCCAAAGATTATGCGATGAATTTGCTATGAGAACCATAAGGACCATCGTATTAATTTGGTTGTATTTATTGTATGCTATGTTTATTTTGTATATAGCTTACTAAGCATTGAAAGCCTACTCTGTGTGTGTTTGCTCTGTTTTATAGATCGTCAAAGCTACTGAAGGCTCGGGATTGTTGAGGATCGTCATCACACTACCTAAGCTCATTTTGGTACTTTGAAAATGTGTATATAACTAAATATGGCATGTATAGGCTAGTTATTTTGTCATGTATTTGGAAGTGTAAATAGCCATGTGATGTGGCTAAGTAAATGTTGAAAATGTGAATGAATGAATATGGCATGATGCATGTTTTGTATTGCTTGATGGCAAGTGACATGGTCAAGACTATGGTAAGTATATGAATGCAATATAAGTGCGCATGTTTGATCAATGAAATGGTTGTATGTATGATACAATGTGGATGTATCATGCTTGAACATATATGTGTTTTAATTGTGCAAATTGGTATGTAAATTAACATGTCTTTGGTTGTCAATTGTGTATGAAATGAATTGGTAATTTTCTTGTAGGGATTGACTCTAGTGAGGGTGGCATGTGGACCTTGCAAGTGGTCTATTTTGCCTACACGGCCATGGCACACGGGCGTGCCTAGTGGCCATGGGTGAAAGTCAATACCCAGCCTATGTGTGCACAGCCTTGGCACACGGGCGTGCCTGGTAGCTGTGTATTTTAGTCAGTATATAGCTTATGAGCACACAGCCATGGTGCACGGGCGTATCTAGTGGCCGTGTGGGTCAGTCAGTATGCTTGCTCTGATTTGGCATGGTCGGGACACATGGGTGTGTCGAGTAGTCGTGGGAGGCACACGGCCTGCTCACACGGGCGTGTGACCTCTGTAATATAGAAAGGTTTTAAATTTTTGAGAACTTTCATGTGTTCGATTTAGTCCCGACCCTATTTTGAAGCATGATTAAGATCTCGTTGGCCTATAAAAAGGGACACTTGGTTGTGAATGATGATTTGTATTATTAAAATGTCTGTAAAAGTTTTTGATCTGTCCGGTAACGTCTTTAACCCTATTCTGGCAATGGATACGGGTTAAGGGTGTTATATGCTAGATTTTATAGAAGATTTATTAAGGATTTTTCTAAAATAGCTAAGCCTTTAACGAAATTACTAGAAAAAGATGTGCCTTTCAATTTTAATCAGGAATGTTTAAATGCATTTAATACCCTCAAAAATAAATTAATAAATGCTCCAATTATAATTGCACCTGATTGGAATTTGCCCTTTGAACTAATGTGTGATGCGAGTGAATTTGCAGTAGGTGCAGTTTTGGGACAGCAAAGAGACAAGCATTTTCAGCCGATTATTACGCTAGCAAGACATTGACGATCGCACAAGAAAATTACACCAGCACAGAAAAAGAGTTGCTAGCTGTGGATTTTGCATTTGATAAATTTAGACAGTATTTGATATTATCTAAAGTTGTCGTTTACACTAACCATTCAGTTCTTCATTATATTTTAACTAAATCTGATGCAAAACCTCGACTCATAAGATGGATTTTACTCTTATAGGAATTTGATTTGGAAATTCAGGATAAGAAAGGAGCTGAAAGTCTTACGGCACACCATCTTTATAGGCTTGAAAATCCACATCTCAAATAACTCAATGAGAGTGAGATAAATGACTCGTTTCCTGAAGAACAACTCTTGGCTATATCTAACTCCGAGGTACCTTGGGTTGCAGATATCGCTAATTACTTAGCTGCTAACATCCTACCAAAAGGGTTGACACATCATCAAAAGAAGTGATTCTTTATTGATGTGAAAAACTATTTTTGGGAGGACCCTTTTCTTTTTCGTATATGTGCAAATCAAGTTATTCGGAGATGTGTTACAAAGGTAGAAGCAAGCAAATTCCTAGAACATTGCCACTCAGGACCAACAGGAGGACATTATAGTGGGACTAAGACAGCACATAAAACACTCGAATCAGGTTTTTATTGGCCCACTCTGTTCAAGGACGCTAACAAGTATGTTACTTCGTGTGATAGATGTCAGAGAACAGGTAATATCTCTAAACACGATGAAATGCCTCAAACATATATGCTATCATGTGAAATATTTGATGCATCAGGTATTGATTTTATGGGTCCATTCCCTAGCTCATTTGGGAATAAACACATCTTAGTAGCGGTTGATTATATGTCAAAATGGGTGGAAGCTCAAGTTTTATCTACTAATAATGCTAGAGTGGTAGTGAGATTTCTTAAGAAACTCTTCTCTCGATTTGGAACACCTAGAGCAATTATTAGTGATAGGGGTACTCATTTTTATAATACTCAATTTGATAAAATCTTAAAGAAATATGGAGTGCACCACAGAATAGTTACCCTTTATCATGCTCAAACCAGTGGACAAGATGAAGTAGCTAATCGAGAGCTTAAGCATATTCTAGAGAAAATCGTAGAATCAAATAGGAAAGATTGGGCATTAAAAGTAGACAACGCTTTATCAGCCTATAGAACTGCTTTTAAAACTCCCATATGAACATCGCCATACAGACTTGTTTACGGGAAGAGTTTTCATCTACCATTTGAATTAGAGCACAAAGCATTTTGGGCTATAAAATTCTTAAACTATGATCTTAAACTTGTAGGTGAGAAAAGATTGATGCAGTTGAACGAGCTAGATGAGTGGCGAGCGAATTCCTACGAGAACTCACGTTTATACAAAGAAGCAACAAAGCGATGCCATGATGCTCGTTTGAAGTAACCTAAGCAATTTGGAGTTGGAGATCTTGTTCTACTACACAATTAGAAGCTAAAATTCTTCCCTGGAAAGCTGCAATCAAGATGTTTAGGTCCATTCATAATCAAAACCATTTTTCCCTATGGCATAATTGAGGTAACTCATCCGACTTATGGCACCTTCAAGGTAAACGGTCAATGACTTAAACTATATAATGATGAAGATTTTAAGGATATTAGAGAGGAACTTCAGCTCCGTGAACAGTCATAAAGAGATTAATACAATGTAAGTCTAGCTTAGGACTTTAAACAAGCACTTTTCGGGAGGCAACCCGAGCACTAACCTCATTAATGTTTATATTTTCGATTGTTAGCACCTAACTAAAAACTAACCAAATTAATAGGTGCAAGTTTCCCTACCCACACAGCCTTGCACACGAGCGTGGCCATGACTGTGTGGAAACCACGAGTAGGTACATTGGTGTGACAGAGACCGTGCAGAAACAAGATGAAAATTTTCCCCAAAACACGGGATGCGATAAACCCACACAGGTGTGCCTTAAGACTGTGGGCGATACTGAGTAAGTAACATGGGTGTGCGACACGTTCGTGCCCAAAAGTCGTGGTAAAAACTAAGTAAGTTACACGGGCGTGAGACGCACACGTGTCTATAGACCGTGGTCGATACTAATTAATTAACACGGGCATATTAACTTCTACACGGGTGTAGAAGAAATGAACAAAGCATTACACGGCCGTGCAATTCGACCGTGTGACCCAACACACCCAGGGAACACGGGCGTGGGCCAAGACTCAGACATGCCCTGAACCAACATTTACAAAACACACGGGCTAAACACAGGGCACACGGGCGTGGGCTGTGACTGTGTACCCCAATCCCTATTTAAACCCCTATCTACTATTCACCTCCTCCCCCAAATTTCTCCCCAAAACCCTAGCCGCTCTCTCACCCAAACAATCTCTCTATTCCTCCCCTACTCCGACCACCACCTCGACGACCCACCAGTGCCCCATATCCTCTTTTTTTTTTCTTTTCTTCTTCTCCCTTTCCTTTCTATACGTACCACCGAGCAGTCCACGCCCGCGCATGACCACCACGCCCGTGCACCACCACCACGTCCGTGCTCTACCTTAATACCTCCATCGGTTTACTCTTCCCTTTCACTTTTTAGTTCATTGTTCATTTTTATTACTGTAAGTACATTTTATAAGTCCCATTTTTAGATTCAATTTGAGTTACTAAGTATACTCATATTAAATATTAGGTTGCATTTATCACATTTTCAATCCCTATACTAATTGATACTTGACAATGATTTTACTCTTGGTAGCTTACTAATTTTGATAATGCCATGCATTCTGGGATTTTCATTAGTCTTGTTAATTAGTCTCATTACTGTAACACTTTTAGGCTCGTTGCTACTTAATCGTTATTAGTTAGTATCTTACATTGATAAATCTTTGCATCTAGGAACCACAACTTCATCACAAGTAATCCCATTTTGACACTCTGGTTCACTGGTTTATATTCCAAATTTTTTATTTATTTGGGAACATATTCGGTGATATTTCTACCTTACTTTACTAATGTTGAATACTTTATCTTGCAAGCACATAATGACTCCTCCACGTGGGAAAAAGACACCTATCCCTGCTTCAAAAAAAATGGAAGGGACCCGGAGCTACCTCTGCAAGTGCATTTGCCGAAGTGTGCCATCCTTTTCTACTGTTTCCCCTAGGACCCTAAGAGGAACTTTTTCAGATACTTCGTGCATGACCCCTCGGTGTGGGGAGATGTATTGATTGAGCCGCCTTAAAGTAGGTCCAACTAGCTGACGCAGTTCGGGCCTTATTGACTACGGACCTATAGATGCATTTTTTTGAGATTGTTGAGTCCACCTACTTAGAGCTTACTTTGGAGCTCTGTTCCACCTTTCACCTTCAGGCAGTCATGACAAACTTTGACGACCCAGGTACAGTCCAATTTTGCCTTGGAGGCCTAGTACGTGAGTTAAGTATCCCAAAGTTTGGGGTCGCTTTGGGACTTTATACTGACAAATTCATGGAGGACGACGACTTTGAGAACCTTCATCACCACATCCACTACTCCCCTTCTTCCTGCTGGAGAGCCTTAGCTACTGCCTCTGCTACCTACAATCCCAATCACTCCAAGGCATCGACTCTCGCCCTATCCTTGAGTTATCTACATGCCATCCTGGATCAAACTTTAACAGGTAGGCGAGAGAGCACTAGCATCGTCAACACTCACGATGCCTACTTTTTATGGAGCATGGTGCATGGGCACTTGTTCGATTTAGCTTACTTAATCACCCTTGCATTCGGTATTAGACAGGCTGACATAGGAAATGAGTCCTCTCCACTGGCCCATATATGTGACGCGCCTGGCTCGATACTTTGGCCTCCTCAACACCGCAGCTTAGTCCTCCTCGTTTACGCTTATTGGGCAGATGTCCCTAGAGGGCATCTCAACGATGCTTCATATGAGGATGATTGAGCGTCGTCATGGGTTTGATCCTCCTCAGTGCCATCTATCACAATCCACCGATTAGAATGACCCTAAGGACATTACTGATGATGTCCCTTTACATCATGAGGAGCCACCTTCTGCGCCATCACTGTCTCATCGACCAGTTCACGCGACTGCTTCATTGACTGACATATCTGAATGTCTCACTCGTTTCAAGTAGTACAGCACTCAACATTTCAATGACAACAGTCGACAATTCGACGGCCTCGAGGTGACTCTACAATGGATTTGTCAGCACTTCCACATATCACCACCACCCCCACCTCGCGAATGTAACATCTTGATTTAGGGTCTAGTCAAAATAGTGGTGTGAGACCACAAATTTAAGGGTTATGAATGAGTTTTTGAGGTTTATGCTATGCATGCATGCTAGTGTGAAAGTTTCATGAAGTATTTTTGTGAAATAGTGGTTGAATTGTCCAAAATGACTAAATTGCAAAAGTTGTAAAATGTGATGTTCTAGAAGCTATTTGTGTGAAATTGCTTTAGAATATCAATTAGAGGTCCTTAATGAACAATTTCCCAAATTTTAGTTTTTTGACAAAATTGGGCTTGGATGAGTTAAAATAGGAAGTTTATCAAAAAGGGCATTTTGGTCATTTAGTAATTTAAATGATTAAATAGGTGAAAAGATGATAAAAGTCATTCATCTTCTCCCCCAAGCTGCTAAAAATTTCAATAGCCATTGTTAGGGTTCTTCAAATTTTTCAAGCTTGGTGGTAAGTGCTCCTAAGCCCGATTTTTGATATTCTTCGTATTTTTGAAGTCCTAGTAGCATGAGTAAGCTATTTTTAGCTATTTGGTGAGCTATGATGGATGTTTAAAAATGTAAATATGTATGAAATGCATGTATTTTGATTTTTTTGGAAGAATATGAAAGCTTGATGTAGTAGAAACATATTTTGCTAAGTGATTTTTCCATGAAAATGCATGTAGGGACTAGTCCGTGAAAAAATTTAGTTTGGTCATACATGTGTGATTTAGTGAGAGTTGATGAAGGCTTTAGTTGAGTAAGTGGTTCGGTTTAGCATGAAAGGCTAGAAAGTTGAATAAAAATCACTTTACGAGCCTTGGGGTTAAAGTGTAAATATGAGAAAGTTTAGGGCAAAATAGTAATTTTTCTAAAGTATGAGATGTGAGTCAATTTAGTCAATGTGTCTATTGAATAAGCTGATTTATTTATTATAGATCAAGAAAGACAAAGCCCAGATCGAGATAAAGGCAAAAGCAAGGTGGTAGACTAAATTGCACGTTTCTTTACTTTTGAGTATCGAGGTAAGTCTATGCATAAACAATGCATTTATACTTGCAAATTTATTAATGCTAACTAGTGTGTAGCATGATTGAGAATGGTTGAGAATGATTGAGAATGATTGAGAACCTATGTGGGATGAATGTGTTAGAATTTTGAATGAATGATAGAGTAAGTAAACATGTGAATGTGTATTGATAATGCTAGATGGTGGGTGGCTAAGTGAGATGCCATCCTAATGCATATTAATGATAAGCAGGCTATGTACGATGCTATCGTTATGTATATTGTCTAGTGGGCTAAGTGTGAGACCACTTTGATTACCTTTGTGGTAGGCTAAGTGCGATACTACCATATTAATTGATTATGGTGGGCTTGGTGTGAAACCACCGAGACATTAGCTGTGTAGATTAATTGTGTGGATTAGTTGTATGGATTACCTTTGTGGATTAGCTATGTGAATTAGCTCTGTGGATTAGCTGTGTGGGGGTAGTAGTGAATAGTATATCTATGTGGACGTGTTATCGAGAAATAATGATATGTTGTATATTGTGTAATGTGATTTGAATGCAGGGGTGCATTCCAATGGTTATGAGTATGTGATTCATAATGTGTTGGAAATGTGGTAAGGAATAGAAAGAGTAAGCATAATTGTACATTATATGTTAGTATAATGCTAATTGTTATTCAGCTTATACTATGATGCTTAATTGTTTATGTGTAAACTTACTAAGCTCAAAGCTTACTCCCTTTTCTTTTCCTTTGTTAATAGAGTAAAAGTGGTGAACCGAGATACGGGGATCATTGGAAGATAGCCCACACATCATCATACTCTGGTATATGAGATTCAATGTTTTGTATATGGCATGTATAGGGGCTAGACAAGTTAAGGAATTTTTGTTGTATATGGCTAAGATGTGTTGGCCTTTAGATGGATAATGAATTTTGTATAATGCCATAGTTGTTGGCTATCATATTATATGAAAAGATGTAGTTTTCTATGTGAGATTTCTTTTAAATTTAAGTTGATTATGGATGTGTTGTATGAGTGCATGTTGTGAATGCCATGGGGTTGAGAAGAGCTTAGCAAATAGCTTTGTTCTTGTCTATGTGAATAGATACACGGGCGTGTGTCTAGGCCATATGTGACACACGGTCAGCACGGATGTGTTGTATGAGTGCAGGTTAACCTTTTAAGTTAGAATAGACCACGGGCTAGTCACACGGGCATGTGACTAAGCTTTGAGGTCGTGTGGGTGAAGTCAGTATTAACCACGGGTAGAAGCCATGGGCGTGTGTGAATACACATGGACGTGTCTCTTTTTACACGAGCATATTAGCCCTGTACAAAAGATAAAACTTTTAAAATTTAAAAAAGTTATAAAATAGTCTCGAGAGTCCTTGTATGTATGAATGAGGCCTCGTAAATTGAGAATGAGGTTGTTGAGATGAATTTTGAGGGAAGTCGATGAGCCTGAGTGGCGAACGTGAGGATTTCGTTAAGGTAACGCCATAAGACCGATTCTGGTGTAGAATTTGGGTAAGGGGTGCGACATTTAGTAGTATCAGAGCTATGGTTTAGTCGATTCTAGGACTACCGTAGCGGGTGTAAGAGTCTAGCTATACATGCCATTGGTGTACAATGATAGTGTGGTGGCTTCTAATAATTTTAAACCTTGTTTATTATAGAATATGGATTCTGATCCATTGACTGCTGATGAAGCAGCTAGTAATGCACCAGCTCCTGCACAAGGGACCATGCTTGTGCAGAGTGGACCCGAGGCTAGGGGTCAAGCGGAAGAGGCATGAGAGGTCTTTCTCTAGATGATGGGCGATTGGTGCTCAAAATTTGTTCGAGCGAACCCTAATGCTCAACCTCCTCCACCTCCTCCTATACCTCAGCCAAACCCAATGGCTCCGCAAGGTATTGATGTAGTGAGGATATCAAAACCCTCGGTGGATAAGATCAGGAAGCACGAGGCCGAGGAGTTTAGAGCAAAGGTAGATGACGACCCTGAGAGGGCGGAATTCTGGTTAGAGAACTCGATGAGAGTGTTTGATGAACTCTCATGTACACCTGAATAGAGCTTGAAGTGTGCCGTATCGTTGTTGAGAGATTCGGCATACCATTGGTGGAACACACTAACGTTTGTGGTCCCGAAAAAACGGGTGACGTGGGACTTCTTTCTAGAAGAGTTCCGGAAGAAGTATATGATCCAATGGTTTACCGATCGAAAGAAGAAAGAATTCCTTGAGTTGAAGCAAGGAAGGATAATAGTAGCAAAGTATGAGCGTGAGTTTGTTAGGCTTAGCAAATACGCTCAAGAATGTGTGTCAACAGAGACCATCTTGTGCAAGAGGTTCGAGGATGGACTGAATGAGGATATCAAACTCCTAGTAGGTATTTTGGAGTTGAAAGAGTTTGTGGTGCTAGTGGAAAGGGCAAGTAAGGCCGAAGAGTTGAGTAAAGAAAAGAAAAAGGCTGTGAGTGAAGCCCAAGATGCTAGAAAGAGGCCGATGGGCAAATCATATCAAGTCCAGTAAAAGAGATCCAAGGAAGGGAATCCTCGGATGACAGCCTCAGTGGGATATTCGCATCGAGACTTGAACAATATTTGTTCGGGTTGGAGAGTCTGAGCCACCTCGATAGAAAGTGTGGGCAATATGAAGAGTAAATCGGAGTGTCCCAGTTGTGGTAGGTATCACACTGGATTGTGTTGGGGAAATAGTTAAAAATGTTATAAGTGTGGCTCCCTCAACCATTTTATTTGAAACTGCCCTGAAAGGGATGATAAGGAAGAGAAGCAAGAGATGAGACCTAGTGAGGTGTCTACAAGGGGTAGACCACCAAGGAACCCAAGGGGTAGGACTAGTGGTAGAGGTACGTCCTGAAACACCCCAAACCCGGCCCAAAAAGCCCAACCGGATTTGGTATGTTCCTCAAGTAAAACTTTAGCGGAAACATTATTTTTTTAAAAGGAATTAATAAAATAAAAAGGAAACCAAACTTAAGAACATTTCTTTGAAAACATTTATATAAGATTATCAAACACATTTTAAATAATTTATCGAAAACCATTTAGATATTTGATAATTATTCATAGCAGAATTTAAAATAAATCCAAACACAAAATTAAAGATAATTTATAATGGCCTTATTACATAATATTGGCAACCCAAATTAAAGTCTAAGTAATAAAATTTAAACTAAAGAGTTTAAGTTGGAAAATCTCCATAATACTTATTACGAAATCGCCACCTCGAAATCCTTCTCATTCCGATCCATCGCACTATGAGTTATCCGAAAAGTTATCCCATAAAATGGGTGAGTCATAAACTCAATGTATAACACATACACTAAAAAGCCCATTTTATGAAATGCTTTCAAACCCAAAATTTTTCACATATGGCCATAGGCCCATTTAATCAAATATTTGGCCCTAAGGCCCATTTAGCTCAAATCTAGCCCAAAGGCCCATTTTACTCAAATTTAGCCCAAAGGCCCATTTTATAGCAGATCAAGTAATAGTCATATAATGTTACAAGGATATGTATATGAAATGAAATGCAAGCCCTACCAACCTAAATATCCATCCGCTACACACCCCGTATCAACCAAAGACACCGTGGGGATTACTAAATCGACCCTCCATCCGCTACACACCATCGAAGGCGATTCTTTGCAGTCAACATGCACATCGCCTTATTGTGGCAAAGCCACCAAAACAGATGTGACCAAGTCACCGACCGAAGTCCAAATATGTGACCAAAGCCACGAGTCAAATATGTGACCAAAACCACCGAGTCAAATATGTGACCGAAGCCACCAGAGTCAAATATGTGGCCGGCCACCACAGTCAAATATGTGGCCAAAACCACCGAGTCAAATATGGGACCAAGTCACCAATTTCACATATGTGACCGAAGTCACGGTTGTGGTAAAACCACGAATACTTCCTCCTTTACAAAACATACCCATATGCCCATGCACATACATATCAAATCGATTTTCATGCTATGTACCCACAAATCATAATATAGTCATGCTTATTTCATATCGATGCATATATCAAAATAAACGGAATATTGGGTAACATACACGAATTTTGTATACCAATGATTGGTATCGACAAACAATCATATTATCATATAATCACTTTTAATAATATAAATCTATGGAAATTTTAATGCATGGTTACACACCTAGTAACAATGAGCACAATACTCTCTAGCTCGTCCACACCTAGATGATTAACACACTTGGTTAGTATATACTATTGTTAGCAAAAACTCTACTTATAAGCGATGGATCTAAATCCTTACCCTGGATTCACGAATGAGCAGTTATTTGCGGTTTTTCCACTAGATGGATCAAAACCCATGGTATTCCACCAACGTAGAGTGGTTGGGTTGTACGCACTACTTGAATAATCGATCCTCGTTTGCGAGAGGTCCACAACCGGTGGAAAATCTCTAACTCCAAATCTTGCTCTTCGCTTGTAGTTCGATGGTAAAGAATACCTCTCTCTTCAAACACTTGAACGGCTCTTTTCTTACCTATCTTGATGATCTTAGATTGCTCCTAAAAATAACTTAGATTAGTAATCTATCTAAAGAATTTGATATTATCCAAAATAGTAGTCTTACCTTGATGATTCAATGGTCACTTAAGGTTGTCTTCAACAAAGTTCCTTTCAAAATCTTTTCAAGAGATTGGCCTAAGAGAGAAATAAAAGATTATGATTTCCAATCTTATTCAAGTGAAAGGAAGTGATGAAAATAAATGATAGCATCTTACTTTGATCACTTGGAGGTTCGGCTTGAAAAAGAAGAAAAGAGAATGATGATTCGGCCTTCACAAAATAAAAGAATAAAAATGGTGGCTTCAAAATAATGGATTCGGTTTTGAAGAGAAAGAAGAAAGAGAATGAAAGGAGAAAGAAGTAAAGCGAAAGAGAAGAAGAAAATGATAATGGTGATTTCGGCAATGAGAGAAAGATAAGAAAATAAGGTGAAAAGAAAAAGAAAAACAAGAATAGGATCAAAGAGAAAAGAGATGGACTATGGAACTTAGTTGCATTCGGCAAGAGAAGAGAAAATGAAGAAGAATAATGTTGCTTAAACTTTGTGGTTTTGGTTTCAAAATGAAAACTAAATGAGAGAAAGAAGGTTGTATTTGGTTCAAGCAATTGAGGCTAAATCAAAAATGAAAATGTACCAAAATGACTATGGTACATTCGGCCAAAAGAAGAAGATTTGGTCAAAAGGATGAAAGCTAAAACAAAGAGAGTTTTACCTAAACTCTATGGCACATTCGGCTAGGAGAGAATTTTTGGAGAAAAATGAGAAAAGATGGACAACCTAGGCTTTTGGCTAACTTTTCCCCCTAATGGCAAAGCATAAATTCTACCACATCAATGCCAACATATCCCCTTTTTCCTCCTTGTTTCTTCCCCATCATATCCAAAGAATTTACTACACAACTAAGCCTCTCCTTAGCCTTCATGTTGTCTAGGTTCATGGTCAAATGACCATGAACACATCCCCAAAACATAGCCCTATTTCATGCCTTTGTCCCCTCATCTTATCATGAATTTGTGATTCCATGCCTTATGTTCTTTAACTTCCTTTTCTCATGGTCAACAAGCCAAAAATGGATGAAAGCTCATCCACTCTAGAATATTCTTGGCCGACACTTACAAGGAAGAAAACAAAAAATATTAAAATCTCCCTAATGTTAGCTAGAGATTCGAACCTTGTACCTCAAGAACACACCCATGTATCTTAACCACTTTGCCAATTACTTAACTTATACTAGAACTTCTCATCATCAATTCTTAAGGCCTTAATAGCTTAGTTCTCTCTCTAATTAATAGAAATTAAAAGCTTAGCAAAGCATTCACTTAATAAATGAAGCTCAAATAACTTCCAAAATTGCACTTAATAAAGATTAAGCATGCAACATCATTCAATTATGTAAAATGCATAGCCCCTAATTATCAGGATGTTACAGTTCTACCCCCCTTAAAATAATTTCGTCCCCGAAATTACATGCAGAATAAGTGAGGGTATTGTCGTCGATCGCTTCCTCCTGCCTCCCACGAAGCTTCTTACGATCCATGATTTCGCCATAATACCTTAACGAGGAACTGATTTTCTCCGTAAAACCTTTATATCTCGCTCCGAATTTGAATTGGCTCCTCTTCATATGACAAATCGATCTTAATTCCACCTCCTCAATCGGTACTATATGAGATGGATCCGATCGATAACGCGTAACATTGAAACATGAAACACATCGTGCATTTGCTTCAATTCAAGGCAAATCTAAGCGATATGCCACAGATCCGACCCGCTTCACAATCCGATAAGGTCCAATGAACACAGGACTTAGTTTCCTTTACGTCCAAATCTCATCACCTTTTTCCAAGGTGAAACCTTTAGGAAAACTTGGTCTCCCATTGCATACTCTATTTCTTTCCGTTTTAAATCTGCGTCGATTTTTGTGCATTCGATGCTTCCTTTAACCGAGCCGGATTACCTTAACCTTTTCTTCTGATTCGACACTATCTCGGGCCCAAAATCATCGTTCCCTAATTTCGCCCAACACGTAGGAGTGCGACACTTAGTCCATATAGTGCTTCATACGGTGCCATCCGTAATATCGGATTGAAATCGTTGTTGTACGCAAATTCGCCAATCAGTAAGAATTCCTCCCAACTTCCTTGAAATCTATCACACAACCCCTTAACATATCTTCTAAGATCTGGATTACTCTTTCGATGACCGGTCGATCGAGGATGAAATGCCGATCTGAAGTCCAATTTGGTGCCCAAAGCTTGATGCAATGCTTTCCAAAATCGCGACGTAAATCTCGGATCTCTGTCCGAAATTATCGACAACGGCACTCCATGCAATCTCACAATTTCAGCCACATATAATTTTGCCAATTTCTGCAAAGAGTAATCAACCCGAACTGGAATAAAATGTGCAGATTTCGTCAATCGGTCCACTATCACCCAAATGGAGTCTTTCTTAGTGGCGTGAGAGGAAGCCCACTAACAAAGTCCATGGTGATTCTCTCCCACTTCCATCGGAATCTTTATCTATTGAAGCAATCCGGAAGGTACTTGATGTTCAGCCTTAACTTGTCGACACGTCAAGCACTTCCTACAAACTCCGTAATCTTCCGCTTAAGACCGGGCCACCAAAAGCGATCTCGCAAGTCTCGATATAACTTACTTCCTCCAGGATGCATAGCATAGGGGCTACCATGCGATTCTCAAGTATCTTTTGCCTCAACTCCCGATCCTCGGCATATACGACTTTACCTTTAAAGCACAATACCCTTCACTGTTAATACCAAAATCTTCCAATTTCCCACTGCACTGTCTAAGCTTTTCACTCAGATCTTCATCTATTAATTGCCTCTCTTTCACTTGACTTAACCATGTCGAACAACTTTGAAGTTACGCCAACAAGCTTCCATCATCGTAGAGACTAAGATGTGCAAACATCGCTCTCAAATCGACACCACTTTTCGACTTAGAGCATCCGCCACCACATTCGCCTTGCGGATGGTACTCGATAGAACAATCGTAGTCTTTTAACAACTCTATCCACCTTCTCCGCCTCAAATTCGGTTCTTTACGAGTCGGTAGATATTTGACTTTTGTGGTCCGTATATATCAACGACTTTTCCCGTATAAGTAATGTCTCCAAACCTTAAGAGCAAAGATTACATTTGCCAACTCCAAGTCATGTGTCGGGTAATTAACTTCATGCGGTCTCAATCACGAGACGCATACGCAACTACCTTTCCGCCTTGCATTAAAACACATCCTAATCCGTGTGAGAAGCATCGCAATACACGACAAAATCTTTTCCCGCTTCAGTGAATCAAAGCAGAGCTTCCGTCAAAACTTTCTTGAGCTTCTCAAAACTCTCTTCTTGCTTATCACCCACACAAAAGGTACTTCCTTCCTCAAAGAATTTCGTTAAAGGTGCAACTATTGATGAAAACCCTTGACGAATCTTCGTAATATCCGCTAAACCCAAGAAACTACGAACCTCGATTCACGGACTTAGGTGGTTTCCAATCTAACACGACCTCGATCTTCCGAGGATCCACCCTAATCCCTTCGCAGATACCACATGTCCTAAAATGCAACTTCTTTCACCAAAATTCACACTTCTTGAATTTGGCGTGACTCTTCTCCTTAAAACTCGTAGCACAATCCGAGATGCTCATCATGTTCCACTTGGACTTAGAATACACCGGGATGTCGCTCTATGAATACCACGACGAACCGATCCAAGTAGGGTGAAAATCCGATTCATCATATCCATAAACGCAATTGGGCGTTAATCAATCCGAATGGCATTACCAGAAATTCATAATGGCCATATCTGGTTCGGAAAGCCGTCTTATGGATATCCGTTTCTTTCACTTTAAGCTGATGATACCCCGACCTTAGATCAATTTTAGAGAATACTGCAGCTCCTTTAAGCTGATCGAACAAGTCGTCGATCCTGGGCAAAGGATACCTGTTCTTGATAGTCAGCTTATTCAACTGCCGGTAGTCTATACACATCCTCATCGATCCGTCCTTCTTCTTCACGAATAGGACCGGTGCTCCCCATGGAGACACACTAGGTCGGATGAATCCACGATCAAGCAACTCCTGAATCTGAGCCTTAAGCTCAACCAACTCCTTCGGTGCCATTCTATATGGAGCAATAGAAACTGGCGCCGTTCCAGGCAATAAGTCTATCCCGAATTCTACCTCACGATCCGGAGGCAACCCTGGAAGTTCTTCCGGAAAAACATCTACAAATTCCTTCACCGTCCTGACTTCATTAACAGTTGCTTCCTTAGCCTCCAAAGCATTCACCAACATCAGAAAAGCTTCGCATCCTTTCTTAACCATCCTTTCCGCCTTAAGAGCGGATACTACATTAGATAAGTAGTTCGTCTTTCGCCCATCACTACAACTTCCTTATCATCAAGAGTTCTTAAGGACATTCTCTTAGCAACGCAATCCACATTTGCACGGTACTTTACAAGCCACCCATGCCTAAAATTAGGTCAAATTCTCCGAATGGCAACTCCATTAAATCACCGAAACCGTATCCCTTGAACTTCAGAGGCACTTCCTTAAAGAGTTTGTCTACAACTCATACATCTGAGAGGACTAAATACGATCATCTTCCTAGGTACGATTTGAAGTCACATGCAAAGTCCCAGATACTTCACTAGCGATATAGGAATGAGTTGACCTATATCTATCAAAGCAATAAAGAAACCCGAAATCGAAACGTGCCGTGATGACATCAAAAGCGTCACTTTCTTCTCTCGACGATTTAACAAAGATACACCAAACTTGGTTGTCTCGCCTCGAGTTTCCACGCCTCTGCCGGAAGTTCGCGACCTCTACCGTAACCATTGCCCTTCCATTGGGACCACGGCCTCTTATCGGTGTTGACCACTTCTATCGCCTTGATTAACACCGATTCGTTGGGCGGTTCTTCTCCGAGTTCATCGGACAATCCTTGATCATGTGATCCTTTGAACCGCACTTGAAACATCCGCGGTTTTCTTCCAACATTCTCCGAGTGCATTTTCCCACACCGAGAACAAGTACGACTTTGCACTCCGTAGTAGTCTGTTGACCTCGCGGTCCATCATTTCTTGACTTTTTCGAAAGTTTTGACGACCAAGACCCAAAACTTCTCTTATTCTTGCTCGACCTCTGTCCGGTTACATCTCTCGGTCAGTTTAGCCTCTTCACAATTCTTGCCCTTTCCACTAAGATTGCAAAATCCCTTTCACGATGTGGAGCAATCATCACTCTTAGCTCATCTCTAAGTCCATCTTCAAATCTGACGCAACGTTCATATTCCGTAGCCACTATCCCTCTGGCATAACGGCTAAGTCGCAAAAATTTCGCTTCATATTCACTATCGACTTGTTTCCTTGTACCAGTTCGAAATGACTTCTCTCGAGAGTCGATGTAGCTAGCTCCAACATATTTTCCTCAAATTTCACTTTAAAATACCCCAATCCGCACGATCCACGGGGTACTTTCCTTGATAGTAAGCCACCACTGGTAGGCTTCATCACGAAGAAGTGAAATAGCTCCTTTCAATTTCTCTTCATCAGTGCAGTCTATATCATCCATGATCCTCTCGACTGCTTCCAACCAATATTCAGCTACGTTTGGAGCTACTCCAGATACTCCTCGAAAACCTCGGCCCATTCGATCTAAGTCTCTCACCATGACTTGAGATCCACTTCCGAAACTAGCTTCGCTACTCGCTCCAAAACTCGCAACCACGACTTGTGATCTGCGTCACCTCCTTCATTTTGTTCTTGAAAGTGCGCTAACAGCGGTGGTGGAGCTTCATTCTCGGAACCTTGACCAGACCGAATGGTTCAAACAGATCATCCTTCCTCTTCCATGTCCACGACGACCTCGTCCCTAGAGCTCATGTCTACTACGTATCTTATCATTTTTACTTAAAAGTCTTATGTATTAGAATCTTTTCACTTCTTATTAAAAGAAAGTCTTATGAACAGATTTTCAATGGTTTTCGTAGTAGCACACATACGCCTAGGGTCCATGTCTCTGATTTCCTTAGGCTTATCAAACATTCATATCATTTATCAAATGAAGGTACATACCGATGGATCCGGTAGAGAATTCGAGTGCCATGCTCTTATAAAACCATTTAACTTAAGAAAAACTTTCAAAAATCTTTTGGGCCAAATTTTGAAAACGTTGTGGGCTTCAAAACCCAAGGCCGAGGGTTTAAATCTGGCTCGATACCAAGTTTAAACACCCCAAACCCTACCAAAAAGCCCAACCGGATTTGGTATGTTCCTCAAGTAAAACTTTAGCGGAAACATTATTTTTTAAAAGGAATTAATAAAATAAAAAGGAAACCAAACTTAAGAACATTTCTTTGAAAACATTTATATAAGATTATCAAACACATTTTAAATAATTTATCGAAAACCATTTAGATATTTGATAATTATTCATAGCGAATTTAAAATAAATCCAAACACAAAATTAAAGATAATTTATAATGGCCTTATTACATAATATTGGCAACCCAAATTAAAGTCTAAGTAATAAAATTTAAACTAAAGAGTTTAAGTTGGAAAATCTCCATAATACTTATTACGAGCACCGCCACCTCGAAATCCTTCTTGTCCGATCCATCGCACTATGAGTTATCTGAAAAGTTATCCCATAAAATGGGTGAGTCATAAACTCAATGTATAACACATACACTAAAAAGCCCATTTTATGAAATGCTTTCAAACCCAAAATTTTTCACATATGGCCATAGGCCCATTTAATCAAATATTTGGCCCTAAGGCCCATTTTAGCTCAAATCTAGCCCAAAGGCCCATTTACTCAAATTTAGCCCAAAGGCCCATTTTATAGCAGATCAAGTAATAGTCATATAATGTTACAAGGATATGTATATGAAATGAAATGCAAGCCCGGCCCAACCTAAATATCCATCCGCTACACACCCCCGTACCAACCAGCACACCGTGGGGATTACTAAATCGACCCTCCATCCGCTACACACCATCGAAGCGATTCTTTGCAGTCAACATGCACATCGCTCTTATTGTGGCAAAGCCACCAAAATGATGTGACCAAGTCACCGACCAAGTCCAAATATGTGACCGGCCACCAGAGTCAAATATGTGACCGAAGCCACGGAGTCAAATATGTGACCGGCCACCAGAGTCAAATATGTGACCAAAACCACCAGAGTCAAATATGTGACCGGCCACCGAGTCAAATATGGGACCGAAGTCACCAATTTCACATATGTGACCGAAGTCACGTAATTGTGGTAAAACCACCGAATACTTCCTCCTTTACAAAACATACCCATATGCCCATGCACATACATATCAAATCGATTTTCATGCTATGTACCCACAAATCATAATATAGTCATGCTTATTTCATATCGATGCATATATCAAAATAAGCGGAATATTGGGTAACATACACGAATTTTGTATACCAATGATTGGTATCGACAAACAATCATATTATCATATAATCACTTTTTAATAATATAAATCTATGGAAATTTTAATGCATGGTTACACACCTAGTAACAATGAGCACAATACTCTCTAGCTCGTCCACACCTAGATGATTAACACACTTGGTTAGTATATACTATTGTTAGCAAAAACTCTACTTATAAACGATGGATCTAAATCCTTACCCTCAGATTCACGAATAGCGTTATTTGCGGTTTTCTCCACTAGATGGATCAAAACCACGCAGTATTCCACCAACGTAGAGTGGTTCGGTTATGCACTACTTGAATAATCGATCCTCGTTTGCGAGAGGGTCCACAACCGGTGGAAAATCTCTAACTCCGATCTCGCTCTTTCGCTTGTAGTTCGATGGTAAAGGAATACCTCCTCTCTTCCAAACACTTGAACGGCTCTTTTCTTACCTATCTTGATGATCTTAGATTGCTCCTAAAATAACTTAGATTAGTAATCTATCTAAAGAATTTGATATTATCCAAAATAGTAGTCTTACCTTGATGATTCGAATGGTCACTTAAGGTTGTCTTCAACAAAGTTCCTTTCAAAATCTTTTCAAGAGATTGCCTAAGAGAGAAATAAAAGATTATGATTTCCAATCTTATTCAAGTGAAAGGAAGTGATGAAAATAAATGATAGCATCTTACTTTGATCACTTGGAGGTTCGGCTTGAAAAGAAGAAAAGAGAATGATGATTCGACCTTCACAAAATAAAAGAATAAAATGGTGGCTTCAAAATAATGGATTCGGTTTTGAAGAGAAAGAAGAAAGAGAATGAAAGGAGAAAGAAGTAAAGCGAAAGAGAAGAAGAAAATGATAATGGTGATTTCGCAATGAGAGAAAGATAAGAAAAATAAGGTGAAAAGAAAAGAAAAACAAGAATAGGATCAAAGAGAAAAGAGATGGACTATGGAACTTAGTTGCATTCGGCAAGAGAAGAGAAATGAAGAAGAATAATGTTGCTTAAACTTTGTGGTTTTTGGTTTCAAAATGAAAACTAAATGAGAGAAAGAAGGTTGTATTTGGTTCAAGCAATTGAGGCTAAATCAAAATGAAAATGTACCAAAATGACTATGGTACATTCGGCCAAAAGAAGAAGATTTGGTCAAAAGGATGAAAGCTAAAACAAAAGAGAGTTTTACCTAAACTCTATGGCACATTCGGCTAGGAGAGAATTTTGGAGAAAAATGAGAAAAGATGGACAACCTAGGCTTTTGGCTAACTTTTCCCCCTAATGGCAAAGCATAAATTCTACCACATCAATGCCAACATATCCCCTTTTTCCTCCTTGTTTCTTCCCATCATATCCAAAGAATTTACTACACAACTAAGCCTCTCCCTTAGCCTTCATGTAGTCTAGGTTCATGGTCAAATGACCATGAACACATCCCCAAAACATAGCCCTATTTCATGCCTTTGTCCCCTCATCTTATCATGAATTTGTGATTCCATGCCTTATGTTCTTTAACTTCCTTTTCTCATGGTCAACAAGCCAAAATGGATGAAAGCTCATCCACTCTAGAATATTCTTGGCCGACACTTACAAGGAAGAAAACAAAAAATATTAAAATCTCCCTAATGTTAGCTAGGAGATTCAACCTTGTACCTCAAGAACACACCCATGTATCTTAACCACTTTGCCAATTACTTAACTTATACTAGAACTTCTCATCATCAATTCTTAAGGCCTTAATAGCTTAGTTCTCTCTCTAATTAATAGAAATTAAAAGCTTAGCAAAGCATTCACTTAATAAATGAAGCTCAAATAACTTCCAAAATTGCACTTAATAAAGATTAAGCATGCAACATCATTCAATTATGTAAAATGCATAGCCCCTAATTATCAGGATGTTACACGTCCAATGATTCTACTGTGAGACCGAAGGGTCAAGCACCTGCAAGGACATATGCTATTCATACTCGCAAAGAGGCATCGTCCCCATATGTGATAATGGGTATTTTTTCTCTCTTTGACACCCTTGTTATTGCTTTAATAGACCCAGGGTCTACTCATTCTTATACTTGCATGATATTAGCATCTAGTTTGAGTATGACTATTGAGTCTACAGATATTGTGGTTAAGGTGTCAAACCCGTTAGGAAAGCATGTGTTTGTGGACAAGATGTGTAAAAATTATCCTTTGATGTTTGAGAATCATTGTTTTTCAGTAGACCTGATGTTGTTACCGTTTGATGAGTTTGATTTAATCCTAGGCATGGATTTTTTGATTACCAATAGTGTCTTAGTAAACTATAGTAGTAAGTACATTGAATTGAAATGTAAGAGTGGAGATGTGGTTCGGGTTCAATTAGGTGGTTACCTGTGAAGATTTCTTCCTTAGTGATGGAAAAATGTTTGAGAAAAGGTTGTGAGTCCCATCTCGCCTTTGTGATGAATACTCAAGAGAGTGGGGTAAGGTTTGAAACAGTGCCAGTGGTACGCGAGTATCCAGATGTATTCCCAGAAGAGTTACCCGGATTACCTCCAGTGAGAGAGGTTGAGTTTGGGATTGAATTGATTCTAGGAACAGCACCGATTTCTATTGCTCTATATAGAATGGCACCTGTAGAGTTGAAAGAACTGAAGATACAGTTACAAGAGTTGACAGATAAGGGTTTCGTAAGACCGGCTTACTCACCGTGGGGTGCTCCGGTATTATTTGTGAAGAAGAAAGATGGGACTATGAGGTTGTGTATAGACTATAGACAACTCAACAAGGTGACAGTGTAAAATAGGTATCCTTTACCAAGGATTGATGATCTTTTTGATCAATTGAAAGGAGCTATAGTGTTCTCCAAGATAGACCTAAGGTTGGGTTATTATCAGCTCAGAGTGAAAGAGCAAGATGTGTTGAAAATTGCATTTAGAACGAGGTATGGCCATTATGAGTTTTTGGCTATGCCGTTCGGTTTGACGAATGCACTGCAACTTTTATGGATCTGATGCACCGTGTTTTCAGACCATATGTGGATAAGTTTGTGGTTGTATTCATTGATGACATATTGATCTATTCTAAGAATGAGAACGATCATGAGGATCATTTGAGAATTGTCTTGTAAACTTTAAGAGATAAGCAGTTGTATGCTAAGTTTAGAAAGAGCAAGTTCTGGCTTAGAGAGGTTGGATTTTTGGGACACATTGTGTCGGGTGATGGTGTCAGAGTTAACCCAAGTAAGATTTCAGCTATTGTGGATTGGAAACAGCCAAGGAATGTGTCGGAGGTTAGAAGCTTCTTGTGATTAGCAGGATATTACAGACATTTCGTGAAGGGGATCTCTGTTATTGCTACCCCAATGATGAAACTATTGCATAAAGATGTCAAGTTTGAATGGACTGAGACATGTCAACAGAGTTTCGAGAGACTCAAAATAATGTTGACAGAGGCACCCATTTTGGTTCAACAAGAATCAGGAAAATAATTTGTGGTTTTTAGTGATGCATCATTTAATGGTCTCGATTGCATGTTAATGCAAGAGGGTAAGGTAGTCGCTTATGCCTCGAGGCAGTTAAAACTGCACGAGAAGAATTATCCAACTCATGATTTGGAGTTGGCTGCGATTGTTTTCGTGTTAAAGATTTGGCGACATTATTTGTATAGTGAGAAATGCTGAATCTTTATGGATCATAAGAGTTTAAGATATTTGATGGATCAAAAGGATCTGAATATAAGACAGAGGCGGTGGCTGGAGTTGTTGAAAGACTATGAGTTAGTCATTGACTACCACCCAGGAAAAGCAAATATGGCTGCGGATGCCCTGAGTAAGAAATCCTTGTGTGCTCTAAAAGTTATGGGCACGAGTTTAGCATTGTCTGATGATGGTGCTATTTTGGCAGAGTTGAGAGCTAAGCCACTATTTGTTCAACAGATATGTGAGGCTTAGAGGATTGACAGTGAGATGCAAGCTAAGAGAGCTAAGTGCGAATCAGAAAGTGACTTTCATTTTCGACTGGACTCGAATGGTTGTTTGATATATCGTGACAGAATTTGTTTGCCCAAAAATGAAAAATTAATCTGAAAAGTTTTGCATGAGACCCATAGTGGATTGTTGTCGGTACATCTGGGCAGTACAAAAATGTACAATGACTTAAGGAAGTTTTATTGGTGGACAGGTATGGAAAGAGATGTTTCAAAATTTGTGACTAAGTGCCTGATTTGCCAACAAGTGAAAGCTGAGCAGCAAGTGCCTTCTGGATTGCTTCAACCAGTGATGGTTCCCTAATGGAAATGGGATCGGTTTACCATGGACTTTGTGACGGAGTTGCCTATGACTCCGAGAAAGAAGGATGTTGTGTGGGTTGTTGTGGACAGATTAACAAAATCAGCTCACTTTATTCCAGTACATGTTGATTATTCACTGGATAAGTTAGCTGAGTTGTATATGGCAAAAATAGTAAGACTGCATGGTGTACCAATGTCTATTATATCGGATAGAGATTCGAGATTTACTTCGAGATTTTGGAAGAAGTTGCAAGAAGCCATGGGTACGAGGTTGAATTTCAGTACTGCTGTTCCATCCGCAAACTAATGGCCAGTCTGAGAGGGTGATCCAAGTTTTTGAGGATATGCTCCGATGTTGTGTGTTAGAATTCGAGGGTAGTTGGGAGAGATATCTATCTTTGGTCGAATTCGCTTACAACAACAGTTATCAGTCGAGTATACAGATGGCTCCATATGAGGCCTTGTATGGTCGTAAATGTCAAACTCCTTTGTATTGGACCGAGCTTAGTGAGAAATGGAACCATGGAGTCGATCTAGTGAAAGAAGCTGAAGAGAAAGTGAGAGTAATCTGTAATAGTCTAAAAGCTACTTTGGATCGATAAAAGAAGTATGCAGATTTGAAAAGAAATGAGATCGAGTTTGAGGTGGGTGACAAAGTGTTTTTTGAAAGTGTCTCCGTGGAAGAAGATTATGAGGTTTGGACAAAAAGGGAAATTGAGTCCAAGATTCATAAGGTCGTATGAGATTACAAACAGAATTGGGCCAATTGCTTATCGGTTGGCTTTGCCGGTAGAGTTGGAAAAGATCCATAATGTGTTTGATGTATCGATGTTGTGACGGTATCGCTCCAATCCTTCACATGTGATTCCTTCAACAAAAATTGAGATAAGACCAGATATTCTTATGAAGAGGAACCAATTAAGATCTTGGCTCGAGAAGTGAAACAGTTGAGAAATAAGAGCATAGCACTAGTGAAAATGTTATGGCAAAAACACAGTGTAGAAGAAGCTACGCAGAAAACAGAAGAAACTATGAGAGAACAACATCCATACCTCTTTACTGGTAAGATTTTTTGGGCAAAAATCTCCTAATGGGGGAGAGTTGTAACATCCCAATTTAGGGTCTAGTTAGAATAGTGGTGGAGACCACAAATTCGAGGGTTATGAATGAGTTTTTGAGGTTTATGCTATGTATGCATGCTAGTGTGAAAGTTTCATGAAGTATTTTTGTGAAATGGTGGTTGAATTGTCCAAACTGACTAAATTGAAAAATTTGTAAAATGTAATGTTCTAGAAGCTATTTGTGTGAAATTGCTTTAGAATATCAATTAGAGGTCCTTAATGAACAACTTTCCCAAATTTTAGTTTTTGGACAAAATTGGGCTTGGATGAGTTAAAATAGGAAGTTTATCAAAAAGGGCATTTTGGTCATTTAGTAATTTAAATGATTAAAATGGTGAAAAGATGATAAAAATTCATTCATCTTCTCCCCTAAGCTGCCGAAAGTTTCAATAGCCATTGTTAGAGTTCTTCAAATTTTCAAGCTTGGTGGTAAGTGCTCCTAAGCCCGATTTTTGATATTCTTCGTATTTTTGAAGTCCTAGTAGCATGAGTAAGCTATTTTTAGCTATTTGGTGAGCTATGATGGATGTTCAAAAATGTACATATGTATGACATGCATGTTTTTGATGTTTTGTGGAAGAATATGAAAGCTTGATGTAGTAGAAACATCTTTTGCTAAGTGATTTTTCCATGAAAATGCATGTAGGGACTAGTTTGTGAAAAAATTTAGTTTGGTCATACATGTGTGATTTAGTGAGAATTGATGAATGCTTTAGTTGATTAAGTGGTTCGATTTAGCATGAAAGGCTAGAAAGTTGAATAAAAATCACTTTACAAGCCTTGGGGCTAAAGTGTAAATATGAGAAAGTTTAGGGGCAAAATAGTAATTTTGCTAAAGTATGAGATGTGAGTCAATTTAGTCAATGTGTGTATTGAAAAAGCTGACTTATTTATTATAGATCAAGAAAGACAAAGCCTGGATCAAAACTGAGGCAAAAGCAAGGTGGTAGACTAGATTGCACGTTTCTTTACTTTTGAGTATCGAGGTAAGTCTATGCATAAACAATGCATTTATACTTACAAATTTATTAATGCTAACTAGTGTGTAGCATGATTGAGAATCGTTGAGAATGATTGAGAATGATTGAGAACCTATGTGGGATGAATGTGCTAGAATTGTGAATGAATGATAGAGTAAGTAAACATGTGAATGTGTATTGATAATGCTAGATGGTGGGCGGCTAAGTGTGATGCCATCCTAATGCATAGTAACGATAAACTGGCTATGTGCGATGCTATCGTTAGGTATATCGTCTAGTGGGCTAAGTGTGAAACAACTATGATTACCTTTGCGGTAGGCTAAGTGCGATACTACCTTATTAATTTATTGTGGTGGGCTAGGTGCGAAACCACCGAGACACTAGCTGTGTAGATTAACTGTGTGGATTAGCTGTGTGGATTAGCTATGTGAATTAGCTGTGTGGTGGTAGTAGTGAATAGTATATCTGTGTGGATGTGTTATCGAGAAATAACGATGTGTTGTATATTGTGTAATGTGATTTGAATGCAAGGGTGCATTCCAATGGTTATAAGTATGTGATTCATAATGTGTTGGATATGTGGTAAGGAATAGAAAGAGTAAGCATAATTGTACATTATATGTTAGTATAATGCTAATTGTTGTTTAGCTTATACTATGATGCTTAATTGTTTATGTGTAAACTTACTAAGCTCAAAGCTTATTCTTTTCTTTTCCTTTGTTTATAGAGTAAAAGTGATGAACCGAGATACGGGGATCATTAGAAGATAGCCCACACATCATCACACTCTGATATATGAGATTCAATGTTTTGTATATGGCATGTATAAGGGCTAGACAAGTTAGTGAATTTTTGTTGTATATGGCTAAGATGTGTTGGCCTTTAGATGGGTAATGAATTTTGTATAATGCCATAGTTGTTGGCTATCATATTATATGAAAAGATGTAGTTTTCTATGTGAGATTTCTTTTAAATTTAAGTTGATTATAGATGTGTTGTATGAGTGCATGTTGTGAATGCCATGGGGGTGAGAAGAGCTTAGCAATTAGCTTTGTTCTTGTCTATGTGAATAGATACACGGGCGTGTGTCTATGCCATGTGTGACACACTGTCAAGACTGCAGGCGTGCTACTACTGCAAGGCCCTCTCTGCAGTTAACCTTTTAAGTCAGAATAGACCACGAGCTAGTCACACGGGCGTGTGACTAAGCTTTGAGGCCGTGTGGGTGAAGTTAGTATTCACCACAGGTAGAAGGCATGGGCGTGTGTGACTTCACACGGGCGTGGCTTTTCTTACACAGGCGTGTTAGCCCTGTACAAAAGAGAAAATTTTTAAGATTTGAAAAGGTTCTGAAATAGTCTCGAGAGTCCTCGTATGTAGGAATGAGGTCTCGTAAATTGAGAATAAGGTTGTTGAGATGACTTTTGAGGGAAGTCGATGAGCCTGAATGGCGAATGTGCTGATTTTGTTAAGGTAACGCCTTAAGCCCGGTTCTGGCATAGAATTCGAGCTAAACCGAGCTACCAGGGCTTCAAAAATGTAAAGAACATTAAAAACGGGGCTTGGAATCACTTACTATGGAGCTTGGAAGCTTGAAAAAAACCGTAGGTATGGTGAACAATTGAAAATTCGCCCTAATGAAGAATATGAGCATATTTTGCCATCTTTTTCCCTTTTTAATTTCTTTTTATTACCAAATGACTAAATTACCCTTCATTAAAAATTTTGGTTCTTTCTACCTAGAGGTGCGCATGGGCCGGGCCGGGTCGGGTTCGAGTCGGGCCCAACTAAAAACATAGGCCCATTCATTGGGCTTGGGCCGGGCCGGGCCCATAAAATGGGCCTAAAATTTTGCCCAAGCTCTACCCATATAAAATATACTAAAACCCGGCCCACTGCCCGCCAGAATATAATTTTATATTATTTTATATAATTTTAAATATATATAATACATCAAAAATATTAAAAATCAAAATAAATATTTCCAACAAATTGAAAATAAATTTTAAAAATATGTAGACTTAAATAACACTAAAATAGATGACCTTGACAAGCAAATGCCTCTAAAATAATAATAAAATTAACAAATGTCTTTAAAATAATAACAAAATTAACAATAAAATAAGTTTTATATAATATCTAAACAATAACAACAAAATAATAGAAACATAATAGTAAAATTGTAGCAAAATAAAGAGAAAAACAATAAGAAAATAATATTTAAAAAATAATTTTTTTTGCCTTTAATGAATTCAGGCAGGTAGGAGTTGAACCAGCCAAAAAACCCTTACCCGAGCCCGGCCCATTTTTTAAACGGGCCTTATTTTTTTGTCCAAGCCCATTTTTCGAGCCTATATTTTTGCCCAAACCCTACCAAATTTCAAACGGGCCTTCGGGCCGGGTCGGGCCGACCAGCCCATGCACATCTCTATTTCTACCTATATATGTCCATTTTTGTCCATGAAAATATAATGGTCTAATTACCATTTAAGGACTCCTACTTCAAACCCTCATTTCAATCAAGTACTCTATAAATTAGAACCCCTATTTAGCAACTATTGCAAACAAGTCCTAATAGGCAATTTAAGCATGAAATCAATAAAATTTCTTATCAATACTTTAACACATGTATTTAATCACTCGGTAAATCATAATAATTAATTGTAATAAACTTTTATAGCTTGGATTCGTGGTTTCGCAATCACTGTTCTGTTTAGGCCCTATTTCGGGATATTACATTTCTCCCCCCTAAAGGGATTTTCGTCCCCGAAAATCTTACCTGTAAAGAGATTTGGGTAATGTTTTCGCATAGTCTCTTCGGGCTCCCATGTAGCCTCATCTATCCCATTCCTATTCCATAATACTTTCACAAGTGCAATACTTTTGTTCCTTAATTGATTAACCTCCTGAGCTAGAATTTTTACCGGTTCCTCACCGTAAGTCATATCTGGTTGAATCTCAACCTCTGTTTGCGAAATCACATGCAATGGATTTGAACGACAATGACGTAGCATAGACACATGAAACACATTATGAATCTTCTCCAGCTCAGTCGGCAAAGCTAACCGATATGCCAATGGCCCAACTCTCTCGATCACCTCAAACGGTCCAATAAAACGGGGATTTAATTTGCCTTTCTTGCCAAGTCTGAGAACTTTCTTCCAAGGGGATACTTTCAAGAATACCCTATCACCAACTTGAAATTCAATTTCTTTTCTTTTCAAATCTGCATAGGATTTCTATTTATCTGAAGCTGCTTTCAAGCAATCTCTGATGACTTTTACTTTCACTTCTGTTTCTTTGACTAGATCAACCCCATAAATCTGATTTTCCTTAATCTCTGTCCAAAACAAAGGTGTACGGCATTTACTTCCATACAAAGCTTCATAAGGTGCCATCTTCTAACTTGATTGATAACTATTATTATAGGCAAACTCTATTAACAGCAAATATTTCTCCCAACTACCTTGAAATTCCAATGCACAACATCTAAGCATATCTTCAAGTACCTAAATAACTCTTTCTGACTGACCATCAGTTTGAGGATTGAAAACTGTACTAAAACTCAACTTTGTACCTAAAGCTTCTTGAAATTTCTTCCAAAACCATGAAGTAAATCTCAGATCTCTATTTGAGATAATCGATAACGGTACTCCATGTAGTCTCATAATCTTTGAAATATACAACTCGGCCAACTTGTCAAGTGAATAATACATACTAACTGGGATAAAATGAGCCGACTTCGTTAGCTTATCAATCACAACCCATATTACATCTTTCTTTCTCGGTGTCGAAGGCAATCCTGTCAAAAATCCATAGTAACTCGGTCCTATTTCCACTCGAGAACTAATACAGGCTACAATAAACCTAAAGGTACATGATGTTTGGCCTTTACCTACTGACAGATTAAACATCTAGAAATAAACTCTGATATTTCTCTTTTCATTCCTGTCCACCAATACATTTTCTTCAATCCATTATACATCTTTGTACTACCTGGGTGAATAGACAAAGAACTGCTATGTGCTTCCTATAAGATCTTTCGAATAAGCTCATCGTTCTTTGGTACACATACCCTATCTCCGAACATTAAACAACCATTAGAACCTATCTGAAAATCAGACTCTACACCTAGCTTGCACTGACCTCTTTTGGCTTGCAACTCACCATCATCCTCCTGAGCTTCACAAATTTCTTCAAGAAATGTCGATTTAGCTCTCAACTGAGCTAAAATAGAACCATCATCTGATAAGGCCAAACTAGTATACAAAGCTCTCAAGGAAAATAACGATTTTCTACTCAAAGCATTAGCAACAACGTTTGCCTTACCCGGGTGATAATCGATCACTAGCTCATAATCTTTAATCAACTCTAGCCATCTTCATTGCGCCAAGTTTAGATCTTTCTTAGTCATCAAGTATTTCAAACTTTTGTGATCAGTGAATATTCGGTACTTCTCACCATACAAGTGATGTCTCCAAATTTTTAATGCAAATACAATAGCAGCTAGCACTAAATCATGTGTCGGATAATTTTTCTCATGTGATTTTAACTGTCTAGAGGCATAAGCAATTACCCTTCCTTCCTGCATAAGTACACAACCTAGTCCATTTAAGGATGCATCATTATAAATCACAAACTCTTTACCCGGTTCTGGTTGTACTAAAATAGGAGCTTTAATCAACAATGCCTTTAACTTGCCGAAACTCTGCTAACACTTCTCAGTCCATTCAAACTTGATATCTTTATATAGCAATCTTGTCAATGGAGTAGCTATCATGTAAAATCCCTCTACAAATCGTCTATAATAACTAGCAAGACCAAGAAAAATTCTGACTTCTGATACATTCCTGGGACGCTTCCAATCAACAATGGCTGAAATCTTGCTCGGATCAACTTTAATACCTTCACCTGAGATAATATGTCCAAGAAAACAAACTTCCCGTAAACAGAACTCACTTTTTCTAAACTTGGCATAAAGCTGATTACCTCTTAAAATCTATAAAACTGTTCTCAAATGCTCTGTATGCTTAGTCTCATCATGAGAATAAATTAAGATGTCATCAATGAACACAACTACAAACTTGTCCAAGTAAGGTTTGAAAATTGGGTTCATTAAATCCATGAAAATGGTAGGAGCATTGGTTAAGCCAAATGGCATCACAAGAAATTCATAGTGACCATACCTCGTTTGAAAAGCAGTTTTCGGAACATCTAACTCTTCAACTCACAACTGATAGTATCCGGATCTCAAATCAATCTTAGAGAACATAGTGGCTCCTTTCAATTGATCAAACAATCATCTATTCTAGGAAATGGATATTTGTTCTTGATGGTTACCATGTTAAGCTACCGATAGTCTATGCACAATCTCATGGAACCGTCCTTCTTTTTCACAAATAACACTGGTGCTCCCCATGGTCAATAACTAGGTCTTACAAAGCCTTTATCAGTTAATTCTTGTAACTGAGCTTTCAATTCTTTCAATTCTATTGAATCCATTCTACAAGGAGTAATAGAAATAGGTTTGGTACCTAGAATCAATTCAATACCAAACTCAACTTCTCTGATAGGAGGCAAACCTAGTAGTTCTTCCGGAAACACATCAGGAAACTCATTTACCACAGGCACTGATTCAATTTTCAACTCTGGATCTTTAGCATTCAACACAAAAGCAAGATAAGCTTCACATCCTTTCCTTAAACATTTCGAAAGCGCATATAACGAAATTATGGAAATTGAACTACTTGATTCATCCGAATTAACCCAAGGATCTCTATTTTCACATTTCAACTCAATGAATTTTTTTCCACAATTCACTATCACATCATGTGTAGTTAACCAATCCATACCAATAATCACATCAAACTCATCAAATGGCAATAGCATGAGATCAGCCGAAAAACAGTAACATCTAATCATCAAAGGGCAATTTTTATATACTTTGTTTACTTACACATGCTAACCTAATGGATTCGATACTTTAATCACAAATTCCGTAAACTCTATGGGCATGTTCATACTAGGCATTAATTTCATGCAGACATAGGAAAGGGTTGAACCTGGATCAATCAAAGCAATAACATTAACATCATGAAGAGAAAATGTACCCGTAATTACGTCCGGGGAAGATGCCTCTTTACGAGTACGGATAGCATAAGTCCTTGCGAGTGCTCTAACATCTGATCTCATTACTGTGTCTCTAAATGTACCTCTACCTACCCCTACTCTGGGATTTCCCTGAGATCTGCCTCTAACGGGGGCATTGCCTGATCTTGCACTCGGTATTACTTCTCTTTTAACCATTTTGGGACACTCCCGAATGAAATGATCCGGTGCAATGCATTGAAAACAACCAGTCTCAGTTGCTCGACATTAACCTGGATGACGTCGACCACATTGAGGACACTCAGATCTATTAGGCTGAATACTACCAACACTTGCAATCGAAGTAGTTTGAGCTTTTGAATCCATAAATCTTCCACCTCTATTTCGGCTAGAATACCCAGCTGAAAAATTAAATCTCGTAGAGAACTCTCTAGGCCTCTTGGATGTAGACTGAAATGACTTGCTCATCTGTCTTTTCTTCATGTCTTGCATCTCAATTTTAGCTTTGCCCTTTCTTTTTAATAACTCTTCTGCCTTACAGGCTCGTTCAACTAAAACAACAAACTCTTTTATCTCTAATACACCAACTGACAGTGGATATCATCATTAAGTCCATCCTCAAATCTTTTGCACATGATAGCCTCTGTAGACACACACTCTCGAGCATAATTGCTGAGTCAGACAAATTCACATTCATAGTCAGTCACATTCATCTTAACCTATTTTAACTCAAGGAACTCTTTTCTTTTCTGGTCAATAAACCTTTGACTTATGTATTTCTTACGTAACTCCTCTTGAAAGAAATCCCAGGTAACTCTTTCTTTCGGTACTACTAACACAAGTTTCTTCCACCACTGGTAAGATGAATCCCTAAGAAGTGACACCACACACTTAATACATTCTTTTGGTGTGCAGGATAACTCATCAAAGACTCTGATAGTGTTCTCAAGCCAAAATTTAGCTTTCTCTGCATCATCATTTTTGGTAGCCCGAAACTCTTCGGCCCCTTGTTTTCTGATGTTGTCAACGGGTGGTTTCTCTCTTCTGACTGTATCTACAACTGGGGAAGCTACATGAGTGGTCTGAGGATCATGAGGGGGTGGAGGTCTAACAGCCGGGTTCGTACGAACGAACTCAGCAAGCCATTCATTCATAGCTTGGAAGAAGGCTTCTCGAGCCCCTCCTCCAAGACTAACTGTAGCGGGCCTTTCACTACTATCTGGTGGCATCGTCCCTTCTACGGGAGTGGGCGCATTACTCTCTACATCATCTGCACCAGCTCGTTCGGGATCCATAACTATAAAAGAAAAACATTTTAAAATCGTCAGGAGTCGTCACACTATCAAAATATAAGTATGGCATGTATAGTTAGACTCTCACTCATACTGAATATTCAGAGAATCAACTAAACTCTCACTCTGATACCAATAAATGTAACACCCCTTACCCGAGACCGTTGTCGGAGTCGAGGATGAGGCATTACTAGACTTAACTTACTAGATTAGGGCATAAAAATTGAAACTATCCATCTGCGTCATGTTCACTAAATTAACTATAATTCGAGTTACAAAACTCAAAATATAGATCTGTATTTTTTTCATGAAACTAGACTCATATATTTTCTTACTATAATTTTTCCAGAATTTTTAGTGTGGCCAATTAGTAAAGTTTATTAGTTAAAGTTTCCCCTATTACACAGTTTGACAGTTCTGACCTCTCTTCACTAAAAATCAATTATCTCATAATATACAATTCTTTTTCCTACACCATTTTTTTTATATAAAAATAGACTAAATAAGATTTAATTATATATCTCATGCACAACCTAATTACATTTCTACTATTCTTGGTGATTTTTCAAAATCACGTCACTGCTGTTGTCCAAACTGTTCCCCTGCATATAATTACATAATTTCTTAAAATAACTATCAACTAGGCATTACATAACATCCAAAACATGTTCTTAATTAACAATTTTAATAGCTAATCATTACCAAACATTTACAAGCCAATATTAAGCCATATCATAAGGTCATACACACAAAATGGCTAAGTCCCTATACATATCATAACTTAAAACATTCGAGTCACAAAATACCAATATAATCCTTTGATAGTGTGTAACGATCTCCGACATCCTTACGATCCCCGAGTTGGCTTGTAAAACTATGAAAAGAAAGAAAGGAATGGGAGTAAGCGTTAAGCTTAGTAATTTTGCATGTAAATAAATAACAACATTCTTAATGCATTATCGTATTCTTTTCTTACCAAAATTATTTAAGCCTTTAACTTAATATACTTAAGTCTTAAATTCTTACCTGTACCTTTTTAGCTTGAACTTGTCTTACCTTTCCTTTGGTATACTCTTAAAATTTTCCCGTTGAACGACTTGGAATACTAAGGATACGCGGGTACCTTCCCTTGTGAAACTTAACCATTGCCATGTCTTGACATGGTCTTACGTGGTATCCTTGCCTTATGAACTCAACAAGGCCATGCCTTGGCATGGTCTTACATGGGACCTTTGCCTTATAAATTCACCAATGCCATGCCTTGGCATGGTCTTACATGGGACCTTTGCCTTATGGTAACTTATCAATGCCATGTCTTGACATGGATTTCCTTAAACCCTAATGTCATGACATTTGTATCCTACACATTCCTAAGGTTCAACCGGGACATTCTGAGATTGCTTCTTCGTCAATTCATCTTGAGTCTTTAAATGATAAATTTACAGAATAAATATGTAAATTCTGGAATTTAATAGTATCAAATGTAAAATAATAGAATATTGCATTTATTTATCGCAAACTTACCTCGAAACAAAATACGATAAACTATATCGATTTAGTCCACTATCTTTTTCTTTCCCCGATCTAACTCTGGATTTCATTCTTCTTGATCTATAATAGAAAATTTAGCATATTTAATACTCAAATTTATCAAAACAGTCCTTAAGTCTAACTTTGGAAAAATTATAATTTTGCCCCTAAACTTTTATATATTTATACATTTGCCCCAAAGCTCAGAAATTATACTTTATCCCTTATTCTTATGTTTTGTGACATTTTGATCATTTTTCCCTTCTATGAAAACATCAAATTCTCACTCTAACATGTACTTATGAACATTAGGTATTTTTACCGATTAAGCCGTTTTACTCGTTTTCACTTAAAATCACTTAGAAAAAGTTGTTTAACATAATTTCAGACTTCATATTCTATCATAAAACATCAAAATAAACACATTTCACCTATGGGTATGTTTCCAAATATGAACTCTAGCATGAATTATTGATAGAATAAGCTAAACTGAGCTACCGGGGCTTCAAAAATGTAAAGAACATTAAAAACGAGGCCTGGAATCACTTACTATGGAGCTTGGAAGCTTGAAACAAACCCTAGCTATGGTGAACACTTGAAAATTTGGCCTAATGATGAAGATGAGCATATTTTGCCATCTTTTTCCCTTTTTAATTTCTTTTTATTACCAAATGACTAAATTACCCATCATTAAAAACTTTGGTTCTTTCTACCTATATATGTCCATTTTTGTCCATGAAAATAGAATGATCTAATTACCATTTAAGGACTCCTGCTTCAAACCCCCATTTCAATCAAGTACTCTATAAATTAGAACCGCTATTTAGCAACTTTTGCAAACAAGTCCTAATAGGCAATTTAAGCATGAAATCAATAAAATTTCTTATCAATACTTTAACACATGTATTTAATCACTCGATAAATCATAATAATTAATTGCAATAAACTTTTATAGCTTAGATCCATGGTTTTGCAACCACTATTCCATTTAGGCCCTATTTTGGGATGTTACAAATCTAATAAGGGAATCCATAGATCGAGTTAATACGACGATAGGGGTTTTAATTAGAAAGAAATTTCAATTAATCAACCTAGAGTCAATTGTTTTTAGTTTTGAAAGAGATATTAATATAATTTAGGGATTTCTACGGATCAAGCCAAGTGAATAAATCATTTAATTTAGAGTCAGAATAATAAGTGAAGTCTAGGTGGATTCTTCCTTGGGTATTGTCTTGATCATTGGTTTATTCGATTACTTCTTTCACTCTCTGTCGTGTTAATTAGTTAGTTAAATTCTAGATTAAAAATAAATCCCTTTAAATATTTGGCTAAATAATAGAAAGATAGTTATTACTAGTAATTTTAGTCCTTGAGGATACGATATTTCGGACCCACCACAACTATACTATTATTCGATAGGTGCGCTTGCCTTTTTAGAAATATTAGTTAGTTTCGATCCCATCAACAAGTATGTATAGAAAATTGTTCGAATAATGAATTAAAAGAAGATGAGAACGTATGAGTTGCTTTGTAGTTAAACTTTATGCTATCTCATTGATTGAGGTTTTAATTACAAATTATGTATCTTTTGGAATTGTTAATGAATGAAGTTGATTATTTCATATATACATATGAACTTACTAAGCTTTATAGCTTACTTTGTTTATTTCTTCTATTTTTTTATAGTATATCGAAGCTAGCTTGAAAAATTGTCAGGAATTTCATCGCACTATTGGACATCTATTTTGGTACTTTTGAGTTGTGTATATATGGTATATGGCATGTATAGGCTTTGGTCATTTTGGTGTGTTTGATGGAAATGTATTGGAGCTATATGAGGTAGCTTATGGAAATTATGTGGTTTGTTGTGTATATTTCCATGTGTTATGGTTGATGTTGAATTATGATACTCAAATGTTTATTATGGTATAAGGTATTTATTAGGTTGAGATATGTTTAATATGGATTGGTTTTGGATGATGAATTACATGTATTATGTTTAGTAAAGTAGGTTGAATTGATAGGTATTCGAATTGGTAAATGGAATTGAATTGAGTATTGAAATGGTAGAAATAGATATGGTATGATTTATGTATCGGTTGATGACTTTTGGCTGCACATTTTTATCTTGAATTGGTACCATTTGGGTTATGTAGGTATATGCAAAGATGGGTGGCAAATTGGCCTTGAATATGGCCTATTTTCGTCCACACGGGCATGTGTCTGAACCGTATGTGACACACGGTCATGTTACATGGCCGTGTGTCCCCTGGTGTTGAAATTGAATTGGAGTCAGTATGCTCCACACGGTCTCACACACTAACGTGTGACTGGCCGTGTGGTACAAGTAAATATACCCCCTAATTGGCACACGGCCTAGCACATGGGCGTGTGACTTGACCATGTTGCATAAGTCAGTATACCCTATAGGATTGACACGGCCTAACACACAGCCTAGCATACGGGCGTGTGTGTAACACCCCTAACCCGTATTTGTAACAGCTCGATTTAGGGCCTAGTCAGAATAGTGGTGCGAGACCACGAAATTGAGATGAAATTATGAGTTTCAAGGTTTATGTCATGTTTGCATGCTATTATGAAGGTTTCATGAAGTGATTTTGCTAAATTGCGGTTGAATGGTCCAAAAGGACTAAATTGCAAAATTTGCAAAATATGAATTTCTAGAAGCTTTTTGTATGAAATAGCTTTAGAATAACAATTATGAACTCCTAGATAGAAATTTTCCCAAAATTTAATTTTTGGACAAAATTGGTCATAAGATTGTTTTATGGAAATTTTTAAAAAAGGGGCATTTTGGTCATTTGTCTAATAAATGATTAAAATGGGAAAAAGATGACAAAAATCCATTCATCTTCTTTTCCAAGCTTCTGAAAATTCCAATAGCCATTGTTAGGGCTCTTTCAATTTTCCAAGCTTGCTAGTAAGTGCTCCTAAGCCTGGTTTTTGATATTCTTCGTATTTTTGAAGTCCTGGTAGCATGAGTAAGCTATTTTTAGCTATTTGATGAGCTATATGGATGTCCAAAAATGTGGTCATGTATGACATGCATGTATTTTGATGTTTTATGGAAGATTATGAAAGCTTGATGTAGTAGAAACATCTTTTGTTAAATGATTTTCCATGAAAATGCGTGTAGGGACCTGATTGTGAAAATATTAAGTTTGGTCATACATGTGTGATTTTGTGAGAATTGATGATTGCTATAGTTGATAATATTAATCAGCTAAGCATGTAGTTTAAGAAAGTTGTATAAAAATCATTTTACAAGCCTAGGGGCAAAAGTGCAAATATGAGAAAGTATAAGGGCAAAATAGTAATTTTTCCAAAGAGTAAGTTATGAGTCAATTTAGTCAATATGCTTATTAAATGGTCTATTTATGATTATACATCAAGAAAAGCGAAGCCCGGATCGAAACCGAGACAAGAACAAAGTTGAGACTAAATTGCATATCTACATACATTTTGTATATTGAGGTAAGTTTGTATGATTTCTAAGCTTTATGATTTCTATCATTGAATTGCTTAGAATAATGTACATTGTTATCATGGAATGCTTAATGTTTGTTAAATAAAGAAATCAATGTGATTAAGTATGAACAAGTTATCATGTAAGTCCCAAGACCCAAGCTTGGCATTGAACAAGTTATCACGTAAGTCCAAGGACCCAAGCTTGGCATTGAACAAGTTATCATGTAAGTCCAAGGACCCAAGCTTGGCATTGAACAAGTTATCATGTAAGTCCAAGGACCCAAGCTTGGCATTGAACAAGTTATCATGTAAGTCCAATGACCCAAGCTTGGCATTGAACAAGTTATCATGTAAGTCCAAGGACCCAAGCTTGGCATTGAATAAGTTATCATATAAGTCCAAGGTAAGCATGGCATTGATTCAAGAAGAGATATATGATGTAAGACCGTATCTAGGATATGGATTTAGCATCAAGTTATGTGGGATGAGATTTAGTATCCTCGGTTATTCGCAGAAATTCATCGAGCAAATGAGTAAAGTTAAAATGAGATAACAAGAAAGCTAAGTAAGCAAAGATATTAAAAAGTTGAAATTGAGTATTATTTATGTTATGAATGATGAATTAGAGATCATGATTATTAAATTAAAGTATGTTGATCAATGTGATCAAGTGATACAGGCACCATGTTTACCTCACAAGTATGAGGATAGTAAGTATCATGAGACATGTGAGAATTAGTATGAGTAAGTAAGCTCTAAAGCTAAAATTATGATACCATTGCTATGTCAAATGGTTTATATTAAGCAAGTTTATTAATTTGTGTTTTACATGCAAACTTACTAAGCTAAATGCTTACGCCTTTAATCATTTCTTTCTATGTAGTCCCACCAAGCTAACTTTTGGATCGTTGGAGTCGGAGCTCGTAGCACACTATCAATCCTTATTTTGGTATAGCTAAGTTATTTTACTAAGTATGGCATGTATAGGAAGCATTCATTTTGAGAACATGTTTTAAGAAGGGCCATTGTATAGGTTATCAAACCATTCTTCTTTTGTACATGGGTAAGTGGTTAGCCAAAATTGTTTATATGTATGTTGCTGTATTCAATGAAACATGTTGTATAGTTTTTGAAATTTATTGGTTTGATTTTGATTTCAGGGTGGCAAATGGCTTGGTAAATAGCCTCTAAGTGCTCACACGGTTAGACACACGAGCGTGTGTCTAGGCTGTGTGAACCCTGCACCTTATTATTAATTAGGATAGGCCACGGTGCAACCCCATGGTAGTGTGTATGAGCCGTGTAGAATATACGATTTGAACATGGGTATGTGCCCATACCGTGTGGATCAAGTCAGTATATCAAGGTTTATCACACGATTTAAGCCCACGGGCATGTTCAGGCCGTGAAAATAATCAGTAGCTCCGCATGGATGAAAACATGGGCGTGTCAAGGGGTACACGGGCGTGTCCCAAGCCACATGGGCGTGTGACCCCTACTTTAAAGAAAGGTTTGGTTAAGTTCCAAAAGTTTTTAGATATGTGCTTAAGGCCTCGTAGGCCCATGAAGTGTATGATTAGACTAATATAGAGAAGTTTTTAAGTTGGAACAAAATTTTACAGCCCATAAGTGTATGTTTTAATGAGTTCAAGCATAGTAATATCTCGTATCCAGTCCTAGCCTTGAGCTTGGGTATGGGGTGTTACATTTAGTGGTATCAGAGCCACCGTTTAGTTGGTTCTAAGACTAACATAGCACGAGCATTAGTCTAGCTATACATGCCATACATAAGAATGTTTTTATAATGATAGTGTGATGACTCTTGCCTATTTAAATTATGTTTATACATATAGTAAATGAATCCCAAAAAATTTATGGCGGATGATGTAGAAAGTAACGCGCCAACTCCCACAGAAGGGACGGTGCCAAACGAGAATGAAAATATACCCACTACGATGAGTCAACAAGGAGGAGAAGAGGCTAGAGAAGTTTTCCTCCATATGATGAATGCCTGGTATACGGAGTTCGTTCGTGCAAACTCGAATGCACAACCCCCTCCACCCCTGCCTATTCCACAACCTGCTCCAATAGCCCCTCAAGTAGTAGAGGTGGTAAGACGAGATAAACCTCCAATTGATAGGATCAAGAAATATGGGGCAGAAGAATTTCGGGCTAGAAAAGATGATGATCCAGAGAGAGCTGAATTCTAATTAGAAAATACCATCAGGGTATTTAATGAGCTATCATGCACCCCTGAAGAATGCATGAAGTGTGTAATCTCTCTCTTAAGAAACTCTGCTTACCAATGGTGGAACACCCTTGTGTCAGTGGTACCGAGGGAAAGGGTCACATGGGAATTCTTCCGAGAAGAGTTCAAGAAAAAGTATATCAGCCAATGATTTGTAGACCAGAAGAGGAAGGAATTTCTAGAGCTGAAGCAAGGCAAGATGTCAGTAACTGATTATGAGCGAGAGTTTGTACGACTCAGCAAGTACACTCGTGAATGTGTATCTACTGAGGCCATTATGAGTAAAAGATTTGAAGATGGATTAAATGAGGACATCAAGTTGTTTGTTGCTGTCCTAGAATTAAAGGAATTTGTTGTGCTAGAAAGAGATAGTGGAATAATTCATTCCAATCTTCATCCAAAAAGTCAAGAGATTTCCCTACCCAATCGGCTACTTCCACTGGGCTTTCAAGGAAAGACAAGAGAAAATAGTATTTAGGGAATAAAGCACAAAATACTTCAGTTGCAAGTGTTGGGAATATTAGATCTGACAGACCTGAATGCCCACAGTGTGGCAAACATCACCTTGGAGAATGCCGAGCACATGAAAATGCATGCTTTAGATGTGGTTCTAAAGACCACTATGTAAAAGATTGTCCAGAGATGATGAAAGAAGAAAGAGCTCAAAACCCGAGATCCGAGAGTATGGTCAGAGGCAGACCGCAAGGGAACCCAGGAAGTGGGGCAAGTGGAAGAGGTAACCCTAAAGAACAAGCTGCGAGACCCGAGGGTAGAGTGCCTGCAAGGACTTATGCCATTCGCACTCGCGAACAGGCTTCTTTTCATGATATTGTTACGGGTACCTTTTCTCTTCAAGATGTTAAAGTTATTGCTTTAATAGATCCCAGATCCACACACTCTTACATTTGCATGAAATTAGTATCCGGTTTGAGTATGCCTATAGATTCTATAGAATTTATGATTAAAGGGTCCAATCCTTTAGGCAAAAGTGTGTTAGTTGATAAAATTTGTAAAGATTGTCCATTAATGATTAGAGGTCATTGCTTTAAAGCAAATCTTATGTTGCTACCATTTGATGAGTTCGACCTCATTCATGGCATGGACTGGTTGACTACTTATGATGTAATAGTTAATTGTGGGAAGAAATATAGTGAAATGAGATGTGAGGATGGGCATACTCTTCATTTAGAATTAAATGAACAAGGTATATCACCTGCAATGGTTTCTCTTATGACGGCACAGAGATATATAAGAAAAGGGTATGAAGCATATCTGGCCTATGTGATGAATGATAAAGGAACAGAACTGAAGATTGAGTCAGTATCGATAGTACGTGAGTATGTAGATGTTTTTCCAAAAGAAGTACCAGGACTACCACCAGTTAGAGAGGTTGAGTTCAATATTGAGCTAACTCCTGATACTGTACCGATATCCATTACTCCTTACAGAATGGCTCCAACAAAGTTGAAAGAGCTAAAGTCACAGTTGCAAGACTTAACAGACAAAGGCTTTGCAAGATTAAGTTGTTCACCATGGGGTGCTTCAATTTTATTTGTGAAAAAGTAAGATGGCACCATGAGATTGTGCATAGATTATCGTCAACATAATAAGTGGTAGTAAAGAACAAGTACCCATTGCCTAGGATCGATGATTTGTTCGATCAATTGAAAGGAGTCCATATGTTCTCCAAAATAGACATGAGATCCGAGTACTATCAGCTTAGATTGAAGGATTCAGATGTATCCAAGACCGTCTTTCGAAAGAGGTATGGGCATTATGAATTTTTAGTCATGCCCTCTGGGTTGACCAATGCTCCCGCAATATTCATGGATTTTATGAACCGCATATTTAGACCATACCTCGACAAGTTTGTAGTCATTTTTATTAATGACATACTAATTTATTCCTGAGATGAGAATGATCATGCTGAACACCTACGGACAGTTCTACAGATTCTTCGAGAAAATCAGTTATATGCCAAATTTAGTAAAAGCAAATTTTAGCTCAAGGAAGTAGGATTTCTTGGACATATTGTCTCGAAATATGGAGTCCAAGTAGATCCAAATAAGATCTCAGCCATAATGGATTGGAAGCCACAAAAGAACATCTCTGAGATTAGAAGTTTTCTAGGCCTAGCCGGCTATTATAGATGATTTGTCAAGGGGTTTTCCATGGCTGCAACCCCGATGACTAAACTGTTACAGAAGAATGTGAAGTTTGAATGGTCAGAATGATGGCAACAAAGTTTTCAGAAGTTGAAAGCAATGTTGACAGAAGCTCCAATTTTAGTACAACCTAAGTCAGGGAAAAACTTTGTGATTTACAGCGATGCATCCTTAAACGGATTAGAATATGTACTCATACAAGAAAGCAAGGTGATTGCTTATGCCTCAAGACAGTTGAAACCTCATGAGAAGAATTATCCGACGCATGATTTAGAATTAGCTACCATAGTCTTCACTTTGAAGATTTGGAGACACCATTTATATGGTGAGAGATGTCAGATTTTTACTGATCATAAAAGTTTAAAGTACTTGATGACGCGGAAAGACTTGAACTTAAGGCTACGGAGATGGTTAGAGTTGATAAAAGACTATGAGTTGGTCATTGACTACCACCCAGGAAAGGTGAATGTAGTCACCGATGCTTTGAGCAGGAAGTTCCTTTTTGCATTAAGGGTATTGAATTCCAGGATATCTTTATCTGACGATGGTTCTATTATAGTCGAGTCGAGAGCTAGACCAATGTTTTTTCACGAAATCCTAGAAGCTTGGAAAGAAGATAGTGAATTACAAGTCAAGAGAGCTCAGGGCGAGCCAGATGTTGAATCCAACTTTCGGATTAATTCTGATGGATACTTAATGTTTAGAGATAGAGTTTGTATACCGAGAAAAGAGGAGTTCATTCAGAGAATTTTGTATGAAGCACATAACGGATGTTTGTCTATACATCCAGGAAGTACTAAGATGTATAATGATTTAAAGCAACAGTATTGGTGGCCGAAAATGAAGAAAGATATTTATGAATTTGTTTCCAAGTGGATGATTTGCTAGCAAGTAAAGGCTGAACACCAAGTACCTTCAGGTTTACTTCAGCCCATTTTGATACCCGAGTGGAAATGGGACCGTATCACCATGAATTCTGTAACGGGTTACCGTTGTCATCAAGCAAGAAGGATGCTATATGGGTTGTAGTTGATAGACTCACGAAGTCAGCCCATCTCATACTCGTACGAGTGGATTACTCCCTTGACAAATTGGCAAACTTGTATGTTTCAGAAATAGCAAGGCTTCACGGAGTTCCCTTATAGATTATATCGGATAGAGATCCGAGATTCACATCCAGATTTTGGAAGAGGCTGAAAGAAGCCTTAGGTACAAGATTGAATTTTAGCACTGGTTTTCATCCTCAAACTAATGGTCAGTCAGAGAGGTTAATTCAAGTACTCGAGGATATCCTCAGATGTTGTATTTTAGAATTTCGAGGCAGCTGGAAAAAGTTTCTCCCATTGATAGAATTTGCCTACAATAATAGTTTTTAGTCGAGCTTAAAGATGGTACCTTATGAGGCTCAATATGGGCGTAAATGCAGAACACCTTGGACTGAACTTAAGGAAAACTGAATTCACGGGGTCGATCTGGTTAAAGAAGCTGAAAAGAAAGTGAAAGTGATACTAGAATGTTTAAAAGCTACCTCAGACAGACAGAAATCCTATTCGGATTCAAAGAGAAAAGAGATAGAGTACCAAGTCGGGGATAAAGTGTTCTTAAAAGTGTCACCATGGAAAAAAGTTCTCAGATTTGGCCGGAAAGGCAAGTTGAGTCCATGTTTCATTGGACCTTACGAGATTACTGAGAGAGTTGGGCTGGTAGCTTACCGTTTGGCTTTGCCATCATGATTGGAGAAGATACATGATGTGTTTCACGTGTCAATGTTGAGACACTACCGATCAGATCCCTCACATGTAATTATCCCGTCAAAGATAGAGATTTGTCCCGACATGACTTATGGTGAAGAACTAGTTAAGATTTTAGCTCGAGAAGTCAAACAACTGAGAAATAAAAGTATTGCTCTAATGAAAGTATTATGGCAAAGACATGGAATAGAAGAAGCTACGTGGGAAACAGAAGAGAATATGAGAAACCAGTATCCAAACCTTTTTGCGCGTAAGATTTTCGATGACGAAAATCCCTAAGGGAGAGAATTGTAATAGCCTGATTTAGGGCCTAGTCAGAATAGTGGTGCGAGACCACGAAACTGAGATGAAATTATGAGTTTTAAGGTTTATGTCATATTTGCATGCTAGTATGAAGGTTTCATGAAGCAATTTTGCTAAATTGTGGTTGAATGGTCCAAAAAAACTAAATTGCAAAAGTTGTAAAATATGAATTTCAAGAAGCTTTTTGTATGAAATATCTTTAGAATAATAATTATGAACACCTAGATAGCAATTTTCCCAAAATTTAATTTTTGGACAAAATTGGTCATGAGATAGTTTTATGGAAATTTTTAAAAAGATGGGCATTTTGGTCATTTTCCTAATAAATGATTAAAATGGGAAAAAGATGACAAAAATCCATTCATCTTCTTCCCCAAGCTGTTGAAAATTCCAATAGCCATTGTTAGGGCTCTTTCAATTTTCCAAGCTTGCTAGTAAGTGTGCCTATGCCCGGTTTTTGATATTTTTGAAGTCCTAGTAGCATGAGTAAGCTATTTTTAGCTATTTGATGAGCTATAATGGATGTTCAAAAATGTGGTCATGTATGAAATGCATGTATTTTGATGTTTTATGGAAGATTATGAAAGCTTGATATAGTAGAAACATCTTTTGTTAAGTGATTTTCCATGAAAAATGCATGTACGGACTTGATTGTGAAAATCATAAGTTTGGTCATACATGTGTGATTTTGTGAGAATTGATGATTGCTATAGTTGAGACTATTAATTAGCTAAGCATATGGTTTAAGAAAGTTGTATAAAAATCATTTTACGAGCCTAGGGGCAAAAGTGCAAATATGAGAAAGTATAGGGACAAAATAGTAATTTTGCCAAAGAATGAGTTATGAGTCAATTTAGTCAATATGCTTATTAAAGGGTCTATTTATGATTATAGATCTAGAAAAATGAAGCCTGGATCGAAACTAAGGCAAGAACAAAGTCGATACTAATTTGCATATCTACAAAAATTTTGTATATTGAGGTAAGTTTGTACAATTTCTAAGCTTTATGATTTCTATAATTGAATTGCTTAGTATAATGTACATTGTTATCATGGAATGTTTAATGTTTGTTAAATAAAGAAATCAATGTGATTAAGTGTGAACAAGTTATCATGTAAGTCCAAGGACCCAAGCTTGGCATTGAACAAGTTATCATGTAAGTCCAATGACCCAAGCTTCGCATTGAACAAGTTATCATGTAAGTCCAAGGACCCAAGCTTCGCATTGAACAAGTTATCATGTAAGTCCAAGGACCTAAGCTTGGCATTGAACAAGTTATCATGTAAGTCCAATAACCAAGCTTGGCATTGAATAAGTTATCATATAAGTCCAAGGTAAGCTTCGCATTGATTCAAGAAGAGATATTTCATGTAAGATCGTATCTAGGATATGGCTTTGGCATCAAGTTACGTGGGATGAGATTTAGTATCCTCGGTTATTCGTAAAAATTCATCGAGCAAATGAGTAAAGTTAAAATGAGATAACAAGAAAGCTAAGTAAGCAAAGATATTACCAAGTTATAATTGAGTATTATTTATGTTATGAATGATAAATTAGAGATCATGATTATTAAATTAAAGTATGTTGATCAATGTGATCAAGTGATACAGGCACCATGTTTATGTTACAAGTATAAGGATAGTAAGTATCATGAGACATGTGAGAATCAGTATGAGTAAGTAAGCTCTAAAGCTGAAATTATGATACCATTGTTATGTCAAATGGTTTATATTAACCAAGTATATTAATCTGTGTTTTACATGCAAATTTACTAAGCTAAATGCTTACGTCTTTAATCCTTTCTTTCCATGTAGTCCCGCCAAGCTAACTTGTGGATTGTTGGAGTCGGAGCTCGCAGCACACTATCTATCCTTATTTTGGTATAGCCAAGTTATTTTACTAAGTATGGCATGTATAGTAAGCATTTATTTTGAGAACATGTTTTAAGAAGGGCCATTGTATAGGTTATCAAACCATTCTTCTTTTGTATATGGCTAAGTGGTTAGCCAAAATTGTTTATATGTATGTTGTTGTATTCAATGAAGCATGTTGTATAGTTTTTGAAATGTATTAGTTTGATTTTGATTTTAGGGCGGCAAATGGCTTGGTAAATAGCCTCTAAATGCTCACACGGTTAGACAGAAGGGCGTGTGTCTAGGCCGTGTGAACCCTGCACCTTATTATTATTAATCAGGATAGGCCGCGGTACAACCCCACGGCTGTGTGTATAAGCCGTGTAGTATACACGGTTTGAAGATGGGCGTGTGCCCATACCGTGTGGATCAAGTCAGTATATCAAGGTTTATCACACGGTTTAAGCCCACGAGCGTGTTCAGGCCGTGTGAAAATAGTCAATAGCTCTTCAGGGTTGAAAACATGGGCGTGTCAAGGGGTACACGGGTGTGTCCCAAGCCACATGGGTGTGTGACCCCTGCTTTAAAGAAAGGTTTCGATTAAGTTCTGATAGTTTTTAGATATGTGCTTAAGGTTTCGTAGGCCCATGAAATGTATGATTAGACTAATATAGAGAAGTTTTCAAGTCGGAACAAAATTTTACAGCCCATAAGTGTATGTTTTAATGAGTTCAAGCATGGTAATGTCTCGTATCTAGTCCTAGCCTCGGGCTTGGGTATGGGTTGTTACATTTAATGGTATTAGAGCCATGGTTTAGTCGGTTCTAGGACTAACCTAGCACGAGCATGAGTCTAGCTATACATGCCATACATAAGAATGTTTTAATAATGATAATGTGACGACTCCTAACTATTTAAATTATGTTTATACGTATAGTAAATGGATCCCGAAGAAGTTATGATGGATGATGTAGAAAGTAATGCGCTGGCTCCCGCAGACGGGATGGTGGCAAACAAGAATGAGAATAGACCCACTACGTTGAGTCAAGAAGGAGGAGAAGAGGATAGAGAAGCTTTCCTCCATATGATGAATGCCTGGTATACAGAGTTTGTTCGTGCGAACCCGAATGCACAACCCCCTCCACCCCCGCCAGTTCCACAACCTGCTCCAATAGCCCCTCAAGTAGTAGAGGTGGTAAGAGGAGATAAACCTCTAATTTATAGGATCAGGAAACATGGGGCAGAAGAATTTCGAGATAGAAAAGATGATGATCCAGAAAGAGCTGAATTGTGGTTAGAAAATACCATCAGGGTATTTAATGAGATGTCATGCACCCCTGAAGAATGCATGAAGTGTGTAATCTCTCTCTTAAAAGACTCGCTACTAATGGTGGAACACCCTTATGTCGGTAATACTGAGGAAAGGGTCACATGGGAATTCTTCTAAGAAGAGTTCAAGAAAAAGTATATCAGCCAAAGATTTGTAGACCAGAAGAGGAAGGAATTTCTAGAACTGAAGCAAGGCAAGATGTCAGAAACTGATTATGAACGAGAGTTTGTATGACTCAGCAAGTACGCTCGTGAATGTGTATCCACTAAGGCCATTATGAGTAAAATATTTGAAGATGGATTAAATGAGGACATGAAGTTGTTTGTTGCTGTCCTAAAATTAAAGGAATTTGTTGTGCTAGTAGAAAGGGCTTGTAAAGTCGAAGAACTAGTAAAAGAGAAGAAAAAGTCCGAAATGGAGTCTCGTGACTCTAAAAAGAGATAGTGGAATAAGTCATTCCAATCATCATCTAAAAATTCAAGAGATTTCCCTACCCAATCGGCTACTTCCACTGGGCTTTCAAGGAAAGACAAGAGAAAAAAGTATTTAGGGAATAAAGCACAGACTACTTCAGTTGCAAGTGTTGGGAATATTAGATCTGACATACCTGAATGCCCGCAGTGTGGCAAACGTCACCTTGGGGAATGCCGAGCACATGAAAATGCATGCTTTAGATGTGGTTCTAAAGACCACTATATAAAATATTGTCCAGATATGATGAAAGAAGAAAGAGCTCAGAACCCGAAATCCGGGAGTATGGTCAGAGGCAGACCGCAAAGGAACTCGAGAAGTGGGGCAAGTGGAAGAGGTAACCCTAGAGAACGGACGGCGAGACCCAAGGGTAGAGCGCCTACAAGGACTTATGCCATTCGCACTCATGAAGAGGCATCTTCCCATGATGTTATTACGGGTACCTTTTCTCTTCATGATGTTAAAGTTATTGCTCTAATAGTTCCCAGATCCACACACTCTTACATTTGCATGAAATTAGTATCCAGTTTGAGTATGCCTATAGATTCTACAGAATTTATGATTAAAGTGTCTAATCCTTTAGGCAAGAGTGTGTTAGTTGATAAAGTTTGTAAAGATTGTCCATTAATGATTAAAGGTCATTGCTTTAAAGCAAATCTTATGTTGCTACCATTTGATGAGTTCAACCTCATTCTCGGTATGGACTGGTTGACTACCTATGATGTAATAGTTAATTGTGGGAAGAAATATATTGAAATGAGATGTGAGGATAGGGATACTCTTCATGTAGAATCAGATGAACAAGGTAGTTCACCTGCAATGATTTCTCTTATGACGGCACAGAGATATATAAGAAAAGGGTATGAATCATATCTGGCCTATGTGATGCATGATAAAGCAACAGAACTGAAGATTGAGTCAATACCGATAGTACGTGAGTACGTAGATGTTTTTCCCAAGTAATTTCCAAGACTACCACCAGTTAGAAAGGTTGAGTTCAATATTGAGCTAACTCCCGGTACTGTACCGGTATCAATTACTCCTTACAAAATGGCTCCAACAAAGTTGAAAGAGCTAAAGTCACAGTTGCAAGAGTTAACAGACAAAGGCTTTACATGATCAAGTTGTTCACCATGGGGTGCTCTGGTTTTATTTGTGAAAAAGAAAGATAGCACCATGAGATTGTGCATAGATTACCGTTAACTTAATAAGTGACAGTAAAAAATAAGTACCCATTGCCTAGGATTGATGATTTGTTCGATCAATTGAAAGGAGTCACTGTGTTCTCCAAAATAGACTTGAGATCAGGGTACCATCAACTTAGAGTGAAGGATCCAGACGTATCCAAGACCGCCTTTCGAACGAGGTATGGGCATTATGAATTTTTAGTCATGCCCTTTGGGTTGACTAATGCTCCCGCAGTATTCATGGATTTAATGAACCACATATTTAGACCATACCTTGACAAGTTTGTAGTCGTTTTTATTGACAACATACTAATTTATTCCTGAGATGAGAATGATCATGCTGAACACCTACGGATAATTCTACAAATTCTTCGAGAAAATCAGTTATATGCCAAATTCAGTAAAAGCGAATTTTGGCTCAAGGAAGTAGGATTTCTTGGACATATTATCTCGAAAGATGGAGTCTGAGTAGATCCAAATAAGATCTCAGCCATAATGGATTGGAAGCCAACGAAGAACATCTCTGAGATTAGAAGTTTTCTAGGCCTAGCTGGCTATTATAGACGATTTGTCAAGGGGATTTCCATGATTGCAACCTTGATGACTAAACTGTTACAGAAGAATGTGAAGTTTGAATGGTCAGAATGATGCCAACAAAGTTTTGAGAAGTTGAAAGCAATGTTGACAGAAGCTCCAGTTTTAATACAACCTGAGTCAGGGAAAGAATTTGTGATTTACAGCGATGCATCCTTAAACAGATTAGGATGTGTACTCATGCAAGAAGGCATGGTGATTGCTTATGCCTCAAGACAGTTGAAACCTCTTGAGAAGAATTATCCAACACATGATTTAGAATTAGCTACATAGTCTTTGCTTTGAAGATTTGGAGACACCATTTCTATGGTGAGAGATGTCAGATTTTACTGATCATAAAAGTCTAAAATACTTCATGACGTAGAAAGAGTTGAACTTAAGGCTACGGAGATGGTTAGAGTTGATAAAAGACTATGAGTTGGTCATTGACTACCACCCAGGAAAGGTGAATGTAGTCACCGATGCTTTGAGTAGGAAGTCCCTTTTTGTATTAAGGGCATTGAATTCCAAGATATCTTTATCTGACGATGGTTCTATTATAGCCGAGTCGAGAGCTAGACCAATGTTTTTTCACGAAATCCTAGAAGCTCAGAAAGAAGATAGTGAATTACAAGTCAAGAGAGCTCAGTGCGAGCCAGATGTTGAATCCAACTTTCGGATTAATTCTGATGGATACTTAATGTTTAGAGATAGAGTTTGTATACCGAGAAAAGAGGAGTTCATTCAGAGAATTTTGTATGAAGCACATAACGGATGTTTGTATATACATCCAGGAAGTACTAAGATGTATAATGATTTAAAGCAATAGTATTGGTGGCCAAAAATGAAGAAAGATATTTATGAATTTGTTTCCAAGTGCATGATTTGCCAGCAAGTAAAGGCTGAACACCAAGTACCTTCGGGTTTCCTTTAGCCCATTTTGATACCCGAGTGGAAATGGGACCATATCACCATGGATTTTGTAACAGGTTACCGTTGTCACCAAGTAAGAAGGATGCTATATGGATTGTAGTTGATAGACTCACGAAGTCAGCCAATTTCATACCCGTACGAGTGGAGTACTCCCTCGACAAATTGGCAAACTTGTATGTTTCAAAAATAGTAAGGCTTCACGGACTTCCCTTATCGATTATATTAGATAGAGATCCGAGATTCACATCCAGATTTTGGAAGAGGCTGCAAGAAGCCTTAGGTACAAGATTGAATTTTAGCACAGGTTTTCATCCTCAAACTGATGGTCAGTCAGAGAGGTTAATTCAAGTACTCGAGGATATCCTCAGATGTTGTATTTTAGAATTTCGAGGCAGCTGGGAAAAGTTTCTCCCATTGATAGAATTTGCCTACAATAATAGTTTTCAGTCGAGCTTAAAGATGGTACCTTATGAGGCTCTATATCGGCGTAAATGCAGAACACCTTTGTTTTGGACTGAACTCAAGGAAAACTGAATTCACAGGGTCGATCTGGTCAAAGAAGTTGAAGAGAAAGTGAAAGTGATACGAGAATGTTTAAAAGTCGCCTTAGATGCATGTAAATCCTATTCGATTCAAAGAGAAAAGAGATAGAGTACCAAGTCGAGGATAAAGTGTTCTTGAAAGTGTCACTATGGAAAAAAGTTCTCAGATTTGGCCGGAAAGGCAAATTGAGTCCACGTTTCATTAGACCTTACAAGATTACTAAGAGAGTTGGGTCGGTAGCTTACCATTTGGCTTTGCCATCATGATTGGAGAAGATACATGATGTGTTTCACGTGTCAATGTTGAGACGCTACCGATCAGATCCTTCACATGTAATTATCCCGTCAAAGATAGAGATTTGTCCCGACATGACTTATGGTGACGAACTAGTCAAGATTTTAGCTCGGGAAGTCAAACAACTGAGAAATAAAAGTATTGCCCTAATGAAAGTATTATGGCAAAGACATGGATTCGAGGACGAAAATCCCTAAGGGAGAGAATTGTAATAGCCTGATTTAGGGCCTAGTCAGAATAGTGGTGTGAGACCACGAAACTGAGATGAAATTATGAGTTTTAAGGTTTATGTCATATTTGCATGCTAGTATGAAGGTTTCATGAAGCAATTTTGCTAAATTGTGGTTGAATGGTCCAAAAAAACTAAATTGCAAAAGTTGTAAAATATGAATTTCAAGAAGCTTTTTATATGAAATATCTTTAGAATAATAATTATGAACATCTAGATAGCTATTTTCCCAAAATTTAATTTTTGGACAAAATTGGTCATGAGATAGTTTTATGGAAATTTTTAAAAAGAGGGGCATTTTGGTCATTTGCCTAATAAATGATTAAAATGGGAAAAAGATGACAAAAATCCATTCATCTTCTTCCCCAAGCTGCTAAAAATCCCAATAGCCATTATTAGGGCTCTTTCAATTTTCCAAGCTTGCTAGTAAGTGAGCCTACGCCCGGTTTTTGATATTCTTTGTATTTTTGAAGTCCTAGTAGCATGAGTAAGCTATTTTTAGCTATTTGATGAGCTATAATGGATGTTCAAAAATGTGGTCATGTATGACATGCATGTATTTTGATGTTTTATGGAAGATTACAAAAGCTTGATATAGTAGAAACATCTTTTGTTAAGTGATTTTCCATGAAAAATGCATGTAGGGACTTGATTGTGAAAATCATAAGTTTGGTCATACATGTGTGATTTTGTGAGAATTGATGATTGCTATAGTTGAGATTATTAATTAGCTAAGCATGTAGTTTAAGAAAGTTGTATAAAAATCATTTTACGAGCCTAGGGACAAAAGTGCAAATATGACAAAGTATAGGGGCAAAATAGTAATTTTGCCAAAGAATGAGTTATGAATCAATTTAGTCAATATGCTTATTAAATGGTCTATTTATGATTATAGATCAAGAAAAATGAAGCCCGAATCGAAACTAAGGCAAGAACAAAGTCGAGACTAAATTTCATATCTACATACATTTTGTATATTGAGGTAAGTTTGTATGATTTCTAAGCTTTACGATTTCTATCATTGAATTGCTTAGTATAATGTACATTGTTATCATGGAATGCTTAATGTTTGTTAAATAAAGAAATCAATTTGATTAAGTATGAACAAGTTATCATGTAAGTCCAAGGACCCAAGCTTGGCATTGAACAAGTTATCATGTAAGTCCAAGGACCCAAGCTTAGCATTGAACAAGTTATGATGTAAGTCCAAGGACCCTAGCTTGGCATTGAACAAGTTATCATGTAAGTCCAAGGACCCAAGCTTGGCATTGAACAAGTTATCATGTAAGTCCAATAACCAAGCTTGGCATTGAATAAGTTATCATATAAGTCCAAGGTAAGCTTGGCATTGATTCAAGAAGAGATATATCATGTAAGATCCAAGTCGGGGATAAAGTGTTCTTGAAAGTGTCACCATGGAAAAAAGTTCTCAGATTTGGTCGGAAAGGCAAATTGAGTCCACGTTTCATTAGAGCTTACGCGATTACGGAGAGAGTTGGGCCGGTAGCTTACCATTTGGCTTTGCCATCATGATTGGAGAAGATACATGATGTGTTTCACGTGTCAATGTTGAGACGCTACCGATCAGATCCTTCACATGTAATTATCCCGTCAAAGATAGAGATTTGTCCCGACATGACTTATGGCGATGAACTAGTCAAGATTTTACTCGGGAAGTCAAACAACTGAGAAATAAAAGTATTGCCCTAATGAAAGTATTATGGAAAAGACATGGAATAGAAGAAGCTACGTGGGAAACAGAAGAGAATATGAGAAACCAGTATCCAAACCTTTTTGCGGGTAAGATTTTCGAGGACGAAAATCCCTAAGGGGGAGAATTGTAATAGCCCAATTTAGGGCCTAGTCAGAATAGTGGTGCGAGACCACGAAACTGAGATGAAATTATGAGTTTTAAGGTTTATGTCATATTTGCATGCTAGTATGAAGGTTTCATGAAGCAATTTTGCTAAATTGTGGTTGAATGGTCCAAAAAAACTAAATGGTAAAAGTTGCAAAATATGAATTTCAAGAAGCTTTTTGTATGAAATATCTTTAGAATAATAATTATGAACACCTAGATAGCAATTTTCCCAAAATTTAATTTTTGGACAAAATTGGTCATGAGATAGTTTTATGGAAATTTTTAAAAAGAGGGGCATTTTGGTCATTTGCCTAATAAATGATTAAAATGGGAAAAAGATGACAAAAATCCATTCATCTTCTTCCCCAAGCTGCTAAAAATTCCAATAGCCATTATTAGGGCTCTTTCAATTTTCCAAGCTTGCTAGTAAGTGAGCCTACGACCGGTTTTTGATATTCTTCGTATTTTTGAAGTCCTAGTAGCATGAGTAAGCTATTTTTAGCTATTTGATGAGCTATAATGGATGTTCAAAAATGTGGTCATGTATGACATGCATGTATTTTAATGTTTTATGGAAGATTATGAAAGCTTGATATAGTAGAAACATCTTTTGTTAAGTGATTTTCCATGAAAATTGCATGTAGGGACTTGATTGTGAAAATCATAAGTTTGGTCATACATGTGTGATTTTGTGAGAATTGATGATTGCTATAGTTGAGATTATTAATTAGCTAAGAATGTATTTTAAGAAAGTTATATAAAAATCATTTTACGAGCCTAGGGGAAAAAGTGCAAATATGAGAAAGTATAAGGGCAAAATAGTAATTTTACCAAAGAATGAGTTATGAATCAATTTAGTCAATATTCTTATTAAATGGTCTATTAATGATTATAGATCAAGAAACACGAAGCCCAGATCGAAATCGAGGCAAGAACAAAGTCGAGACTAAATTGCATATCTACATACATTTTGTATATTGAGGTAAGTTTGTTTGATTTCTAAGCTTTATGATTTCTATCATTGAATTGCTTAGTATAATGTACATTGTTATCATGGAATGCTTAATGTTTGTTAAATAAAGAAATCAATGTGATTAAGTATGAACAAGTTATCATGTAAGTCCAAGGACCCTAGCTTGGCATTGAACAAGTTATCATGTAAGTCCAAGGACCTAAGCCTGGCATTGAATAAGTTATCATATAAGTCCAAGGTAAGCGTGGCATTTATTCAAGAAGAGATATATCATGTAAGACCGCATATAGGATATGGCATTGGCATCAAGTTACGTGGGATGAGATTTAGTATCCTCAGTTATTCGCAGAAATTCATCGAGCGAATGAGTAAAGATAAAATGAGATAACAAGAAAGCTAAGTAAGCAAAGATATTACCAAGTTGAAATTGAGTATTATTTATGTTATGAATGATGAATTAGAGATCATGATTATTAAATTAAAGTATGTTGATCAATGTGATCAAGTGATACAGGCACCATGTTTACCTTACAAGTATGAGGATAGTAAGTATCATGAGACATGTGAGAATCAGTATGATTAAGTAAGCTCTAAAGCTAAAATTATGATAGCATTGTCATGTCAAATGGTTTATATTAAACAATTTTATTAATTTGTGTTTTGCATGCAAACTTACTAAGCTAAATGCTTACGTCTTTAATCCTTTCTTTCTATGTAGTCCCGCCAAGCTAACTTGTCGATCGTTGGAGTCGGAGCTCGTAGCACACTGTAAATCCTTAATTTGGTATAGCCAAGTTATTTTACTAAGTATGGCATGTATAGGAAGTATTCATTTTGAGAACATGTTTTAAGAAGGGCCATTGTATAGGTTATCAAACCATTCTTCTTTTGTATATGGCTATGTGGTTAGCCAAATTTGGTTATATGTATGTTGTTGTATTCAATAAAGCATGTTGTATAGTTTTTGAAATGTATTGGTTTGATTTTGATTTTAGGATGGCCAATGGCTTGGTAAATAGCCTCTAAGTGCTCACACGTTTAGACACACGGGCATGTGTCTAGGCCGTGTGAACACTGCACCTTATTATTATTAATCAGGATAGGCCGCGGTACAACCCCACGGCCATGTGTATGAGCCGTCTAGAATACACGGATTGAACATGGGCGTGTGCCCATACCGTGTGGATCAAGTCAGTATATCAAGGTGTGTCACACGGTTTAAGCCCACGGGCGTGTTCAGGCCGTGTGAAAATAGTCAGTAGCTCCCCACGGTTGAAAACATGGGCGTGCCCCAAGCCATATGGGTGTGTGACCCCTACTTTAATGAAAGGTTTCGATTAAGTTTCAAAAGTTTTTAGATATGTGCTTAAGGCCTCGTAGGCCCATGAAATGTATGATTAGACTAATATAGAGAAGTTTTTAAGTCGAACAAAATTTTATAGCCCATAAGTGTATGTTTTAATGAGTTCAAGCATGGTAATGTCTCGTATCCAGTCCTAGCCTTGGGCTTGGGTATGGGGTGTTACAGTATCCGTCGTCAAAACAGGGTTTCAGAGCATTACCGAAACATTTAGAATATTTATCGATTAATTTAGGTAAGTTACTATTTATTCACCGAGGTAATACATAATGTCCCTTAAATGGACCCTCGAGGTTCAACACGAGCATTAAAATCGATTCGGGATTTAATCAGAAACTCTAAGAATTTTTTGTGACATTTCAAAAATTTTCCAAGGTGCAGGGCTCACACGCCTATGTGGTCCAAGGGACACTCCCGTGGATCAGGCCGTGTCTGATTTAGGTTTCCCTCTGACTTGAGCCACACGGCCATGCCACACATCTATGTGCTAGGCCATGTGGTTAATTAATTCAATTTGAATTAGGTGCAGGTTTCACACGGCCAAGATACACGCCCGTGTTCAAGATCGTGTCACCCACACGGCTGAGACACATGCCCGTGTCTCTGCCCGTGTGCTCAATTTTCAGCATTCTGTTTTCTAAAATTTAATATGCAAAGGATAAAAAGCATAACCACATGCCCGTTTTACCAAGCAAAATGTCACACACGGTCTCGACACACGCCCATGTGTCTACCCGTGTGGACAAAATAAAGCCATTTCTAGCTTTATTTCTCACCCAAAATTTCACCCATAACCTGCACTTGAATCACACATACAAATACCAACCATTTCAAGCATTCAAGATGAGCAAACTCTATCATTCAACATGATATATCATCACAAGCATTCATGTTTACAATCTTACTCTTTAAGAAGCATACTTGTTTCCCCTTTCTTAATCAAACAACATATAGTACCTATGTTATCACCATAACATGAACTTAAATACATATATACGTGTACCAAAACATAATCATCACAAGCCATTGCAACGGCTAGATTACAAGCATCATTTACAATCGTAATTGAATTACCATACTATACCGACATGGCCCGATGGATAGTGTGAGTGATCTCCGCCAAGCTTTCAATCCAATGAGTTTCCGATTACTCTAAAACAGGGGAAAAATAAAACGGAGTAAGCATAAAATGCTTAGTAAGTTCGTATAACATGGTACTTAACTTACCATTCATCCTATTTTGAGGTAATTATGTAAGGCATATTCACTTAATTTGACCTCAAGCCCTACACACATCCTTATTTCCCTTGTTAGTCAAATAATCCATGATAACATCAAGATATGAATAAGCTTAATCAACAATCAAGTTTCCATGCATATATACTTTCCACAATATGTATTCATTAAGCATGTATATATTATCTCTTATTATTACAAGTATAGTTTCATAGTAGTTCTTTTCGAGTTCAAATAATTTCATGTCAGAACTTTACTCATTTTATTTGAGTATTAAGGTCACCAAGTAGTAGTACACTCAAGGTGTACAATTGTATAATCAAGGACAATCACTCTCATCAAATAGTTTCCATGTAAAATTATCATCTTTTCATATTTTCATACATCACTAGTCATAAATCATCATTTCCTTGTATTTCATTTAATATCCTTTTTCATGTCATATTTCATATCATATATATATCATTCCATGTCAATTTGTCCTAAGTTCATATTTGCCCTTATCAGAGCTTTACCCATTGAATTTATTCAAAATATCGATGCATACACAGGTAGTACACTCAAGGTGTACGAATCAGAATCCGTCAATTTGTGTCCAATGGTACCCATATGGTACAATTTTAGATAGACACTCCCGAGCCACATATATGTAAATAACAGGATTACCAGTCCAAGCTAAATCCTTTTTTCGTCATATGCTCTGAAGAGGTTGATTTGGATTACCCGTCTGGGCTAAATTCAATCCATAACATACGATTACCCGTCCGGGCTGAATCCAATCAGAATTGAGGTCGAAGGATTACTCATCCAAGCTAAATCCTATCAACAACAAATGCAGGACCTCTTTCGTTTCAGGAAATCACATATCCATCGATTTTCAATTTATTCAATCGAGATTTAAACACTTTTCAAGCACTATCCGGCATTTGATTATTTTATACCTCCGTAACATTTATGTAATTCAAGTAAAAACACATTCCACATTCATGTCAAGCATACGAGTAACATTTTATTCATTTATCATTTTATCGGGCATTTTCATTTATCGGGTTATATCGAGTAGGTGATCATTTCACACATTTATGACATTGATAAAATTCACAAACACAACTTTTAAATCATGCGTAAAAACATATACAATTTAGTTACACGAACTTACCTCGACAAAGGTTCGTGTATGTAAAATCGACTAATATGACATTTTCCTCATTCCTCATTCTAACTCCGAATTTGGTCTATCTGGATCTATACGAGTAAATTTAACATCAATTTATCATATTTTACATTCATGTGGACTAAATTTTCATCCTAGAAAAATTACTATTTTGCCCCTAACTTTTCCATAAATTTCATTTCCGTCCCTAGGCTCGGAAAATGAAACTTGTGCAAATTACTCCTTATTCCAAGCCTAACCAAAGCCTGATTAAAAATTTTATAGCACATGTATTCATAAAATTTCAGAATTTTTCATCAAATTTTACAACTTTTCATTTTAGCCCCTAATCATGTTTTCATCAAAAATCACTTTGTAAAAGCTGTTTAACTATCAATAATCTTTCATTTTCTACCATAAATTTCTAATTTCTAGCATATACATCCATGACCCATTTTCATACTTTGATAACTTTTCAAATTAATCCCCCAAATAGAGAGATTAAGCTATCCCGATTCTAAAAATATTAAAATTACTAAAAACCAGACAAGGAAACTTACCCAATTTGGCCATGAAAGTCTCTTCTCTCTCTCCTCGGGTTTCCATGTTTATTTTTGGGAAGAAGATGACACAAAATAAGATGATATCTTTTATCATCTTTTTAATTAATAAGTATTTTGCTATTTTCAATTTAGTCCTTACCCTTTTTCTATATTTCCATGGATGAGCCACCAAGAAAAATCTACATATTTTTCTTAATGGTATAATTACAATATAAGGACCTCTAGTTTTGAATTCCATAGCTATTTGATCCTTCTAGCTACTAGAATCCAACTTTTTCATTTTATGCGATTTGGTCATTCTCGTGATTAAGCACATAATCGGTAAAATTTTCTTTTCAAAATTTTCACACGACATTTCTAGTATACTATGGATCATATAATAAAATAAAATAAAAAATTTATCTTTCGGCTCAAATTTGTGGTCCCGAGACCACTGTTCCAATTTCACCGAAATTGGATTGTTACAACTCTCCCTCTTAAGAAATTTTTGTCCTCGAAAATTTTACCAGTAAGAAGATTCGGGCATTACTTTCTCATGTTTCTATCCGGTTCCCAAATATCTTTCTCTATATCATATCATTGTCCAAGAACTTTCACTGAAGATATCTTTATACTTTTCATTTATTTCACTTCACATGCCAGAATTTCAACCAGCCCTTGTAGCAAGTCATGCCAAGCTAAATTTAACATTTATTAAAGCAATAATAGATGATGGTTCTGATCCATTCTGTCATAACACATATACTCATAAAAACATTATGAATTATGTACAACTCTGAGAATAATACCAATCAATAGGAAACCAGCCCAATTATTTTCAATAATCTTTATGACCTGATAAACCATAGACTTAATTTGCCTTTACTGGCAAACTAGCGAACTTTCTTCCATGGTGAATCTTCATAAATACCTTGTCACCATCAGAAACTCTATTTATTTTCATTTTAGATCCACATGGGATTCTTGATGATCAAATATTGCTTTTAAACTATCTCAGGTCCCTTTCATCTCTCTTTGGGTTCAACGAATCAAAACTACCACATGTATCTTTTCTCACTGAACTCCGTCCAAAACACTGAAGTTTTGCATTTGTGATCATATAAAGCCTCGTACATTATAATTTTATATATGACTATTAACTGTTATAAGTAATTTCAGCCTAAGACAAATACTTTTCTCGGTTACCTTCAAATTCAAGCATAAACATCGAAGCATATCTGCCAAAATCTGAATCATATGTTTAGATTGATCATCCGTCTGAGGATGAAATACCGTACTAAAATGTAACCATGTACCCATAGTTTCCTGTAACTTGTTTCAGAATCAAAATATGAACTGTAGATTTCTATCAGAAATAACAAAAGCTAGCACATCATATAATTTGACAATCTCAAAAACAAATCATTCAAGCAATCTATCAAGTGGGAAATCCACTCATAACAGGATGGAATGTGCATGTAACATCCCAAAAATGGGGTTACCTGGAATTTAATTATTTTTCCTATGTATGAATGGTTGAGGCATTATTTATGGAATAATCATGATTAATTTAAGTTTTGTGTTGGCTCGATTTGGTAGGAAATTTTAGTTTTAACTTCTAAGGTAGGGAGCCTTAGCAAGAGGGTGTTATAAGAATAAATGGGGATAATTTGGACATAAATAAGCCTAGACTAAGTGGCAAAGTAAGCCCACTTAAGAGCTACATGTGATGCCACCAAGGAGCAAGGAGAGCTTGTGTTCGAGTCATGAAGTCCTCTTTTGCACTTTATTTTGACGGCACATGGGGAGAGTTTCTCCTCTCTTTAAACTCTTATTATTATTTATTTATTGATGATAAATAATAAGTTAAAAGAAGGATAATAGGGGATTTTATTTTAAGGATAATAGGGGATATTACATGGATTATTAAGAGATTATTACTTATTATTATTCATTAAATCATATTAGTTTGAATGGGTGGCCTAGAGTGATTCAAGGAAGATTGATGAATCTTGAACTCTTTGTTAAGAGAAGTGGACGGCAAGGACACTAGGGAGGGGGTGCCGAATTCTTATATAAGCACCTAAAGTGATCACCTTATTTTCTTTTTCCAAGTTTGCTAGCCGAATCTCTAAACCCTCTCATCATATATTCTCTTTTTCTTTTTACATCCTCTCCAAAACCTAGGCCGAAACCCTCCTAGCATCTCCCATTGCCGAATTCCCCTCCTCAATTCTTTCTTCTTTTATTTTCCTACTAGCCGAATCATCTATTCTCTACCTATCTTTCTTCTTTCACCAAAAGTCCAGCCTTGAGTTAAACACCCCTAGCCGAATCTAACTTCTATCAAAGTGCCGAAATCCCTTTTCTTTAAGCTCTACTTGGCCGAATTGTGTGCATGAGAAGTAGGCATCTTTTTGTTGACGATCTCAGAAGGTAAGGATCTTAGGCCGAATGCTTATATTATTGGTATCTCATTATGTCGACTTTGGTAAAGATAGGTATGGGTTTCGGCAACTATTGATTAAGAATACTAATCACAGATTAAACTAATCCACTGTAGGATCTTCGGGATTTGGAGATAAGCAAGTAAGTGCGCCAACGTTAGTCAGTCAATCTTCGGTAAGGAGTTACATATAGATTGGTGTTCATTTAAAAAGGGTTATGATTATTTATATTAACCGATTGTAGTTTGTGAATCAGATTCGTGATTTGGGCACCGAGGCTAGTATTCAAAGAGACTAGGTAAGGATTCGGGTACAAAAGGTTACCCCTTTAAATAATTTGGTTTGGCCGAATGGCCATATTACTAACCTTGATAGTTGGCCGAATATAGGGGCAAGGACTTAGAGGGTGGCCGATTGATTACCTTCGGGATTTAAGACTATCGTGGTATCAGGTGTGTACATACACACTATATAATATATTAAATATGCTTAACTTTGTGAATGCTCATTTTATGAATGTAGCATTGGAATGAATACCAAATCGGTATAAGTGGTGATTCGGTAAGTACACATTAACGTGATTTATTATTATTAATGCTTTTGGTAAGCATGATGTGTTGACACATGAAATTTAAGAATGTGATGGCATGAAATATATGTATGTTTATCTGTTGTGGGATTGATGAGTGGAGGGGCAAAGATATTGTGCCGACGGGCACCGTTGTTTTGGTAACACACCGTGACTAAATGTCACCAGAGGTTTGGCACCTCCGAGGTTTGGTACCTCAATAGCGACTTGTCCCCGTGGTTAACACCACCGTGGGTTGGCCCCACCGAGATATGGGATCGTCGCGCGTTGATTTGGTATCACACGATGGGTTGGCCCCATCACCCGATTTGTGTCTACGGACACCGTGTTTTGGTAACACATTGTGACTATATGTCACCAGTGGTTTGGCACCACCAGTGGTTTGGTACCACAACGGGGTAGACAGTGGCGTATGGTTGGCTAGGTTGGGTACACATTATTTTGCATATTAGATGTTATATTTTGTGTATGAAATATATTTTAAAACGGGGAAGGGTTACATACTGAGTCTTGGTGACTCACCTTCTCCATTAATTTTTCAGGTGATGCTTAGATCGCGGACATGGAGCCGGAGGGACTTGAGGAGGCCATGCGGTGGATTTAAATTTAAATAGACTTTGATTTTTGTTATTTTAAATTTGGTTATTGGGTTGTTTTATTTTGGATGTAATAAGGCCTCATTAAACTTTACTTTGGTTATTTTCTTTTATGTTGGATATTTTATTTTAATTAAAATTTGAATCACACGCTTTTCTAAATTAACACGAAAATGTTTTATCGTGCATCAGCACATCCGAAAATTTGTGTAATAACTTGACTTAATTAAATTTTCAATTTGGACTAAGTATACTTTCGAAGATAACTTAAAATGAGCAGCTTTCAACAAAACTTAAGTGGATTTAGAAAATGGGTTTCAAAAACTTCTTCTTAGTAACGACCCATATTCGGTCCTAACGATTGGGCGGGTTTAATAACATAAAGGTGAGCTTCGTCAAACAATCGACAATTACTCAAATAGTATCTTTCTTTTCATAGACAAAGAGAATCCTGATATAAAATTCATAGTAACTATGTCCCATTTCCATTTCAGTATTTTCACTGATTATAACCATCTTGAAAGTATCATCTCTATCTTGCTGATATATCTAGTATTTAAATATAGATTCAGAAATACCACCTTTCATTCCGAGCTACTAATACATTCTTTTCAAATCATTATGCATTTCATCATTCCCTAGATAAACAGACATAGTACCACTGTGATCATTCATGTAAAGTTTTCAGTACAAGCTCTAATTTTTCAGTACACAGACTCTACCTCTGAATAACAAACATTTACCGAATCTATTCTGAAATTCTGAATTAGAAATTATTTCACACTGTATTCATTTAACCTACAACTCATTATCACTTTTCTGGGTTTCACTAATTTGTTGTAGAAACATCGGTTTAGCTCTATATTTAGTTAAAATTGAGCTATTATCAGACAATCATAATCAGTATCCATGGCTTGCAAAGTATACAAAGATTCCAAGTAATATGCAATTATCAAATCACAATCTTTCAACCTTTCAAACCACATACACTATCTCAGATTCAAATCTTTTAGCAAAATCAGATACTTCAAACTTTTATGATCAGTACTTATATGATAATTTCATACTGTTAACAAATTTTCAGTGCAAACACAATAATTGTCAACTCAAGATCATATTTCGGTGAAAAGAACTAAAGATCATATTTTGGGTAATTCTTTTCCCGTAGTTTTATCTGGCTGGAAGTATAGACAATTTCTTTACCTTTCTTCATCAAAACAAAGTTTAATCCATTCAATGATGTATCACTGTAATAATAAATTCCTTACCCGATTCAAACTAAACCAGAATTGGGGCTTTGGTCATCAGGGCTCCCAACTGATCAAAACTTTACTAATATTTGTCAGTCCATTCAAATCTTACTTCTTTCACTAATATCCATATGATTGATGCATCTATCATAGAAAATACTTTCACAAAAATTAAAAAATATATCGAAGCTTTTAATTATTCTGAGGTCACAATCATAAGATACGTTAAAACCATAATACTATAATAGATCCAATGTTTCCACAATATAAATGGAACAACACCTCAACCTCAATACTCTTTTTCAAATAAAAGAGGAATACTAAGGTGGCTCCAATATCATCCAGTGCAATAATACAGTTTCTATAATCTATATTCCATATTACCAAATTCCCATGATCAAGTCAGAATTCGTAACGGTAATAAGTATACAAATTCAAGCATATAAATGCAACCAAACAATCACAAACTAAACAATAACATGCCATTCTTATACCATCATTTATCATGCTTATAACATCGTACTTAGCTCATTAAAAACGTACTAATTTCACATTCACAAGAGGGCATTAGCATATGAATAAACTTATGATCAACATAAGCCATAATTCATGGCTACATATATAAGATGAAGCATTAGCAATTACAAGCTAACACATATGGCCAAATTAAGCATTAGCAATTACATGCTAACACATATGGCCAAATTAATAATGACACACATAACAAATTGACATAGTCCCTATACGTGCCATAGACTTAAAATACTTGAATTCACTTATACCCAAAATGATAGCTTGATAGTGTGGCAGGATCTTCGACGATCTCCAACCCGAGCTCGTTTAATAACCCTATAAGATATAGGAGAAGAAGGGGTAAGCTATGTATATAGCTTAGTAAGTTCATATGTAAATAATAAGCAACCTCAACCATACATATATCATACTATCAACACTATCAACATAATGTAAATCCATACTAATGTCATTTAAGTCTCATAAGTATAACTCACTCAATCACATTTTACCAAGTGTTTATCATGTTCAATAATATGAACATAAATTTTATAATCTACCATAATCTTATGGTTATAATTTTATTTAGCCATAATGTTTGCTCTATCAACTTATAAGCATAATTTGACATATTCTGGCATTAGCCCAACAATCGTAATCTTTCTGTTGTAACATATTACAACAATTAACAAATCATTTAAAACCACATAATAAACATGCATATTACTTATGAGTATTTATATTTCAAGCATATACTTTAGCATCACTCAATTTCCTAAACCGTTATCTTCACATACTTTCGTAACTATTTTAATTGTCAATTATTCCAATCTTTCCTTTATCACATATCTTGACAAATCACAATTTGCATGACTATAACACGCTATATCTTAACTCAATTTGGCCCGAAAGTCAATCACATAATCATCAATAGAATTTATCATGTATTTCATACATCACAAGTATAGACCAATAATCACAATGTTTTCATAAAATCATTCTCGTGGAAATCATGAACTCACAATTTCATGAAGTCAATGTATATAAACTTTACGTACATACCTGTACCAATTCGTAATATTTACATACTCATTCTCTTCTTTGACATACCCGTTGAATTTCCCGTTGAACCACTCAGAATAATAAAGGATACTCGGGAATCTCGTACACATAGTAACGTACCAATGCCATATCCCAGATATGGTCTTACATGTAATCTCGTATCGATGCCAATAGCCCAGTTATGGTCTTACATGAAGTCTCATATCGAATGCCATATCCCAGATATGGTCTTACACATAATCATAGTAACCCTAATGTCATGACATTTATATCCTATCTATTCCTAAGGTTCAACCGGGACTTTCGCTGTACCGAATCTCTGTCGGTCATTTCCGTAGTATCATACTCAATAACATTCACATTTCGTTTCAACAATATAACATTTACCATAATTATATCAATTAAGCATTTATACACATATAATTTAATTCTTATTAAACATACGAACTTACCTCGACATAAAAATGGCGAAAAGGACTAAATCGTCAAATACTCGTTTTTCCCTATTCTAACTCTGAACCTCATTTTTCTTGATCTATAATATCACATTTAACTCATTTAGTATTCACATTATTCAATTCAGTCCAAAAATCTTATTATGGTAAAATTACATTTTCCCCCTAAACTTTTGACATTTTACAATTTAGTCCCTAAGCTCGTAAAATTAATTTCATTCATTTCTTCAAAGACCAAGCTTAGCCAAACCTATTTCATGCTCATAACAGCCCAAATTTTTCATTTAATCACACTTTTATTACTCATTTTATAAATTTTACAAATTAGTCCTTTTAGGCATTTTCACCGAAAATCACTTAGCAAAAGTCATTTAGCAAATCACAAACATGCATTTTCTACCATCAAACATCAAAATACACAAATATTCATCATGGGTAAAATTTTAGACTTTGATTATATCTTAATTAGTGGTAGAAATAGATAGATCATGTTACAAGGATTTAAAAAACATAAAAATCATTAAAAACGAGGCTAGAACAGACTTACAATCGAGCTTGGAAGCTTGAAAAACCCTAGAAATGGTTTCTTCATGTAAGTTTCGGCCATGGGGTAGAAGATGGAAAAATTTTGGCTTGATTTTTGCTTTTTAATTCATTTTAATTACCAAATTACTCAAATGCCCTTAATGAAAAACTTTGGAAACATGCCTAACCATGTCCATTTTTTCCACCAACTTAACCAATGGTCTAATTACCATTGAAGGACCTCAAATTTAAAATCTCATAGCAATTGGACACCTCTAACATATAGAATTTAACTTTTCACTTTTTACAATTTAGTCCTTTTGACTAAATTGAGTGCCCAAACGTCAAAATTTTTGAAAGAAATTTTCACGAAATCATTCCATAAAATCATAGACCATAAAAATATAATAAAAAAAATTTTACTATGTCAAATTTGTGGTCCCAAAACCACTATTCCGACTAGACCCAAAATCGGGCTGTTACAACTCTCCCCCCTTTAGGGATTTTTATCCCCAAAAATCTTAAAGGAATATAAATTTGATTTCCACGTAGACTCTTCTATCTCGTGACACTACCAAAGAACCCTCACTAAGGTTATGCTTTTATTTCCTTACTTTTTAATCTCTCGTGTCAAGATTCTGATCGATTCTTCGTTATACAACACATCGGCTGAATCTTAATCCCTATCGGTGAATTCATACTCAAAGATTCCAACCGATACCATCGCAACATAGATACTCAAAACACATTTTGAATCCTTTTACCAAGGCAATACTTTCGAAAATATGTTATCATTGAATGGAAATTTTATATCCCTATGTTTCAAATTTACATACGTTTTCTGACAATCTGAAGTGGACTATAAACTGCCACGACTCACTTTTAATTTCTTTAAGTTTTTTGATCGGATAGTCTCGAAAACATATAACTCAACTTGTAACACCCCAAAATCAGCCTAGACGTTACGACCGAATCTAACGTGTCACATCGAAGTGATTTTCGAAATTTAGACTTGTTGATAACAAAATTTGTATTTAGGTTGAAACTCATTAAGTTTTTATTGATTGAGAAAATTCAGCAAATTTAGTTATTACAAATTGAAAACAACTTATCATAACAATTGCCATATTTGTTACCGTTGGTTTCTTAAACTGAATAAAATCGCAGAAGCTTCTCTAATTAAAACATTGAAGTTTAAAATACGTGTTTTTCTTGAAAGCAGTTATTATTTTAAAAACTCAGTTATGACAGTTTGGCAGTTTAAAACAAGAAATCAAAGCCCAATTAAAAATTAAATCCACCAATGGCCTTATTACATAATCAAAAGACCAAAATGAAATTTAAATAAATAAGTCTAAAGCTGAACATTAGCGATCGTGTGGCCACCTCCGAGTCCCTCGCGGCTCCAAATCGTCTAAGGCTGGGGATTACCTGTACAGTTAAAAAAAAGGGTGAGTTTATGAAAACTCAGTATGTAATCCCCTATCGTCAGTCGGTAACAATATATGCAGTAACAACTTGGGCCTGAGCCCTATTCAGTAATAGTGCAGTGTGGGCCTTAGCCCATTACAGTAACAGTGTGGGCCTAAGCCTAATACAGTATCAATACGGTGCAAATATGCAACCCACCCCAATCTAGCCAACACACCACCCGTACCAACCAACACACCATGTGGGGATAAAATCAACCCACCCACCAAAGATAAAAATCGCAAAGATAGCCGCCAAGAATAATAACGTAGTAAAGTCGCGATAAAAGTGAATGTGGCGAGCCACCAAGACAAATACTTCCTCCATATCAGAATCCCAACCCCATGTAGTATGTCATGTCATAAATAGTTCATGTATGCAAAGTGTCCTACTCAGTACAGTCTTACAAATAATCATACACTCATCAGTCAACCTACCTCTAGAGGTAAGATGGTCTTTTCCATCTATTAGGGGTAAAATAGTAATTATAGCCTTTAAGGGTATTTTGGTCACTTTACTTATTTTGGGGCCTTGGTGCAGATAACGACCTTTCTGAAGGTCTACAATCACCTTGAGCAGCACAAATAACCTAAATGGTCATAACGGTGTAAATGGGCCCAAGGCCCATTATTCGGCCCAAGTGGACCTACACGCTTGTGTGGCCCATCTAGCCCAGAATTAACCACAGCCACACGAACTATACAGCCTAGTCCAATATTTACCACATTTTAGTGGAATTTATCCATGTGGAGCCCACGAGCCCATTAGGCCCATATGGCCCAAATCGGCCCTAAACCCATGAGAACGCTCATGGCGGCCTCTATAGTCAGTCACATATATTTCATGGGTTTAGTTTACCACACGAGTGATCGCACGCCTATGTGGCCTCAAACGTCGTATTTTCTGACTTTTCAGCTTTTTTTGATTTACAGTCTATTTAGTGTGTGTGTGTGTACACACACTCTTTTGACTTTTTAGCCGATTATCAATTATGGTATTCTGTTACACACCTGATCGTGAAACATTCTTTGATCCACGAGCACACCAACCCTTGGTAGATCTACTGTAACTCTTACACCAACTCCTTTACAAGAGATAGTCTACGATCCCTTTAGAGGTATCATGAAATACAATTGAGTCTTTAACAATCGTATCCATTAACTAATCGACCAAGAATAAATATCACTGCATCTTACTTATCGAAACATAGATCAGAAGTAAAGAGAACCCATAATTAGTCACCTAGAGTATGCCCCAAATCCAAGGCACCAAAAAGAACACCCACCCTTGAGATGGAGGATTCGGTCACTCCCAAGAGTGAGTAGGGAAAAGAAATCAAATAAGAGAGACTTTAGGAAAACAGTATTAACAAAATAACCTACTTGGAAAATTTTGAAAGAACTTACCGAAAACGACAAAAAAAGAGAGAGTTGTGCAAAAGAATCCAACCGACTACTAGAGGATAGTTAAAAGACACAGTATTTGGCTTAATACCAAAAGAAAGAGTGATGATAGAATTGGTTAGAAAGGAATAGGTGCATTTGACCATGCACAATAGAGAGAAGAGATGATAAAATGAAAGTACTTGAAAGGCCTAAGACGTGTTCGGCTAGGATTGTGAAGAATGGGAAGCAGAGAAGAAAATGAAGAAAGGTGGAGAAAAGATTCAGCTTAGAAGAGAGTCCGAAAGGAGAAGAATTAGAGAGGAAGGAGATAAGCACTATTCAGTTTTGAGAAATAGAGAAGTAGAAAGAATTGGAAGAAGAAAGACGATTCGGCAAATATTGAAAAGTGAATTCGACAATACTAACTAGTTTTCCCAAAACGGTCAATTCGATAAAACTTCAACAATCAAAACGGAGAACAAAAAACTATTTCGGCACTTAAGAATTTAGAGCAACCAATCTAAACAAAAATAACCAAAAATTGAACCAAACTGAGAGGAGAATGTCTCATATTCGAATTTCCCATACACCTACATACCAATCGGCACATCCTTCTACAACTCAAACTCCTCCTTTCTCTCCACAATCCACTCCTAAAAATCCTCCCTGATATCCTCCACATATCACTCCACCTATCACTCCAACCTCATATCTATCAAAATTTTACTGCAACACAACCACTAGCCGAACCAAGCTGCAAAATATATACCCCATAGCACAACTTAGGACTTGAACCTCAGACCTCACAGTTACACAACACGCCACCTTACCACTACACCACAGGCTCTTTTTGTGTCATAATATAAACACTATTGTTCATGAAGCCTATATGTCAGTGTCCAGTTTCATTTAAGAGCAAAACTAAAAATTCTACAAAAGCCAAGACTTGAACCCAGGCTTCTCAAACACTCCCATACACACCCAAATCACTTAGCCATTAAAGCAACCAAGCAATTTGTGCCAGATCATGCAAGATTAAAGACCCTATATTTTTTGGACGTTACACAACTAATCTATCAAGTTACATACCTGATCACCAGAACATCTATTTTAAATAACTGTACATTTCATTACTCCCTAAATGAACAAACGAGCTACTATTGAGTCTTGTACAACCTTTTCTGCGTAAGCTCTGGATAATTCATTGCACGAATTCTATCCCGGAGTAATAATAATAGAAATCAGAATCAAAAGTTGTCTCACACTGTACTCGTTCAATTTACCATTCACCATCACATTCCTGAGGTTCTCAATATTGCAAAGAAAACATCGTTTTAGCTTTCAACTTAGCTAGATATAGACCATCATCAATTAAGATTAATCATGTATCCAATACTCACAAAATATTCAAAGGCTTTTCATTCAAGCATTTTGTAACACCCCAAACCCGGCCTAGAAGTTAGGCCCAAATCTGGCGTGTTACATTGGGGTGCTTTTCGAGAAACCATGGTTCCATTTGAAAGCCTTTCTTAATATTAAAAACTAAAGTCCCAGTTTGCGTTTGTTGACTATTAATTGACATTTATTAAAAAGTTATTACCTACAAAAACTTTGTTTATTGCGGAAACTTAATTAAAATGACTGACTTATGAAAACGTTATGTTTACGACCTATTCGCGAAAGCGTAGTATTTTGAAAGCAGATATTGTTTTGGAAAACAGTGATAAAAAGTTTAGCGATTTAAGACATAATAAACTAAAATCCAAAACTAAAACCAAAATTTAAGAGAGGCCTTATTACAAAATATTAACCCAAGTTAAAATAAGTAAAATACTAGAGTCCAAAATCGCTCGTAGTGTGGCCACCTCCGAGTCCTCTAGTACGTCAAACCGCCATCAAGATTACCCGAGAAAAATATTAAAAGAGGGTATGAGTTTACGAAAACTCAGCAGTATAACCCTCATCAATAAGAACATGAATCACAATAGTTCGAGCCGAAGCCCATTTCAGTAACGGTGGCAATTGGGCCTTAGCCCATAAAAGCCTCAGTTGGGCATTAACCCATAAATGTCACAAATCATATTTATCTGAGCCTGAGCCCATCTCAAATAAAACTACATATGCAATGCATTAATGCCCATACCAACCCTGCACACCGTCTCCTGTCCAACCCTGCACTCCTGTGGGGATTTAATCGACCCACCCATCCCTACACTCCTTATGTAACACTGATTGTAGCACTAACTTATCGGGGCAGCATAGCTGCTCGGTGGCTAAAAGCCTTCGGTGGATCCACAGTAGTCAAGCGACCATGCGATCCTATCTGCACTTCCCCTTTCGAATAACCCCATCCCCATGCAACATAATAACACATGAATGCAACATACAATAATAATCATAGGATAACAATCATAAATCACATACAAGAATAATCATATAACATGTAGGGGCGTTTTCATCATTTTTATGCCCTCCAAGGGCATATCGGTCATTTTACCCATCGAGGGTATTTCCGCAATTTACCTACCAAGGGTATTTTTGTAATTTACCTACCAAGGGCATTTTCGTAATTTACGCACCAAGGGTATTTTTGTAATTTACCTACCAAGGGTATTTTTGTAATTTTACCCTATAGGGGTATTTTGGTAATTTTGCAAGTCAGGGGTATTTTAGTAATTTCACAAATCGGGGGTATTTTGGTAATTTCACAAATTAGGGGTATTTCGATAATTTTACAAATCAGGGGTACTTCAGTAATTTCACAAACTGGGGGTATTTTGGTAATTTCATAAATCGAAGGTATTTTGGTAATTTCACAAATCGGGGGTATTTCAGTAATTTTGTAAATCGAGGGTATTTTGGTAATTTCACAAATCGGGGGTATTTTGGTAATATCACAAATTAGGGTTATTTCGATAATTTTGCAAATCGAGAGTATTTTGGTAATTTCACAAATTAGGGGTATCTTGGTAATTTTGTAAAACAAGGGTATTTTGGTACTTTACCAATATAAGGGTATTTTAGTAATTTAACAAATATAAGGGTATTTGGTCCCCCTCAGATTTTAGTTCTGAACGTTGGCCCATCAACAAGTCCTCCCACAAAGAGAATGACATTACGCACTGTAGGATTCCAGAAAAGAGGAGGTGGGCCACTAGGGCCGCTTAAATACCAAGCTCTCCCTAGATCCAATCCTAGACATGCATATGCCCGTTGCCACACCCTAACCCAGCGACTTATTCACAGACATGTTTAATTAGAAAAAATTAAGTCTTACGGAATTTAAGAGTTGTTCAAACTAGACCTAAGGTTCATAAACCCTAACATACATGTCTACGTCCCCATAAGCCCATCAAGCCCAAATCACTCCCTTACGACCCATTAGGCCCAAATCTCATCATATGGCCTATTAGGCCCAAAACAAATTCAATTCATGTATCATGCATGACTAATTCAATTCGTATAACCAACCAAACCATTTCATTAAACTTTGCCTCAGGGCCCACCGGGCCTATTTAGCCACTTTCGGCTTTTTAGCTTTTCGGCATTGCCGATATCGTGTTTGTAGTGTTTGTACACATCTGGTAACCCCGTGTGCTGTAAACCCCTTAGTCACGAACCTACAATCGACGTCACCTAACGATTAATCATAACTTAATATACACTTATCGGAAATCGAAACCTCACCGTAACCTTACCGTGTACCTCACGTTCTAGTAGCCCTTCCTTCGCTACTATTGGCGATTATCCTCTAGGTCTGCACCCAAACGCCCACCAAGGGATATTAACTCTCCTCATAGAATGTGCTCTATATATAGCTAGCTTCTCTCCTTCTTTCTTTGTATCTTACCGATGTGGGATCCCTCCGTTAGCAGAGTTTAAATCCAACTCAAACTCTTCTCGTCCAATCCGCAAAATAAATACTCCCTTGCTTGTCATGAGATTCGAACCCAAGCTCCCTTGCACCCTTAATGACGCCTTGCCACTAGGCCACTCACTTTCTTGTGTCTAAAATCATGTGCAACTAAATATAACCCTATGGCAAAATTCTAGAGTCCATTTAAAAAGAAATCCCAAAATGCAAAAGCCAAGACGTGAGCCTTGGACCTCCTTCCTTCCTTGTGGCGTCACTCCCTTGCTCCTTAAGTGGCATCACTTTGCCCCTACACCACACACTCCACTTGTTATTTTTCCCCACATTTTATTCTTAAAGCCCACCTACCAACTCCCAGGGTTTTTTTCACCTAAAACCAAAATTTTTCCTATAGCCTAACTTTAACCCGGGACTTCATAAAAGCCTCCTAACCTTCCAAAATCACTCACCTAATAGGTCCAACCTGCCTTAGTACCATTCTCTTGTTCTCAAAAATTTTAAACGCTACTATCTCAAGACCCATTGGGCCCAATCCTACTAGGCCCAGTTCCAGGATGTTACAAATCTACCCTCCTTAAAGAAATTTCGTCCCCGAAATTTCCAACTATCTCACAATCAAGACAATACCGGATATACCACTACGCTTCTCACAAGACTCTAGTCCTAATTATCCGAATTACAAATTTTATGAATTTAGCTCATAGTTCTAATAATTACACATATGTTTTATGGAAGTAGTAATTAAGAGTTATTTTCGAAATTGCCAGCTCACTATAGTTTTTAGTCTCCTACAGGACTCAAGTATAGTCTCTCATCTAAACTAAGCCCAAAGATCTACCTAGAGCGAAGAATAGCTTAAAATAGATAAGAGAACTTACTTGGTCCGACGCTGGAGACTCGGTGTGCCACACAAAAACCTTTCAAACTACTTAAAAATCATTTTGTAAACATCTTTAAAATAAACACTAAAACCCATCTCACAGCCCGAGTTTTGCAACCTAGGCTCTTATACCACTAAATGTAACACCCCAAACCTGACCTAGAAGTTAGGCCCGAATCTGGCGTGTCACATTGGGGTGCTTTTCGAGAAACCATGGTTTCATTTGAAAACCTTTCTTGATATTAAAAACTAATGTCCCAATTTGCATTTTTTATTATTAATCGACATTTATTAAAAAGTTATTACCTAAAAAAACTTTGTTTGTTGTGAAGACTTAATTAAAATGACTGACTTATGAAAACGTGATGTTTACGACCTATTCGCGAAAGTGTAGTATTTTGAAAGCAGATATTGTTTTGGAAAATCGTGATACAAAGTTTAGCAGATTTAAGACATTATAAGCTAAAAATCCAAAACTAAAACCAGAATTTAAGAGAGGCCTTATTACAAAATATTAACCCAATTTAAAAACAAGCAAAATACTAGAGTCCAAAACTGCTCGTAGTGTGGCCACCTCTGAGTCCTCTAGCACGTCGAACCGCTTACTGAAGATTACCTGAGAAAAAATATTAAAAAGAGGGTGTGAGTTTACAAAAACTCTGTGTGCATAACCCTCATCAATAAGAACATGAATCATAACAGTTCGGGCCGAAGCCCATTTCAGTAACGGTGGCAATTGGGCCTTAGCCCATAAAAGCCTTAGTTGGGTCTTAACCCATAAATTTCACAAATCATATTTATCTGGGCCTGAGCCCATCTCAAATAAAACCACATATGCAATGCATTAATGCCCAAACCAACCTGCACTCCGTCTCCTGCCCAACCCTGCACTCCTGTGGGGATTTAATCGACCCACCCATCCCTACACTCCTTATGTAGCACCGATTCTTGGCACTAACTTATCGATGCAGACAAGATAGTCGCTCGGTGGCTAAAGCCTTCGGTGGATCCACAGTCGTCAAGCGACCATGCGATCCTATCTGCACTTCCCCTTTCGAATAACCCCATCCCCATGCAACATAATAACACATGAATGCAACATACAATAATAATCATACGATAACAATCATAAATCACATACAAGAATAATCATATAACACGTAGGGGCATTTTCGTCATTTTTTGCCCTCCAGGGGCATATAGGTCATTTTACCCATTGAGGGTATTTTCGTAATTTACCTACCAAGGGTATTTTCATAATTTACCTACCAATGGTATTTTCATAATTTACCCACCAAGGGTATTTTCGTAATTTACCTACCAAGGGTATTTTCGTAATTCTACCCTACAAGGGTATTTTGGTAATTTTACAAATCAGGGGTATTTTAGTAATTTCACAAACTGCGGGTATTTTGATAATTTCACAAATTGGGGTATTTCATTAGTTTTGCAAATCGAGGGTACTTTAGTAATTTTGTAAACCGGAGATATTTTGGTAATTTCATAAATCAAGGGTATTTTGGTAATTTCACAAATTGGGGGTATTTCGATAATTTTGCAAACTGGGGGTATTTTGGTAATTTCATAAACTGGGGGTATTTTGGTAATATCATAAATTGGGGTTATTTCGATAATTTCACAAATCGGGGGTATTTCGATAATTTCACAAATCGGGGGTATCTTGGTAATTTTACAAAATAGGGGTATTTTGGTACTTTACCAATATAAGGGTATTTTAGTAATTTAACAAATATAAGGGTATTTGGTCCCCTTGAATTTTAGTAATGAACTTTGGCCCATCAACAAGTCCTCGCGGCTACAGTGAACAGACACTACGCACCAGGTAGGATTACGAAAAAGATGAGGTGGGCCACTAGGGCCGCTTAAATACCTAGCTCTCCCTAGATTCAATCCTAGACATGCGTATGCCCGTTGGCACACCCTAACCCAGCGACTTATTCATAGACATGTTTAATTAGAAAAAATTAAGTCTTATGGAATTTAAGAGTTGTTCAAATTAGACCTAAGGTCCATAAACCCTAACATACATGTCTACGTCCCCATAAGCCCATCAAGCCCAAATCACTCCCTTACGGCCCATTAGGCCCAAATCTCATCATATGGCCTATTAGGCCCAAAACAAATCCAATTCATGTATCATGCATGACTAATTCAATTCGTATAATATCCAAACCATTTCATCAAACTTAGCCTCAAGGCCCACCGGGCCCATTTAGCCACTTTCGACTTGTTGGCTTTTCGGCATTATCGATATCGTGTGTGTAGTGTTTGTACACACCTGGTAACCTCGCGTGCTGTAAACCCCAGTCATGAACCTACAATCGACATCACCTAACGATTAATCATAACTTAATATACACTTATCGGAAACTGAAACCTCACCGTAACCTTACCGTGTACCTCACGTTCTAGTAGCCCTTCCTTCGCTACTATTGGCGATTATCCTCTAGGTCTGCACCCAAACGCCCACCAAGGTATATTAACTCTCCGCATAGAATGTGCTCTATATATAGCTAACTTCTCACCTTCCTTCTTTGTATCTTACCGATGTGGGATCCCTCCGTTAGCAGAGTTTAAATCCAACTCAAACTCTTCTCGTCCAATCCGTAAAATAAATACTCCCTTGCTTGTCATGAGATTCGAACCCAAGCTCCCTTGCACCCTTAATGACGCCTTGCCACTAGACCACTCGCTTTCGTGTGTCTAAAATCATGCGCAACTAAATATAACCCTATGGCAAAATTCTAGAGTCCATTTAAAAAGAAATCCCAAAATGCAAAAGCCAAGACTTGAACCTTGGACCTCCTTGCTCCTTAAGTGGCGTCACTCCCTTGCTCCTTAAGTGGCATCACTTTGCCACTACACCACACACTCCACTTGTTATTTTTCCCCACATTTTATTCTTAAAGCCTACCTACCAACTCCCAGGGTTTTTTTCACCTAAAACCAAAATTTTTCCTATAGCCTAACTTTAACCCGGGACTTCATAAAAGCCTCCTAACCTTCCAAAATCACTCACCTAATAGGTCCAACTTGCCTTAGTACCATTCTCTTGTTCTCAAATATTTTAAACGCTACTACCCCCAAGGCCCATTAGGCCCAATCCTACTAGGCCCAGTTCCAGGATGTTATAAATTTGCAACTATATCTGCTTTCCCAAAGGTTAATCGATAAATACTACTCACAATCTTTCAATAGTTTAAGCCATTTATGCTATTTTAATTTCAAATCCTTTAGTGACATTAGATACTTTAAACTCTTGGGATCAGGAAACATATGACATTTTTCGTCGGACAGCCGATTTCATCAAATTCTTAACACAGACATAAAAAGTGGCCGACTTTAAATCACCCGTCAGACATTTTCTTTCATGTGACTTTAACCGTTTGAAAGTATAAACTATCACTTTACATTCTTGTATTAACACACAATCCAATCCGTTCGATAGTGCATCGCTGAATAATCACAAATTCTTTACTCAATTTAAACTCGACCAGAACTACTTCAGTTAGTAATACCTTCAACTATTTTCAACTTTGCTAACACTCAACAAACCATTCAAATTTTCAAATGTGATAACTTTATCAATCAAAACAGCTTTATCTCACAGTAATATCATCTAATTAGAACTGATCTAATAGGTACGTCCTTGTATCACACTCTTTTTTAATATAAATTCTTCATTCAGACTGTTCATCAATTTACCCGTGAATGTACAAGTTTTTATACTCTTACCTAAGGATAAACTTAAATACTTATAACTCAAATTTCCTTTCAACTAAGCAGTTTGCTCAGATAAAAACAACTGAGTCGATCTCAACCATTAAATAATATCATATCAAAATACTCACTTCTTCATGCTGTTAAATCAACTCAAACTTAAATCTTTCAAAATTTCCTCACATGCTAGTCAAAGATCTTTACAACTGCATTAGCTCAAGGAAACAAAATATCTTGGTTGAACTCATTGATCTTAATCAAACTTACCTAAGAAAAGAAAACCATCATATAATTTGAGCTTGAGCTTCCACTATCTATACCTTTACTGATGTTAATTCCTTTCACAAAAATTAGAGAAATCCTGATACCAGAATCACTACATTCCTATGATCGAACCAGAAATACAACCATAATAGACATAGTTATCACAAGCCAAAGAACACACTTTAAAGATAAGCCATGATTGATAATTTATGAAATAAGGATGATAAGAATACTAAGATAAAAAAATCCAAGATACGATATCACACTGGAATCCGAGAACATAACTCATAAGAAAATAATAAAGATCTTGATGATTTCTTAGAGAAAACCAGAAGAAAAACAATGCTTACACGCTCTGGAATCAATTGTAACAGAGATAATATATTTTCCAAATATATATATAAAACAAAACAATATCCAGTAGAAACAGAAGAATAGCCTCACATAAATTTTTGCAACAAGTTTTATTCTAAACATAATAGAATAGAATCCCAAAGAGAGATATAAGAAATGATGCTCATCAACCAACCAGACTAACAGCGCTTTCCTTTATCATTATAAGCAGCTAGCATTCTCATACGATAAGAATTTCATCGAAAACGAACAATCACATATATCTCTGAGGATAAATGAATATATAAAATACCTAGGAGAGATCATCATAATCTATTCAATCACAACTGTTACACTTAGACATCTTTACAATTCAAATATCATTTCTCTGACTAATTTTGTCATCACTAATCCCGTATTATTCCATTCACTAATGAAAATCAATTCGAAAGAAATTCCAGCAAATACATACTTTAGACATCATACCTGAGTGAGTCGATTAGCCGAGATTAACTTTTTCTTTAACCGTGCATCACAAAATCCGAATGATCTTTAGAATAACCTGACATCTTTTCCAGAACTGTATTCACTTGTCAAACTATTCTTAACTCTGACCACATTATTAGTTATTCAATTACCGAACTCTTTAGTCTCTTACTTGTGAGCTCATTCAACTTAAATCTCATGAGATTTTGTTATAGAATACCACAGTGGTAAGGGGGTGAGGTCGTAAAGCATCTAACTAGACTCTCATAAATATACACATATAACTTAGCATTCATCAACAACATAATATCTTCACAATCATATAATTCACTTCAAGCTAATTAACACACATGTTTATGTTACACGAACTTTCCGATTATCTTATTCAAACAAGTGCATTTATACATACATTCCATAGATTTAAGTAAGTTTACTTATCACATTCACTTAATCAACAAATTAGGCACATAACATCATATGAATACCAAATAAATATAGATGAGCTTATCACAATATAAACTTTCATTTCATTTCACCTTTCCATATTTCAAGAATAATTCCCATTGAACTATTGCAATTTCGATGGATACTCAGATAGTATACTTGAAGTATGCATGTCAACAATTTGTCAATTTATACTCAATAGTGCCCTTTTTACACATATTCATGGAGCACACTCTCGAGCCACATATGACATAACAGGATTATCATTCCAAGCTAAATTCTTTTTGCAACATTTAAAACATTTTGTCCGTTTCATAAAATTAGCATAATCCATCGAAATACAACGTTCAACCGGAACAATGACATTTTATCCATATTTCTCAACTTATGGTTATTTCATTCTATACACCATCACATACCTATCATGAACTCTTATTCACACCTTTCCAAGTTTTGACTCATTACAAACACATTTTCAAATATCTTAGTATTACTTTCAGTGTTTTAGAAAATAGCTCGGTTGGAAAGCATCGCTGTCTCAACAAAACAATTTCGTCACAGTCGGGAGATATCACACTATCACGGGTAGTAATATGGCATGTATAACTAGACTCACATACGCTACGTTAGTCCAAAAATTGACTAAATTATAGCTCTGATACCACTAAACGTAACATCCCTTACTCGTATTCAACGCCAAAATAGGGTACGAGGCATTACCAGACATAAACACAAGCAAACATACATTTCCGAGTCATAAATTTGTGTCCAAAATAAAATCATTCATATTCAATATATAGTCGTTTATATGAGCCTACGAGGCCCAAAACATGCTTTAGAAGTAGTTCGAGACTAAACCGAGCACTCAAGGAATTTTTATAAAACTTAGAAAATTTTTGCTAGAAGCAAGGCTCACACGCCCGTGTGGTCTAAGGGACACAGCCGTGTGACCTTAGGACACGCCCGTGCTTCAGATCGTGTTCGATTTAGAGGTTATCTCTAACTTGTGCCACACGGTCGTGCCATACGCTCTTGTGCTAGGCCGTGTAGCACACACGACTGAGACACACACCCGTGTCTCTACCTGTGTACTCAATTCTGGACATTCTGTTTTTCAAAATTAAGGTGCAAGGGACACACGGCCGGAACACATGCCCTTGTGGTAGACTGTGTGTCACATATGGCCTAGACACATGCCCATGTGGACAAAAATAAGGCTATTTACCAAGCCATTTTGCCACCCTCACTTGCACACATCTACAGAACATCACATGGCACAAATTCAGGCATATAAATGCAACCAAACAACCACAAACAAAACAATAACAAGTCATTCTTATACCTTCATTTATCATGCTTATAACATTGTACTTAGCCCGTTAAAAACATACTAATTTTCACATTCACAAGAGGGCATTAGCATATGAATAAACTTATTATCAACATAAGCCATCATTCATGGCTACATATATAAGATGAAGAATTAGCAATTACAAGCTAACACATATGGCCAAATTAATAATGATACACATAACAAATTGACATAGTCCCTATACATGCCATAGACTTAAAATACTTGAATTCACTTATACCTAAAATGATAGCTTGATAGTGTGACAAGATCTCCGGTGATATCCAACCCAAGCTAGCTTAATAACCCTATAAGACATAGGAAAGGAAGGGGTAAGCTACGTATATAGCTTAGTAAGTCCATATGTAAATAATAAGCAACCTCAACCATACATATATCATACTATCAACATAATGTAAATCCATACAAATGTCACTTAAGTCTCATAAGTATAGCTTACTCAATCACATCTTACCAAGTGTTTATCATGTTCAACAATACGAACACAAATTTTATAATCTACCATAATCTCATGGTTATAATTTTATTCAGTCACAATGTTTGCTCTATCAACTTATAAGCATAATTTGACATATTCTGGCATTAGCCTAACAACCGTAATCTTTCTGTTGTAACATATTACAATAACTAACAAATCATTTCAAACCATATAATAAACATTACATTAATTATGAGTATTTATATTTCAAGCATATACTTTAACATCACTCAATTTCCTAAACCCTTATCTTCACATACTTTCATAACCATTTTAATTGTCAATTATGCCAATCTTTCTTTTTTCACATAGCCTGACAAATCACAATTTGCATGAATATAACATGCTATATCTTAAGTCAATTTGGCCAGAAAGCTAATCACATAATCATCAATAAAACTTATCATGTATTTCATACATCACAAGTATAGACCAATAATCATAATGGTTTCGTAAAATCATTCTTGTGGAAATCATGAAGTCAAAATTTCATGAAGTCAATGTATATAAACTTTATGTACATACTTGTACCAATTCATAATATTTACATACTCATTCTCTTCTTTGACCTACCCGTTGAGTTTCTCGTTGAACCACTCAGAATACTAAAGGATACTCGAGAATCTTGTACACATAGTATCGTACCAATGCCATATCCCAGATATGGTCTTACATGTAATCTTGTATCGATGCCAATAGCCCAGCTATGGTCTTACACGAAGTCTCATATCGATACCATATCCTAGATATGGTCTTACACGAATATCTCATATTGATGCCATATCCCATATATAGTCTTGCACATAATCTCAGTAACCCTAACTTCATGACATTTATATCCTATCTATTCCTAAGGTTCAACCGGGGCTTTTACTGTACCGAATCTCTATCGGTCATTTTCGTAGTATGCTCAATAATATTCACATTTCGTTTCAATAATATAACATTTACCATAATTATATGAATTAAGCATTTATATACATATAATTTAATTCTTATTAAACATACGAACTTACCTTGACATAAAAATGGCGAAAAGGACTAAATCGTCAAATACTCATTTTCCCCAATTCTAACTCCGAACCTTATTTTTCTTGATCTATAATATCACATTTAACTCATTTATTATTCAAATTATTAAATTCAGTCCAAAAATCTTATTATGGAAAAATTATATTGTTGCCTCTAAACTTTTAACATTTTACAATTTAGTCCCTAGGCTCATAAAATGAATTTCATTCAATTTCTTCAAAGCCCAAGCTTAACCAAACCTATTTCATGCTCATAACAGCCCAAATTTTTCATTTAATCACACTTTTACTACTCATTTTATAACTTTTACAAATTAGTCCTTTTAAGCATTTTCACCAAAAATCACTTAGCAAAAGTCGTTTAACAAATCATAAACATGCATTCTCTACCATCAAACATCAAAATACACAAATATTCATCATGGGTAAAATTTTAGACTTTGATTATGTCTTAAATTAGTAGTAGAAATAGATAGATCATGTTACAAGGATTTTAAAAATATAAAAATCATTAAAAACGGAGCTAGAACAGGCTTACAATCGAGCTTGGAAGCTTGAAAAACCCTAGCCATGATTTCTCTATGTAAGTTTCAGCCATGGGGTAGAAGATGGACAAATTTTGGCTTGATTTTTTCTTTTTAATTCATTTTAATTACCAAATTACTAAAATGCCCTTAATGAAAAACTTTGGAAACATACCTAACCATGTCCATTTTTGTCCACAAAATTAAAAAATGGTCTAATTACCATTAAAGGACCTCCAATTTAAAATCTCATAGCAATTTGACACCTCTAACATATAGAATTCAACTTTTGCACTTTTTACAATTTAGTCCTTTTGACTAAATTGAGTGCCCAAACGTCAAAATTTTCAAATGAAATTTTCACGAAATCGCTCCATAAAATCGTAGACCATAAAAAATAAGAAAAATGAATTTTACAGTGTTAGATTTGTGATCTCAAAACCACTGTTCCTACTAAACCTAAAATTGTCTCACACACTACGCATGTCCGAGCCGCAGGATGCACACTACTGCTTTACACTGCAAGGCAGTGACCCTTGTATGGTTAAAATTTTTCTAAGTATTCCAAAAATTTCTCGAGTTATCGGTTTAGTCTCGAACCGTTTCTAAAGTATGTTTAAGGCCTCGTAGGCCCTTAGAAGGGACGATGTGTGTGATTAAATGGTATTTGAGTATGAATGCATAAATGTATGTGTAACACCCCTAACTCGTACCCATCACTAAAATTAGGGTTACGAGGCATTATCGAACTAATCTCAATTCTGAATAAACATTCAATTGGATTCAAACACAAGTAATACAATCTCTACTATATCATATAACATTACAACCTATTAAATTAAATAATGTACAACGAGTTTTATTACTGGTACCTAAGACATACAAATGTCCGAATCACATGACTTAAGCATTCATGACATATATACATTTAAACTATATCCCAACCAATGTAATTTTATAACATATATCGGACATAATTCAAAACTCATACAACATAAGTTGATTTTCATTCATATTACTATAATACATATACATATTAAACCAACCTAACCATTTATACCATTTAATAAACAATTGCATAAATAAACATATTAATAATACATCTTGACCGAACATACTATTTCACTTTTCATTTGGATTTTTACCTAACCAACCATGAAACATAGTCATTTCTTACCATTAACAATCGGATCTATATAGCCAACTATCACTAGTAAAGCATATTAAGCAAGCAACATATAAATTCACCTTAGTTGAGATCATGCACACATCATAAACACAGCAACCATGTTTCACATATAATAAGTAAATACCAAGTTTGCTAAAACCAACCCATAACATATATATATATATATATATATATCAAATGAGCACCTTCCATATATAACATAAACTATACCGAATTTAAAACACCCATTAGCATTATGAACAAGCCATTATATCAAAACATAGAAATGAAACTTAACCAAAAGAAATAGCCATTTTTGCAAGGCTATATTTATATACAAGACCAAATATCATAGGTTTCAAAACTTAGTCGAACCTATACATGCCTTTGATTCAAAAACTAAACTTATAAGTACCAAAGGAGATGATAGTGTGGTTGACTTCTCTGACGATCCTCTGAGCCCGTAGCTTGTCCAAAATCTATAAAACATAACATTGAACACAAACAAAGTAAGCTTACTAGCTTAGTAAGTCATAAGCAATTTTGATATAACATTCAAACATTTAAGCATTTTAATCATTGGGTTTATGGCATTGCTTATAAACATTATAACTTGAAATTTCATGTAACATCCTGAATTAATGGGCCTATGCATTTAATGTGTGTGGTTGTGCTTATTGTACTTGATAGAATGTTTTAGGTGTCTAGAATGGGCTCGAAGTTGGGCCGAGGCCTTAGTCAAATTTTTTGTTTGGACACTCTAGTGGAAAGTAAGTTAGGACAGGGGTTAAAAGACATTACCTGTGAATTAAGACACAAAAAATGGGCTTTTGGCCCAGTGGTCAGTAGCGATATGCAGGGACTAGGAGTGGCGTGTCAAGCTATTAAGGAGGTCCAAGGTTCGAGTCGCATAAAGCCCAATTCTTTTTAATTAAATTCAGCTAATTTTTGGCATTTAAGTGGATAGAGTGGGATGGCAATAAGGCTTAGAAATAGGAGGATTTATTTGAGTGGATAATGCAGATAATATGGCAGATAAAGGGAGGAAGAGGTAGTGTTATCTAGGATTCTTTTGGAGGTGTGATCAGATAAAGATAAGGGAGAAAATTTAGGATTTATCTGCTAGTCACAGTGGTGGCCAAAATTCCAACACTAAGGGGGAGGATAAATCGGTTCTGATATGATCAAGGGGTGCCGAAATTTCCCTTGATTAATAGCTTAGTTTTAGTTATAAAAAGGGTTATTTTCGATTTTAGGCAGTAGGTGCCGAAATTTTGCTTAAGTAGGGGGGATATCTCTTCAATTCTGACATTTGACCCTATTCTCTTTTTTCTTTCCTCTCATCCCACTTCTATGCAAAAGCCAAAAATTTCATTGTTCTCTTCTCTTATCTTTTCCTCCAAAAGCCGAAACTCATAACTCTTCTCATCTCCATTCTTTCTCTATAACCGAATGATCATTGTTCTTTCTTTTATTCTCCCTTTTGCCGATTTCTTCATAGCTGAATCTTCATAGATCCTGTTACAATGTCTTTCTTTTGTTCTTCTCAGAAGCCAAAATCTGTCAGGAGAAGCCGAACCTGTTGGTAAGTGCCGATTTCTTTTGATCATTTCTCTTTCAGTTTTAGAGGCCATGGCCGATTGGCTAATGGGTTGTAAGGCCATCATTAATTTGATATTCTATTCACCGATCTTGTGTCCTATTTGGGCAGCATTCTGAGATTTAAAGAAGATCTAACCGCCTAGGTTCCTAGGATAAAAATTGAAAACTTCCCAATCCTATTGTCTTCTTTTGGGATTTTAAGGTAAGGATTTCAATTCTCCCTAAGTTGATCCATCGGTTTCCTTTCTTTATTGTGCCTTAACCTAATGCCTCGTTAAGCAATCATTATAGTATCCTCCGACTAAGGTCATTCATGGACTCGAATGTCAGCAAATTGAAGGAATGGGTTGGATCTATATCCTAGCCCTAAAGGTCAAGAAACGCGCGGTACCAGCAGTACAGGGTTGGCCACTGGGTTGTGGATCGGCTTTAGAACAAAACCTTAGAAAGTTAGCAGTCGTATCGACTTCTGATAGTGTCAACATAGAAAGTACTGTCCTGTCGATAATCAAGTGTGTAGATCTCTATCACACTAGTTACTCTGTATTATATGTATGTTATGGGCTAAAAGCCAAAAAATGATCCTGTATGAACAAATCATATTACCCGAAAGGGTAGGCAAGGGATGCAGTGCGTAATCATAGAAACTTCTATGTGTATCAAGTATGTGAAAGCCTATGATCTGCTTAGATAGTATAATGTTCGATTCTTGCATGTATGTATGCATGGGATGGGATTGATATGATGAAGGGGAAGAAGGTCGATGGCGATCGGTGGCTTTGCCACATAGGTCACATAGTGATCGGTCTTTATGACAAAAGACAAATTGTCGAAATACTACAATGTATTATTAAGGTCGCATGGCGATCGGTGGCTTTGCCACATAGGTCACATAGTGATCGATCTTTATGATAGACAGCAAAGCTATCGATATGGTGTGTAGCGGATGGAGGGTTGATTGTGAAAATCCCCACGGTGTGATGGTTGGTACGGGGGTGTGTAGAGGATGGACTCTTAGGTTTGGGATGGGCCATGTTGCATGTAAATATATATTCTGTTGCCATTGTGTATGGGCCTAGGGCCCATAAAGTGTTTGTGGGCCTCAAGGCTTTTATGTGTTTTCGGGATTTGCACACTGAGTCTTGGTGACTCACCCTTTTTATTTTTCCCAACTTTTCAGATGAGCAGTAGATCGTGGACATGGGAGCCGAGGCGGACTCAAGGGGCCATCAAGTCTTTTATCTTCATAGACTATTTTCAATTTTTCTTTAAGTTTCAATTTTGGGATTATTTTTGTAATAAGGCCTCCATAACTTAGGTTATCGAACTATATTTTTTTTATGTTACATCTTATAAACTTATGTTTTCAAAGTCTTAATTATAAAGTGAAAGGAAAATGGGTTTTTTCTAGCATGTTCAACGCAAATGTTAAACTTTCTTCAAAAATGTCACAATTAATGATTAATCGATTAAAATAAACTGAGATTTTCAAAACCCTTCAAAGTAAAGTTTTCAACATTCAACTCGTAGCATACCAGATCCGATCATGACGTATGGGTCGGGTTTGGGGTGTTACATTTTTGGTATCAGAGCCAGGTTAAAAACTCGGGCTATGAAATGGGTCTAGCAGTGATTTGTAAAAGTGATGTAAGTTTGAGAAAAGTTCAATTGAGATATGGCCTTCGAGTCACCCAAGACTCGATCCACGCAGGTAAGTATTCTAAACTCATTAGGTGATATGCATGTTGGGCTTGATGGGCTCTATAGGGACGTAGGCTAGTATGCTAGAGTTTATGGACTTTAGGTTTAGTATAAATAATTCTTCAAATCTCATAAGACTTAATTTCTAATTAAACATGTCTGTGAACAAGTCACAGGGTTAGGGTGTGGTAACAGGCATACGCATGTCTAAGATTAGATCTAGGGAGAGCTTGGTATTTAAGCGACCCTAGCGGCTCACCTTCTCTTCACTGGAATCCTACCTGGTGCGTAGTGATTGTTCACCGTAGCCACGGGGACTTGTTGACGGGCCAAAATTTATAACTAAAACACGAAAGGGACCAGCCACCCTATTTCATAAAATTACTAAAATACCCTAGTTATGTAAAATTTTTAAAATACCCTCGATTTGTAAAAATTTCCCAAAATACCCCTAGATTGTAATATTACCAAAATACCCCTATTTTGTAAAATCACCAAGATACCCTATTTTGGAAAATTACGAGAATACCCATGGGTAGTAAAATGACAAAAATACCCTTATGTGATGAATGTGAGTTCATGGATGCTACTTGTATGTTGATGTGTGACGGTTGAATGTATGTGGATTCTAGAGCTAGGAAATACAAACCTGAGAACTAAACCTTGTAGATAGAGTTCGAATTCAAAAGAACTACTGTTAAAACTACTCTCCATAAGATTGTTCATTATTAATCAGTGGAAGAAATTAATAATTCATAAAATTCCTAATCAGATAAATGTGAATCGGTAGAATGAGCACTAGAGGACGTGGTGTGCGTGGCTGAGGTAGAGGCAGGAGTGCTATATCAGAACTGGTAGGGTCTGGTCACGAGTCGGGGAAAGAGGTACCAGTGCCACTAGCTGTGGAGGTGGAATTTTAGGATTAGACAGTCAAGATTATGCAAGACTCGTGCAATGCTAAGGGTTTTAGAGAGGTTGTCAAGCGGGGCATAGGCACAGGAGCCCAAAAATCTGTGTCGGAACGACTTAGAGCTAATGGGGCAGAAGTGTTTAGGGGAATTTCTGGGATAGCCCAAAGTATAGCTGAGTATTGGTTGGACGCAGTCGAACGCATAATGGATAATCTAGATTTCATGGAAGAAGAGAAGCTGAAAGGAGTAGTGTCCCTTCTCAGGGACGAAGCTTATCAATGGTGGCGAGTGTTGGGCAAGCAGTGGAAAGTGCTTTAGGTGTGGATCTTTGGACCATCAGATTAGAGACTGTCCACAACCACGGAGTGATGTAGGACCCACAGGGTAGGGAAATGCTCAGCTAGGTAGAGGAGGTCAGCAACCGCAGAGGGGTCGTGGTCCAGCTAGAGGTGGTAACGATTTCGGTCTGAGGCGAGACAGTCAAGGTTAGTCTATGCTACCAGACGTCGATAGGAGGCTGACGCATCGGATGTTATAATCAGTACATTTTTAATATTTGGTTTGCCTTACACTACATTGATTGACATTGGGTCGACACATTCATATATTGTTAGTAGTGTGTCTGAACTTTAAGTTTTGATTTCGAGATTACCCCTAGGGCGGTGACTATAATTAGCCTATTAGGACAATCTGTGGTGGTATATAAACTCTATCGAAAGGTACCCTTGGAAGTTCAGGGAATAGTTTTTCAGACGGATCTGATGGAATTACCATTTGGGGAGTTCAACTTAATATTAGGCATGGACTGGCTGGTGAAGTATCAAGCTAATTTAGATTGTGCAGCCAAGCGTACGGTGTTGAAAACCCCCGAGAGTGGTGAAGTGTTGGTGATAGGAGAAAGGGGGAACTATCTGTCGAATGTAGTAACTGCCCTAAGAGCAGAAAGGATGGTGAGAAAAGGATGCGAGGTAGTTTTAATGTTTGTTCGGGCTGTGGAAGCCAAAGACCTAACTATTGGGGACGTTAGGACGGTGAAGGAGTTTCCTGATGTTTTCCCAGAAGAGCTTTCGAGATTACCCCCAGATCGTGAAGTGGAGTTTGGTATCGATCTTTTTTCGGGAACAGCGCTAGTATCTATTGCTCCATATAGGATGGCACCAAAGGAGTTGGTGGAATTGAAAGCGCAGATTCAGGAGTTGCTGGATAGAGGGTTTATTAGACCAAGTGTGTTACCGTGGGGAGTGCCGGTGTTATTTGTCAAGAAGAAAGATGGATCAATGCGTATGTGCATTGACTATCGTCAGTTGAATAAGCTAACAATCAAGAACAAATACCCGTTGCCAAGGATCGATGGCTTGTTCGATCAGTTGAAGGGAGCCTCAGTCTTTTCAAAGATAGATCTAAGGTTAGGATACCATCAACTTAAGGTGAAGGAGGTAGATATTCATAAGACGGCTTTTAGGACTCGCTATGGTCATTACGAGTTCATGTTAATGCCATTTGTATTGACCAATGCGCCAGCAGCATTTATGGACGTGATGAACCAAATATTCCAACCCTACTTGGATCGGTTTGTCGTGGTATTCATAGATGATATCCTGGTTTATTCAAGATCGAAGGAGGAACATGACTAACACCTTCGAGTGGTTTTGCAGATCTTGAGGGAGAAGCAGCTGTATGCCAAATTCAGTAAGTGTGAATTTTGGCTAAGGGGAGTTACGTTTTTAGGCCATGTTGTGTCGGTAGAGGTGATTAGGGTTGACCCTTGAAAAATTGAAGCGGTATTGGATTGGAAGCCGCCTAAGTCCGTGGCAGAAATTCAGAGTTTTCTTGGACTGGCTAGGTACTATCGAAGGTTTGTTGAAGGATTTTCTTCAATAGTGGCACCATTGACTAAGTTAATATGGAAAGGAGTTTCGTTTGTTTGGTCCAATAAGTAGCAAGAGAGTTTCGAGAACTTAAAAAGAATTTTTACAGAGGCTCCGATATTGATTCAGCCGGAGGCTGGAAAGGAATTCGTAATTTACTGTGATGCATCACACACGGGACTAGGATGCGTGTTGATGCAAGATGGAAAGGTTATTGCGTATGCATCTCGGCAGTTAAGATCGCACAAAGCAAATTATCCCACCTATGATTTAGAGTTGGCGGTGGTGGTTTTTGCTTTAAAGATTTGGAGACATTATCTGTACAGGGAGAAATCTGTTATTTACACCGATCATAAGAGCCTAAAATACCTTATGTGTAACATCCTGGATTAGGGGTTATGCATTTGTGCATAATTCATGAGTAGTAGGTTTTGGCAGTGTTTGGAAGTGAATTAAGGGTTTTTAAAATCCTAGGATGGAAGAGAAAGCTTTGGACAATTATTGGTTTTTAAGTTAAAAACAAGAAGTGATGTGGAAAAGTGGCAAGGGACACCACCTAAGGTGCAAGGGTTATGGCATCAAGTGAAGTACTTTGAGGAAGAGGTTCAATCCCATTATGTGCATTTTGCTTAATTTTATGAAATAACATGTTTATCGTGATATGAATGTGTGGTGTGCATTTTTAGAACCTTGGAAATGTAAGGAAATGTATGGAAATGCATGGAAATGTATGGAAATGTATGGAAATGTATGGAAATGTATGGAAATGTAAGGAAATGTATGGAAATGTAAGGAAATGTAGAGAAATGCAAGGAAATGAAAGGAAATGTAAGGAAATGTAAGGAAATATAAGGAAATGTATGGAAATGAAAGGAAATGAAAGGAAATGTAAGGAAATGTAAGGAAATGTAAGGAAATGTAAGGAAATATAAGGAAATGTAAGGAAATGAAAGGAAATGAAAGGAAATGGAAGGAAATGAAAGGAAATGAAAGGAAATGTAAGGAAATGAAAGGAAATGTAAGGAAATGTAAGGAAATGTAAGGAAACTTGGAAATGATTTAGAAATGTTAAGTTTCAAAAGGAGGAAAGTAAACATTTTGGAAACCTAAGCTAAAAGAGGAAAGTAAACATTTTGGAAACCTAAGTTAAAAGAAGAAATTGAACATTTTGGAAACCTAGGAAATGTCAAGCTTAAAGAGCCAAACGAAAATTTTTGAAAACTTAGAAATGACCTAGAAATGTCGAGTTTTAAAGTTTAAAAGAGGAAATTAAGGCAAGGTGGCCTTAAGAGAAAAAGTATGTGAAAATTGACAAACAAACAGGCTTGGAAAAGTAACTCAAGATGCCACTTAGGGCCTCTAGAAATGGCGCCACATGCAAGTGTATTTGGGCCAGGGATCGAGTCACTTAGGAAGCAAATAAAAGAAGTTTTATTTTGCTACAAAGAGCAGAGAGGTGGACGGCATGTGGGCTCTTAAAAGAGGAATTTTATTTCCTTTAGAATTTCGGCTAATTAGGAGATAATTGTTGGATTAATTCTTTTGATAAAGTGATAATTATCACATAGGAAGAGTGGTGGCCAAGTTAAGGACTCTAGCTAGTAATTTCAGCTATAAAAGGAAGAGAAGGCCATTCATTCATTCATTCGGTCTTCCTTTGTCGAATTTCTTAAGCAGATTCTCCTCTCTCTGAAATTCCTACGCTTTATTCTTCCTTCTCTTTTCTTTCTAATCCTCCAAAAGTGAAAGTTATGAGAGCATCATTTAGCCATAGTCGAATCTCTCAAGGTTAAAGTGAAGGTGCGATCGATTCCTTCAAATAAGGGTAAGATCCAAGTTTAGTTTCCATTCTTTTATATTTTAGACTTATCGAAATTTAGGGACTAATTTCGATTATTAATCTTGGCCAATCATGGAAGGAGAAGTTCTTTTCTCAAGGTACACCATAGGTCAGCGTGTTCCCAAGTTATTCGGTGAATTTTGGGATTTAAGATCCTTAAGGTAAGTGACTATGAATATTCGCCAAGACCCTATTTTTGTAGTAGATCTATTATTATGTGTTTTAAGTCAAAACTAACCGATTCAAGGGATCTAGTGATTTGCCGATTTCAAAGGGAAGAATACAAGTTTTGGATTTGATTTTTTATTCAATTGGCATTATAAGTACACAAATCCTACTAGGATTTGGTTTTATGGTGAATAGGCCTTTGCTAAATATTACCATGTTGGTAGAATGTAGGCATTAAAATCTAAGGTAGTAGATCGGATTTCGGATTTCAAGTGAAATCGTTAAGTTTAATCGGTGTGTACCCTACCCTAAGTTTTAATATGTTCGTGGCTATGTTTTAAATTAAATGTGTTATTAAGAATGTGAAAAGCATGGCTAAGGTACCGTGTGTACCCACACTATATCATAATATGTTTTATGGCTACGTTTAATTATTATATGTGATATTAAGAATATGAAAGTGGCTAAGGTACCATGTTATGGTACAAAGTACTGTGCACGCTTCCTACTCCTACTAGGATTATGAAATATGTTAATTGTAACATGAGAATAAGAATAAGAATGTGAACTCGCATATTTATGCATATTACTATTATATGGGGCATATGGGTTTATTTTTTGGGAAGTGAATGTGGTGACCTAAGACCACAAACACGGTGACCTAAGACCGTGATATCTAAATGTGGTGACCTAAGACCACAATGAATCAATGTGGTGACCTAAGACCACGTAAATCGAACGTGGTGACCTAAGACCACGAATGCGGTGACCTAAGACCACGATATAGAGTGTAGCGGAAGGAGGGTTGACTTAGTAGTCCCACTGCAAAGTGTGATGGTACGGGTGGAGTGTAGCGGATGGCTAACTAGGTTTGGGTTTGGGTTGCATCATTATTTTTACCGTTATATGAACATGTATGTGATATAATAATGCATGCCCGAAATGTTAATTCTTCGTGTTGGTTACACATTGAGTCTATTTGACTCACCCATTGTGGGACTATTTTCAGTGACGACAAGAATGGACCGGGTTCTACAGAACTTAGGATGGCCATGCACAAGAAGAAATTTACGACTTGGACTTTTATTTTATTTTAAGTATTTTGAATTTAAATTTTGGGAATTATTTGATGTAATAAGGCCTTAGTAGGAATATTTTATTCTGCTTTTTATTTGTTATTTTATTTGTTAATCTTACTAATTTTTATCAATTAAAGATTAAGTAAATCTATTTTAAAACTAAGCCCAAAGGTTTTGTCACCTAAAGTAAAGGATTTTTAATAATGAAATAAACTTGTTCTCAACTCAAGCCCAACCCAAAACAATCTTTCTTTCAAAACACACAAGTTTTTCCTAAGTAACCAAAGAATTTGAAACGGTTTACACCGGGGAACATACCAGATCCGGTCAAGGCTCGTGGGCCGGGTTTGGGGTGTTTCAGTTTGGTATCAGAGCCCAGTTTTAAACTCTCGACCTTGGGTTTAAGGCCCAAAACATTTTCCAAAGTAAGCCCAAAAGGAATTTTCTAAAAAATTTTCGTGTTTTTCCGCATGGCCCACTAAGTCTCCACCCAAATTCACTGTAAGTACTTCTCGACTTCAAGTGATTTGAATATGTGAAATGTATGGGCTTTTATGGCAACGTAGATTAGTCTCGATAAGTATTTGAACCCTAGGACTAGTGTACCCTAACAAATACATAAGACTTAAATATCTAATTAAAAAACCGTGGTTGAGTCGCCGAGTTAGGTGTGGCAACCATGGCACGCATGTTCAGGATTGGTTTCATGGGAGCTTGGTATTTAAGCAGCCTAGTGACTCACCTCCCACCCACTGACTCCTACCAGTGCGTAGTGATGGTTCACCCTAACCAAGAGGACTTAGCCACCTGCTAAACCCAATAATTAAAACCCGAAGGGACTAGCCATACTGCTTTATAAACAACTTTTAGTTTTTTAAAAATCCTTAAATTACCCTTCGATTTGTAACAAAATCTATTTTGAAAATATCTCAAAAAAATTTTCTGCTTCCCAAATTACTAAATGCCCTCTGTTGTAAATTACTAAAATACCCTTAGTTTTTAAGATTTCCAACAATACCTCGACTTTTGCTAAAATGTTTCTACTTTATAAAATACCGTAAACTTCGCTTTTACAAATATCAAGATACCCGATTTGGAGAATTTACGAAAATGCCCTCGACTTCCAAAATTACCGAAATAACCCCGATTTCTAAAATTTTTGCAACACCTCTGATTTGGAAAATAAATTCTCAAAACAACCTTCAAGTTTCATAAATTCCAAAATATCCTTGATTTATTAAGATTTATAAATTTACCCGTTAATTACTAAAATACCCTGATCTCAAAAATTTTCAAAATACCCCGGATTTCAAAAATTACCAAAATACTCTTATTGACAAAATCACTAAGGAACTTTATTTTGACAAATTATGAAAATATCCTCAGAGGGAAAATTACGAAAATACCCCGGTAGTGAAAAAACAACAACAACAACAACAACAACAATGAAAACTACAACATTTCTCCGAATGAACGAAAGTTCATAATTGATTGATGGATGTATGAATGTAAAGACTGTGTGCATGTATGAATAATGAAAGAACCACTTCTAAAAATTCTTTCCATAAAACTTCCTCATTGTTAATCGCTGAAACAAAATTTTTTAATACATAAAACTTCTTAATCGATTAAATCGCGACGTTAGAAATGAGTTCTAAGGGACGGAACTTAGAGATTGTGCCCGAAAGTATGATGGTTCTATTAAGATCAGAGTGCGCAGCAAGCATAGTGCGGTGAGAAGGATTGTACGACTATTAGTAAGTAATTTCGAGGACAAAATTATTTTTAAGGAGGGTAGAATTGTAACATCCTGGATTAGGGGTTATGCATTTGTGCAAAATTCATGAGTAGTAGGTTTTGGCAGTGTTTGGAAGTGAATTAAGGGTTTTTAAAATCCTAGGATGGAAGAGAAAGCTTTGGACAATTATTGGTTTTTAGTTAAAAACAAGAAGTGATGTGGAAAAGTGGCAAGGGACGCCACCTAAGGTGCAAGGGTTATGGCATCAAGTGAAGTACTTTGAGGGAAGAGGTTCGAATCCCATTGTGTTCATTTTTGCTTAATTTTATGAAATAGCATGTTTACTGTGATATGGATGTGTGGTGTGCATTTTTAGAACCTTGGAAATGTAAGGAAACGTATGGAAATGCATGGAAATGTATGGAAATGTATGGAAATGTATGGACATGTATGGAAATGTATGGAAATGTAAGGAAATGTAGAAAATGGAAGGAAATGAAAGGAAATGTAAGGAAATGTAAGGAAATATAAGGAAATGTAAGGAAATGAAAGGAAATGAGATGAAATGAAAGGAAATGTAAGGAAATGTAAGGAAATGTAAGGAGTAAGGAAATGTAAGGAAATGGAAGGAAATGTAAGGAAATGTAAGGAAATGAAAGGAAATGTAAGGAAATGAAAGGAAATGAAAGGAAATGTATGGAAATGAAAGGAAATGTAAGGAAATGTAAGGAAACTTGGAAATGATTTAGAAATGTTAAGTTTCAAAAGGAAGAAAGTAAACATTTTGGAAACCTAAGCTAAAAGAGGAAAGCAAACATTTTGGAAACCTAAGTTAAAAGAGGAAAGTGAACATTTTGGAAACCTAGGAAATGTCAAGCTTAAAGAGCCAAACGAAAATTTTTGAAAACTTAGAAATGACCTAGAAATGTCGAGTTTTAAAGTTTAATAGAGGAAATTAAGGCAAGGTGGCCTTAAGAGGAAAAGTATGTGAAAATTGACACACAAACAGGCTTGGAAAAGTAGCCTGAAGATGCCACTTAGGGCCTCTGGAAATGGCGCCACATGCAAGTGTATTTGGGCCAGGGATCGAGTCACTTAGGAAGCAAATAAAAGAAGTTTTATTTTGCTACAAAGAGCAGAGAGGTGGACGGCATGTGGGCTCTTAAAAGAGGAGTTTTATTTCCTTTAGAATTTCTGCTAATTAGAAGATAATTGTTGGATTAATTCTTTTGATAAAGTGATAATTATCACATAGGAAGAGTGGTGGCCAAGTTAAGGACTCTAGCTAGTAATTTCGGCTATAAAAGGAAGAGAAGGCCATTCATTCATTCATTCACTCTTCCTTTACCAAATTTCTTAAGCAGATTCTCCTCTCTCTGCTGAAATTCCTACAGTTTTATTCTTCCTTCTCTTTTCTTTCTAATCCTCCAAAAGTCGAAAGTTGTGAGAGCATCATTTAGCCATAGTCGAATCTCGTAAGGTTGAAGTGAAGGTGCAATCGATTCCTTCAAATAAGGGTAAGATCCAAGTTTAGTTTCCATTCTTTTATATTTTAGACTTATCGAAATTTAGGGACTAATTTCGATTATTAATCTTGGTCGAATCATGGAAGGAGAAGTTCTTTTCCGAAGGTACACCATAGGCATGCGTGTTCCCAAGTTATTCTATGAATTTTGGGATTTAAGATCCTTAAGGTAAGTGACTATGAATATTCTGCCAAGACCCTATTTTTGTAGTAGATCTATTATTATGTGTTTTAAGTGAAAACTAACCGATTCAAGGGATCTAGTGATTTGCCGATTTCAAAGGGAAGAATACAAGTTTTCTGGATTTGATTTTTTATTCAATCGGCATTATATAAGTACACAAATCCTACTAGGATTTGGTTTTATGGTTAATAGGCCTTTGCTAAATATTACCATGTTGGCCAAATGTAGGCATTAAAAATCTAAGGTAGTAGATCGGATTTGGATTTCAAGTGAAATCGTTGTTTAATCAGTGTGTACCCTACCCTAAGTTTTAATATGTTCATGGCTATGTTTTAAATTAAATGTGTTATTAAGAATGTGAAAAGCATGGCTAAGGTACCGTGTGTACCCACACTATATCATAATATGTTTTATGGCTACGCTTAATTAATATATGTGATATTAAGAATATGAAAGTGGCTAAGGTACCATGTTATGGTACAAAGTACTCAGCACGCTTCCTACTCCTACTAGGATTATGAAATATGTTAATTGTAACATGAGAATAAGAATAAGAATGTGAACTCCGCATATTTATGCATATTACTATTATATGGGGCATATGGGTTTACTTTTGGGGAAGTGAATGTGGTGACCTAAGACCACAAACACGGTGACCTAAGACCATGATATCTGAATATGGTGACCTAAGACCACAAGAATCAATGTGGTGACCTAAGACCACAGAAATCTAAACGTGGTGACCTAAGACCACGAATGCGGTGACCTAAGACCGCGATATGGAGTGTAGCGGAAGGAGGGTTGACTTAGTAGTCCCCACGGTGTGCAGGATGGTACGGGTGGAGTGTAGCGGATGGCTAACTAGGTTTGGGTTTGGGTTGCATCATTATTTTTGCCTGTTATATGAACATGTATGTGATATAATAATGCATGCCTGAAATGTTAATTCTTCGTGTTGGTTACACATTGAGTCTATTTGACTCACCCCACTGTGGGACTATTTTCGTGACTAACAAGAATGGACCCAGTTCTATGAAGCTTAGGGATGGCCATGCACAAGAAGAAATTTACGACTTGGACTTTTATTTTATTTTAAGTATTTTGAATTTAAATTTTGGGAATTATTTGATGTAATAAGGCCTTAGTAGGAATATTTTATTCTGTTTTTATTTGTTATTTTTATTTGTTAAGCTTACGAATTTTTATCAATTAAAGATTAAGTAAATCTATTTTAAAACTAAGCCCAAATGTTTTGTCACCTAAAGTAAAGGATTTTTAATAATGAAATAAACTTGTTCTCAACTCAAGCCCCACCCAAAATAATCTTTCTTTCAAAACACACAAGTTTTTCCTAAGTAACCAAAGAATTTGAAACGGTTTACACCGGGGAACATACCAGATCCGATCAAGGCTCGTGGGCCGAGTTTGGGGTGTTTCATTTTGACCCAGAAGGAGTTGAATATAAAGTAGAGGAGGTGGATCGAGTTGTTAAAGGATTATGATTGCTCGATCGAGTACCATCCGGGTAAAGCTAATGTGGTGGCAGATGCTTTAAGTCGTAGAGTAATCTCTGACTTGAGAGCAATGTTTGCTCACCTTAGTTTATACGATGATGGGAGCTTATTGGCTGAACTTCAAGTGAGACTTTCTTGGGTCAGTCAGGTTAAGGAGAAACATCAGACCGATGAGTTGCTAAAGGAGAAGTTTCATGTAGGATCAAGTGATGGATCGGTGGACTTCAGTATGAATGAGGAAGGACTGTTATGTTTTCAAGGGAGAGTTTGAATGCCAAAAGATCCAGAATTGAGGCATAGGATTTTGTAAGAAGCGCATGGAAGTTCATACGCTATGCACCCCAGAGGGAGTAAGATGTATCGGGATTTGCGGGATCAGTTCTGGTGGCCGGGCTTGAAACGAGAGCTAACTGAACTAGTGAGTAAGTGTTTGACCTGTCAGCAGGTAAAGGAGGAGCATCAGTTACCATCAGGGTTATTGCAGCCAGTGAAGATTCTACAATGGAAGTGGGAAAGGATCACAATGGACTTTGTTAGTGGGCTACCCCTCACGCCTACTAAGAAAGATTCAGTCTGGGTGATTGTTGATCACTTGATGAAATCTGCTCATTTCATACCAGTACAGGTCTATTACTCTCTGCAGAAGCTGGCTAGGTTATATATAGCGGAGGTATTGATGTTGCATGGGGTACCAGTATCAATCATATCGGACAGGGACCCAAGGCTCACATCGCAATTCTGGAAGGCTTTGCATCAAGCATTGGGTACGAAGTTGGATTTTAGTACAGCGTTTCATCCTCAGACAGATGGACAGTTTGAGCGGCAATTCAGATCTTGGAGGAAATGTTGAGGGGATGTGTCATTGATTTTAGAGGTAGTTGGGAAGAGTTTTTACCGTTGGCGGAGTTTGCTTACAACAACAGCTACCAGTCTAGTATTCAGATGGTACCCTATGAAGCATTGTACAGGCGAAAGTGTCGTACTCCTACCTGTTGGACGAAATTAGGGGAACATCAAATTTTGGGTCCAGAGTTGGTTACCGAGACAGAGGAGAAGGTTGAGTTAATTAGAGCTCAACTAAAGGAAGCGTCAGATCGACAGAAGTCCTATGCAGACCTAAAGCGTAAGGACATAGAGTTTACAGTGGGTGACAAGGTGTTCTTGAAGGTGTCGCCATGGAAGAAAGTGCTGAGGTTTGGACGGAAGGGTAAATTAAGTCCCAGATTTATCGGACCTTATCGGGTGTTGAAACGAGTGGGGCCGATAGCCTATCAGCTAGAGCTACCTTCTAAGCTAAGCCAGATTCACAATTTATTCCACGTTTCTATGTTAAGATGTTACCGTTCGGATCCATCCCATGTGGTGTCTGTGGAAGAAATCGAAGTGAGACCTGACCTATCCTTTGAAGAAAACCGGTAGAAATCCTGGATCATGATGTCAAGGTATTGCGAAGGAAAACGGTTCCGTTAGTTAAGGTTCTATGGCAGAATCACGGTTTTGAAGAGGCTACTTGGGAACCAGAGGAAGCGATACGGCGGTAATACCCGCATCTATTCTGATTAGGTAATTTCGAGGCCGAAATTTCTTTAAGGGGTAGAACTGTAACATCCTAAATTAATGGGGCTATGTGTTTAATGTGTGTGGTTGTGCTTGTTGTGCTTGATAGAATGTTTTAGGGGTCCAGAATGGGCTCGAAGTTGGGCCGAGGCCTTACTTGAATTTTCTATTTGGACACTCTAGTGGAAAGTAAGTTAGGACAGGGCTTAAAAGACATTACCTTTGAATTAAGACACAAAAATGGGCTTGTGGCCCAGTGGTCAGTGGCGATATGCAGGGACTAGGAGTGGCGTGTCAAGCTATTAAGGAGGTCCAAGGTTCGAGTCGCATAAAGCCCAATTCTTTTTAATTAAATTCAGCTAATTTTTGACATTTAAGTGGATAGAGTGGGACGGCAATAAGGCTTGGAAATAAGAGGATTTATTTGAGTGGATAATGCAGATAATATGGCAGATAAAGGGATGAAGAGGTAGTGTTATCTAGGATTCTTTTGGAGGTGTGATCAGATAAAGATAAGGGAGAAAATTTAAGAATTATCTGCTGGTCACAGTGGTGGCCGAAATTCCAACACTGAGGGGGAGGAGAAATCGGTTCTGATATGATCAAGGGGCGCCGAAATTTCCCTTGATTAATAGCTTAGTTTTAGTTATAAAAAGGGGCATTTTCAGTTTTAGGCACTAGGTGTCGAAATTTTGCTTAAGTAGGGGGGATATCTCTTCAATTCCGGCATTTGACCCTATTCTGTTTTTTCTTTCATCTCATCCCCACTTCTATGCAAAAACCAAAAATTTCATTGTTCTCTTCTCTCATTTTTTCCTCTAAAAGCCGAAACTCATAACTCTTCTCATCTCTATTCTTTTCCTATAATCGAATGATCATTGTTCTTTCCTTTATTATCCTTTCTGCCGATTTCTTCATAGTCGAATCTTCATAGATCCTGTTACACTGTCTTTCTTTTGATCTTCTCAGAAGTCAAAATCTGTCAGGAGAAGCCGAACCTATTGGTAAGTGCTGATTTCTTTTGATCTTTTCTCTTTCGGTTTTGGGGGCCATAGCCGATTGGCTAATGGGTTGTAAAGCCATCATTAATTCGATATTCTATTCACTGATCTTATGTCCTGTTTGGGTGGCATTCTGAGATTTAAAGGAGATCTAACTGCCTAGGTTCCTAGGATAAAAATCGGCAACTTCCCAATCCTATTGTCTTCTTTCGAGATTTCAAGGTAGGGATTTCAATTCTCCCTAAGTTGATCCATCGGTTTCCTTTCTTTATTGTGCCTTAACCTAATGCCTCGTTAAGCAATCATTATAGTATCCTCTGACCAAGGTCATTCATGGACTCGAATGTCAGTAAATCAAATGAAGGGGTTGGATCTATAGTCCCAGACCCAAAGTTCAAGAAACGCGCGGTGTCAATAGTATAGGATTGGCCGCCGGGTTGTGGACCGCTTGTAACAAAACCTTAGAAAGTTAGCAATGATCGACTTACGATAGTGTCGACATAGAAAGTAATCATCCTGTCGGTGAATCGTGTGTAAATCTCTATCACACTAGTTAATCAGATTATATGTATGTTATGGGCTAAAAGTCAAAAATGAGGTTGTATGAACAATCGTATTACCCGTAAAGGGTAGGCAAGGGATGCAGTGCGTAATCATAGAAACTTCTATATGTATCAAGTATGTGAAAGTCTGTGATCTGTTTAGATAGTATAATGTTATGATTCTTGCATGTATGTATGCATTGGATGGGATTGATATAATGAAGGGGAAGAAGGTCGCATGGCGATCGGTGGCTTTGCCACATAGGTCACATAATGATCGGTCTTTATGACAGGCAGCACAGCTGTCAAAATACTACAATGTATTATTAAGGTCGCATGGCAATCGGTGGCTTTGCCACATAGGTCACATAGTGATCGGTCTTTATGACAGATAGCACAGCTGTCGATATGGTGTGTAGCGGATGAAGGGTTGATTGTAGAAATCCCCACGGTGTGATGGTTGGTACAGGGGTGTGTAGAGGATGGCCTCTTAGGTTTGGGATGGGCCATGTTGCATGTAAATATATATTCAGTTGCCGTTATGTATGGGCCCAGGGCCCAAAATGTGTTTGTGGGCCTTAAGGCTTTTATGTGTTTTCGGGATTTGCACACTGAGTCTTGGTGACTCACCCTTTTATTTTTCCCAACTTTTCAGATGAGTAGTAGATCGTGGACATAAGAGCCGAGGCAGACTCGAGGGGCCATCAAGTCTTTTATCTTCATAGACTATTTTTGGTTTTTCTTTAAGTTTCAATTTTGGGATTATTTTTGTAATAAGGCTTCCATAACTTAGGTTATCGAACTATATTTTTTTTTATGTTACATCTTATAAACTTATGTTTTCAAAGTCTTAATTATAAAGTGAAAGGAAAATGGGTTTTTCCAACATGTTCAACGCAAATGTTAAAGTTTCTTAAAAAAGTCACAATTAATGATTAATTGGTTAAAATAAACTGAGATTTTCAAAACCCTTCAAAGTAAAGTTTTCAGCATTCAACCTGTAGCATACTAAACCCGTACATAGTCCCAACTTTCTTTTTCACAAATAAAATCGGTGCACCCCAAGGAGAGAAACTCAGTCGTGCAAAGCCCCTATCTGTCAACTCTTGCAACTATGCTTTCAACTCTTTAAATTCAGGAGGTGTCATTCGATACAGAGCTATTGAAATCGGAGTTGTCCCCGGTACTAATTCAATGCCAAACTCTATCTTTCGAACTGGTGGTAAACCCGGTAATTCTTCAAGAAACACATCTGGGTATTCACACACAACTGGTATGAATTCAATCTGCTTTTCAGACACTTTACTATCTAACACATAGGCCAAGTAAGCTTCACATCTTTTTCTCACATACTTACGAGCTAACATCGAGGATACTACTGCCGGTAACCCATTCAGTCATTAGATTCAATCCAGATGATCTCACCATTCTGACATCTCAAATCAATGGTTTTTCTTTTGCAATTAACCACAACATCATGCAAAGTTAACCAGTCCATTCCCAGAATTATATCGAACTCGACGAAAGGTAACAACATTAAATCAGTTGGAAAGCATGAATCTCGAATCATCAACGGGCAACCTTTGCACACTTTATCAACTAGAACACATCGACCCAAGGGGTTGGACACACGAATCTCAAACTTAGTAGACTCAACAGGCAAAGTCTTACTGGATACTAATGTTTCACATACATAAGAATGAGTCGAACCAAGATCAATCAACGTAATCACACTAGTATCATAAAGAGCGAAAGTACCGGTAATTACATTTGGTGAAGAAGCATCCTCGCGAGCGCGTATAGCATATGTCTAATAGGTGCACAAGCCTCTGACCGAATTGTTGTATCTTTTGTTCCCCTCTGACTGCCACTTATATTACCTGAATTCCTGGGTGGTCTACCTCGTGCTGACACGTTGCTCTGTCTCGCATTCTGAACAATGTTTTGCTCGGCTAACATCGAGCACTCTCTAATAAAGTGATCCATCGATCAACAATAAAAACAGGACCGATCATGGAATCTACAACTCCCAGAATGCCATTTTCCACAATGTTTGCACTCAACTTGATTCTGTTGAACATTACCAACACTGGCCATCGAAATAGCTCGGGAACCCACAGGAGGTCGATCTCATCCAGACATGTCTAAAGTAGCTTTATGTCGGCCGAAGTCATCTTTCAACTTCTTAAATACAGAATGGAAAGTCTTACTCAATGATCTTTTTTTAATGTCTTTAGCTTCAAACTCAACTTCTCTTTTCTCTTTTCCAAGCTCTTCGGCTTTGCAAGCTCGTTCGACAAGTACTACGAATTTTTTAATCTCGAGTATGCCGACTAGCAACTTAATATCTTTATTCAGACCGTCTTCAAGTCTTTTACACATAATAGATTCAGTTGACACACAGTCACGAGCATATCGGCTCAGTCTGACAAATTTTCGTTCATACTTAGTCACGGTCATTCAACCCTGTTTCAATTCTAAAAATTCTTTTGGTTTCTGATCAATGAATCTCTGACTGATATACTTTTTATGAAATTCTGTCTGAAAGAATTCCCAAGTCACTTTCTTCTGCGAAACCACCGATACTAGTGTATTCCACCAGTGATATGCGGTGTCTCGTAATAAGGATATAACACACTTCAAGCATTCGTTTGGAGTACATGACAGCTCATCAAGCACACGGATAGTATTAACAAGCTACAGTTCAGCTCGTTCTGCGTTGTCATCATCATTGGCTTTAAATTCCTCGACCCCATGTTTCCTGATTTTATCAACTGGAGGCCTGCTAGATCTCATCAGATATATCATCGGAGGTGCTAAAGGTATCGGAGTTGGATTATTCGGGGTTAGAGGTTGTTGTACAGCCGGATTAGTTCGAATAAATTGGGTAAACCATTCATTCATCATCTGGTAAAAGGCTTGCTTAGCCTCCCCCTCATGGCTACCCGTGATAGGTCGAGAGTCTACCGGCGCTGACCCATGAGCGAAATCAGGTGCCACGCTCTCAATATCATCATCTACGGCTCTGTCAGGATCCATTTACTATATAAAACACAATTCAGATGCCAGAAGTCACCACACAATCGTATTATAAAATTTAAGGCATGTATAGCTAGACTCATACGTGCTACGGTAGTCCTAGAATCGACTAAACATAAGCTCTGATACCAATCAAATGTAACAACCCTAACCCGTACCCGTCGCCAAAATTAGGGTTACGAGGCATTACTAAACTAAACTCAATTCTGAATAAACATTTAATTGAATTCAAACACAAGCAATGCGATCTCTACTATATCATATAACATTACAACCTATTAAATTAAATAATGCACAATGAGTTTTATTACCGGTACCTAACGCAGACAAATGTCTGAATTACATGACTTAAGCATTCATGACATATATACATTTAAACCATATCCCAACCAATGTCATTTTATAACATATATCGGACATAATTCAAAACTCATATAACATAAGCTGATTTTTATTCATATTACTATAATACATATACATATTAAACCAACTGAACCACTTATACCATTTAATAAACAATTGCATATACAAACATATTAATATTACATCTTGACCGAACATACTGTTTCACTTTTCATTTGGATTTTTACCTAACCAACCATGAAACATAGTCATTTCTTACCATTAATAATCGGATCTACATAGCCAACTATCACTAGTAAAGCATATTTAGCAAGTAACACATGAATTCACCTTAGTTGAGATCATGCACACATCATAAACACAGCAACCATGTTTCACATATAATAAGCAAAGACCAAGTTTGCTAAAACCAACCCATAACATATATATATCAAATGAGCGCCTTCCATATATGACATAAAACATACCGAATTTAAAACATCCATTAGCATTATGAACAAGCCATTATATCAAAACATAGAAATGAAACTTAACCAAAAGAAATAACCATTTTTGCAAGGCTATATTTATATACAAGACCAAATATCATAGGTTTCAAAACTTAGTCTAACCTATACATGCCTTTGATTCAAAAACTAAACTTATAAGTACCAAAGGAGATGATAGTGTGGTTGACTTCTCTGACGATCCTCTGAGCCCGTAGCTTGTCTAAAATCTATAAAACATAACATTGAACACACACAAAGTAAGCTTACTAGCTTAGTAAGTCTTAAGCAATTTTGATATAACATTCAAACATTTAAGCATATTAATCATTGGGTTTGTGGCATTGCTTATAAAAATTTTAACTTGAAATTTCATCCTGGTCGAATGCTATCAATACAATTTACCCAAGTATTATCACTTTATTACTACAAGCATGTAACTCATCCATCACATATCATTTGTACACATATACAAATACATTCAACCGTTTTCACCTTTAACATTTTCATCTATAGTCGATTCTCCAAAATAACCTATTTAAGCTCGAATTCTATCATATATAGTTCATACTCATCAATGGTAAGCTCAATAGCACCTATAAAACTTTTACCAAATCATCAAGTATATTACATCATATTCAATTTGAATGGAAATAGATCAACTTACCTTATCCCTTGCAAATATAAAAGGCTTATACTTACCCGAGCTTTTAGCTCATTGCATTAATTATGTTCCACCGTGTAATGATTCATAAATTTCTCTATTTATCACACATCACCGGCATTAAGCCTGCTAGGCATCAAAGCCCGAAACACACACCGACATTAAGCCTGCTAGACCGAAGGTCTAAAATTTGATCACCAACATTTAGCCTGCTAAGTAATAAGCCCGATATAATTCATCGGCACAAGGCCTGTTAGGCATTAAGCCCGACATAGATCACCGACACAAGGCCTGCTAGGCTCAAAGCCGGAGTATCAATATAATTAAACCATTTCATACACCTTTATTAATACTAAAATCACATATATCACATATGTTTCATAACACTATCACTTATCAATTTCGAACAACCTTAATCACATTACATTATTAAAAACTCAATTTACATATACTACTAACCAACATTCGGCATTTTCATGCATATTCCCATAACTTTTAAATTTCAACATTTATTAGATTTCGTAAATAATTTTCGACATGTATTTGCTTAAAGACTTATCTCGACTATCGACGGACAACGAAGACCGGCTATTCGATAGCTTTTGCCTTCCCCCGATCCAAGTCTATTTTTCTTTGTTCTTGATCTAAACATATTAAAAATAAGCTCAATCAAGCACATTTCATTTCAATTTAGTCCCAAAACACATAAATGGGCAAATAACCATTTTACCCCTAATGTTTCACATTTTTTTCAATTTTGTCCTATTTGCATAAAACACAAAATACACAAAATTTCATTACACAACCTAAGGGTTGAATATTCATAGGGATTATACAAGTCCATTTATTTCATTTATTTTTCATTTTAACCCCTCAAAAATTTATTTTTACAATTTAGCCCAAAATACTCAATTTCACCAAAATTTCCAATACAAAACATGTTAATCTATAACATAACTTTAACATTTAATCATGAAACATCACAAAGCATAAGCTTCCATCCATGGCCGAACATCACATATACACTAATCTCAAAAATTTTAGCATGGGTCAGATAGTATTCGAAGCAACGATCACAAAAACGTAAAAATTATCAAAAATCGAAAACTAACCATACCTTAATCAAGCTTCAAGTTGCCAAAATATTGAAGAAATTATAAGTTCTTCCTCCTTTAAACATTTGGTCATTAGAAAAAGATGATAATGGCCTTTTTGTTTTGTTTAATTATTAACTTATATTATGTTATTACTAATTTACTATTTTAACCTTTTCTAATTAATAATATAAAACATAAACATTGGTTTCTTTGTCTTTCTACCGTCCACTAACTTCAAAATGGGCTTTTTGCCCCTTAAGGACTTCATATTAAAAAGCCACTATCAATTAAACATTGTTCACTATAGTTTGCAACTTTTGCACTTTACGCGATTAAGTCTTTTTGTTAAATTAAACACACAAAGGATCAAATTTTCATACGAAACTTTCACACACATTAATTCACATATAATAAGCACCGAAAATAATATTTAAAAACTTTTCAAACTCATATTCGTGGTCCCAAAACCACCGTTCCGATTAGGGTCAAATTCGAACTGTTACAACTCTCCCCCTTAGGGATTTTCGTCCCCGAAAATATTACCGTTAAATAGAGTCAGATATTTTTACTTCTCGAGCTAAGATACGAATCGGTTCCTCCTTGTACGTCATATCAGATCGAATTTCAATCTCAGACGAGGAAATCACATGTGACGGATCAGATCTATATCTACGAAGCATTGAAACATGAAATACATTGTGTATCTTTTCTAGTTCAGAAGGCAATCTTAATCTATAAGCAACAGGCCTGACACGTTCGATGATCTCATACGGTTCGATGAACCTTAGACTTAATTTGCCTTTACGTCCAAATCGAAGAACTTTTTTCCATGGAGAAACTTTCAAAAATACCTGATCTCCGACCTGAAACTCAAAGTCTTTACGTTTCAAATCCGCATATGACTTTTGACGATCTGATGCAACTTTCAAATTGTCTCTGATCACTGCCACTTTCTGTTCAGTCTCTTTAATCAAATCAACCTCGTGTATCTTGTTTTCACTGAGCTCGGTCCAGTATAATGGTGTATGACACTTGCGACCGTACAAAGCTTCGTAGGGTGCTATTTTGATACTAGATTGAAAGCTATTATTATAAGCAAATTCAATCAGGGGTAAGTATCATTCCCACGTACCTTCAAACTCGAGGATGCAATATCTCAACATATCCTCAAGTATCTGAATGGTTCATTCAGATTGACCATCTGTCTGCTGATGAAAAGCTATGCTAAAGTGTAGTTTAGTACCTAAAGCATCTTGTAATTTCTTCCAAAACCGCGACGTGAATCCCGGGTCTCTGTTTGAAATAATGGAAATTGGAACACCATGCAATCTAACAATTTGAGATACATACAACTCAGCAAACTTATCAAACAAAAAGTTCATACGGACTGGAACAAAGTGAGCTGATTTAGTTAGTCTATCCACTATAACCCAAATTGCATCTTTCTTGCTCGGTGTCATAGGTAAGCTGGATACAAAATCCATAGTAATCCTGTCCCATTTCCATTCAGGTATTATGATAGGCTAAAGTAACCCAGAAGGCACCTGATGCTTGGCTTTTACTTGCTGACAAATTAAGCACTTCGAGACAAATTCAGATATGTCTCGTTTCATACCAGGCCACCAATAGAATTGTTTCAAATCATTATACATTTTCATACTACCCGGATGTACAGACAATCGACTATTATGAGCCTTATTCAATATCATCTGCATCAAATCCACATTCCTCGAAACACATATTTGGCCTTTGAAGTTCAAACAGTCATTTTCATCAATCGAAACCCTAACTCTGCATTACTTTCACACTGAACTCGTCTTGCCATCGAATCTTTGTCAACTTTCTGAGCATCACAAATTTGTTGAATAACAACAGTCTTGATTTTAATTCGGCTACTATTGAACCATCACTAGACATAGCCATATGTGCATTCAACGCACGAAGAGAAAATAATGACTCCCGACTTAAGGCATCAGCAACAACGTTAGCTTTCCCCAGATGATAATCAATCACTAGCTCATAATCTTTCAACATCTCTAACCATTTGCGCTGTCTCAGGTTCAAATCTCTTTGTGTCATTAAATACTTTAAACTCTTGTGATCTGAATAAACATGATATTTCACACCAAACAAATAATAACGCCATATCTTTAACGCGAACATAATGGTTGCTAGCTCTAAATCATGCGTCGGGTAATTTCTTTCATGTGGCTTCAATTGTCTCGAAGCGTAGGCTATGACTTTGCTTTCCTACATCAAAACGCAATCCAAACCATTCAAAGAAGCATCACTATAAACAACAAATTCTTTACCTGATTCAGGCTGAACTAACACTGGAGTTTCTTTCAAAAGGGCTTTCAACTGATCAAAACTTTTCTGACACTTTTTCGACCATTCAAACTTGACATCTTTCTATAATAGTTTTGTTAAAGGTGTGGCTATTATAGAAAAACCTTTCACGAATCGTCTGTAGTAACCAGCGAGTCCCAGAAAGCTTCGAATTTCAGAAACATTTCTTGGTGGTTTCCAATCAAGTATAGCAAATATTTTATTCGGATCAACCCGAATACCTGATGCTGAAACAACATGGCCCAGAAAACTGACTTCACTCAACCAAAACTCACATTTGCTAAACTTTGCATACAACTGTTTATCTCACAAAGTTTGTAGCACAAGTCTCAGTGCTCAAGATGCTCTCGCTTTCATCTCCGAGTAGATCGAATATCATCTATAAACACTACTACAAACCAATCCAAATACTGACTAAAAATTTGATTCATCAGATCCATAAAAATAGCAGGTGCATTAGTGAGTCCAAAAGGCATAACCAAAAATTCATAGCGTCTGCACCTCGCTCAAATGCGCCTTTGGCAAATTGGAATCTCGACTCAAGAATCGATAATAACCCGACCTCAAATCTATCTTTGAAAACACTAAAGCCTCTTTCAACTGATCAAATAAGTCGTCAATCTGTGGCAACGGGTATTTATTCTTTATAATGGTAACGGCTATTTATTCTTTATAGTTACCTTATTGAGCTGTCTGTAATCAATGCACATTCGCATAATCCTATCTTTCTTTTTCACAAATAAAACCGGTGCACCCCAAGGAGAGAAACTCAGTCGTGCAAAGCCCCCATCTGTCAACTCTTGCAACTGTGCTTTCAACTCTTTCAATTCAGTAGGTGCCATTCGATACGGAGCTATTGAAATCAGAGTCATCCCCGGTACTAATTCAATGCCAAACTCTATCTCTCGAACTGGTGGTAAACCTGGTAATTCTTCAAGAAACACATCTAGGTATTCACACACAACTGGTACGGATTCAATCTGCTTTTCAGGCACTTTACTATCCAACACATAGGCCAAGTAAGCTTCACATCCTTTTCTTACATACTTACGAGCTAACATCGAGGATACTACTGCCGGTAACCCATTCAGGTCATTAGATTCAATCCGAATGATCTCACCGTTCTGACATCTCAAATCAATGGTTTTTCTTTTGCAATTAACCACAGCATCATGCAAAGTTAACTAGTCCATTCCCAGAATTATATCGAACTCGATGAAAGGTAACAACATTAAATCAGCTGGAAAGCATGAATCCCGAATAATCAAGAGGCAACCTTTGCACACTTTATCAACTAGAACACATCGACCCAAAGGGTTGGACACACGAATCACAAACTCAGTAAACTCAACAGGCAGAGTCTTACTGGATACTAATGTTTCACATACATAAGAATGAGTCGAACTAGGATCAATCAATGCAATCACACTAGTATCATAAAGAGCGAAAGTACCAGTAATTACATCTGCTGAAGAAGCATCTCGCGAGCTCGTATAGCATATACTCTAGTAGGTGCACGAGCCTCTGACTGAATTACTGTATCTTTTGTTCCCCTCTGACTGCCACTTATATTACCCAAATTCTTGGGTGGTCTGCCTCGTGCTGACACATTGCTCTATCTCACATTCTGAACAGTGTTTTGCTCGGCTAGCATCGGGCACTCTCTAATAAAGTGATCCATTGGTCAACATTAAAAATAGGACCGATCATGGAATCTACAACTCCCAGAATGCCATTTTCCATAATGTTTGCACTCAACTTGATTCTGTTGAACATTACCAACACTGGCCATCGAAGTAGCTCGGGAACCCACAGGAGGTCGATCTCATCCAGACATGTCTAAAGTAGCTTTATGTCGGTCGAAGTCATCTTTCAACTTCTTAAATACAGAATGGAAAGTTTTACTCAATGATCTTTTCGAATGTCTTTAGCTTCAAACTCAACTTCTCTTTTCTCTTTTCCAAGCTCTTCGGCTTTGCAAGCTCGTTCGACAAGTACTACGAATTCTTTAATCTCGAGTATGCCGACTAGCAACTTAATATCTTTATTCAGACCGTCTTCAAGTCTTTTACACATAATAGATTCAGTTGACACACAGTCACGAGCATATCGGCTCAGTCTGACAAATTTTCGTTCATACTCAGTCACGGTTATTCAACCCTGTTTCAATTCTAAAAATTCTTTTGGTTTTTGATCAATAAATCTTTGACTGATATACTTTTTATGAAATTCTGTCTGAAAGAATTCCCGGTCACTTTCTCCCGCGGAACCACCGATACTAGTGTATTCCACCAATGATATACGGTGTCCCATAATAAGGATATAGCACACTTCAAGCATTCGTTTGGAGTACATGACAGCTCATCGAGCACACGGATAGTATTATCAAGCAACAATTCAGCTCGTTCCGCGTTGTCATCATCATTAGATTTAAATTCTTCGACCCCATGTTTCCCGATTTTATCAACTGGACGCCTGCTAGATCTCATCGGATCTATCATCGGAGGTGCTGAAGGTATCGGAGTTGGATTATTCGGGGTTGGAGGTTATTGTACAGTCGGATTAGTTCGAATAAATTGGGTAAACCATTGATTCATCATCTGGTAGAAGGCTTGCTTAGCCTCCCCTTCATGGCTACCCGTGATAGGTCGAGAGTCTACCGGTGCTGACCCATGAGCGAAATCAGGCGCTACGCTCTCAATATCATCAGCTACGGCTCTGTCAGGATCCATTTACTATATAAAACACAATTCAGATGTCAGAAGTCCCCACACAATCGAATTATAAAATTTAAGGCATGTATAGCTAGACCCACACATGCTACGGTAGTCCTAGAATCAACTAAATTGTAAGCTCTGATACCAATCAAATGTAACACCCCTAACCCGTACCCGTCGTCGAAATTAGGGTTACAAGGCATTACCGAACTAAACTCAATTTTGAATAGACATTCAATTGAATTCAAACACAAGCAATGCGATCTCTACTATATCATATACAACCTATTAAATTAAATAATGTACAATGAGTTTTATTACCGGTACCTAATACATACAAATGTCTAATTCACATGACTTAAGCATTCATGACATATATACATTTAAACCATATCCCAACCAATGTCATTTTATAACATATATCGGACATAATTCAAAACTCATATAACATAAGCTGATTTTCATTTATATTACTATAATACATATACATATTAAACCAACCGAACCATTTATACCATTTAATAAACAATTGCATTTACAAACATATTAATATTACATCTTGACCGAACATACTGTTTCACTTTTCATTTGGATTTTTACCTAACCAACCATGAAACACAGTCATTTCTTACCATTAACAATCGAATCTATATAGCCAACTATCACTAGTAAAGCATATTAAGCAAGTAACACATAAATTCACCTTAGTTGAGATCATGCATACTTCATAAACACAGCAACCATGTTTCACATATAATAAGCAAAGACCAAGTTTGCTAAAACCAACCTATAACATATATATATATATCAAATGATCACCTTCCATATATGACATAAACGATACCGAATTTAAAACATCCATTAGCATTATGAACAAGCCATTATATCAAAACATGGTAATGAAACTTAACCAAAAGAAATAGCCATTTTCGCAAGGCTATATTTATATACAAGACCAAATATCATAGGTTTCAAAACTTAGTCTAACCCATACATGCCTTTGATTTAAAAACTAACTTATAAGTACCAAATGAGATGATAGTGTGGTTGACTTCTCTGACGATCTTCTGAGCCCGTAGCTTGTCCAAAATCTATAAAACATAACATTGAACACACACAAAGTAAGCTTACTAGCTTAGTAAGTCTTAAGCAATTTTGATATAACATTCAAACATTTAAGCATTTTAATCATTGGGTTTATGGCATTGCTTATAAACATTTTAACTTGAAATTTCATCATGGCCGAATGCTATCAATACAATTTACCCAAGTACAATCACTTTATTACTACAAGCATATAACTCATCGAATCACATAAATATAATATGTATTCGCATATTCCAATCAAATGATTACAACAAACATATCCATCACATATCATTTGTACACATATACAAATACATTCAACCGTTTTCACCTTTAACATTTTCATCTATAGCCGATTCTCCAAAATAACCTATTTAAGCTCGAATTCTATCATATATAGTTCATACTCATCAATGGTAAGCTCAATAGCACCTATAAAACTTTTACCAAATCATCAAGTATATTACATCATATTCAATTTGAATGTTAATAGATCAACTTACCTTATCCCTTGCAAATATAAAAGGCTTATACTTATATGAGCTTTTAGCTTATTGCATTAATTATGTTCCACCATGTAATGATTCATAAATTTCTCTATTTATCACACATCACCGGCATTAAGCCTACTAGGCATCAAAGCCCGAAATACACACCGGCATTAAGCCTGCTAGACCAAAGGTCTGAAATTTGATCACCAACATTTAGCCTGCTAGGCAATATGCCCGATATAATTCATCGGCATAAGGCCTGCTAGGCATTAAGCCCGACATAGATCACCGGCACAAGGCCTGCTAGGCTCGAAGAAGCCTGAGTATCAATATAATTAAACCATTTCATACACCTTTCTTAATACTGAAATAACATATATCACATATGTTTCATAACACTATCACTTATCAATTTCGAACAACCTTAATCACATTACATAATTAAAACCTCAATTCACATATACTGCTAACCAACATTCGACATTTTCATGTATATTCCCATAACTTTTAAATTTCAACATTTATTAGATTTCGTAAATAATTTTTTACATTTATTTGCTTAAAGACTTACCTCAACTATCAACGGACAACGAAGACAGGCTATTCGATAACTTTTGCCTTCCCCCGATCCAAGTCCATTTTTCTTTGTTCTTGATCTAAACATATTAAAAATAAACTCATTCAAGCACATTTCATTTCAATTTAGTCCTAAAACACATAAATGGGAAAATTACCATTTTACCCCTAATGTTTCACATTTTTTTTTCAATTTCGTCCTATTTGTATAAAACACAAAATACACAAAATTTCATTACACAACCTAAGGGTCGAATATTCATAGGGATTATAAAAGTCCATTTATTTTATTTATTTTTCATTTTAACCCCTCAAAATTTTATTTTTGCAATTTAGCCCAAAATACTCAATTTCACCAAAATTTCCAATACAAAACATGTTAATCTATAACATAACTTTAACATTTAATCATGAAACATCACAAAGCATAAGCTTCCATCCATGGTTCATTACATATACACTAATCTCAAAAATTTTAGCATGGGTCGGATAGTATTCGAAGCAACGATCACAAAAACATAAAAATTATCAAAATTGAAAACTAACCATACCTTAATTAAGCTTCAAGTTGCCGAAATATTGAAGAAATTCTAATTTCTTCCTCCTTTAAACATTCGATCATTAGAAAAAGATGATAATGGCCTTTTTATTTTGTTTAATTATTAACTTATATTATGTTATTACTAATTTACTATTTTAACCTTTTCTAATTAATAATATAAAACATAAACATGCGTTTCTTTATCTTTCTACCGTCCACTAACTTCAAAATGGGCTTTTTGCCCCTTAATGACTTCATATTAAAAAGACACTATCAATTAAACACTTTTCACTATAGTTTGCAACTTTTGCACTTTACGCGATTAAGTCTTTTTTGTTAAATTAAACACACAAACGATCAAATTTTCATACGAAACTTTCACACACATTAATTCACATATAATAAGCACCGAAAATAATATTTAAAAACTTTTCAGACTCAGATTCGTGGCCCCAAAACTATCGTTCGATTAGGGTCAAATTCTAACTGTTACAGTATGAGTTATGTATGTTAAATGATGTGTATTGATCGGTAACACCTCCTAAACCTACTCCGACGACAGGTACGAGTTAGGGGTGTTACAAGAAGCAGTGAAACTGAGCCAAGACACCACTAAAATAATCGATTTTTGACACCCTTTAGACCATTTAATGCAAGAAAGAAATGCCTCGCTGTAATCACTTGCTTATCTGGACATTTTTTGTGCATCCTTCTCCAAACAAACTCCTAACATTTGCAAGCATGTTTACCCTCTAGTTTGATTCAAAAATAGTAACAAGCTAATTTCAATGACTATAATCTCCTAGTCATATATTTCATGTTAATCTCCATGTTGAGAATATCTTGAAAGTTAGATTTCTAAGAAGAACAAAGATGCAAACGTTGGATAAAGGAATTGAGTGGAACCAACCTGACATAATCAAACAAACTGCTAGAAATTTCAGACTATTCTAAATAACACAATATCAGAAAGCATCAAAAAATAAGGCAAAGAGCAACATTTTGTAACTATAAAAATTCAAAAACATACTTGATGATGTCTCTAGAACAGCTCTCTGTGATTGATACAATTGAAGCAAGGAACTTGATGTTTGACCTGATCTTTGAAGTCTCTGCTGCATATTTTGTTGTACTTGATTGAGCTGCTTTTGCAAACCCAACTGTTGTTGCAACTGAGTTGTAATAGTTCGATTTATACCCTAGTCAGAACAGTGGTTTTGGGACCACAAATCTAAGTCCATAAAATATTTTAATATTATTTTCAGTGTCGTTGATATGTGATTAAGCATGTGGTAAATTTTCGTGAGCTAAATTGTCCGTCTGTGTGTTTAATTTTACAAAAGGATTAAATTGCATTGAATGCAAAACTAGCATGCTATTTGTTAAAGTACCAATGTGTTGTGGCTTTGTAAAGGTGGGGGCTTAAATGGAAAATAAACCATTTATAAGTTAGTGGCTTATTAAAGGACAAAAATAGCCATAGATTATATGAATTATAATGGTTTTCATTAATGGTAAATTGGTAAAGTGTTTAATAATGTTATTATAATTTAATAAAAAGAAAATGGTGGTCATTTCAATGGTGTTCATCCACCAAATGTAGAAAAGAAAAGAAAAGGTTAGACTTTGTTTCATTCGGCCAAAGTTCAAGCTTAAACCAGGTATGTGTTTTTGATCGATTTTCGATAATTTCTACGCTTTTGAAATAGTTGCTTTGAGAGCTATCAAACCCATATCTCAATTTGATGAATTGATAATGTTTGTGTGAGATGCCATTGATGATATGTTAAGATTTTTGATGATTTTTGGTGTTAAATGAAAGATATGAATTAGATGAACATACTTTGTTCTTGAATTTTTGACGAATTTAGCTAAATAGGGCTAAATTGAGAAAATGGTAATTTGAAGGATAAAATAGCAAATTTGATGAAAAATATAGACTTGTATGAGATGTATATGCATTCGGCTAAGCATGTGTATGTGTGGATTTTGTGAATTTGATGTTTTGAGAAAAATAGACTAAATTGATAAAGTGTGCAAATATGAGGGTTAATTTGCAAATAGCCCTAAATGTGTGTCCATAGATTGAATTGTATGAATAAGTGAATAAAAGGGTTAATTATGAATATGTTTAGATCAAGAACCGAGGAAAATGGACTTAGATCGCGGGAAAGCGAAAGTAACCAAGTAGCCGTTTTCATTTCGATAAACCGAATCCGAGGTAAGTCACTATGCAAATAAACGTACTTGCATGAAATTGTAATTGTTTATATGACTAATGTTGATAATGGATGCTTATGAGAGGATTATGCATATAAATTCCATGATAAGTTTAATATAGTAAGTAAGTTTGGATATAATACAAGTTGTTAGTTTATATATATGTGATGGGAATTGAATGATAGTTATTGAATTAGAAATGCTACATGTATGATGTTGAGAAATGAAGCACTAAGTGTGCGTAATTGAAATTATGATGGAGTTAAATAGCACTGTGTGTGCGAAGTAATGGAAGTTTCAGCTTTTATGATTGGCAATGTGTGTGTGATACCGAATTAAGTTCTGTTTTGGATTAATGCACTAAGTGTGCGATGTCATTTAAGTTTCAACAACGAATCACGGCACTAAGTGTGCGATTATAAGAAATGAATAGCACTGTGTGTGCGATGATATGAAAGCTTCGGCTTATTGAATTGGCACTGTGTGTGTGACATCGAGACAAGTCTATTAAAAGAATAAGCACTAAGTGTGCGATGATTAATATGCTTCAATCATGTATATAGCACTGAGTGTGCGATTAAGTTGAATGAATATTAAAGGACGATCCACATGTAATATCGAGTATTGAATAGCTTGGAAGTTGAATAATTATGTGTTAGATAAGGTATGTATTGAACCTTTGTGGTTGATGAGTTATAAACAAGCTATGAATGAGTCAATGAGTATTTAGCTATGTCTGGGACGTTGGTATTGTACAATCGCTCTGAGTTTATGAGTATCTTATTAGATTCCAAACTGCTCAATGAGTAAATCTGAGCTATGAACAATTACGAGAATGTATATTCGTTTCAGATACGTTTGGCATGTACATTAAGTGTGTATAAAAGGTAAGTACCTATATAACTTCAATTTGAAGAAATGTATGATTGAATATGAGAACGAGAATGAGATGAAAGAATGTTTAAGAAAGAGTTGTATATATATACATATGATTCTTGTATGAATGAATGTGGCAATTGTGTCCAAGTATATGAACCAAAGCAATAGGTGATAGTTTGCTAAGTAAATGTTATGTGTCAATGTAATTTATGCATATATGTCTTTATGCTAAGTTTATTTGTATTATGACTTACTAATCTTTGTAAAGCTTACTCTCTGTGTGTGTATTTTTTTCTCTGTTTTATAGGTCGTCAAAGCTACTGAAGGCTCAGGACCGTCAAGGATAGTCATCACATGACTAAACTCATTTTGGTACCCTTTTGAAAATGTATATAGCTAATTATGGCATGTATAGGCTAGATATGTGTATATGTTTAAGTGAACTTAGCCATGTGTTTTGGCAAGTTTTGGGTTGTTTTAATGTTTGAATGAATGATTCATATGATTTATGTTTTGGTATGGCTTGATGTATATGAAATGGTCATTTTGGTATGTATTTGGTTGCCATATATGCAAGACATGTGATGAGAATGGTTGCTTGTAGGTATGACCCATTTGGGTGGCATTTTGGTCTTGTAAATGGCCTATAATGTCACACGGTCTTGGCACACGGGCGTGCCTAGTAATCGTGGGGTAAAATCAGTAGCTAGCTTAAGAAGTACACAGTCATGGCACGGGCATGCCTATAGGTCGTGTGAGAAATGACAGTAAATGACCTTGTAAGACACGACCTTAGCACTCGGGCGTGCTTGGTAGCCATGTTGGTTTTGGCAGTATATGACTACGGGGAAGGCACACGGGTGTGTCAAATAGCCGTGGGTGAGGCACGGCCTACCTCTACTATAACACCCCAAACCCGGTCAATACACCACGACCGAATCTGGTATGTTACAGGGAAAAAAGGTTATGAGAGGTTTAGGTTTGAGTTTAAAAGTTGGAGAAAAACACTTCGCTAGGTTGTGCATTTGAAGAAAAACTTGAGTAGGTTTGATTGAAATTTGATGATGTATTTGAAAACCCAGAAATTTTAGAAACTTACTTCGATAGGTAGACAAAACAGGTTTATCTCGTTAAGAAGTTTGAGTTGTTTCTCATTGTTACAAAAACATTCTGTCTTAGTGGAAAATCATGTTTAAGTTAGAGAACATTTGAGTTCTTCTTTATTCCAAATCTTAGTGTGATACCCGATGGTATAGTTTAAAATGTCACTTTTGTAGTTTTGAAATCGTTATCTTTCCAAATTTTAGCACATTATAACCCAATTAATTTGTTAAGGCATATTAAACATTTACTTTAAGTATAAACAAGCAAACCATAATTTTTAAAAGGCCTTTTACAACCCAAAATAAAACCACATAGAAATAAATAACTAATGTACCAAATTTTATAAAGTCCGAGCAAATGCTTTATTAGCATGGCATGAGCACCTCGAGTCCATCCGGCTCCATGTCCGCGTCTGTGTCACCCGAAATAGTCAAAGGAGAGAGTGAGTCGCAAGACTCAGTGTATATTTCTCTCCAGATAACATGCCAACACACATATCATAATAGAATAATGCAAGTAATGCACCCGATCCTAACCAACCATATCACCTTTTCTACCCCGTGTGGTACCAAACCACTGGTGGTGCCAAACCACTGGTGACCCAAAGTCACGATATCCATACTTGTGGTCCCAAACCACTGGTGATCCGAAGTCACAAATAATCCAATGATGGGGCCAACCCATCGTGTGATACCAAATCACTAGCGACGATCCCATATCTCATAAGTGGGGTCAACCCACGGTGGTGTCAAACCACAGGGACGAGTCGCAATGAGGTGCCAAACCTCCGTGTCCCAAAGACACAATGTGATACCAAATCACCGTGACCGTAGTCACAAATCCGATGATGGGGCCAACCCATCGTGTGATACCAAATCACGGCGTCAATCCCAGATAATCAATCTGGGGCCAACCCAATTGTGGTACTAAGCCACTGACGAGACGCCGAGGTGCCAAACCTCCGGTGACCCAAAGTCACAAAATATCATTGTGGTACCAAACCACTGGAGGTGCCAAACCTCGGTGTCCCAAAGACACAAAGTGTCCCAAAGACACGGATATCATACTCCCCTCCTCTCATATCACCCAATCACATATCATACTAGATGCAAAATCGTGCAATCATGCTATCATGCTCACATGCTCAATATGGCATCTCAATGAATATACACCCATAATCATGATATCATAGATCATCACATATTCCATAATGAAACGGACTTACCCGAATCCGTATCCATATGTCAATGGGTATCGAAATAATCAATCACACTATTTCATTTAATTAAGTTAAGATAGTGTGTTGGTTTACACACCTGAATAGCGAAAATGTTAATCCTAAGAATCGGTCTACGTTCCTTGATCACCTCGACAACCCTGAGTCTACAATCAGCCAACAAGAGATTAATACCTAAACCATTTGGCTATAACCAATTAAACCAGAAGGGTATATTGATTAACCCTTACCTTAACTTGATTTGGTTTCCTACCAAACCCGAACTGACAATGGTCCTTTTTGACAATCGGCACACCCTAAAGAAAAATGGTTAATCTCTTAACAGCCTTACATAACAAAGACTAAATGAATAATCTAAAAGAAAACTACTCTTACCACCACTTACCGTTTGCTTATCAGATAACAAGGCTCCTCCCACTTGTTCCCAAAATCCGAATGTCCTACAAAGAGATTGGTCTACACATTAGATCAATATCCTTCAACCAATAACAAACCGGCCTTCACTTAAACCACCAAATATAAGAACGAAAAAGGAAAAATGGCCATTCGGCCAAGCTCTTACCCACTACCAACCGATTGAAACCAGACCTAACAACACCCAATATTCGCCACCAAACACCACTAGGAGAGAAGAAAGATTGACCTTACACAAAGAGAGTTGTAAAGAAGAAGGAGTTACTATTCTACCACCACCAAAACGGAAAAAGAAAGATACCTTCGGTTCTTGAGAAGAAATAGAAATGGAGGAAAAGCTTTGGCTTCACACCAAGGTTTCGGCTAAAATAACTTTGGAAAAAAGAAAATAGAATGATGGATACTTTCAGTTTTGAGAAAGAGGAAGAAATGAATAAAGTGTTCAGAAGAAGAACAAATTTTGGCTTAGCATGAATGAAAAAAAGAAAGGGAGAGAGAAGAGAACTTTCGGCTCAAGTTGAAAAGAAACACCAAGCTGGTTTCGGTTTAACACAATTGAAAAAGAAAAGAAGGTGGGAGAGGCATTCGGCTAACAAGGTTTCCAAAGAGAGAAAAGATGATAATGGGATGTTAGGTTCTGCAAGGGTAAGGGTGTTGAAGCTTTCGGTTTAAGGAGAACAAAAGAAAAATGAAAAAGAAAACACACCTGGGGTTTCGGTTTCAAGAATGAAAATGGAATGGGAGAGTTTTCTTTGACATTCAGCTTACCAAAAAAAATGACCAAAAGCTAGACTTGTTGATACTAGCTAAAGCCGAAAGTGCACAAGTTGCCTAAGAGAAAGAAAAATTTCGGCACTCTCCCACAACAACAACCGGCCACTCTTTTCCCTCCCCCAAACTCTCTCCAAATCCGGCCAACTTCCCCCAATCTCTCCCAAGCCACTAATTCAAATCCCTTTGACCAAGTCTTCCTCCACAATATGCTCTCCACCCATCGTTTGAATGTGTTGACCAAGTCCATGGTAGAGTTTGAACTACCACCAACTCCTCCTCCTTAAGCCGTCAAAATGGAACAAAAAGGGTGGGATTTTCGCAGCTAGAACACAAGACCTCCCCCTTGCACTTGACGTCACACCCAAGGTCTAAGTGGCGCATGCTTTGCCACTTTGCTAGCTCATCTCTTGTGTTATAAATTCACCTAAATTAATTATAAACCCCAGCTCCTTCAGCTCCTATCCCCTAAAGCCCAAAAACTAAAATTTCACCACCCACTCAGGCTCACTCCTAGCCTACAACTAAGTCCCGAAAACACACAAACAACAACATGGCACACCACAGACATGCAAACAATGCCAAAAATAAAATAGCCCTTAACCCGGGATATTACGGTTCTACCCCTTAAAATAATTTTGACATCGAAATTACAGTCGTCAAGAGTTGCGGTATTGCTTTGTCTCATCGTATCCTCGAGTTCCCACGCCGCTTCTTCCACGCCATGATTCCGCCATAGAACCTTAACCAAAGGCACGACTTCTTACGCAGAACCTTCACATCCCGATCTAAAATCGGATGGCTCTTCCTCCATGGTCATATCCGGGTTTACCTCAATCTCTCCTCATCGTCACCACGTGCGATGGATCTGAACGATATCGCCGAAGCATCGAAACGTGGAACACATCGTGAATTTGACTTAGTTCTGCGGCAACTCGAGTGATATGCAATCGGTCCCACTCGCCTCAATACCTTATACTACCCAATAAACCTCAGACTTAGCTTACCTTTCCTCCCGAACCTTAACACTTTCTTCCACGGTGAGACCTTCAGAAAACCCGATCTCCCACAGCAAATTCAATATCCTCTCGCTTAAGATCGGCGTGGGACTTCTGCCGGTCGAAGCTTCCTTCAATCGAGCTCAATCAACTTAACCTTGTCTTCGATCTCAAAGAACCAACTCGTCCCAACAACCGACGTTCACTTAACTCGTCGTCCAACAAGTAGGTGAGCGACACTTTCTACCGCATAACGCCTCATAAGGTGCCATCTTGATGCTCGCTGGTAATCATTATTGTAGTCGAATTCAGCTAACGGTAGATACTCCTCCCAACTACCCTCAAATCCAATACACACCTCGTAACATGTCCTCCAAGATCAGATAACTCTTTCCAATCGCCCGTCATTCATGGATGAAATGCCGTCTTTGAAATCCAATCGTATACCCAGAGCTCGATGCAACGCCTTCCAAAACCTTGACGTGAATCTCGGATCCCTATCCGAGATGATCGACATCGCACACCGTGTAGTCTCACTATCTCAGACACATACAGCTTTGCCAACCTCTCAAGTGAGTAGTCCACCTCACCGAATAAAGTGAGTGATTTAGTCAACCGATCCACAATTACCTGATCAATCCTTCTTGCTCGGTGTAAGCGGTAATCCACCGAAAATCCATAGTTATCCTTTCCCATTTCCACTGTGGAATCTTCATCGGTCAAGCAACCAGACGGTAGTCGATGCTCGACCTTGACTCACCGGGCATGTCAGACACTTCCCTACAAACTCGGTCACCTCCTTTTTCAGACCCGGCCACCAGAACTGTTCTCTGAGGTCCCTATACATTTTGCTACCTCCAGGATGCATAGCGTAGGGGCTGCTATGTGCATCCTGAAGAATCTTTTGCCTTAACTCAGAATCTCTCGGCATACAAGCCTTCCCCTGAAAACACAGAACCCCATCACTAGACAAGCTATAACCCTTCAAACCATCATTCTGCACTTGTGTCCTCTGCGCACTCAGAACCTCATCCAACAACTATTTTCTCTCTGATCTGCTCAACCCAAGTAGGCTTAACCTGCAGCTCTGCCAGAATACTCCCGTCGTCATACAAACTCAAGTGGGCAAACAACGCTCTTAAATCCGAAACAACCTTACGGCTCAACGCGTCTGCCACAACGTTAGCCTTGCCCGGATGATACTCAATTGAGCAATCGTAGTCTTTCAGCAGCTCAATCCATCTACTACCGCCTCGATTCAAGTCTTTCTGAGTCAGAAGGTACTTCAGACTCTTATGGTCCGTGTAGACTATCGATCTTTCTCCGTACAAGTAATGCCTCCATATCTTTAAGGCAAATACTACAGCCGCTAACTCCAGATCGTGCGTTGGATAATTCACCTCATGTGGCCTCAACTGCCGAGATGCGTAAGCCACAACCTTCCTTCTTGCATCAAGACACAACCCAATCCGTATGTGATGCATCGCAAGATACTCGTGAATTCCTTACCGGCCTCAGGTTGAATCAGAACCGGAGCTTCAGTCAAAATCTTCTTCAACTTATCGAAGCTCTCCTGCTGCTTCACAGTCAAAATAAACGGAACCTCTTTTCTCAATAATTTAGTCATCGGTGCTGCAATCAATGAGAAACCCTCTACAAATCTTCGGTAGTATCCTGCCAAGCCCAGAAAACTCCGGATCTCCGCTACTGACTTAGGCGGCTTCCAATCCAAAACGGCCTCTATCTTACGAGGGTCCACTCTAATCCCTCACCGATACTACATGACCCAAGAACGTCACCTCCACGAGCGAACTCGCATTCTTGAACTTCGCGATAGATTTGTTTCTCCCTTAGAATCTGCAATACCACCCGCAAATGCGCATCATGTTCCTCCTCAGTCCTTGAATATACCAAGATGTCATCGATAAAAACCACTAGAACTGATCTAGATACTGTTGGAACACCCTATTCATCAGATCCATGAAGGCCACCGGCGCGTTAGTCAATCCAAACGGTATAATTAAGAACTCAAAGTGCCCATACCGAGTACGAAATGCCGTCTTACAGATATCCGCCTCTTTCACCCTTAACTGGTGATACCCAGACCTTAAGTCGATCTTCTAGAAAATCGATGCACCCTTCAGCTGATCAAACAAGTCATCTATCCGAGGTAGTGGATACTTGTTTTTGATCGTTAGCTTATTTAGTTGGCGGTAGTCTATACACATCCGTATAGTACCGTCTTTCTTCTTTACAAAGAGTACCGGCGCTCCCTATGGTGAAATACTTGGCCCGATAAAGCCTCGCCCAATAACTCTGGATCTCGAGCCTTAAGCTCCACTAGCTCTTTAGGTGCCATCCTCAGACGGAGTAATAGATACGGCGAGCTCGAATGATCTATCCTCAACTCTACCTCCGATCCGGTGGCAAACCCGAAGCTCCTCGAAACACATCAAGAAATTCCTAATCGTCTCAACTGTCTCCACAAGAACCCTTAGCCTCCAAGGCATACACATGAACCACATATGCTTCACCCTTTCGACCATCTTCTCGGCTTTCAGAAGCAGATACCACATTGACAGATAATTCCTCCTATTACCGATCGTAACTACCTCATCACCCTCACCGTTTTCGAATCATGCGCTTAGCAGCAATCCAACTTCGCACGGTACTTAACCAGCCATCCATCCCAGAATCGATCGAACTCCCCAAACGGCGGTTCCATCGATCGACCTCGAAAGATACCCTTGGAGTTCTAGAGGTACGCCTCTATACAATTTATCTACCACTACTGAATGACCTAGAGGGCTTATTACGATCATCCGCCTAGAAGATATTTCAGAATCTAGATCCATGATCTTCACTATGCTACTTGCAACATATGAATGTGTTGAACCCACATCAATCAAAGCGAGAAATAGAGAATCAAAGATTAAAACGCATCTGCAATGACGTCCGGTCGTCGCCTCCTCTCGGTGCTTCGCAAAGATACACTAGCCCCGGGTCATCGGCCTCGAAGTACCGCACCTCTGCCCGGTGCTCCACGGCCCCGACCGCACCCATTACCTCCTCATCATTACCTCGGCCCCTCTGCGGTGGTGGTCCGTTATTTCAGATCGAGTACGGCCCGATTCTCTGATCAATCCTAGCTAACTTGCGCGGATAGTCCCTCACACGGTGGTCCAATGAGCCACACTCAAAACACCTCTACCATCACCCAACATCCTCCCAATGAGCCTTCCCTAGCGGTTACATCTGCGGCGGTCCCCGCCTAGCAAAGAACAAACCTACCCGATCGATTCGCCCACTCGGTCTAGCCCTTTTCTCACGATTTCGATGACCCGGAAGATTCAAAACTCCTCTTGTGTCGGTTCCTATCCATACCCCCTCACAGATTCCTTAATGCCCTCGGCTACCTTCGCCTTTTCAACTAGGATAAAGAATTCACGCCTGCTGGGCGCAATTATCAACCTTAATTCGTCCGTAGCCATCCTCAAACGAACACACCTCTCATGTTCAAGAGCCACCATGCCCCAGCATACCGACTCGACCTCGAAACTCGCCAGATTCGACACGATTTGCTCCCCGAACTAACCTCGAAATGCCTTCCACGCTCATTTATGTAGTTAGCTCCGACGTACTTCTTCCGATAAGCGGCCCGAAATAGTCCCAAGTCGATCTTCACCGCAAAGATCGTCGAAAACAAAGAGCCACCACCGGTATGACTCATCTCGAGAAGTGATACGATCCCTTTAATTTCTCTTCAGATTAGGTCCAGATCGTCCATGATCCGTTCGTCGCTTCGGCCAAGACTTCAAGAAGCTTGGAGCAACACCCGAGACACCCCGAAAGAATTCACCCGTTTGTTCAAGTCGCCAGCACAAATTTCCTAGCTCCTACGCCTCTACCTACTCCAGCTACCCGTTCTAAAACCCGCAGCATCGCCTGTGACACTGCGTCATCCCCAGTCTGGTCTTGAAACTCACCACCTCCAGCTGGTGGCGGAACCGGTATCTCATTCTCTGAACCCTGACCAGAACCTACGGGCTCAGAAACTGTCATCCTACCGCGACCACGTCCACGACCACGTCCACCTCGGGTACTCATGACTAAATCTCGTCTGATTAAAGAATTTTATGTATCAGTCATTATTCCACTGTTTAAAAGCAAAGTCTTATGAATATTGCTTATTAAAGAAGTTTTGTTTTCGCGAGTCCACAGAGTCCTATCAGTTTCAGTCTCTAAGGTAGTCTTACTAGCCATCCAATCATATCAATTAATATCACAACCAATAGTACGGGGTACTTACCTGGGCGGATTGGTACCGGTGACTCGGTGCCATGCCTTTCAAACCATACTTTTTAAAACAGAATATTCAAAACTATAGTTTTAAAACATTTTGGGCCTCGGGCCCACAGCTGAGCCTTTGAACTTGGCTCTGATACCACAAATGTAACACCCCAAACCCGGTCAATACACCACGACCGAATCTGGTATGTTACAGGGAAAAAAGGTTATGAGAGGTTTAGGTTTGAGTTTAAAAGTTGAAGAAAAACACTTCGCTAGGTTGTGCATTTGAAGAAAAACTTGAGTAGGTTTGATTGAAATTTGATGATGTATTTGAAAACCCGAAAATTTTAGAAACTTACTTCGATAGGTAGACAAAACAGGTTTATCTCGTTAAGAAGTTTGAGTTGTTTCTCATTGTTACAAAAACATTCTGTCTTAGTGGAAAATCGTGTTTAAGTTAGAAAACATTTGAGTTCTTCTTTATTCCAAATCTTAGTGTGATACCCGATGGTATAGTTTAAAATGTCACTTTTGTAGTTTTGAAATCGTTATCTTTCCAAATTTTAGCACATTATAACCCAATTAATTTGTTAAGGCATATTAAACATTTACTTTAAGTATAAACAAGCAAACCATAATTTTTAAAAGGCCTTTTACAACCCAAAATAAAACCACATAGAAATAAATAACTAATGTACCAAATTTTATAAAGTCTGAGCAAATCCTTTATTAGCATGGCATGAGCACCTCGAGTCCATCCCGGCTCCATGTCCGCGTCTATGTGTCACCTGAAATAGTCAAAGGAGAGAGTGAGTCACAAGACTCAGTGTATATTTCTCTCTCCCGGTATAACATGCCAACACACATATCATAATGAATAATGCAAGTAATGCACCGATCCTAACCAACCATATCACCTTTTCTACCCGTGTGGTACCAAACCACTGGTGGTGCCAAACCACTGGTGACCCAAAGTCACGATATCCATACTGTGGTCCCAAACCACTGGTGACCCGAAGTCACAAATAATCCAATGATGGGGCCAACCCATCGTGTGATACCAAATCACTAGCGACGATCCCATATCTCATAAGTGGGGTCAACCCACGGTGGTGTCAAACCACAGGGACGAGTCGCAATGAGGTGCCAAACCTCTGGTGTCCCAAAGACACAATGTGATACCAAATCACTGGTGACCGTAGTCACAAATCCGATGATGGGGCCAACCCATCGTGTGATACCAAATCACCGGCGTCAATCCCAGATAATCAATCGGGGGCCAACCCACTCGTGGTTCTAAGCCATCGGGGCGAGACGCCGAGGTGCCAAACCTCTGTGACCCAAAGTCACAAAATATCATTGTGGTACCAAACCACCGGAGGTGCCAAACCTCTAGTGTCCCAAAGACATAGTGTCCCAAAGACACGGATATCATACTCCCCCTCCTCTCATATCACCCAATCACATATCATACTAGATGCAAAATCGTGCAATCATGCTATCATGCTCACATGCTCAATATGGCATCTCAATGAATATACACCCATATTCATGATATCGTAGATCATCACATATTCCATAATGAAATGGACTTACCCGAATCCGTATCCATACCTCAATGGGTATCGAAATAATCAATCACACTGTTTCATTTACACAAACAGGTTATCACATTATTAAGTTAAGATAGTGTGTTGGTTTACACACCTGAATAGCGAAAATGTTAATCCTAAGAATCGGTCTACGTCCCTTGATCACCTCGACAACCCTGAGTCTACAATCAGCCAACAAGAGATTAATACCTAAACCATTCGGCTATAACCAATTAAACCAGAAGGGTATATCGATTAACCCTTACCTTAACTTGATTTGGTTTCCTACCAAACCCGAACTGACAATGGTCCTTTTTGACAATCGGCACACCCTAAAGAAAAATGGTTAATCTCTTAACAGCCTTACTTAACAAAGACTAAATGAATAATCTAAAAGAAAACTACTCTTACCACCACTTACCGTTTGCTTATCAGATAACAAGGCTCCTCCCACTTGTTCCCAAAATCCGAATGTCCTACAAAGAGATTGGTCTACACATTAGATCAATATCCTTCAACCAATAACAAACCGGCCTTCACTTAAACCACTAAATATAAGAACGAAAAAGGAAAAATGGCCATTCGGCCAAGCTCTTACCCACTACCAACCGATTGGAAACCAGCACCTAACAACACCCAATATTCGGCCACCAAACACCACTAGGAGAGAAGAAAGATTTGGCCTTACACAAAAGAGAGTTGTAAAGAAGAAGGAGTTACTATTCAGCCACCACCAAAACGGAAAAAGAGAAAGATACCTTCGGTTCTTGAGAAGAAATAGAAATGGAGGAAAAGCTTTGGCTTCACACCAAGGTTTCGGCTAAAATGAATTTGGAAAAAAGAAAATAGAATGATGGATACTTTCGATTTTGAGAAAGAGGAAGAAATGAATAAAGTGTTCAGAAGAAGAACAAATTTTGGCTTAGCATGAATGAAAAAAGAAAGGGAGAGAGAAGAGAACTTTCGGCTCAAGTTGAAAAGAAACACCAAGCTGGTTTCGGTTTAACACAATTGAAAAAGAAAAGAAGGTGGGAGAGGCATTCGGCTAACAAGGTTTCAAAAGAGAAAAAGATGATAATGGGATGTTAGGTTCGGCAAGGGTAAGGGTGTTGAAGCTTTCGGTTTAAGGAGAACAAAAGAAAAATGAAAAAGAAAACACACCTGGGGTTTCGGTTTCAAGAATGAAAATGGAATGGGAGAGTTTTCTTTGACATTCGGCTTACCAAAAAAAATGACCAAAAGCTAGACTTGTTGATACTAGCTAAAGCCGAAAGTGCACAAGTTGCCTAAGAGAAAGAAAAATTTCGGCACTCTCCCACAACAACAACCGGCCACTCTTTTCCCTCCCCCAAACTCTCTCCAAATCCGGCCAACTTCCCCCAATCTCTCCCAAGCCACTAATTCAAATCCCTTTGACCAAGTCTTCCTCCACAATATGCTCTCCACCCATCGTTTGAATGTGTTGACCAAGTCCATGGTAGAGTTTGAACTACCACCAACTCCTCCTCCTTAAGCCATCAAAATGGAACAAAAAGGGTGGGATTTTCACACTAGAACACAAGACCTCCCCTTGCACTTGATGTCACACCAAAGGTCTAAGTGGCGCATGCTTTGCCACTTTGCTAGCTCATCTCTTGTGTTATAAATTCACCTAAATTAATTATAAACCCCAGCTCCTTCAGCTCCTATCCCCTAAAGCCCAAAAACTAAAATTTCACCACCCACTCAGGCTCACTCCTAGCCTACAACTAAGTCCCGAAAACACACAAACAACAACATGGCACACCATAGACATGCAAACAATGCCAAAAATAAAATAGCCCTTAACCCGGGATATTACATCCACGGGCGTGTATCCCCTGTATTTAGAAAAGTTTTTATTTTTCCATGAAATTTTGTATGTGTTTCGATTTAGTCCCGACTCGGTTCATAAGCATGTTTAAGGTCTCATTGACCTATTTAAGGGACATTATGAATGATGTTGATGAATGATTGTGTGAAATTCTATAAATGTTTTCGGTCTATCCGGTAACACTTCTAACCCTAATCCGGCGACGGCCATGGGAAAGGGGTGTTACATGAGTAGGCTGTGATTGCATTTGAGACATCAGTTGTTGCTGCTATTGTGGTTGTTGGGGTGTCATCCTCGTATTCATTAATAAGAAAGATTTCCATATTCTGAATAAAGTATACAACCTGAATCCATTCTATATCAACAACAACGATAGTACAAACGATAGAGCGATAGATTACGAGTTTCCATACAAGATTTTGCACATACAAGAAAAGCAAAATAAGTGAAATAACTCCATCTAAAATGAAATTCATCAAAGAAAGCCAAAACAGATACAGAACAGATAATTGAGAATGTAATTTTTTTTATATTAGTTCCATATCAGCACAAAATCAGTAGTAAGAAAGAAAAATATGGAATACCCACAAAGGGATTGTGAACAAACAAGCTGATTCAGATCAGAAAAAATCGGATTGAGAAACCAATTATTCAAGAATGTGAAGAAGATATAAATTTGTTTTAGAACAAACAAACAAACAAACAAACAAAAATTGGATTGAACAAACAAACCACTTGATTTTAAGTGGATTGAACAAACAAACCACTTGATTTTAAGTCTTAGAACATAAATTTGTCGGTAAAGAAGACATACCTAGACCCTCCATTGAATCCTATTTTGTGTTTGTACGTGAATAAAAAATTTTGATGATAATAGATTTTTTAATCAAATGAAAAAGAATGCTAACAAAAATAGAGGAGATGAATGGTTTTTTCAACTAATATTTAGGGTTTAAAATTTTTAATTAAATAAATTTATTTAATTAAAAATTTATTCTCATTCGATTCGGAAATCTTAGTTGGCACTTAAAATCTAGTTGGATTGCCACGTAGGATTACCGTTAGGGAGATAACAGAACTTAACGGAAGAGTGATCACTTTGCAACAAAATAATAACATAAGTGACTAAAACGTAACATTTCAAACATAAGTGACTAAAATGTAACCTGAGGCAAACAAAAGTGACTATTTTTGTAGTTTACCCTATATATTATTATATTATACATTAAAAATTTTATTGATAATTTTAAATATAATTATTTTATTTTATTTTAAATCACTTTAATTATATATTTTAAATAAAATAAAATTTATGTATAACTATATATTAATTAAATAAAACTAACTCATGCATGGATAACAAACTAGTAAGTTTTTTTTTTTTATGAAAACAAACTAATTATTAAAATATAATCATTAAACATCATTTCAATATTAATAAATTGCTATATAATTTCAAGTCAAATCTAAATAGAGTACTAATTCCTAAGGAACTCTTGTCGTCGAAGATTCAAACTTCTCTTCAATACTTTCATTTCCCCAAAACCATTTTCTTGATTCTCTTATCAAAAAAATGTTTACGATAAAATTAACGGAAGGAAGACAAGATTGAAAAGTCAAAAATATGAAACCTCGGGCGCAATGCAAGCCGTTTTGTTTTGAACGGACCTGCTTCCCTCCGACACGCTCTACGGCATATTTTCCCAAAATCTTCACCCTCTATTAATTTTAATATATTATTAATATTAATAAATTTAAATTTGATATATTAATGCTTTATAAATTAACAACTATTCCTAAACTAAATCGTAACACATCATTTATTTTTAAAATAATAAATTAATAAATTTACTTAAAATTATTTTTAATGATGATATTATATAAAATTATACTCTCTTTATATATCAAATATCAACTGTTAATAAATTTAATTACAATCTAACTTATATTTCAAGTATACTGTACTTTTGATCCATCAAACTTAACAATTAGGTTTACTTTGATATTTATATATATTTTTAATCATTTTGGTATTTGAATTTGACCACTAAATTTATCTTAATCTCTAAACTTGAAAATTAGAAAAGTTAGATGATTTCTTTCAAAATAAAAATAAAAATTTAATGACATGATGTTATGAGATTATGCCACATCATTAGATAAAAATTAAAATTTTTATATAGATTATTAGATGATGACATGGTACAATCTTAGAGTGCCACATATAATGTTTTAATAATTAGACTTGCAATTGAATCAGTCAAACCACGGTTGAATCAATTAGTTTAATTATTAAACCAACAATAATTAAATAATTAATTAAACATTTATAATTTTTTAAAAAAAAATAAAAAATATATATTAAACTGATTCAACCTATTCAACTATTGGTTTTTGTCATAATTTTTTTATTAGTTTCAAGTAGTTTTTCATTCAATTGAGTCAACCCCTTTATTCAGGCCACTATATTGATCGGTTCTTGGTCTAACCAACCAATTCGGTCATATTCTAAAAACACTAATCACATCATTTAATTTTGATAGAATCCAAATTTAGAAAACAAAATAAATTTAATTACTAAATTTAAGTACCAAAATAAAAAATAAAATATTAAAGTAAACGTAATTATCAAATTTACAAAATATTAAAGTATCAAATTTAGGATAAAAATTATATGTTGTTTTTCAAAATCAGAATATAGTTTGAACACTCCTCAATAATAATGATAATAGTAAGTGTCAAATGATATTTTTAAGAAAAAAGAAAATTTAATTGCATTTTTAAAATGCCTTATGTATTAAATACAAAATATTTCAAAATTAATAATTAGAATTAGACTGAGGCCTAGATCCTTTAAAAAAAGTGACAAAAAGGGAGCCTTTAATTAATGCATCTATTAAACTAGTTAGTGGGATTATCAATGAAGATTATTTTTAAAGAAAATATTGAAGTCTCTACACATATCTAATTATCGGCAGAAGAAAAACTGAAAATCCAATTGAATTTTCTCATATTTTCTATAATCTTACACAGTTGACTGATTTAAGTCATTTTCAAAAATTCACATGCAATAATAAAACTTTATCTTAATAATATAAAATGTTCTGAAATCACATTTTCATTTGGTTAATCGGTTTACGATTTAATTTACATATAACACCAATAGTTACCTGCATTAAAGTAATTTATTATGAATCTAATTATGTATTAAAATAAGCATTTAATTACGTATTTGCATATTAAATTTATGTCTAAATTAATGTTTAGATCGTCTCTCCATAATATGAAGACATAGATTAAATTAAGATCAGCTTGCAGATTAAAATAATTATTCATTTAACTATAATTTTCAGTGTCTAATTCACGGGCCATTGATTGGAAATAAATAAATAAAGATTCGTTCGAATAATTCAAAAAAATGCTAATTACGTAGAATCTTGTAAACAAGTTCTAGTATTATCTAAAATTATTCAGTGAATACATTTTTTATAATAATATTGTATATTTTTCATAATTAAATAAAAATAAATCATTCATATAACGATCCTAAATTATGAGTTAGTTAGCAGTGATGGCGACGGGGCTGATGAAGGAACAACGGTATAAATTCATATGAGGTCCCTAAACTATTTCAAATTAAGCAAATTAATCCCCGTAGAAAAAGCAATTTTCTTCTTCAGGACAATTGAAGACTTTAACGTGTTGAGCTACGATAGAATAAATTTTAAAATTTCGAAAAATATACAGTATTTAAAAGATATAAAATCAATAAAATATTTAAAATTTTAATAAAAATTCTTAAAATTTTATATAAATTAAAAATAAATAAAATTTCCAATGTTTTAAAAAGTACAACTTTTATAAAAATTTTCCATAAAAATTTAAAAATAAAACATATTCAAAAATTAAATAATAAATAAAAAGAATATAAAATATTAAAATATGTTTTTAAGAAATATTAAATAATAAATAATAAACTTTTAAGAAACATATTATTTTTTACAATTGCATTGCGAGCCGTGGTGAATCTTGGCATTAAGTTTTAGGAGGTCTAACTAAAAATTTAAACTTTTAGGGTTTTAATGAGAAATTTTAAAAATTTTATAGATCTAATTAAAACTTTCAAAAATATTAGAGATTTTATGAAAGTTTACACACAAAAAAAAAAACACTGAATAGTCTAATTGAAATTTTTATAAATTTTGAATGTTCAATAATATTTTTCAAAAATATTCTAGATATAATTAAATTTTTTAAAAAAACTTTAAATCCCTAAGTCGAACGAGAATCTAACTCTGATTGTGAGTGTACTATTTTCTAATATTTTTATACTAATAATTAAAAAGTTAATTCTTCTTCTAACTACATAAAAAATGAAAGGACAATTTGAAGGTTTCAAAATTTTAATTATATAAGTTTTTTGCACGATAAATTTTGTGGATTTTATATTTTAATTATCATTTTACGTTAATGAATTTTCAATTTTGATGAGTTTTAACAAAAAAAAAAAACTATTGCTATGTTTGAATTCTTTCAATTTTAATGTTAGCAATGACAATTGCATAACTATTTCAGAAGTTGGAAATATACAATCATGATTAAAATTAAATGAACCAACATTTTAGTTTAGTGAGTTGTTGCAACTTTGTCTAAATTCAAAACGCTATTTTCTTTTGTAATTGAGATTATTCTCATTTTTCTTTTAAATGTAAAGTTTCTAAATAAATTAAAACATAATAAACTTTTAAATATTTAATTCAATATTTTAAAAGAAACTTATTAAGTATATTTATTTTTATTAGAAATTAAATTAAATATACATTAAAATTTGCTGAATTTTTAATAAAAATTAATGGTGTTAAAAATAAAATAATATTTTATTATTAAAATCAAACTCCGCATTGCTGTATTATTCCTAGTGTTACGTATGATGATGTTATCTGAGACTGCTTCTAAATAATTAATTAGACAATAATTTTATTTAGATTAAATAAATCAATTATAAGAATATATATATATATATATATATACCTTTTAAAGCTTATTCTGTAAACTTAAATCTAAACTCCTATAACATATTTTCCTTATTGCAGTTAGATGGTTTTACAATCAGTTTGCATTCTTGACATGTGCACAATCGGTTCAGTAAACTTGATCGGTGGAAATCCGATTAAAAAATGTGAAAATAAATTCTAATTTTAAATTAATTAAATAAAATTATTTGAGTCAACTAAAATAAATAATTTAATTTTAAATTTAAATCTAATTAAATTTTATAATTTGAATAATTTAAATAATTCAATAACAAATTAGTATAAATATCTTTTAATCTCTGTTAATTTTAAAATGAACAAATTAATTATTCTTTCAACAAAATTATAAAAAATCAAAACTTTTTTTAAAAATCAAAATATTTATAAAATTTTTAAAATTTATTTTTTAAAAATTATAATAATTTTCAAAAATTCTAAAAATATATAAAAATTTAAATTTTTCTAAAATAATAATTTTAATAACTAAATAAATTAACTAATGATTCAAAGTTTATCATATTACGTTATCTTATTTTTACTTTGAAAAAGTTTTTAAATATATATAATTTCAAATTTATGTATTCTAACATAAAATTAATTATATTATAACAAAATTTTAATTTGATATGTTTAATTTTTAATTTAATTCGAATATTTTTACTCAAATCGATTCGACTAAATTTTATTTTACTCGACTTGATTCAAAAAAAGTTTAAATCAAATTAAAATGATAAAATAGAACTTAACAACTCAACTATCTTAAATATATATATATATATTTTTTTTTTTACAATGGATGAAAAAGATGGAAAAACAAGTTTCAAAAATTTTGTTCCTCAAAGACTGTAAGTAAAGTATTCGAACTTTGAAATAACATGCAAAGTGACCCAGAAAGCCACCCAAATATTATTTTATTTGCTATAAATCTGCTAAATGTTAAGAACAATTAAAGTTTACATATATATAAATTTGGTAACACTATTTCTCACTTACATCAATTCCACAACCAGAAAGGAAATAATGACGTAAAATTTGGAGGAAAAAGAAAACAAAAATAGAAATTAAATCAAGGAACAAACAAAAAGAAATGCCTGGCTTTCCCATGTACGCCGCTGAAAATATTTTGGACTCCGATGAAAACTTTCATGGCTTACTCTTGTTCGACATTGGAAGTGCCAGCCGATCACCCGTCTTCAATCGTCAATACCGCCATAACAAAAAAGGAGTTCAGAAACTCGAAGGTCGCCAGATCAAAATACTTGAACATGACATTATTATAACAATAGCACTAATGTTCAATCTTTTGCAAGCAAAAAGATATTGTAATTTCTTCCTCTTCTTCATACTCCTTGAGAAAAAGAAAAGAAAAAAAGAAAGGGGGAGTTTGTGAGTGTAGGAGTGAACCCAAAGGAGAAATAATATGAAAAGACCGAAATAATGAAGCGGTAGGAACTAGGAAACTAGTCTAGCCTAGCCTAGGAAAAAGGAAGAGAAGGTTTTTCCCAAGAAGATGACTAGCGTTTCTCGTTAATCCCTTCTGTTTCACACGTTCGGATGGTTCCTTTTGTCGTTCCCTTAATCCTCACAATTACTAAATAATTAAGGTGTCCACTTTATTTTAATTGTTTAGTTCGTTTATTTTTTAAAAATAAAATTCATTAATTTGAAGTTTGAATTTAACTCATACACTCATTGACTTTCTTTTAGATTTTAGATGCCCTGTAGGTTTTAAAAAAATATTTTAGTTCTTTATTTAAATTTTTATTTTTAATCTTTAAATTTAATTTTTTATCAAATCATCTCAAATAGATGGAAATTTAACAAACATTAACTTTATTAACATGTAAATGCATGTAGATTATCATGTAGATATCAAATCAATAATTAATTATTATTTTTAAACTAAAAGGAAAGTTATTAAAATATTTAAAAATTTTGTAAAATAAGAATATTATAATCTTTTAAAATTAAAAATATTAAAATTAATTAATTATTAATGTGGCATCCGTATATATTCACATTATTAAAGTTCATGTTTTTAAAATTTTATTATTATTTATTTTAAGATGATTTTATGAAAAAATGTAAAGTCAATAATTAAAAAAACAAAATTTAAATGAAAGACCAGATTAATATGTTAAATCAATCTTTTTATATATAATTATACAATATCAAAACTCATATCATAATCCACATTAAATTAAACAATATATATAATTATATATAAAAGGAAAGTCCCTTCCTCATGTTGACACATGGAATAACCTCCCAATTTCATTTTTTTATTTGAATTTTATACAAAATGACAAATTTTCAAATTTTGTCTTTATGCTATACTCAAATTTTAGATTACGTAATTATAGTTAAATTTTAATTTTGATTCTTATGTTACACACAAATTTATGATTCAATCTTTATACTTTAATCTTTTGACATAATTTAGAACATTAGTTTTATAATAGTTAAATTTTAATTTTGATTCTTATGTTACACTCAAATTTATGATTTAATCTTTATACTTTAATCTTTTGACATAATTTGGAACATTAATTTTTATAATATCATCGATTAGTTTAAATACTTTATTTTGATTAAAATACTAATGTAACTTTTAGAGTTAGTAATACTATTAAAATTATTTATTAAATTTAAGACCATTGTAATATCATTTTTATTATATGATTACTAAGTGAATATATATATTTTAATTTAAAAATATTATACTAGTAAATTTAATGAAGAAACTAATAGTGCTAATAATTAGGTCTGAATTTTAAAATTTAAAAATAGAGAAACTAAATTACTAAAATAAAAATAAAAATTTAAATTTTAAATATACAAATATTACAAAAGGTGAGGTATATTTTAATATTTATTTTATAATTTTACTCAAAAATAATTAATAACTATCCAAGGCGAAGTTACTATACAAAATATTTTGGCCGGTGGTTTCTTTAAGGGTGCCTTTAAATGATCCAAAAAATTTTGTTGGGTTTGGTTCTTGTCTCTTCAATACGCTGGCCTTGATTTAAGGAACAATGTTAATATTATCCAAGGTTTTGACAAAACACTTGTTTTAGTATATTTAGTATCGGTCAATTTAATCGTACCTACTACTAAAGTAAACCTCGGTAAATCAATCTCTCCAACAACTCAACCGATCCGCGTGTATAATAAACAAGGTTTAAAGGTTAGGTTTTAAGTTTGGATCCCATTTAACAAAGTTCAAATTCTGTCACTAGTGGCTATATTTTACGAAAGTTATAGGATTAGTTTTTATATTTTAATTTGATTATTTTAATCTTATAATTTTTAAATTTAAAATTTTAGTTCTCACTAAATAATAGTTATTAAATTCATTCAGTTAAATTTTGTTAATTTCAAAATTCGATGAGGCAAACATATTATCATATTTGTAATATTATATAAGCTTGTTAATTTCACATATTACTTACTAAAATTTTAATTAATGGATTAATGATGGCCTTTTGCATCAAGACTAAAATTTTAAAATTTAAAAAGTATAAGGACATAAAATAATCAATTAAAAATATAGACAAAATCTACAATTGTATACCGCATAGTACAAGACTAGTAATTAAATTTAATCGAAAAATTTGCCTACTAATATTTGGATTAGGATTAAAATTTTAAAATTTAAAAATACAAGAACTAAAATAGACTAATTAGAAAAATATAGAAACTAAGTTTGATCAAATTAAAGTATAGGGACCAAATCCATAATTTTTGTAATTTACAGGGATTAATAGCAAAATTTAACCTTTATCAAACATTCTTCTTGGTTGGGTTTGACTCAGTTTGAAATATATATACAAAATTATGCCTAAACTTGGCTCAATCAAAATTATACATAAGATCCGTCCAAAACTCTAAATTGGAAGAGATTTGATCCCAATGTGAAATTATTGATCTGTCCAAAAACTTATATTGGTAATATTAAATTAGATGGGAAAGCTCTTGGACTAGATGGGCAACAAGATATTTCGTTCCAACAAAACCGGGATTCTATTAGGCGCACACATTATCAATTGTTGGAATGACTTTGTCAGCAAGGGAAGAATGCTTAATGAGCATAACAACACTTCCATTGCTCCTAAGACTCCTGTTCCAATCTCTGATTATAGATCAATCAACCTTTGCAATACAAATTACAAAATTATTCTAAAAGTCCTTGTCAATAAGCTCAGGCCAATTCTTGGTGATGTGATTTTCCCTTTTCAAAATGCTTTTATTAGTAGAAGATAAATATGGGACAACATTATCCTAAGAGATGAGGTTATAAAGAAAATCCAATAAAAAAAATCAGGTGCTGACCTTCTTGGAGGTCTCAAATTGGGCACGAACCAGGCATTTATTATTAGATTAAGCTGGACCTTTATTGAAGCAGTTATTGAATAAATGGGTTGTCTAAGTGGTGGGTTGATCGAATTCTTTCTTATATTTTTACAGTAAGCTTCCAAGTACTGATCAATGGATGGAGACCTTTCCAAGCTTAGAGAGGACATACGCAGGGAGATAACCTATCCCCCTGGATCTTCTATCTTATGTCATATCTATTGGAAAAATCAGATTAAAAAAATTATTGTTTTTAAGGTATAGCAAAAGTTTAATTTTTTTCTTAAAATCAAGCTTTTGTTATTTATAATAATAAATTTATTTATTTGAATTATACACGCGTTTTCGAAATAGATGAATTTGGTTGGTTTTGATTTTCAATCACTTAATCTTTTTCTCTAATCTCAAACTCCGATTTATTTAAAGTATAGACTCTAAATTCACGAACCAAATTTTGTAGAATGAAAACTTAATTAACATTAATTGAGGATATTAATTTTCTCAAAGGCTAGAAATCAAAGACAAACTCTATTCAAATATAAAATTTATTTTGAGAAAATAACTCAATTATATTTTAATAAAATATGGATGCGAAAGTATCGTGTCTTTTGACCTGACCAATAATCTTTATTTATAAAGTAAAATACAAGAGCCTCAATTGTATAATGTGTAAATAAATCATAATATTTAATAAAAATAAATATAGTCCTACTAGGACTAAGGGAGGATGGCAGCTCACCCCTTAGGATTACTCAGGATTGCCACCCATCACATATATATTAGGTCTATTAGGCATTTTTCATGTATTGTGTACAATCATATGTGTTATCCGATTTTTTAGAATAATTTATATAATTTTATCAACTCAATAACTATTTTCTATCCCTAAATATTATTTATTTAAAATAAATTTATTTAATTAAATTATTTTCTCAACTCAAATCTAATTTCTTTAAAGTCATGACAATTTTATTGTACTAGAATATTTAAGTAAATTAATTTAATTAACTAATTCATTGAGAGTCGATGACTAATTAATTTAATTTCCACATTTAAATTCAATTAGTTAATTGCAATTAATTAAAATTAAATAATAATTCGAATAAATTAATTTAATTTCTAAGTCATCTCTTGTATATTGTGAAAAATGCAATCACCACGAATAGTGTTACATGTGATATATTTCTCTAACTCATCGTTTTCATTCATTTACATTGATTCAGTTTGCAAACCATTTAGAGTTTGTACCGAGCTAGTGGAGGGACATATTGTACATATATAATTGCAGCTTAAATAATTTTCAATTAAGTTCTGACTTTTAATATATTAATTACAATATCATTTCGTCATGGAGTCATTCCAAAAAAGTACAATGATTGAGCTCTCCTTATTATATACAATTACCAAACCTACTTACCAAATGCTCGTCCAATGACCTTGTTATATGTGTGTGTAACACCCCATACCTGACCTGATCGTTAAGCTCGAGTACCAATGCTACAAGAACATGTTTAATTTTAATATACGTCTATAATTTAAATAGTTACATGCAAGAACAACTTAATCGCCTGGGCCTAATTGCCGCTAAAAACATACACTAAAGAAAATCTGTAATAATTCTTTATGGCCTTAGTTCGATGTACTAATACAATGTTCGAATATGGTTCTATTATTCTTTTGTTGCCTTAACCCTCGAGGTGAGGCCTTTGCAAGTGTGTAACACCCCTTACCCGTATTCAACGCCGAAATAGGGTACGGGGCATTACCGAACATAAACACAAGCAAACATACATTTCCAAGTCATAAATTTGCGTCCAAAATAAAATCATTCATAATTGATCATAAAGTCCCTAAAACAAGCCTACGAGGCTCAATACATGCTTTGGAAGTGGTTCGAGACTAAACTGAGAACTTTAGAAAATTTTACAAAACTTAGAAAAAAATTTCATATTACAGGGCTCACACACCCGTGTGGTCCAAGGGACACGCCCGTGCTACAGGCCGTGTTCAAAATAGGGGTGCTCTTTGACTTGTGCCACATGGCCGTGCCACACGCCCGTGTGTTAGGCCGTGTTAGGCCGTGTAGCACACACGGCTGAGACACACACCCATGTCTCTGCCCGTGTGCTCAATTCTGGACATTCTGTTTTGCAACAATTAAGGTGTAGGGGACACACGACCGGAACACATGCCCGTGGGGTAGACCGTGTGTCACGCATGGCCTAGACACACACCCGTGTGTCTACCCATGTAGACAAAATAAAGGCTATTTATCAAGCCATTTGCCACCCTTATACACACATACACTTACACCAATTCAAGGCACATACATAACATACTTAGGTAACTAAATCATCCACAAACAAGACAATAACATGTCATCCTTATACCATCATTTATCATGCTTAGAACATCATACTTAGCCCGTTAAAAACATACCAATTTCACATTCACAAGAGGGCATTAACATATGAATAAACTTACAATCAACATAAGCCATCATTCATGGCTATATATAAGATGGAGCATTAACAATTACAAGCTAACACATATGGCCAAATTAATAATGACACACATAACAAAATTGGCCTAGTCCCTATACATGCCATAGAATTAAAATAATTGAATAATCAATACCCCAAAGTGATACCTTGATAGTATGATAGGATCTCCGGCGATTTCTAACCCAAGCTGGCTCGATGACACTATAAAACATGGGAAAGGGTGGGGGTAAGATATATTATATAGCTTGGTAAGTTTGTAACAGACCGAATTAGACCCTAGTCGAACGGTGGTTTCGGGACCACGAATCCGAGTCCGAGAAACATTTTAATATTTTGTTTTTGTGTTTATGATGTGTGAATTAAAAGATATGAAAGTTTCGTAGAAAAATTTTATTGTTTAAGTGCTCAATTTGATAAAAAGGACTTAATCGCATAAAGAGTAAAAGTGGCATGCTAAAGTGAAATGTACCTTTTTGATTGTGGCTTTTAAAGTGGATGTCCTAAAAGGGCAATTAGCCCATTCCTTTAGATAGTGGACGGCATATATGAGAAATAAAAACAAAATTTTGTTTTATAATTATATGTTTTATTTTAGGTAATGAATAAATAATATTACCTTTAATTTTAAGGCATAAAATAATGAAAGAAAGTGGGAAGAAAGAGAACATACCTTGTTTTTCTTCTCTTGGCGAATGTGGAGGTGAAAACTCCATTGTTGGAGCTTAATTTCGCAACTTGGGGCTTCAATTAGGGTATGTACTTTGCTTAGTATTTTATAATTTTTACATTTTGAAATTGTTACTTTGAATACTATATAACCCATGTATCAATTTTTGAGATTTTGGCACATCAAGATTCAGCTATGGTGGTATATTCATGGCATGTAATGTTTGATAGTAGATTATGAATTGTATGTGTTAGATCATCATTTTTTGAATTAGAAGTTTTGGTGAAATTAAATGTTAGGGACTAATTTGAGAAGAATAAATTCTTAAAGGACTAAAACATGAAATAAATGAAAAATATAGACTTGTATAATCTCTATAAACATTCGGCCCTTGAGTGTTGTAGGGAAATTTTGTGTATTTTGCATTTTATGTAAATTTGACTAAATTGTAAAAAGGTGAAACCCTAGGGGTAAAATGGTAATTTGCCTATTTATGTGCTTAGGGACCAAATTGAGATGAAATGTACTTGAATGAGCTAAATTTTAATGTGTTTTAGATCAAGAGCAAAGAAAAGCAGTTTAGATCGGGGAAAGACGAAGGTTCTCGAATAATCGATTTGCACGGTCTATCGACAACCGAGGTAAGTCCTGTTGAAATATGTCAAAGAATTATTTATGAATCTATTAAATAATGATGTTCGATAAATTTGAAGGTAAATTATGGTAGTAGCCGAATGTATATGGTTGAATTGGTTTGAATGCATAAATTGATAATGTGATATGAATATGTGTCTTTGATATATTATTTGTGAAAAATGTGAAGTATGTGATTGGTTTATGAATTATTTTGGGCTTATTGCCTAGCAGGACTTGTGCCGGTGATTTAATTCGGGCTTCATGCCTAGCAGGCTTAGTGCCGGTGACATATTCGGGCTTTAAGCCTAGCAGGCCTAGTGCCAGTGACTACTTTCGGATTCGAGCCTAGCAGGCCTCGTGCCGGTGTTACTTATCGGGCTTTATCGCCTAGCAGGATTAATGCCGGTGATGTGTTTTATAAAGGAGAGACCGAATATTATTTACGGCAAATCATTACTAATGTGTCTAGTTAACGGTTCAGGTAAGCACGTAAAGTATGCTATGTTTTATATCACTTGAGTCAAGTTAATATTATGGGAATTGTGATATATATGTTTGAGGCTAACATTGATGTGTATGAGTATTATATGATTGAATTTGAGTTTGAAGGTACTATTATGGAAATTCGGCCTTCAAGTAAAAATACTAAGAATAAAGGAGATTTTAGTGCAATAACATGGTTGATATGAATGCTATATTTATACGAGTTGGAGCATGTGATTTTTTTGTAATATACCTATCTGAGCTTCAAGGATATGTAGGTTGAAGGAAATGAATTATAATTACTTAAGTTAATGAATTATTAGTATTCGCTTTGTATAAATAAATGTACTTAAATGTTTATGTGAAATGTTATAAGTTGAATGTTTTAATTGCTTAAATATTTAAATGTTATATTATCATGAGCTTAGGACTTACTAAGCTAGTAAGCTTATTTGTGTGAAATGTTCTCCTCTATTTTATAGATTTTGGTTACGTTACGGGCTCGAGAGGATCGTCAAGAAAGTCGCCCACACTATCAATCTATCTTTGGTACTCTTTATTTTGGGTTTTCGGTTAAAGGCATGTATAGAAAAGACGTGATTTTGTTAAGATGATAACTTTTGTCTATGTATATATTAGCCATGCGAATGTGGCTTATATTTGATGTTAGTTGAAGTAGAATATTAGGCTTACTTTAAATGGTCAAGTGATGTGCATAAATGTATATTATAGACATAGTTGAATTATGAATGTTGTATTGTATGCATGATTTGGTTCATGGGCTATACATGCATTCTTCACTAAAATCTGTGAAATTGAGATTATGGAATTCGTCTAGTCTTATTAAATTGAGGAAATGGTAGGCTAATTATAATAATCTTTGTGATTATTAAATTGTTCAATTTGGTTTTGGCTAAATAAATTAAAATGAGAATTACACTATGGATTGTATATATATATATAAGTGTCCTATTTATTATTTATTTTATTTTATATATTACAATGTTTAGAATCATTGCATGCATGGTTTTATAAATGGTAAAGAAGTAGGTTTATTCTTTATTTATTGTAATAAGTTATTTGTTCATATTATCCATTTTCAATACCGTATGTGATATTGGCTATAAAATTTTGTGAAATGTTTTGTCCGGTCTAGTATATATATATAATTATAAGAATAGTTGATTTATAGTTATAGTATATTCGCCAAGGGTATACTAATATGTTGTTATATGTATAATTGATTATTAAATGGTGAAATGGTTCAATTGTTTTAATATATGCACTTGTAGTATAGTATTATAAATGAAAACTCAATTTATGTTACATGAATGTTGGTTGATACTCGATATAAGCTATAATTTGGCATAAATTGAGATATGATTTATACAAATATATATATATGTCATGAATATTTAAGTTATGTGATTCAGACATTGTGTGTTTAAGTACGGTAATAAAACTCATTATACATTTATTTTTTTTATGTCATACAATATGAAAATGGTTGCATTGCTTATACTTGAATCTAATTGAAGTCCTTTTTCGAAATTGAGTATTGTGTAGTAATGCCTCTTAACCCCAATTCAGCGATGGATATGGGTTAGGGGTGTTTCAAAGTTCATATGCAAATAATACAAAACATTATTCATACACTTGACATACAAATAACTTAACAAGTATTAACATAAATGTCATTAAAAATTCATAAACACAACTTACTCAATCCTACTCTTACCAACAGCTCATCATATAAATAACATAAAATATTTCAACATAAATGTCATTAAACTTCATGAGTATAATTTACTCAATCACATTCTTGCCTATAGCTCATCATATGAATAACATAACATATATCAATATAAATGTTAGTAAAACATCATAAATGTCATGTGAACATAAGTGTCATTTAATATCAACATAACACATGTCAACATAATTGTCATATACTAATGGCTCATCATATGAATTTCATAACACATATCAACATAATTGTTATATACTAATAGCTCATCGCATGAATATCATAACACATATCAACATAAATGTCATTTAATCTTCATAAGCTCAACTTGCTCAATCACAATCTTACCAATTGTTCATCATGTATTGAGTTCATTTTCTTTGAGTTTTACGTACATACCTGTACCATCTCATAATATATTCACGTACTTTCTCATCTTTGTCATACTCGTTGAACCACTTGGAATACTATCGGATACACGGAAAACTTTGCACATAAGTGCCACATATGTAGCCAATGCTATCACAATTCTCATAACACATATAAGTTTGCTCTCGAGCAAATCCACGGGCCTGCTCACACAAGTTGTCAGTCAAGACGTAGCTACACAGTGCTGCTCACACAAGTTGTTAGGTATCCGCAACATATGTAGGTATACCCAGCCACCGGTAGGACATACAAGAACAACACCCGAGACACATAAATCACATAATCATATGGGTTCCTAGTGACATGTCACTCGTATCCTAATTTGTTCCTAAGGTTCAACCGAGATTTACTCGCTCATCTAAACTTTGTTAATTTCATCCATAGAGTCAATCATACAATTCATGCAATAAAAAACATTATAAATACAATCGTAATGTTGCATTATTTACATACAAACTTACCTCGGCATAAAAATGGTAAAAATGACTAAATAGTCAAATACTCAATTTTCCCCCGTTTTAGGTCTGAACCTTTCGTTTTTCTTTATCTATAATATCAAATTTAACTTATTTAATCATTCTACTATTCAAATCAGCCCAGAATCACATTATGGAAAAAATTACATTTTGGCCCTAAACTTTTGACATTTTACAATTTAGTCCTTAGGCTCGTAAAATGATTTTGATTAAATTTCTTTAAAACCCAAGCCTAGTTGAACCATTTTTATACTCATAACAGCCCACATTTCTCATTTATTCACATTTTCTACTCATTTTATAACTTTTACAAATAGGTCCTTTTTGACATTTTTACCGAAAATCACTTAGCAAAAGTCGTTTTTCATACACCAAACATACATTTTCTACCATTAGACATCAAAATAAAAAAATATCCATCATGGGTAAAATTTTAGACCTTGACATCCCTTCAAATTAGTGGTAGAAATAGGTAGATCATGTTACAAGGATTTCAAAAACATAAAATAATTAAAAATGGGGCTAGAATGGTCTTACAATCTGTAACAACCCTTACCCGTATTCAACGCTGGAATAGGGCTCGAGGAATTATCAGACTTATAACATAAGTAATCATACAATTTCGAGTCATAAAATTTGCGTCCAAATTAAAACCATCCATATTCAATTATAAAGTCCCTTATACGAGTCTACGAGGCCCCAAACATGCTTTGGAGGTGATTCAGGACTAAACTGAGAACTTTAGAAATTTTTACAAACTTAGAAAATTTTTGCTAGATGAAGGGCTCACACACCCGTGCTTTAGACCGTATTCAAATTAAGGTGCTCTCTGACTTGTGCCACACAGCCGTGCCACACGCCCGTGTGCTAGGCCATGTAGCACACACGGCTGAGACACACGCTCGTGTCTCTGCCCGTGTGCTCAATTCTGGACATTCTATTTTTTCAAAGTTTAGGTGCAAGGACACACGGCCGGATCACATGCCATAGGAAAGATCGTGTGTCACAGACAGCCTAGACACACGCCCGTGTGTCTTGTCGTGTAGGCACAGACAAAGCTATTTACCAAGCCATTTTGCCACCCTCACTTGCACACATCAACACAACATCACATGGCACAAATTCAAGCATATAAGAGCAACCATGTAACACCCCAAACCCGACCCAAACACTACAACCGGAACTGGTATGTCACTAAGGAGATTTTATAAAACTTGTGGCACTTTGGAAAAATAATTATCAGGTCTAAACGTTTATACCGAAAACTTAATAATTTATTATAAGTTATAAAATGCCTTGGTGATTTTTAAATAAAATCCAAAATTTGTTACATGCCTTAACTTAATTTAAACATAAAATTTAAATGTTTACTAATAATAAAACCTAACATAAAACCCAAAATGATAAAGTCAACTGGCCCATTGCCTTATTACGTTGAAATTTAAAACCCATTAAATAAAAATATAAAATAATAAACTAAAGTCTTTTCTTTTTTGAATCCAAATGTTCTTTTGCATGGCCACCTTGCGCTCCTCTCCAGCCCGGTCCAAAGCACTAGGTGCTACCTGGAAAAAAATGTGAAATAATAGGTTGAGTCGCGAGACTCAGTGTGCAACCCTCATGCACTATTAGATTTAGGCCTTAGCCCCACAGAACAGAATAACAGATTATTATATATAACAAAAATTATGCAAGCCCAACCCAAATCCTAGGTTTCCATCCGCTACACGCCACCCTTACCTGCCATTTACACCATTGGGGATTTCTAGAATCAACCCACACCACTACACGCCATTGATGGCAGTCATGCTGCTCATCGTCAGATCATGGCCGTAGCCACTACAACAGGTCATGGCAAAAGCCACTACAACAGGTCACGGCGAAAGCCGTTACAACAGGTCACGGCAAAAGCCACTACAATAGAATACTTCCCCTTTCATCAAACCCCACCCCATGCAATCACAGAAAATCAGCATACTCATATCATTTAATCAGAATATTCACTTAGAATGACAGGGATCACTAACCTAGTGATTCGCTTTTACCCTCCTCGGGTTTTCAACAGCCTTGCCAGTATTTTGGCATTTATCAGAACATATTAGATTTATATACATGTATTTAGCAAACAGGTCTAGATGGTGTGGAAAGTTACACACCTGACTAATGCGTAGGACTACCTTCTATGTCGATACCCTTGCTAATCTGATCTACTGTCCTTTGTCTACAACTTTGCTCAAAAGCCGAAAGAATGCAAGGATAAGGCCTCTCCTATATTCGGCCAAGGTTAGTGCTTTACCTGATTCATACATTTAAATTAACAGATCTCCTTACCTTAAAATCCCAAAAGTAATTTGATCCGAGTGCCATTGAACTCTAGCTTAGAAATCTAAGCGATTGGACCCCCTTCAAATCCCGAAATGCCGCAAATGAGAGAAAACACCCGATTAGTTAACCATATAGCCATTCGGCTAAGATCTCTAAAAGTCGGAAAAAGATTAAAATCTCACGAATCGACACTTACCTTTACAAATGGTTTCGGTTACCCCTTGTAGGAAGATTCGGCAATCACAACAGAAGATCGAAGTGTAGAAGATTAGAGATCTAAAATTTTGGCTTTTAAGAAAATCCCGAAAAAGATGAACAACAGGAAGATTTCGGCTACAAGAACAAACAAGAGTGTAGTTTTAGCTTTTAGTGAATGGGAGAAGAATAACAATGGAGATCAGAAGATTCACTAACAGAAATTTCAAAGAAAGAAGAAAAGGTGAAGGAGGTGGTGATTTTGGCTTTTTGAAAGAAAGTTGATGAGAATTGTGGAGGAGAGACCGAGAATTTCGACAATGAATGAAGAAAAAGTAGGGTTCAAATGCCGAAATTGATGATCTATTCCCCCTATTTATAGAAAATTCGGCACCTCCTATGGCTATTAGAAACCAATTTCTTTACTCCTCTAGGTGATGGAATTTTAGCCTACTCTGCTCTCAGCAGATAGCTCTTAATTTTTCTCATTTTATTTTCCATATTATCAACTATATTATATACATTATCCCATTCATATAAATCCTCCTATTTTTGAGCCTTGTTGCCATCCACTCCACCTAACCCTAATGCCGAAAATTAGCTAACTTGAATCCAATGAATTGGGATCCTTGAAACTTAAATTTGGGCCCCTAACTCCCTGGTGTGGCGTCACCTCCTTGTTCCCTAAGTGGCGCTACTGACCACTGGGCCACAAGCCCATTTTGATATTTTAAACACAAGTACTACCTTTTAAGTCTTATAATGCCCAAACAGAAAATTTTAATCAAGGCCTTTGCCTAAGCCTGAGCCCAATTTAGACCCTTAACAGTTAAATTAACACTTTAAACATATACACACACTAAACGCATAGGCCCAAAAATTCAGGATGTTACAAACCAAGCAACCACAACCAAGACAATAACATTTCATTCTTATACCATCATTTATCATGCTTAAAACATCATACTTAACCCATTAAAAACATACTAATTTCATATGAATAAACTTATGATCAACATAAGCCATCATTCATGGCTATATACAAGATGAAACATTAGCAATTACAATCTAACACATATGGCCAAATTAATAATGACACATGTAACAAATTGACCTAGTCCCTATACATTCCATAGACTTAAAAATACTTGAATTCACTTATACCTAAAATGACAGCTTGATAGTGTGATAGGATCTCCAGCGATTTCCAACCCGAGCTGGCTCGTTGTCACTATAAAACATGGGAAAGGAAGGGGGTAAGCTATATTATATAGCTTAGTAAGTCCGTATGAAAATAATAAGCAACTCTTACCAATCTTTTATCAAGTCCAACAATTTAAACACAAGATAATACAAATTACTATAAATCTCATAGTTATAATTCTATTTCAATCATAATATTTACTCTATCAACTTATAAGCATAATTTAACATATTTTGGCATTAGCCTAACAACCATCATCTCTCCTTTGTAACATATTACAGCAAATAAAAAATCATTTCAAACCTCATAGTAAACATGCACATTAATTATGAGTATCTACATTTCAAGAATGTACTTTAACATCTTTCAATTGCTTAAGTTCTTATCTTCCCATTTTCTCATATCTGATAAATCACAATTTGCATGAATAAAACATGCTATATCATAACTCAATTTGGCCGGAAAGCCAATCACATAATCGTCAACCAAATTTATCATGAATTTCATACATCACAAGCATAGACTAATAATCACAAGGTTTTCACAAAATCATTCTCGTGGAAATCATGAACTCACAATTTCATGAAGTCCATGTTTATAAACTTTACGTACATACCTGTACCGATTCGTAATTACTACATACTCTTTCTCTTCTTTGACATATTCGTTGAATTTCCTGTTGAACCATTTGGAATACTAAAGGATACTCGGGAATCTCGTACATACAGTACCGTACCAATGTCATATCCCAGATATGGTCTTACATGAAATCTCGTATCGATGCCAATAGCCCAGCTATGGTCTTACACAAAGGCTTATATCGATGCCATATCCTAGATATGATCTTATACGAAGTATCATATCAATGCCATATCCCAGATATGATTTTACACGTAATATCAGTAACCCTAATTTCATGACATTTATATCCTATCTATTCCTAAGGTTCAATCGGGACTTTTGCTGTACCGAATCTCTGTCGGTCATTTCCGTAGTATCGTACTCAATAGCATTCATATTTCATTTCAATAATATAACATTTACCACAATTATATCAATTAAGCATTTATACGCATATAATTTAATGCTTATTAAACATACGAACTTACCGCGGCATAAAAATGACGAAAAGGACTAAATCGTCAAATACTTATTTTTCCTCCGTTCTAGGTCCAAACCTCATTTTTATTGATCTATAATATCACATTTAACTTATTCAATCATTATACTATTCAAATTAGCCCAAAATCACATTATGGCAAAAATTACATTTTTGCCCCTAAAGTTTAACATTTTTACAATTTAGTCCCTAGGCTCGTAAAATAATTTTCATTCAATTTCTTCAAAACACAAGGCTAGTTAAACCATTTCATACTTATAACAGCCCACAATTTTTATTTATTCACACTTTTACTACTCATTTTACAACTTTTACGAACAAGTCCTTTTAGGCATTTTTACTAAAAATCACTTAGCAAAAGTTGTTTATCATACACCAAACATACATTTTCTACCATTAGACATCAAAATACAGAAATATACATCATGGGTAAAATTTTAGACCTTGAAATATCTTCAAATTGATGGTAGAAATAGATAAATCAAGTTACAACGACTTCAAAAATGTAAAAGCATTAAAAACATGGCAAGAACGGACTTACAATCAAGCTTGGAAGTGGCCAAACCCTAGCTATGGCTTCCCCCTTGTCAAATTTGGCCATGAGGAAGAAGATGGACAAATTTTGGCTTGATTTTTGCTTTTTAATTCATTTTAATTACCAAATTACCAAAATGCCCTTAATGAAAAAATTTAGAAACATATCAAACCATGTCCATTTTTGTCCACAAACTTAACCAATGGTCTAATTACCATTTAAGGACCTCCAATTTAAAATCTCATAGCAATTGGAAACCTTTAACATATAGAATTCAAGTTTTTGCACTTTTTACAATTTTGTCCTTTTAACTAAATTGAGTGCCGAAACGCCAAAATTTTCGAACGAAATTTTTACGAAATCATTCCATAAAATTGTAGACCATAAAAATATAATAAAAATAAATTTTTATGTGATGGATTTGTGGTCTTGAAACCACTATTTCGACTAGACCCAAAATCGGGCTGTTACAACTCTCCCCCTTTAGGGATTTTCGTCCTTGAAAATCTTAACAGAAAATAAGTTCGATTTCCATGTAAACTCCTCTGTCTCGTGACACTACCAAAGAACCATCACTAAGGTTATGCTTTTATTTCCCAACTTTTTAATCTCTCATATCAAAATTTCGATTGATTCTTCATTATACAACATACCAGCTAAATCTTAATCCTTATCGGAGAATTCATACTCAAAGAGTCCAATCGATACCATTGAAACATAGATACACAAAACACATTTTGAATCTTTTTCCAAGGCAATACTTCCGGAAGCATGCTATTTCTGAACAAGAAGTTCATATCCTCATGTTTTAAATTCACATACGTTTTCTGACAATCTGAAGTGGATTCTACACTGCCACGAATCACTTTTACTTTTGTACGATTTCTGATCAGATAGTCTCTGAAACATATAACTCAACTAATCTATCATGTTACATATGCAATCACCAGAACATCTATTTCAAATTACTGTACATTTTATTACTCCCAAAATGAACAAACGAGCTACTATTGAGCTTTGTACAAAATCTTCTACATAAGCTCTGAATTACTCAGTGCACAAATTCTATCTCGGAATAATGTTAACAGTCATTAGGTTTGACATAAAATTTAGAACCAAAAGTCGTCTCACACTGTACTCGTTTAGTTTACCACTCACTATTACATTCTTGAGGTTCTCAATCTTGCAAAAAAAAAACATCGATTTAGCTTTCTAATTTAGCAAAATTCATACTTCCATCAAATAAGATTAATCATGTAACCAACACTCATAAAATGAACAAAGGCTTTCCATTTAAGCATTTGCAACTATATCCCCCAAAGGCTAATCGTTAATTATTCACAATCTTTCAATAGTTCAGGCCATCAACGTTGTCTTAATTTTAGATTTTTCCGTAACACTAAATACTTTATACTCTTGGAATCAAGAAGCATATGGAATTTTTTGTCGAACAAACGATTTCATCAAATTCTCAACACAGACATAAAAAGTGGCCGACTCTAAATCACCCGTCTGACAGTTTCTTTCATGTGACTTTAATCGTCTGAAAGCATAAACTATCACTTTACATTCTTGTATTAAAACACATTCCAATTCGTTCGATAGTGCATCACTAAAAAATTACGAATTCTTTACTCAATTCAAACAGAACCTAGAACCAGTGTTTTGGTTAATAACACCTTCATCAGTTTTCAACTTTGCTAACATACAATAGACCATTCAAACTTTCACAAATGTGATAACTTTATCAATCTAAACAGCTTTAATTCATAACGACATCATTCAATTAGAGCAAATTTAATAAGTATATCTCCGTATCATACTTTCTAGAATATGAATTCTTCCTTCAAACTGTCAGTCTATTCACCCATGAATGTACAAGATTTTATCTTCTTACCTGAGGATAAACTTAAACGCATATAACTCAAATTACCTTTCAGCTAACCAGCTCACTCAGATAAAAACAACTGAGTCGATCTCAACTATCAAATAATATCATATCAAAATACTCCCTTCTTTATGTTGTTAAAACAATTCAAACATACAATCTTTCAAAATTTCCTCACATGCTAGTCAAAGATCTTTACACTGCATTAGCTCAAGGAAACAAAATATCCTAATTGAACTCATTGATCTTAATCAAACTTACTTGGGAAAAGAAAACCATAGTACAATTTGAGCTTGAGCTTCCACTATGTATACCTTTGCTGATATCAATTCCTTTCACGAAAATTAGAGAAATCTTGATACCAGAATCACCACGTTCTTATAATCGAACTAGAATTACGACAATAATAGACATAGTTATCACAAGCCAAAGAACACACTTTAAAGATGAGCCATGATTGATAATTTACGAAATAAGGATGATAAGAAAACTGAGATAAAGAAATCCAAGATGCGATATCATACTGGAAGTCCGAGAACATAACTCATAAGAAAATAATAAAGATCTTGATGATTCCTTAGATAAAACCAGAAGAAAAACAATGCTCATACGCTCTGGAATCAATTGTAACAGAGATAACATATTTTCCAAATATATATACAAAACAAAACAATATCCAGTAGAAACAGAAGAATATCTTCACAGAAATTTTCACCAACAACTTTTATTCCAAATATAATAGGATAAAATCCCAAAGAAAGAGATAAGAAATGCTGCTCATCAACCAACCATACTAACAATGCTTTCATTTATCACTATAATCAGCTAGCATTCTCAAACAATAAGATTTTCATCAGAAAACGAACAATCACATATATCTTTGAGGGTAAATGAATGCATAAAATACCCAGGAGAGATCATCATAATCTATTTAGTTACAACTATTACACTCGGACATCTTTACACAAATATCATTTCTCTGACTAATTCTGTCATCACAAATCCTGTACTATTCCAATTACTTACAAAAATCAATCCGGAAGAAACTCTAGCAAATACATACTTTAGACATCATACCTGAATGAGTCGATTAGCCGATATTAACTTTTTCCTTAACCGTGATGTTACGAAATTCGGATGATCTTTAGAATAACCTGGCATCTTTTCCAAGACTGTATTCACTTGTTAAGCTATTCTTAACTCTAACCACATTATTAGTCATTCCGCTACTGAACTCTTTAGTCTCTTTCTAGTGAGCTCATTCAACATAAATCTCGTTAAATTTCGTTATAAGATACCACATTAGTAAGGGGGTGAGGTTGTAAAGCCTCTAACTCGACTCTAATAAATACACACATATAACTTAGCATTCATTATCAACATAATATCTTCACAATCATATAATTCACTTCAAGCTAATTAACATACATATTTATGTCACACGAACTTTTCGATTACCTTTATTCAAACAAGTGTTCTTAAACATACATTCCATAAATTTTGTATAAGTTTACCAATAACATTCACTTAATCAAACAAGTTATGCACATAACATCATATGAGTGCCAAACAAACATGGATATATAAACTTTCATTTCATTTCACCTTTCCATATTTCAAGAACAATTCCCATTGACCTATTGTAATTTTGATGGATACTCGAGTAGTATACTTAAGGTATGCATGTCAACAATCCGTCAATTCATTTTCAAAAGTGCACTTTTTAGCACATATTCATAGAGCACACTCTCGAGCCACATATGATATAATAAGATTGCCAGTCCAGGCTAAATCCTTTCAATAACGTATGCCCCAAAGAGCTTACTCTGGATTACTCGTCTAGGCTAAATCCATTTCACAACATATGCTCAAGAGGGCTTAATTCAGGATTACCTTTCTGGGATAAATCCTTTTTGCAACATTTAAAACATTTTATCCGTTTCATAAAATCACCATAATCCATCGAAATAAAACGTTCAACCGGAACAATGGCATTTTATCCATATTTCTCAACTTATGGTTATTTCATTTTGTACATCATCACATACATATCATGAACTCTTATTCATACCTTTCCAAGTTTCAACTCATCACAAACATATTTTCAAATATCTTAGTATCACTTTTAGCGTTTTTGAAAGTAGCTCGGTTGGAAATTATCTCTGCCTCAACAAAACAATTTCATCAGAGTCGGGAGATATCACACTATCATAGGTAGTAATATGGCATCTATAGTTAGACTCACATATTCTACGTTAGTTTGAGAATCGACTAAACCGTAGCTCTGATACCACTAGATATCACACTATCATAGGTAGTAATATGGCATCTATAGCTAGACTCACATATTCTACGTTAGTTCGAGAATCGACTAAACCGTCACTCTGATACCACTAATTGTAACACTCTATACCCATATTCAATGCCGGGACAAGGCTCGAGGTATTATCGAACTTATAACACAAGCAATCACATGATTTCGAGTCATAAAATTTACGTCCAAATTAAAACCATCCATATTCAATCAAAAAGTCCCTTACACGAGCCTATGAGGCCCTAAACATACTTTGGAGGTGGTTTGGGACTAAACCGAGAACTTTAGAAATTTTTACAAATTTAGAAAATTTTTTATAGATGTAGGGCTCACACGCCCATGCTTCAGACGGTATTCAAATTAGGGTGCTCTCTGACTTGTGCCACATGGCCGTGCTACACACCTGTGTGCTAGGCCGTGTAGCACACACGGCTGAGACACACGCTCGTGTCTCTGCTCGTGTGCTCAATTCTGGGCATTCTATTTTTTTAAAGTTAAGGTGTAGGGGACACACGACCGGATCACATGCCCGTGGGGCAGACCATGTGTTAAACACGGCCTAGACACACACTCGTGTGTCTACCCGTATGGACAAAAACAAAGCTATTTGCCAATTCATTTTGCCACCCTCACTTGCACACATCAACACAACATCACATGGCACAAATTCAAGCATATAAGAGCAACCAAACAACCACAACCAAGAAAATAACATGTCATTCTTATACCATCATTTATCATGCTTAAAAAGTCATACTTAGCCCATTAAAAACATACTAATTTCATATTCACAAAAGGGCATGAACATATGAATAGACTTATGATCAACATAAGTCATCATTCATGGCTATATACAAGATGAAGCATTAGCTGTAATGCCCCAAACCCGACCCAAAACACTACGGCCGAATTCGTAATGCTACTAAAAAAAACTTTAGGCTGAAGAACGATTTGAAGTTCAGAGTTAATTGGAAACGTGTTTTTTTTTTGAAATTCTTAAGTAAATCCGAGTAAAACCTTAAATAAGCTTTTAAGTGACAAGAGCGTCATAATATGAAACTTTGTTTGCAACTACGAATCCATGTCTTGTCTAATGTAACCCACAATGATAACCCAAAATAGTTGAATGGCCTTATTACATCAAAATATCCCAAATAAACTAAAATTAAAAGTAAAGTCTTTAAATATAGGAACTGCGTCTGCATGGCCGTCTCGAATCCCATCCAACCCTGTCCAACATCACGAATCACCTGCATTGTTTGGTAAAAATTGGGTGAGTCAACAGACTCAGTGTGTAATTAGTCCACAGATTTCCACATATGGGCTTGGCCCAAAACCACACCAATCCACAAATCAGATAATAATACAAAATGCACCTAACCCAGCCTAGGGTCCATCCTCTACACACCCCTGTATCCAACCACCACACACCAGGGGATTACTAAATCGACCCTCCAACCTCTACACACCAATTCGGCAAGTTATGCCATCCACCAAGTGGTCGAGCCACTGGTCCACGTGATCAAATCACAAAATAATCCACAACGTGGCCGTAGTCAACGTCAATCCATGTGAGGCTCGTAGCCATCACTAAACCACGTACATAAATGTACACCCTGTCCTTCTTTCAAATATACAAATCCCGCCCCATGATTATACAACATACGATAGTGATATAATGAAATAATGCATGAACATGTTATTCCAACATACAGCACATATATACAGCAAGAACCACAATTTTATCGGCATTTACACTGACCTGATTATCGACATACCCACTAAGGGTAACCATCTCATTATTGCCACGACACTAATCATCACATTTATAACACACACAATATTTGAGACATACTTGGGAAATTGCGTAATAACTACACACCTGATAACCTGAAGGCTCTTTTGCTTTACTCCCCACTTGTCGAATTGCCCCTAAAAGATCATAGTCAGAATCGACCAACCTTGATAGACAATATGGCCTTTGGCCGAATATCTAGACCCCTCCTTACCTTGTTCGTCTAGATCCCGAAACTATCACTTGCCTATGGAGTCTGTCGAATCCCTATACACTCAAGTCAGATTCGGTTTTAACAAAAAAAATACCTATGGAAAAACCCTTGACCGAATATTAACCCTTTACCTTATGCAATCGAACCCACGAGATCCTTAGCGCTTCCTTCCTTTGGCTACACAAAAAAAGAAACACAAGATTAAGGGCCTCCTAAGGTTCAGCCATCCCTAAAACCAAAGCCAACCATTCGGTTTCGGCCACCAACGAAGATGAGATAAAAACCCGATTGCTAAGAGAAGGGTACTTACCACCAACGCTTGCTTGAAGAGACTAAAAGAAAGTAGTCGACGTCACTACCCTTGTAGGTTCGGCCACTTTCAGCTACTAACAAGAAGTATTTCAGCTTTAGAAAAACGACAGAAAAAGAATGGTTTCGGGAAGATGATGATACGAATGGACAAAGAGAAGAAAAAGAAGACCCTTACCACTTTTTAGAAACGACTGGAGCAAATCTCGGCCAATAGTACTTTCGGCTTTGAAGAGAACAAGAGAAGAAAAGAAGTGGTGGAGAGATTCAATAGAGGTTCGGCTAACACAAGAATTATTTCGGCTTTTGAAAGTGAATCGCAAAAGGGAAGAAAAGAAAAAGAATAGGTACTCACAATTTTGGCTTTTGTCAATTGAAGAGGAAACAAGTTGAATGAGATGAGAGAAACAAATTTTCGGCACAAAAAAAAATTAAGGAAGAAAAGAAATATCAAAAGATGATCGCACCCCTTGTATGACCGAATTATGCACCCTCTTAGAGTCCCATATTCGGCCAACTCCCCTCTCACTCTCTTATCCCTTGATCCCCCTCATCTTAGCCGAATCCTCAAGCTCTCCAACCCCATCTATACCTCATCCTTCCTAGAGTCCACATGCCGTCCAACTCTCCTTCCTCCTTGATGCAAAAAGCATCTCAAAAACTCTATCCTCGCAGCTCGAACCTAGGTCCTCCTTGCTCCTAGTGGCGTCACCTCCCTTATGACTTAAGTGGCGCCTCCTTGCCACTTTACCAAGGCACTTCTTGTGTCATAAGTCCTACACTAATGTTCTTAAGGCTTAGCTCCTTGTTTCCCTAACTCAAAGTTAAGACAAAAGTTTTCCTATGGCCTCTATTCAAACCTGTGGTTTCAAACCCCAAACACTTCCAAACGTCATACAGAGTACATAAACACATAGATACACATTAAACTTTGCACAACCCCCGAACCTTGGATATTACAGCTCTACCCCATTAAAAATAATTTCGGCCTCGAAATTACCTGATCAAAATAAGTGTGGGTATTGCTGCCACATTGCTTCCTATGACTCCCACAAAGCTTCCTCCGATCCATGGTTATGCAATAACACCTTAACTAAAGGAACTGATTTCCTACGCAAGACTTTCATATCCCACTCCAAAATCTGAAATGGTTCTTCCTCGTAGGACAAGTCTGGTCTCAACTCCACTTCTTCAACTGGAATCACGTGAGATGGATCCGACCGGTAACGACGTAGCATCGAGACATAGAATACATCGTGCAACTGCTTTAACTCTGAAGGCAACTCCAGTTGATATGCCACTGGTCCAACCCGCTTCAAAACCCGATAAGGCCCTATAAACCTGGGACTTAGCTTTCCCTTGCGACCAAATCTCATTACCTTCTTCCATGGCGAAACCTTTAAAAACACATAGTCGCCTACTGTAAACTCTATCTCTTTCCGCTTAATATCTGCATATGACTTTTGCCTATCAGATGCCTCCTTCAACCGTGCCTGAATTACCTTAACCTTTTCTTCTGACTCCGCCACCATATCTGGTCCCAAAACACGATGTTCCCCTAGTTCCGTCCAACAAGTAGGTGTCCGACACCTCCGCCCATACAACGCTTCATACGACGCCATTTGAATGCTCGCTTGGTAGCTGTTGTTGTATGCAAACTCCACTAAAGGCAGGAATTCCTCCCAGCTTCCTCGAAAATCTATCACGTATCCCCTCAACATATCCTCTAATACTTGGATTACTCGCCCGACTGGCCGTCCGACTGTGGATGAAATGCCGTACTGAAGTCTAACCTAGTGCCTAATGCCTGATGTAGTGCCTTCCAAAATCAAGACGTAAACCTTGGGTCCCTATCCGAGATAATCGACCCCGACACTCCATGCAGCTTCACAATTTCTGCCACATACAGCTTTGCCAACTTTTGCAAAGAATAACCAACCCGCACTGGGATGAAATGTGCAGACTTTGTCAACTGATCTACCACTACCCATACCGAGTCCTTCTTAGTAGGCGTAAGGGGAAGCCCACTAACGAAGTCCATGGTGATTCTCTCCCACTTCCACTGCGAAATCTTTATCGGCTGAAGTAACCCCGAGGGTACCGGTGTTCACCTTAACTTGTCGACACGCCAAGCACTTCCCTACAAACTCGTGACTTCCGCTTAAGACCAGTGCCACCAAAATCGATCCCAGAGATCTCAGATAACTTGCTTCCTCCAGATGCATAGCATAAGGGCTACCGTGCGATTCTTGAAGAATCCTCTGCCTAAGCTCTTTATCCTTCGGCATACAGACCTTGCCCTTGAAACATAACACTCCGTCACTGTTCACACCATAACTTTTCAATCCCCATCCTCGCACTTGTCGTAGCTTAGCACTTAGATCATCGCTCACCAACCGCCTTTTCTTTCACCGACTCAACCATGTCGGTCTTACTTGTAACTCTGCTAGCAAACTTCTGTCGTCATACAGACTGAGATGTGCAAACATCGCCTGCAGATCCGATACTACTTTCTGACTTAGGGCATCTGCCACCACATTCGCCTTGCCCGGGTGATACTCTATAGAACAATCATAATCTTTCAACAGCTCCACCCACCTTCGCTGTCTCGATTCAGCTCCTTCTGGGTCAACAGATACTTAAGACTCTTGTGGTCCATATAGATCACTGACTTCTCTCCATATAGATAGTGCCTCCACACCTTTAGTGCAAAAACCATAGTAGCCAACTCTAGGTCATACGTCGGGTAATTAACCTCATAAGGCCTTAACTGCCAAGACGCATAGGCAACAACCTTCCCTTCTTGCATAAGGACACATCCCAATCCTGTATGGGAAGCATCACAATACACCACAAAGTCCTTTCCTGCCTCAGGCTGAATTAAAATCGGAGCTTTAGTCAAAACCTTCTTTAATCTCTCAAAACTTCCCTGTTGCTTGTCCGTCCACACAAAAGGTACCTCCTTTCTTAACAATTTCGTGAATGGTCCTGCTATAGATGAGAACCCTTCTACAAATCTCCGGTAGTAGCCTGCCAATCCCAAGAAACTACGAACCTCTCCACTGACCTAGGTGGTTTCTAATCTAACACCGCCTCAATCTTCCTAGGATCTACCCTTATCCCTTCCGCAGACACCACATGACCCAGAAAAGCAACCTCCCTCAGCTAAAATTCACACTTGCTGGATTTGGCATACAACTTCTTTTCCTTAACACTTGTAACACCACCCGGAGGTGCTCATCGTGCTCCTCCTCAGACTTGGAATACACTAAGATGTCGTCTATGAACACGACAACGAATCAATCCAAGTAGGGTTAAAAACCCGATTCATCATATCCATGAACGCAGCTGGGGCGTTCGTCAACCCGAACGCATCACTAGGAATTTATAATGCCCGTATCGAGTCTAAAAAGTTATTTTATGGATATCCACTTTCTTCACCTTGAGTTGGTGGTATCCCGACCTTAGATCTATTTTCAAAAATACTGCAGCCCCCTTAAGCTAATCAAACAAGTCGTCTATCCTCGGCAGTGGGTACTTGTTTTTTATTGTCAGCTTATTCAGCTGCCGATAGTCTATGCACATCCGCATAGACCCGTCCTTCTTCTTTACGAATAAGACCGGTGCTCCCCATGGAGACACACTGGGTCGGATAAACCCACGATCAAGCAACTCCTGGATCTGGGCCTTGAGCTCAACCAACTCCTTTGGTGCCATTCTCATGCGGAGCGATAGATACCGGCACCAGCACTGCAACAAATCAATCCTAAATTCCACCTCGCGATCTGGAGGTAACGCCGGTAGTTCCTCCAGAAAAACATCCCCAAACTCTTTCACTGTCCTGACCTCTCCTACCGCAGCTCCCTTAGCCTCCAAGGCACTAACAAGCATCAGAAAAGCCACACATCCTTTCCTCACCATCTTCTTTGCCTTAAGAGCGGACACTACATTCGACAAGTAATTTCTCTATTCCCCTATCACTACAATTTCTTTGTCATCAGGATTTTCCAACGACATGCGCTTATCAGCACAGTCCAGGTTCGCATGATACCTCATTAGCCAATCCATGCCTAATATTAGGTCAAACTTCCGAATGGTAGTTCCATTAAGTCAGCTGGGAACACTACCCCCTAGACTTCTAAAGGCACATCTCTAAAGAGTTTATCTGCCACTACAGATTGCCCTCAAGGACTGAGTACAGTCATTTTCCTAGAGACAGTTTCAGAGTTCACTTCCAAAGTTCCAGAGACCACACTAGCAATGTACGGATGAGTTGACCCAACATCAATTAAAGCCATAAAGGGTAATCCGTAAATAAGGAACATACCCGTGATAACATCTGGAGCATCTCCCTCTTCACAACGCTTACAGATACACCAACCCCGGCCGTCTCAAGACCAACCCTCAAAGACCTCTCGCTTGGTGCTCCATGACCTCGGCCAAAACCATTCCTCCATGGTTTGAACCACGACCCTCGTCACCGCCGACCACCTCCGCCCATTGTACATACCTCAGTCTCTTCGTCTGAGCCCTTTCTATCTCCCGAGGACAGTTTCTAACCAAATAAGCCTTGGACCTACACCGAAAACATTCCTTATTCTGTCCCCAGCACTCTCCTGCATGAACTCTCCCGCATTTAGCACATGAACGACTCTGATTCTCGGTAATTGGTACCGGTGCACGAACAGAATTCTCAACCCTTGGTCTTTTCTAGAAACCCCTAGATGGTGCTGACGGCCCAAAACTCCTCTTATTTTGATTTTTATCTCTATCCTATTACTCGCTCTCACCCTCTTGACCTCCTCACTATCCGAGCTTTCTCCACTAAAACAAGAAGTCCCTTTCTCTCATGGGCAATCAAGACTGCATGACTCATCTCTCAGTCCATCTTCGAATCGGACACACCTCTCATAATCAGTAGCCATGATACCCCAAGTATACCTGCTCAATCGTAGAAATTCTGCCTCGTACTCAACTACTGATTTCCCACCTTGCACCAAATTGAGGAACGCCTTCCTTTGTGCGTCCACATAACTAGCTCTTACGTCCTTTCCCTCAAACTTGATCTTAAAATAACCCCAGTCCACTCGGTCCGTAGGGGTACCTTCCCTGACTGTGAGCCACCATTGGTAAGCCTCGTCCCGGAGCAACGAGACAACACCTTTTAGCTTCTCCTCAGCAGTGAAATCCAAATCGCCCATGATCCTTTCAACTGCCTCTAACAAAGTATTCCGTCACATCCGAGCTACTCCCGATACTCCTCTAAAAACCTCAGCTCCATTCGCTCTAAGTCTCTCAGATACTGACTTTCGAGCCCCATTTTCTATACTCGCTCCAGTCACTCGCTCTAAAACTCACAGCATAGCCTGCGATACTATGTCCTCTCCTCCTGTCTGCTCTTAAAATTTCGCCCCTACAGCCGGTGGCGGTGCTTCATTTTCAAACCCCGACCAGATTCAATCGTTTCGACACGATCATTCTCCTGCACCACGCCCTCGACATTGCGCCCACGCCCCTAGAGCTCATGTTCACGTTCGTGATTTAGTCTCGCTTAAGAATTTTATGAATCGCTTTTGTTCTACCGATTTATCGCTAATGCCTTATGTTTAATAGTTCTAGAAAGTGGTTCTTTCAATTCATACATACACACAGCCTCAAGTCTATTCATTCAATCATCACCATTCATAAACTTGCGTTCATCACAGAAAAGTGTTGTGGTTTCATTGTTGTTGTTCTCCACTACCCAAGGGTATTTTCATAATTTGTCCTATAGGGGTATTTTGGTAATTTTCCAAATCAAGGTATTTGAAAATTTCGTAAAATAGAGATTTTTGATATTTTTGCAAAATAAGAGTACTTGGTAAGAAGATTCAAGGGTAATGTGGTAATTTTATATACCGAAGGTATTTTTGTAGTTTTACAAACTAGGGGTATTTCAGTAATTTTGCAAAATATGGTTCCAGGTAATTTTTAAAATAAAGGTATTTTGGAAATTTTTAATTCGAGGGTACCTTGGCAACTTTCCTTACTGAGGGTATTTTAGTAATTCGAATAGGTTAGGGGTAATTTGGTCAATTTGCAAATCAGGGGTATTTTGGTCATTTTGAACCAAGGGTTCTTTGGAAATTTCGAAACCAAGGTTTGATTTAAGGATTATTCAAAACAAGGTGACTGGTCCCTTTCGGGTTTTGATTATGGATTTTAGCCCGCGATTAAGTCCTCTTGGTTAGGATGAACCGTCACTACGCACCAGGTAGGATTTGAGCGGAGAGGAGGTGAGTCACTAGGACTGCTTAAATCCCAAGCTCCCCCTGAATCCAATCCTAGACATGCGCACAACGGTTGCCACACCCTTAACTCGACGACTCATTCACAGGTTTGTTTGGATAGGCTTTAAATTTTATGTGATTCGGTGTTGAGGTAAGCTAATCTTAGGGTTCAATAACTCCTAATCTACTAATCTACGTCCCTATAATTCCCACATGCCAATCACACAAGGGTTAGGGGTACTTACCTGGTGGACCTCAGGCCGGACGATTCGAGTGCCATGCTCCACAAAACCCTTTTTCCTGAAAATTTTCTTTGACCCATTAAAACACAAAATGAAAGCGTTTATGGGCCTCAAAAATCCATAGGCCGAGTGTAGAAACTGGGCTCTAATACCAATTTGTAACGCCCCAAACCCGATCCAAAACACTACGGCCGAATTCGGAATGCTACTAAAAAAAACTTTAGGTTGAAGAGCGATTTGAAGTTCGGAGTTAATTGGAAATGTGTTTTTTTTTTAAATTCTTAAGTAAATCCAAGTAAAACCTTAAATAAGCTTTTAAGTGATAAGAGCGTCACAATCTGAAACTTTGTTTGCAACTACAAATCCATGCCTAGTCTAATGTAACCCACAATGAAAACCCAAAATAGTTGAATGACCTTATTACATCAAAATATCCCAAATAAACTGAAATTAAAAGTAAAGTCTTTAAATATAGGAACTGCGTCTGCATGGCCATCTCGAATCCCATCCAACCTGGTCCAACATCACGAATCACCTGCATTGTTTGGTAAAAATTGGGTGAGTCAACAGACTCAGTGTGTAATTAGTCCACAGATTTCCACATATGGGTTGGCCCAAAACCACACCAATCCACAAATCAGATAATAATGCAAAATGCACCCAACCCAGCCTAGGGTCCATCCTCTACACACCCCCGTATTCAACCACTACACACCAGGGGATTACTAAATCGACCCTCCAACCTCTACACACCAATTCGACAAGTTATGCCATCCACCAAGTGGTCGAGCCACTGGTCCACGTGATCAAATCACAAAATAATCCACAACGTGACCGTAGTCAACGTCAATCCATGTGAGGCTCGTAGCCATCACTAAACCACGTACATAAATGTACACCATGTCCTTCTTTCAAATATACAAATCCCGCCCCATGATTATGCAACATACGATAATGATATAATGAAATAATGCATGAACATGTTATTCCAACATACAACACATATATACAGCAAGAACCACAATTTTATCGCCATTTACACTGACCTGATTATCGACATACCCACTAAAGGTAACCATCTCATTATTGCCACGGCACTAATCATCACATTTATAACACACACAATATTTGAGACATACTCGAAATTGCGTAATAACTACACACCTGATAAACTGAAGGCTCTTTTGCTTTACTCCCCACTTGTCAATTGCCCTAAAAGATCATAGTCGAATCGGCCAACCTTGATAGACAATATGGCCTTTGGTCAATATCTAGACCCTCTTTACCTTGTTCGCTCTAGATCTCAAACTATCACTTGCCTATGGAGTCTGTCGAATCCCTATACACTCAAGTCAGATTCGATTTCAACAAAAAAAATACCTATGGGAAAACCCTTGACCTAATAGTAACCCCTCACCTTATGCAATCGAACCCACGAGATCCTTAACGCTTCCTTCCTTGGGCTACACAAAAAAAAAGAAACACAAGATTAAGGGCCTCCAAAGGTTCAGCCATCCCTAAAACCAAAGCCAACCATTCGATTTTGGCCACCAACGAAGATGAGATAAAAAGTCAATTGCTAAGAGAAGGGTACTTACCACCAACGCTTGCTTGAAGAGACTAAAAGAAAGTAGTCGACGTCACTACCCTTGTAGGTTCAGCCACTTTCGGCTACTAACAAGAAGTATTTTGGCTTTAGAAAAATGACAGAAAAAGAATGGTTTCGGGAAGATGATGATATGAATGGACAAAGAGAAGAAAAAGAAGACCCTTACCACTTTTTAGAAATGACTGGAGCAGATCTCGGCCAATGGTACTTTCGGATTTGAAGAGAACAAAAGAAGAAAAGAAGTGGTGGAGAGATTCAATAGAGGTTCGGCTAACACAAGAATTATTTCAGCTTTTGAAAGTGAATCGTAAAAGGGAAGAAAAGAAAAAGAATAGGTACTCACAATTTCATATTTTGTCAATTGAAGAGGAAACAAGTTGAATGAGATGAGAGAAACAAATTTTCCGCACAAAGAAAATTAAGGAAGAAAAGAAATATCAAAAGATGATCTCACCCCTTGTATGACCGAATTATGCACCCCCCTTAGAGTCCCATATTCGGCCAACTCCCCTCTCACTCCCTTATCCCTTGATCCCCCTCATCTTACCCGAATCCTCAAGCTCTCCAACCCCATCTATACCTCATCCTTCCTAGAGTCCACATGCCGTCCAACTCTCCTTCCTCCTTGACGCAAAAAGCATCTCAAAACGCTATCCTCGCAGCTCTAACCTAGGTCCTCCTTGCTCCTAGCGGCGTCACCTCCCTTGTGACTTAAGTGGCGCCTCCTTGCCACTTTTCCAAGGCACTTCTTGTGTCATAAGTCCTACACTAATGTTCTTAAGGCTTAGCTCCCTTGTTTCCCCCTAACTCAGGTTAAGACAAAAGTTTTCCTATGGCCTCTATCCAAACCCAGAGTTTCCCGAAACCCCCAAACACTTCCAAACGTCATACAGAGTACATAAACACATAGATACACATTAAAATTTGCACAACCACCCCCGAACCTTGGATATTACATTAGGAATTACAATCTAACACATATGGCCAAATTAAAAATGACACACGTAACAAATTGACCTAGTCCGTATACATGCCATAGGCTTAAAAATACTTGAATTCACTTATATCCAAATTGACAGCTTGATAGTGTGATAGGATCTTAGGCAATTTCCAACCGAGTTGGCTCATTGTGACTATAAAACATTGGAAAAGAAAGGGGTAAGCTATATTATATAGCTTAGTAAGTCCGTATGAAAATAATAAGCAACTCTTACCAATATTTTATCAAGTCCAACAATTTAAACACAAGATAATACAAATTACTTTTAATCTCATAGTTATAATTCTATTTCAATCATAGTATTTACTCTATCAACTTATAAGCAGTAATAGCCCTATTTTAGCTAAATCAAAATAATGGTATCAAAACCATAAATTTGATGTCAAAAAATTATTTTAATAGTATTTTATGTGTTTACAGTATGTTATTTGATATGTGTGAAAATTTCGTGAGCTAATTTTATCATTTAATTGCTCAATTTGAGAAAAAGGACTAAATCGCATAAAATGCAAAAGTTGCATTCTATTTGTTAAAGGTGTCAAATAGGTTTGGATTTTTAATATGATGGCCTTAAAGGGTAATTTTCCCATTATATTATTAAGTGGACAATTTTGGGCATGTATTAAGTGATTTTAATGGTTATTAAATTAGGTTAAATATGGTATTTTATAATTTAATGTTATTTTTAATTAAACAAAACATAAAGATGAATTTCATTCATATTTCTTAGCCGTGAATAGAAAATAAGAAAGCCATTCTAGGGCTTGAAATTTTAGCACACTTCTAGCTTGATTAAGGTACGATTTTAGCTCAGTTTTTGATAATTTTTATGTTTTTGTGATCGTTGCTTCGCATTCTAGCTAGCCCGTACCTTAGATTTTGAATTTGTTAAAGTTTTAACATGTTTCAATTGTTGAATGCTTGAGTAATTTGATGATTGATGATGGATTATGAAGGTTTGTTGATAGATTTAATAGTTTTGTAAAGTGATTTTTGACAAAAATGTTAAATAAGGATTAAATTGTGAAATATGTAAATTGGGTGGTTGAAATGTGAAATAAATGAAATTTTTGGGCTGCTATGGACATTATGGTAATTCGACCAAGCATGGGTCTTGTTGAATTATGAAAATTTTATGTAATTGTGAGATAAGGACTAAATTGTAAAAATGTGAAAGTTTAGGGGCTAAAGTGAAAATAGGCCTAAATGTATGTTTTGGACTAAATTGAATAAAGTAGTGAATTAATAACTTAGTTTTGAATACATTTAGATCAAGAAAAGAGGAATTCAAATCAAGACCGGGGAAAAACAAAAGTGATCGACTAAATAACTCGATTCACCATTTTAGCATTCGAGGTAAGTTCGTACATGATAAATATTGTTACAATTATGCTTTTAATGCTTTGATATTGCATAAATTTTATACACAGACTACGATCATGTTCGACGATAAATTGATAATGTTTAGCACTTAGTGTGCGATTTGAGATAGCTTCGACTATATACGGCACTTAGTGTGCGAGACTGAGATAGCTTCAGCTATGTAAAGCACTTAGTGTACAGAGTTATAATAGCTTCGACTATGTGAAGACACTTAGTGTGCGAAACATCAAGTAAGGCACTTAGTGTGCGAAATTATAATAGCTTCGGCTATGTGATGGCACTTAGTGTGCGAAACATCGAGTATTCGACAGTGCTACGGGAAGGTATGAGTTCATTATGAATTTCTATAGGTTTGTACATGTAAGTATGAAGATCGAATAGAAAATATTATGACTTTATAAGTTTATGAAAGGTTTGATATTATCATGAATGATACATTAACTTGTTCAAATGGATGAATTGTATTTTATGAATTATTGAGTATATTTAGTATGAACTTACTAAGCTATGAAGCTTCCTTTGTGTACTTTTCTATGTTTTATAGTGAATCAAGGCTAGTTCGGATCCGAGAGTCTTCGGGAACATCATCGCACTATCGGACATCTATTTGGTACTTTTGAGTTGTGTATATATGTATATGGCATGTATAGGCTACTTGCGGTATTTTGGTTGTGAATATAGCCATGAGAGTTGGCTTGTAAATGATGTTAATATGGTTGTGTGTTTAGCTATTAGAAATGACTTATAAATGCATATGTTTTGGTTGTATATATAGCATGGGTGATGGCTTATTTTGGCATGTTTAGAATGAAAATTGTCATGGTTATATAATTGTAAATGGTTAAATTGATTTATGGAGTTTAATGCTTGAGAAATTCTTTGGTGAAGTAAGATTTTAGAAGTTGAGTTGATAAATATTTGAATAAGTATTTGGCATTGAATTGAGTATTGAAGTTGGTTAAAATGGATATGGTATGAATTATGTTTTTGGTTGATAATTTTGGCTGCTTATTGTGTAACAGCCCGATTTTGGGGCTAGTCGAAATAGTGGTTTCGGGACCCCTAATCCAAGGTTGAATAAAATTATTTTGATATTATTTTACGTGTTATAGCATGTTTATAGGGATGAATGGAAATTTTGGTGCTTTAATTTTAACGATTGTATGCTTAATTGTGAAAAAGGACTAAATCGCATAAAGTGTGAAAGTTCCATTTTACAAGCTAAGAGTGTCTAATAGCTATGAAATATTAAATTGGAGGTCTTTAAAGTGCAAAAGACCACTCTAAGAGTGATGGCCTGCCAAGGGGGACAAAGACATTAATTTGGTCAAAAAATTTGTGAAATTAAGTGACAAAAAATGAATAAAATAAGATAAATAAAAGAGATATCATCTTTCACTATTCATGCTTCTTCTCCACCAAAAATCGAAGGGAAATTAGAGGATTTTGGAGTTCAAACTTTCATCTAAGTTATTTTCTTGCAAGTAAGTGATTTTAGGGGTATTTCTTGATAATTTTTATACTTTTCGAACCCTAAACGCTTAAGCTAGCTAATGAGGGGACTAATTTGCAAAATAGTTGAAAGTTTAGGGACTTGAAATGAGAGAGTTCATGTTGTTTTCTAAGTTTTTATGGAAGAAAATAAATGTTAGTAGGTTGAGGAACAACTTTTGTGAAAGGTGTTACAATAAAAACACCTAAATAGGACATATTTGTAAATGTTGTAAATGAGTAATAAATGCATGAAATAATTGGTTTTGTGAGTTGTTGTAAGAGAAGTAAATGTTCAGCTAGGCTTGTTTAATGAGAAAATATGATGAAAAATGATTTACGAGCCTAGGGGCAAAATAGTAATTTTACCAAAGTATGAGGGTAAAATGGTCATTTTGCCTAAGTAGAAATTTTGATGTATCATGAATTATAAAGTGATTGAATGGGTGAATTTTATTATTAAAGATCAAGAAGAGCGTGGAAACAACCTTGACCGAGGAAAAGGCAAGGTAACGGGCTAAACCATCGACTAGTACATTTTACACCGAGGTAAGTTTATGTGTAAACGATACATCTTTAATACATATGTTGTTACTTATTGGTGCATTGTATGAATGAGATCAATTATGATTGAGATTGATTGAAATTGATAGATAGTGAGTAATTCTTGTATGAACCTTGGAATAAAAGTGTAAGTGCGAAAAAATATCCATTATAATTATTTGGTAGGCTATGTGCGATACCACCATAATTATCCTTTTTGGTGGGCTGTGTGTGATACCACCTTACTATTTATTCACGATGGGCTGTGTGTGATACCATCGTTTATATTGTTATTTGGTGGGCTATGTGTGAAACCATTGTAATTATTCTTGTTGGTGGGCTATGTGCGATACCACCTTATTATTAACTGTTGATGGGCTGTGTGTGAAACCACCGGTACTTAGTATCATTCTGAAGGGTTCATTGAGAAATTGTCTGAGTAAATATATCATTTGGTTTGTGGTGATGAGTATAGGGGATGCGTGCAAGTAAATGTGAGCGTTGTATTTGTGGTATGGATGGAATGTGGTAAAAGATGAGATGAGTAAGTATTATTAGGGAAATGTGATTTGTTCTTGCTTATTATGTAATGTTGTTGGTTGATTGGCATATGTTATGATGTTTATAGTTTACATGTAAACTTACTAAGCTTAAAGCTTACTCCCTATCTTTTCCATTATTTTATAGTGTCAAAGAGCCAGCTCGGGATATGAAGATAATCTGAAGATCACCTACACTATCAGCTCATCTCGGTATATTTAGACTTAGCATTTTGAGTATGGCATGTATAGGGGCTAGACTTAGTGAAATGTTTTGTTGTTTTGGCCAAGTGTGTTGGCTCCTTTAAAGATGAACTCTTTTGTATATAGCCATAGTTGATGGCTCATTATTACTAATTTATGAAAAGATGAGGTTATTCATGAAAGTGTATATTGCATGATTGGATTGCTTGGTAAATGGTTGAATGAAATTTATGTGGTGTGAGTTAGGGTGATAAAAAGAGCTTGGCAAATAGCCTTATTCTTGTCCACATGGGTAGGCACACGGGCATGTGTCCCTTATGAGGTTGCTGACGTTAGTGTCGACCATAGCCGTTTGTCCTCTGCATGTTAATGTTGTAAGTTAGTGTCGACCACGGGCATGTGCCTAGGCCGTATGCCCCTTATGAGGTTGCTAACGTCACAAAAAAATACCTAAGTATTCACACACGGGTGAGGACACAGGCATGTCTAGGCCGTGTGAAGGACACGGGCCAAAGACACAGGCGTGTGTCCAGTCATGTGAAAACCTCTATAGGTTCAAATGAAAAATAAATCCCACACGGGCTGGGGACATGGGCGTGTGTGACCACATGGCCTGCCTACATGGGCGTGTCCCATTTCACACGGGCGTGTGACCCTATTAAGGTAAAATTTTTCTAAGTATACAAAAGTTCCAGGTCTGATCCGGAGACCCTCCGTTCGTATGATTAAGGCCTCGTAGGCCCATAATAAGGATGTTATGATTGTGAATGGGAAGTTTTAAGTTGGGATGAAATTTGATAGCCAAAAGTTGTACGTTCAAGCAAGATAAGTCCGGTAATGCCTCGTACTCGATTCAGTCTTGAACATGGGTAAGGGGTGTTACATTTAGTGGTATCAGAGCTATGGTTTAATCGATTCTTAGACTATCGTAGCATGTATAAGAGTCTAGCTATACATGCCATAAACATATATTGATAGTGTGGTGACTTCTGACAATTCTAAACTTTGTTCTATATAGTAAATGGATCCCAGTCGAGTGGTTGTTGATGTCGCTGCTAGTAATGCGCCAGCTCCCACACAAGGGACCGCGCCTGTAAAGAGTAGACCCGAAACTATGGGTCAAGGAGAAGAGGCTCGGGAAGCCTTTCTCCAAATGATGAGTAATTGGTACACGGAGTATGTGCGAGTGAACCCTAATGCTCAACCTTAGCTAGTTCCTGTGGCTCCTCAAGGTATAGACTTGGTAAGAGTGACTAAACCCCCAGTTGATAAGATTTGGAAGCAAGGGGCCAAGGAATTTAGAGCTAATACAGATGATGACCGCAGGAGGGCGGATTTTTGGCTTGAGAACTCAATGCGAATCTTTGATGAACTCTCCTGCAAACCAGAGGAGAGCTTGAAATGTACAGTGTCATTGCTAAAGGACTCGGCATATCATTGGTGAAAAACATTGACGCCGGTAGTTCCAAGGGAAAGAGTAACCTGTGACTTCTTTTTGGAAGAGTTTCGAAAGAAGAACATAAGTCAGAGATTAGTGGACCAGAAACGGAAAGAATTCCTTGAATTGAGCAAGGTAAAATGACTGTGGCAGAGTATGAGCGTGAGTTTGTTAGGCTAGCAAGTATGCACAAGAGTGTGTGTCCACAGAAGCTATCTTGTGCAAGAGGTTTGAAGATGGGCTGAATGAGGATATCAGACTTTTAGTTGGAATCTTGGAATTGAAAGAATTTATGGTGTTGGTTGATAAGGCATGCAAGGCCGATAAGCTAAATAAGGAAAAGAGAAAAGCCATAAGTGAGGCCCGAGATGCAAGAAAGAGACCAATGAGTAAATCATACCAAACTCAATCAAAGAGGTCCAAGAAAGTGAATCCTTGGACGACTACGTCAGTTGGATATTCACACCGAGATCTAGGTAATACATACTAGGGCTTGAGAGTTCATGCCACATCGATGGCAAGTGTGGGCAATCCAAAGTCTAATAAATCGAAGTGTCCAAATTGTGGTAGGCAACATACTGAGGAGTGCTGGGGAAACAACCGTAATTGTTACAAGTGTGGTTTACCCGACCATTTTATCTGAAATTGTCCTGAGAGGGATGAGAAGGAAAGAAAGTAAGAAATAAGATCAAGCAATGTATCTTCTAGGGGTAGATCACAAAAGAACCAGGGAGGTGGGACTAGTAGTAGAGGTGCATCGAGAGACTCTGTTGTGAAGTTAGAGGGTCAAGCACCTGCAAGGACTTATGCCATTCATGCACGCGAAGAGGCATCATCTCCAGATGTGATAACGTGTACTTTTTCTCTTCATGATATCTCTGTTATTGCTTTGGTTGATCCGGGGTCTACCCATTCTTACATTTGCATGAAATTGGCATCTAGCGTGAGTATGATTGTTGAGTCTATGGAATTTGTAGTAAAAATGTCAGACCCGTAAGGCAAACATGTGTTAGTTGTCAAGGTGTGTAGGAATTGTCCTTTGACAATTAGAGGTCATAGTTTTCCGGCAAATCTCATGTTGTTACCGTTTGATGAATTTGACTTGATTCTTGGTATAGATTGGTTGACTACTCATAATGTATTAGTGAACTATGGTAGTAAGTTCATTGAATTGAAATGTATAAATGGGGATGTCATTCGGGTTGAATCAGGTAGATCAGATGGTTTGCCTGTGGTAGTTTCATCTATAGTAGCTAAGAAATACTTGAGAAAAGGGTACAAGTCCTATCTCGCCTTCGTACTGAATACTCAAGAGTTAAAGGTAAAGATTGAATCAGTGCCGGTGGTATGCGAGTATCCAGATGTGTTCCCGAAAAAGTTACCTGGATTGCCTCCAATTAGAGAGGTCAAGTTTGGGATAGAGTTAGTCCCAGATACAGCACCTATTTCGGTTGCTCCGTATAAGATGGCACCATTGGAGTTGAAGGGTTTTACGAGACCGAGCTATTCACCGTGGGGAGCCTTGGTAATTTTTATAAGGAAGAAAAATGGGTCGATGAGATTTTTCATAGACTACAGAAAACTCAACAAGGTAACAGTCAAGAATAAGTATCCTTTGCCAATGATAGATGATCTATTTGACCAGTTGAAGGGAGCTATGGAGTTCTCTAAGATAGACCTAAGGTCTGGCTATTACCAATTGAGGGTTAAGGAGCAAGATGTGACAAAAACTGCATTTCGAATGAGGTATGGCCATTATGAGTTTCTTGTCATGCCATTTGGCTTAACAAATGCTCCTGTAATTTTTATGGATCTAATGAACTGCATCTTCCGATCATATTTGGATAAATTTGTGGTTGTTTTTATCGATGACATACTAATTTATTCCCGGGATGAGATTAAGCATGCAGAACATCTAAGAATTATCTTGCAGACCTTAAGAGACAAGCAGTTGTATACTAAATTCAGCAAGAGTGACTTTTGGCTCTGAGAGGTCAGATCTTTAGGACATATTGTGTCGGGTGATGGCATTAGAGTTGATCCGAGTAAGATCTCGGCTATTGTGGAGTGGAAATCGCCAAAGAATGTGTCAAAAATTAGAAGCTTTTTTGGTTTGGTGGGTTACTACAAATGGTTTGTCAAAGGGTTCTCCATGATTGCTACACCGATGATGAAGCTATTGCATAAGGATGTTAAGTTTGAATAGACTGAGAAATGCCAACAGAGTTTCGAGAGATTGAAAGCATTGTTGACTGAGGCGCCAGTTTTAGTACCACCTGAATTGGGGAAGGAGATTATGGTCTATAGTGATGCGTCATTTAATGGTCTCGGCTTTGTGTTGATGTAAGTGGGTAAGGTAGTAGCTTACGCCTCGAGACAACTAAAACCACACAAGAAGAATTATCTGACTCACGATTTGGAGTTGGCTGCGATCATCTTTTCTTTGAAGATTTGGCATCATTATTTATATGGTGAAAAGTGCCAAATCTTCGCCGATCACAAGAGTTTGAAGTACTTGATGGACCAAAGGGATTTGAATTTCTGACAACGGCGGTGGCTTGAATTATTGAAGGATTATGAGTTAATAATCGATTACCATCTAGGGAAAGCGAATGTGGTTGCGGATGCCTTAAGCAGAAAATCCCTGTATGCTTTGAAACCTATGAATATGAGCTTAGTGTGGTCTGATTATGGTGCTATATTAGCGAAGTTGAGGTCTAGACCATTATTTATTCAGCAGATATGTGAAGATCAAAAGAATTATAGTGAGATGCAAGCTAGGAGAGCTCAGTGCGAATCGAGAAATTGCTCTGATTTTGAGTTAGTTCAGATGGTTGTTTGATGTTTTATGATAGGGTTTGTGTACCTAAGGATGATGAGTTTATCTAGAAAATTTTACATGAAGCACACAATGGTTGCTTGTCAATACATCCCGGCAGTACGAAAATGTACAATGATTTGAAGAAATTGTATTGGTGGTCGGGTTGAAGAGAAACATCTTCGAGTTTGTTACGAAGTGTTTGGTCTATCAACAAGTGAAAGCCGAGTATCAGGTACCTTTGGGATTACTTCAGCCAGTGATGGTTCTCGAGTGGAAGTAGGATCGAATCACAATGGATTTCGTAACGTGGTTACCTATGACTCTAAAAAGAAAGATGCTGTGTGGGTTATTGTGGATAGATTAACGAAGTCAGCTCACTTTATACCGGTGCGTGTGGATTATTCACTTGATAAGTTAGCTGAGCTGTATATTGCTGAGGTGGTAAGATTGCATGGAGTGCCTATATCTATTATCTCGGATAGAGATCCGAGATTTACTTTGAGGTTTTGGAAGAAGTTGCAAGAAGCCTTGGGTACAAGACTAAATTTTAGTACTGCGTTCCATCCTCAAACCGATGGTCAATCTGAAAGAGTGATTAAGTTCTCGAGGATATGCTCTGATGCTGTGTGTTAGAGTTCGAAGGTAGTTGGGAAAGATATCTACCTTTGGTTGAGTTTGCTTATAAAAACAGCTATCAGTCGAGTATATGGATGGCACCGTACAAAGCTTTATATGGTCGCAAGTGTCGGACTCCCTTGTATTAGACCAAGCTTAGTGAGAAGCAAATTCACGGGGTCGATCTAGTTAAAGAGATCGAGGAGAAAGTGAAAGTGACCCGTGATATTTTGAATGCTGTTTTGGATCGACAAAAGTAATATGTGAATTTAAAAAGGAAAGAAATCGTGTTTCAAGTGGGCAACAAAGTATTTCTGAAAGTATCCCCGTGGAAGAAAATATTGAGATTTGGTGTACCATCCCTAACCCATAACCGTCGCTGGATTAGGGTTAAGAGGCATTACTAATCATATCCGAGCATTATGTAACATTTTACAACTTATAGTCAATCATCATTGAAACATATCAAAATATAAACTTATATTCCCTTAATGAGGCCTACGAGACCTTAAACACATGTTAGAAAGGGGTTGGGACTAAATCGAACTCATACAAAAATTTTAGAAATTCTAACATCTTTCTAAGTTATAGAGGTCACACGCCCATGTGGGTGACCCTAGTGCCTCACACGGCCTCGGACACGCTCGTGCGTCCAAGCCGTGGCAAAACAGGGCATACATACTGACTTGTTCACACGACCTCAGACACACCCGTGTGCCTCACCCGTGGTCGACACTGACTTGCACCACAAGGCCAGTGACACGCCTGTGTGTCCAGCCTGTGGTCGAGCCTGACTTGCACCAAATTACAAACCTGCATGACACGGTTGAGCCACACACCTGTGTGCTCAACCTTGTCGGCAATTATAGGCCATTTTTCAAGGCCAAATTACCATCGACACTTAGAATCACCTACAAGCCTCAAATAACATGCAATTAAACATCAAATGGCAACCAAAACATACCAATACACACACCAATTAATCACTAACTATACCATCCATATCCATACTCAATTTCTACTCAATTTAGTTTATTCAAAAATACCAATTTCATTCACCAAAGCATATAATTCAAGCATCATATAATCCATGCCACAAGTTTACATTCAAACCACAATACCCATCAACCATTTAAGCATGAAACATATGATTTCCATTTTCACTACCTCATGCAATATTCATCATTTCCATAGCTCATACATAAAAACTAACATTATTCAACTTCCAAGCTAATCACATGGCAAGGTTCCACATTTCAAAACATGCCATATTAACTAGCATATACATGCCATATTCAATATACACATCTTTCAAAAGTACCAAAATAGTTAGCCGATAGTGTGATTGAGTCGCTGACGATCCCCAGATCTGAGCTTGCTTTAAAGACACAGTAAAATAGAGAAACAATTCACACAGTAAGCTCAAAAGTTTAGTAAGTTCATAATATATTACATGCTACTCAATAATGTAACATCAATACATAATTAAACCATCACATAGATTGATGCTCATTTAGGCACAATATCATCCTCAACCATATGCTCAAATATCCATTCTTTTAACCTTTAAGACTATCATCAACCACATAGGTTCAAACATACCTTTGCCAACACCTAGTTAACAAACGTTCTTGCTATTTGATGCTCGATACATATCACATTCAGTACTCGATATCTTTTCAACTCAATCACACACTTAGTGCCCAAATTATAGCCTAAGCTTAATTAACATCGTACACTTAGTGCCTCGATACAAAATCGAACTTAACTTCAGTATCGCACACACAGTGCCAATCAGTAAAGCCGAAGCTTCCATTACTTCACACACACAACGCTATTCAACTCCATCTTGATTTCAATTATGCACACTTAGTGCCTCATTTCTCAATCTCATACATATTGCATTTCTAATTCGATAACTATCATTCAATTCACATCACATAGATATAAATTAACAACTTGTACTATATCTGAACTTACCTTGGACGTCGATATACCAAAACTAGCCGATCAATCGAGTACTTTGTCTTTGCCTCGATCTCGATCCGAATCTCTTCTTTCTCGGTCTATACATATTCAAATTTAACTCATTCAATTTAGTCCAAAGACACATATTTAGGGCATTTTACAAAAGAGTCCTCACATTTTCACATTTTGACACTTTAGTCCCTAGTTCATCAAATCACAAAATAAACAAAATTTCTATTCAAGATTAGCTGAATTTTCCGTATGTCCAAACAAGCCCATATATTTTATTTCACATTTTAGTCCTCTAATTTCTCATTTTCACAATTTAGTCCAAATTTCTCAATTTCACCAAAATTTCAAAGACAAAACATGTTAATCTTTCACATATCTTTCATATTTCATCATCAACTATCACAAAGCTCAAACATTCATCAATGGCATATCTCAGAATCACCATCGATTTCTAAAATTAAAGCATAGGCTAGCTAGAACACTAAGCAACGATAAAAAAACGTAGAAATTATCTAAAACATAGTAAAAAACATACCTCAATCAAGCTAAGCCCTAGCCGAATGTCACAAAGCTTCAAATGGTTTTCTTTTGTTCAATAATCGGTGAAGAAGATGAGAAAATAGACATTAAAATTGTTTTATTTTATTTATTAAACATTAATTAAACAATTTCCCAAAATAACCTTTATGATATAACACCAAAATCATCCATTTAATAGCCATTATTGTCCATCCATTCTTTTAATGGTTTAATAACAACATAAGGACTTCTCATTTAGAAAGCCATGACAAATAAGCACTTTAACAATCAGCACACAACTTTTACATTTCATGCGATTAAGTCCTTTTTCATAATTCGACACACAAACGATAAAATTTTCACACATGCTCAATCACATATTATAAACATAAAAATAATATTAAATTATTTTTTTGACCTCGAATTTATGGTCCCCAAACCACTGTTCTGACTAGGGTCTAAAACGGGCTGTTACAACTCTCCCACCTTAGGGATTTTCGTCCCCGAAAATCTTACCAGTGAATAGGTTTGGATATTTCTCTCTCATAACATCCTCGGGCTCCTACATAGCCTCTTCAACTCTGTGTTTGTGCCACAATACTTTCACTGAGGAAATTCTTTTGTTTCTCAACTTTTTCATCTCACGAGCCAAAATTTGAATTGGTCCTTCAGTATACGACAAATCTGACTAAATCTCGACTTTAGTAGGAGAAATTACATGCGATGGATCAGGTCTATATCGTCAAAGCATCGATACGTGGAACACATTATGAATCTTTTCTAATTCAGGTGGATACAACAATCTATAAGCAACTGGCCCAATTCGTTTGATGATCTCATACGGCCCGATGAACCTCGGACTTAGTTTGCCTTTTCAGCCAAATCAAAGTATTTTCTTCCACGGAAACACTTTCAAAAATACTTTATCACTGACCTCAAATTCGATATCTTTTTATTTTAGATCTGCATAAGACTTCTGAAGATCTGACGCTACTCTCAAACTGTCACGAATCACTTTTACTTCCTACTCGGTCTCTTTTATTAAATCAATCCAATGAATCTTACTCTCACTCAGTTTAGTCCAATGCAATGGAATTCGACATTTTTGACCGTAAAGAGCCTCATACGGTGCCATTTTAATACTAGATTAAAAACTATTGTTGTACGTAAACTCAATCAATGGTAAATGTTTTTCCCACATATTCTCAAATTCAAGAATACAACATCTCAACATATCTTCGAGAACCTGAATGATCCGCTCAGACTGACCATCCGTTTGCGGATGAAATGCAGTACTAAAATGCAGCTTTGTTCCTAAAGCCTCTTACAATTTCTTCCAAAATCGTGAGGTAAATCTTGGATCTCTGCCAGATATAATAGATAGTGGCACTCTATGCAATCTCACAATCTTGGTAATATACAATTAAGCTAACTTATTAAGTGAAAAATCTGTTCTCACCGGAACAAAATGAGCTGATTTCGTTAATCTATTAACTATCACCCAGATCACATCTTTCTTGCCTGGAGATAAAGGCAATCCAGACACAAAGTCCATCGTAATTCTCTCCTATTTCCACTCAGGAATCATAATCGGTTGTAACAAACCGAACGGAACCTGATGTTCAACTTTAACTTGCTGACAAACCAAGCATCTCGAAACAAACTTTGAGATATCTCGTTTCATACCATGCCACCAATAAAACTGTTTCAAATTGTTATACATTTTTGTACTCCTCGGGTGAACAGCCAAACAACTACTATGAGCTTCGTTCAAAATCAACTGAATTAACTTTGAATTCCTCGGAACACAAATCCCATCTCTGAATCTCAAACAATCATCACTATCAACTCGAAATTCTAAATCAGAATTCAAATCACATTGAGCTCGTTTTGCTATCATCTCAACATCACTTTTTTGAGCATCACAAACCTGACGTACGAACATCGGCCTCATTTTCAACTCAACCAAAACTGAACCATAATCACATAGATCTATTTGAGTACTCATAGCTCGCAAAGCACATAAAGACTTTCGACTTAAAGCATTGGAAACAACATTAGCTTTGCCCGAACTATAATCAATTACTAATTCATAGTCTTTCAAAAGCTCTAACCATATTCTTTGCCTCAAATTCAATTCATTCCGAGTCATTAAGTACTTCAAACTCTTGTGATACGTATAAATATGACATTTCTCACCAAATAGGTAGTACACCAAATCTTCAATGCAAATACAATCGCGACTAATTCAAGATCATGTATTGGATAATTCTTTTTATGCGGTTTTAACTGCCTCAAAGTATAAGCGATGGCTTTGCCTTCTTGCATCAACACACAGCCCAAACCATTTAATGATGCATCACTGTAAACTATGAATTCTTTACCCGGTTCAGGTTGGACTAACACAAGTGTCTCAGTTAATAATGCTTTCAACTGCTCAAAACTCTGTTGGCACTTTTCTGACCACTCGAATTTAACATCTTTTTGTAGCAACTTCGTCAACGGAGTCGCAATCATTGAGAAACCTTTTACAAACCACATATAATATCCCGCTAGTCCCAGAAAACTATATACTTTAGACACATTTCTCGGAGGGTTCTATTCTAAAATAGCTGAGATCTTACTCGGATCAACTCGTATTCCGTCAGCTGATACAATATGCTCCAGAAAACCAACCTTGCAGAACCAAAACTCACATTTGCTGAACTTTGCATACAATTACTCGGTATGTAATACTATTCTGTAATACAATTCTCAAATGCTCAGTATGTTGCATCTTATCACACGAGTAAATCAGAATGTCATTAATGAACACCACAATAAAATAATCTAAATATGATTTGAATATCCAGTTCATCAAATCCATAAATACTGTAGGAGCATTCGTTAGTCCAAAAGGCATAACTAAGAATTCATAATGTCCATACCTCATTCTGAAAGAAGTTTTCGGCACATTTGATTCTTTAACTCTCAACTAGTAATAACCCGATCTCAAATCTATTGTCGAAAACACTGTAGCTCCTTTGAACTGATCAAACAAATCATCAATTTGTGGTAATGGATATTTATTCTTTATCGCCATTTTGTTTAGCTGTCGATAATCAATACACATCCTCATAGTGCCGCCTTTCTTTTTCACAAACAACACAGGAGCACCCTAGGGCTAGAAACTCGGTCGTGCAAATCCTCTATCTGTCAATTCTTGCAACTAAGATTTCAACTCTTTCAATTGTCGGTGCCATTCTATACGGAGCTATTGAGATAGGAGTCATCCTCGGTACTAAGTCAATACCAAATTCAACTTCTCCTATCGGAGGTAATCCCAATAGTTCTTCAGAAACACATTTGGGAATTCACAAACCATAGGCACAGATTCAACTTTCTTTTCTGTCACTTTTGTATCAATCACATATGAAAGATAAGCTTCGCAACCCTTTTTCACATAGTTCAGAGCTTTCATCGAAGATATAACAGTCGACAACCCATTCAAATCACTAGATTCAATTCGAACTATCTCACCATTCTGACTTATCAAATCAATACTTTTCCGTTTACAATTCACAATAGCATTATGCAAAGTGAGCCAATCCATACCCAGAATAATATCAAATTCATCAAAAGGTAGCAACATCAAATTAGCTTGAAAGCAAATATCCCGAAACATCAATGAATAGTTATTGCACACTTTATCAACCAAGACACACTTGCCTAAGGGGTTCGATACTCTAATCACGAATTCAGTAGACTCAACAAGTAGAGTCTTACTTGATACTAGATTCACACACACATAGGAATAAGTTAAACATGGATCTATCAATGCAATCACATCAGTATCAAAAAGAGTAAAAGTGTAACACCCTTAACCCATATCCATCGTCGGATTAGGGTTATAAGGCATTACCATGCATAATACAAATCTTATCAATTATTAACGACTCAATAGACATGATTGAATACAACAAGGGTAGTATACTTTCATAGCATGCTTAAATATTAATATACATATCATATTTCATTTAGCCACAATTATAAAGAAGTATTTTCATCGAATAATCTTATTACTACTCATTTTGGTAACACATTCTTCAATGACCAAATATGCTCATATTCTTATTTATCAAACCTAAACAAGATATCAAATATCAATACTAAGTTTTCATGTATAAGAATAATTATGCTTTAACCTTGCATATTCGAATTTAAACTTTTGTCTAACTTCCTATACCAATTACCAATACAACCAAACAAGGTATAAATCCATACACATTTAAGAACAAAATCGAGTAACAAGATCAAATAAATATCTTCCATAATTCGTGATTCATATCAATTTGAATTATACTCATACACTTTATAAAACATGTTCGACAGAGTCAAATTATCATTCCAACCAATAATATCATAACATGGCCGAATATACCTAATTAAGTGTTTGACATTATCACAATCTGATTTGCATTTCAAAATGTGTACTCTATTAATAAATATTTATCAAAGCATGGCTCAAAACAACTTCAAATGTGCATATACCAAACTTCCTAATGCAACTCCTAATGTTTATAAACACTTAATATAACCCAATATCAGCCAAGCACCAACAATCACATTCAACAATTATCTTAATCTCAAAGTCAAGTCATAGAACATCCATCACAAATAATATACTATAAGATATACTTCTAAAATGAGCTATTTACTAAATAGCAAATGCATGGCATAAGAGACATATAAATCAACCAAATTACCTACCATGCTTACTTACTTTACCGATTCTACCTTTATAAAGATCAAGCATTAAGGCCGAATACATTAAAGACCAAAGTACTATAATTTAGCCATTTTCACATGGCTCTCTCTGTATATATATATATATATATATATACAGGAACAAAATTTCATTGTTTCAAAATCTAGTCTAGCCTATACATGCCTTTAGTTCGAAATCTAGACTTTAAAGATACCAAAATAGTCGATAGTGTGGATGACTTCGTTGACGATCCCCAGAGCTCGTAGATTGACCAATATCTATAAAACAGAATAACAAACACACATAATAAGCTAACCTAGCTTAGTAAGTCTTAAGCAAAAGCATTAAATCAAATGATCATTCAAACATTTTCAAATCCAAATTTAATATCATACAATTTCAAAGCTTTGTACTTAAATGATCTACTAATACCGAATGCTATTACCCTTTTCTTTAATAACCTCAAAATATCCTTATCTCACCTTAATTGTGCAAACTCACCGAATACTCATAAATGTAATATGTATCCATATATAACCAGATCAAGTAAGTACAATATACCAATTAACCACATATAATCAATCATACACATATGTAAACATATCCATTTGCCCTCACATATAGCATTTACACATATGGCCGAATCTTAAAGGCACAACCAAGATTAAATTCCAATATATCATACTCATTTTTGTAAGACCAAATACACATATTAAAATCTTACAAAAATACTTCAACTATATCATATATTGCTCACTTCGAATAGTAATATAATAACTTACCTTATTCCTTGCAACTATGAAACTTATACTTATCTGAACATTTAGCTTACTTGCAGTAATTACATTCCACCTTATTGGTGATCCATGTATCCTCTATTTATAATAATTCACCGGCAATAAGCCTGCTAGGCAATAAAGCCTGAAACACACACCGATACTAAGCCTGCTAGACTCGAGGTCTAAAATTTAATCACCGACATTTAGCCTGCTAGGCAATAAGCCTGATATAATTCACCGGCACAAGGCCTGCTAGGCAATAAGCCTAATATAATTCACCGGCACAAGGCTTGCTAGGCTCGAAGCCCGAATATCGATATTATTAAATCATCTCATACATCTTACATATTACCAATATCAAATATGTCACACATAATTCAAATCACTTTCACATATCAAATTCAATTAAATTTAACTACATTTCATTATTAAAAAAAAAAACATTTATCACAATCGGCTTTGGCCAAATTCCCATTAATAAATTCAAAATTCAGCATGTAATTAAGATCATAATCGATATTAATGGTGTTAAATTGCTTAAAGACTTACCTCGGATATCGTCGAATGACAAAAATCGGCTATTCGATAATTTTTGCCTTTCCCCAATCCAAGTCCGTTTTTCTTTGTTCTTGATCTAAACATATCCAATTTAACCTCATTCAAACACATTTCATTGAAATTTAATCCAAAAACACCTAAATGGGCAAATTACCATTTTGCCCCTAATATTTCACACTTTTACAATTTAGTCTTATTTGCACAAAACACAAATTAAGCAAAATCTCACCACAACCTAGTTAGGCTGAATCTTCAATATAGTCATATAAACCCATACATTTCATTTATTTTGCATTTTAGTCCCTCAAAAATTTATTTTCTCAATTTAGCCCTATTTAGCTAAATTCATAAAAAATTCAAGAACAAAGTATGTTCATCAATTATATATCTATTATTTAACACCATTCAACATAGCATCAATGGAATTTTACACAAACATCATCAATTCATGAAATTGAGACATGGGCTTTAAGGCTCTCAAAGCAACGATTACAAAAACGTAGAAATTATCAAAAACGAATCAAAAACTAACCTTTAATTAGACCAAAACCATGGCCGAACCTTTGGCTTATGTTTTTCTTTCTTTTTCTTCTTTAGTTTCGGTGAAGAAGAATGAAATAATTAGTGGAGAAACACATGTCTTTTATTATAATATTATTAACATATTTTATAACACTTTAACTTATATTTATATAATATATATAAAAAAATATTAACATGAAATTATAACCTTATGCCGCCCACTTACATGCAAAAAGGTAAATTTGCAACTTAAATACACTTACAAATGAAGACAAATTAATTTAGCCCTTTAATTTAATAAACGACTACTTTTACCATTTACGCGATTTAGTTCTTTTTGTCTAATTAAGCACACAAACAATCAAATTTTTATACGAAACTTTCACACATGCTAATTCACACATAATTAATCATAGAAAATAACGTTTAAATATTTTTTGGACTAGGATTCATAGTCCCGAAACCATCGTTCCGATTAGGGTCAAATTCGGACTGTTACAAAAAGTACCAGTAATGACGTTTGGAGATGATGCTTCCTCACGAGAGCGAATAGCATAGGCTTGGGCAGGTGCTCTCTCCTCGAATCTCACAGTTGTATCCATCGTCCCTCTCTGACTTCCACTCACATTTTCGGTATTTCTGGGTGGTCTACCCCTAGCTGTCATATTACTTTGTCTTGCACTCAACATTATCTTTCTCAACTAACTCTGGGCAATCTCGAATTAAATGATCTCGAGAACCACACTTATAACAAGTTTTATTATTGTACTTGCCCCAGCATTCTCCGACGTGTCTTTTTCCACATTGTCTACACTCAGGCTTGTTGCTTTTGACACTTCCAACACTTGATTCAGTGAATTTGAATTCTTAGACCAACACTCTGTCTTGGACGATCTCTACCGAATGTCCAAACGAAGCATTCGAACGATTGCTTGCATCTCTATATCTCTTCGTCGAAGGTTGAGACAACCTACTCATCAATCTTTTTCTTTCATCTCTAGCCTCAGAATCTACTTTCTTCTTTTCTTTGCTCAACTCCTCGGCTTTGTAGGCTCTTTCAACTAGTACAACAAATTCAATTATATCAACTATTCCAACCAACAATTTAATGTCTTCATTCAACCCTTCAATGAAACATTTACACATAATAGCTTCAATTGAAACACATTCACGTGCATACTGACTCAACCTCACAAACTCTCGTTCGTACTCAGTAATGGACATGCGGCCTTGTTTTAACTCTAGAAAATCTTAGCGTTTCTGATCTATGAATCGTTGACTAATATACTTCTTTCAGAATTTAGCTTGAAAGAAATCCCAGGTGATTCTCTCTCTCAAACCATTGATATCAATGTCTTCCACCAATTATATGCCGTATCTCTCAACAAGGAAAACACATTTAATGCATTCATCAGGAGTCAATTACATCTCATCAAACACTCAGATGGTATTCTCGAGCCAAAACTCAGCTCGCTCGGCATCATCATCAGCTGTGGCCCTAAACTCTTCGGCCCCATACTTTCTGATCTTATCCACAGGAGGCTTATTCAATTGAATCTGTCACTTGTGGCACAATAGGTACTTGTAGGGGTGGAGGTTGTGGAGTAGCCGAATTTGTTCGAACGAACTCTAAAAACCACTCACTCATCATTTGGAAGAAGGCTTGCTTAGCCTCTCCGTCATGGCTATTAGTAATCGGCCTAGACTCGGTCGGCGCTATCCCTTGAGCGAAAGCAGGCGCATTGCTCTCTACATCATCAGCAACTACTCGATCGAGATCTATTTGCTATATGAAAACACATTTTTAACTGTCAGAATTCATCACACTATCGCAATTATGAATATGGCATGTATAGTTAGACTCACACGCGCTACGTTCGTCATAAAATTGATTAAATCGTAGCTCTGATACCAATAAAATGTAACACCCCTAACCCATAACTATCGCCAGATTAGGGTTAGGAGTGTTACATTTGGTCGAAAGGGTAAATTGAGTCCACGATTCATAAGGCCGTATGAGGTTATTGAAAGGATTGGGTCGGTAGCGTACTGGTTGGATTTGTTGGCAGAATTAAAGAGAATACACAACGTGTTTCATGTCTCGATGTTGCGGTGGTATTGTTTCGATCCTTTGCCTGTGATCCCTCTAACAGAAATTGAGATACTACCGAACGTGGCTTACGAAGAGAAACCAATTAAGAAATTGGCTCGAGAGGTTAAACAGTTGAGGAATAAGAGCATAGCCTTAGTAAAAGTGTTGTGGAAAAAATATGTTGTGGAAGAGGCTACGTGGGAACCAAAAGAAGTTGTGAGGGAACGGTACCCAAACCTATTACCGGTAAGATTTTCGAGGATGAAAATCTCTAAAGGGGAAGAGTTGTAACAACTCAATTTTGGGGCCAGTCGAAGTTTAGGGACCACTAATCTGAGGATTAAGAAAATTATTTTGATATTATTTTATGTGTTATAGCATGTTTATAGAGATGCATGGATATTTTGGTGCTTCAATTTTAGCGATTGTATGCTTAATTGTGAAAAAGACTAAATCGCATAAAATGCAAAAGTTCCATTTTACAAGCTAGGAGTGTCTAATATCTATGGAATATTAAATTGGAGGTCTTTAAAGAGAAAGTAGACCACTCTAAGAGTGATGGCCGACCAAGGGGGACAAATACAAAGGCAAGGCAGAGGTGCTGGTAATACAGAGGCAAGACAGCCAGGCTTGGTATATGCAGTTTGCCGTAGGGAAGATGGAGACGCGCCGGACGTCATAATCGATACGTTCATTATTTTTGGCAAGCCTTATTTTGCTTTGATTGATGGGGGCTCGACCCATTCGTATGTTGCATGGAGAGTAGTGGAAACTCTAGGCATAGCCTCTGAACTTTCTAATAGGGAGATGACTGTAGTAAGCCCACTAGGTCAAATTGTAGTGGTGAATAAGATGTTTCAGAAAGTGCCTCTAGAAATTCAAGGAGTAGTATTTTCTGCCGACTTAATGGAACTACCTTTCGGAGAATTCGATCTCATACTTGGAATGGACTGGCTAGTGAAACATCGGGCCGTATTGGATTGTGCGGCTAAACGAATAGAGTTAAGGACCCCAGAGGATGAGGAAGTAGTTATGATAGGAGAAAGAAGAAACTACTTGTCTAATGTAGTTTCTCCTCTAAATGCTGATAAGATGGTTCGGAAAGGATGCAAGGCATTCTTGGCCTTTGTTAGTGCATTGGATGTGAAAGAAGGAGGAGTCAGTGGAGTACGAACAGTAAGGGACTTTGTGGATATCTTTCCAGAGGAATTACCTGGAATACCCCCGGATAGGGAGGTGGAGTTTGGAATTGACTTGCTGCCTGGTACAGCTCTTGTGTCAATCGCTCCGTACAGAATGGCACCTAAGGAGTTGGTTGAGCTCAAGGCTCAAATTCAAGAGTTGATTGATCGTGGGTTTATTCGACCCAGTGTGTCTCCATGGGGAGCACCGGTCCTGTTTGAGAAGAAGAAGGATGAAACTATGCGTATATGCATAGATTATCGTCAGTTGAACAAGCTGACCATCAAGAACAAGTACCATCTGCCGAGGATTGACGACTTGTTCGATCAGCTTAAGGGGGCAGCAGTTTTCTCAAAGATAGATCTAAGGTCTGGATATCATCAGCTTAAGGTGAAGGAAGCAGATATCCACAAGATAGCTTTTCAAAAAGATATGGACATTTTGAGTTCATTATAATGCCGTTTGGATTGACAAATGCCCCAGCTGCGTTCATGGACATGATGAACTGGGTTTTTCAACCATACTTGGATAGGTTCATCGTGCTGTTCATCGACGACATCTTGGTGTACTCCAAGTCTGAAGAAGAGCATGATGAGCATCTACGGATTGTGTTGCAAGTGTTAAGGGAAAAGAAGCTCTATGCCAAATTCAGCAAGTGTGAATTTTGGCTTAAGGAAGTTGCGTTCTTAGGACATATGGTGTCTGCAGAAGGAATAAGGGTGGATCCTAGGAAGATTGAGGCGGTGGTAGATTGGAAACCACCTAAGTCTATGGCTGAGATTCATAGTTTCTTGGGGTTGGCAACCTACTACAGAAGGTTTGTGGAAGGGTTCTCATCGATAGCCGCGCCTTTGACAAAGTTATTGAGGAAGGAGTTACCTTTTGTTTGGACGGATAAGCAATAGGAGAGCTTTGAGAAGCTTAAGAGGGTCTTGACTGAAGCTCCATTTTGATTCAGTCGGAGGCAGGAAAAGATTTTATGGTGTACTGTGACACTTCTCATACCGAATTAGGATGTGTTCTGATGCAAGATGGGAAGGTAGTCGCTTACGCGTCTCGGCAATTAAGGCCACATGAGGTTAACTACCCAACTCATGATTTGGAATTGGCGGCAGCGGTCTTTGTTCTTAAGGTGTGGAGGCACTATCTTTATGGTGAAAAGTCAGTGATCTACACAGACCACAAGAGTCTTAAGTATCTGTTGACTCAGAAGGAGTTAAACCTGAGACAGCGAAGGTGGGTTGAATTACTAAAGGACTATGATTGTTCGATAGAGTATCATCCGGACAAGGCGAATGTAGTGGAGGACGCCTTAAGTTGAAAAGTAGTGTCAGATCTGAGGGCGATGTTTACACATCTGAGCTTGTATGATAATGGAAGTCTGCTAGCAGAGCTATAAGTTAAGCTGACGTGGTTGAATGAAGTGAAGAAAAGTCAGTTGATGGATGATGAGTTAAGTGCTAAGCTACAGAAAGTACAGAATGTGGAGTCAAAGGATAATGGTATTAATGATGAGAAGTATTGTGTTTCAAAGGTAAGGTCTGTATGCCGAAGAATGAGGAGTTAAGGCAGAGAATTCTTCAGGAATCGCATAGTAGCCTTTATGCTATGCATCCTGGAGGAAGTAAGTTGTACAGAGATCTAAGAGAACAGTTTTGGTGGCCTGGTCTTAAGAAGGAAGTTACAGAATTTGTCGGCAAGTGCTTAACGTGTCAGCAAGTTAAGGCTGAACACCAAGTTCCGTCAGGGTTGCTTCAGCCGATAAAGATTCCACAGTGGAAGTGGGAGAGAATCACCATGGACTTCGTTAGTGGGTTTCCCCTTATGCCTACTAAGAAGGACTCGGTGTGGGTGATAGTGGATCGTTTGACAAAGTCCGCGCATTTCATCCCAGTGCGGTTGATTATTCTTTGCAGAAGTTGGCAAGGTTATTTGTGGCGGGGATTGTAAGGTTACATGGAGTTTCGGTATCAATCATTTTGGATAGGGACCCAACGTTTACTTCTCGATTTTGGAAAGCTCTACATCAAGCTTTAGGCACCAGATTAGACTTCAGTACGGCTTTTCATCCACAGTCAGATGGGCAATCTGAGCGAGTGATTCAAGTGTTAGAGGATATGTTGAGAGGCTGTGTGATAGACTTCAGAGGAAGTTGGGAAGAATATTTGCCTTTAACAGAATTTGCGTACAACAACAACTATCAAGCCAGTATTCGGATGGCACCATATGAAGCACTGTATGGACGAAAGTGTCGCACTATATGTTGGACGGAATTGGGGGAACGTCGAGTTTTGGGTCCAGAATTAGTGGCAAAATCTGAAGAGAAGGTTAGTGTGATTCGAGCACGGTTGAAGGAGGCATCTGATAGGTAGAAATCGTACGCACGGAAAGAAATAGAATTTGATATGGAAGATCAAGTGTTCCTTAAAGTGTTGCCTTGGAAGAAGGTGATGAGATTTGGTCGCAAAGGGAAGTTGAGCCCAAGGTTTATAGGACCTTATCGAGTTTTGAAGCGAGTTGGACCAGTGGCATACCAGTTAGAGTTGCCACCGGAGTTGAAGTAGATGCATGACGTATTCCATGTTTCCATGCTATGTCGTTATCGATCAGATCCATCTCATGTAGTTTCGGTTGAGGAGGTGGAGCTAAGGCCAGATTTATCCTACGAGGAAGAACCGATTCAGATTTTAGAACGAGGTGTGAAAGTGTTACGAAGAAAGTCAATTCCTCTAGTCAAAGTGTTATGGAGAAACCATCATCGGAAGAAGCTTCGTGGGAGCCGGAAGAAGCAATGCGACAGCAATACCCTCAATTATTTCAGCCAGGTAATTTCAAGGATGAAATTATTTTAAGGGGGTAGAACTGTAATATCCTAAATTATGGCTTGTGCATTTATGCTTAATTATATGAAATAGCATGCTTGGGTATGTTGTGAATGAGTATTATGAATTTTGTGAACTTTAGGAGAGTGCCTTAGAAATTTTTAGATTTTAAATCTAAAAAGGGAAGCTAAGTAGGGTGGCCTTAAGAGAAAATGTGGGGGAGATATATCATACGAATGGGCTTGGTAAAGTGGCTACAAGGCTCCAATTAAGGGCTTGGTGAAAGATGCCAGGTGCAGGGGGGTAAGGGCCTTGGTTCGAGTTGCGAAGGAAGCAGAAAGAGCATTTATTTTTGCGTCAAGAAGGCGCGGGGCTAAGGAGGCTTTAAAAGGAATTTTGGGGAGTTCATGTCACAAATAGCGCCTTGGCAAAGTGGCCTAGGGACGCTACTTAAGGTGCTAGGAATTTCGTCAGCAGGTCTCGGGTTCGAGTCTGGTGGGCAGCAAGGGGAGTATTTTTATTTTGCATACTGGCGTTAGGGAGAGGGAGCAGTGGACGGCATATGGGACTTTCAATTGGATAAGGATAAAGCTTATTTTTATTTTGGAATTCGGCTAAGGTAGGATAATTGATGATTACTTTATTTATTTTATTTATTTTAGTTTAATAGGTGATAAGATAATATATAGGAGTTTGATATGGGATAATGTGCTGATTTATTTTATTTTATTTGTTAAGAGATAAAATAGGAGATTAAATGGGGATTTGATAAGTGGAGATATGGTGGCCGAATATAGGACTTTAGGGGCTGGATTTTTATTGGCTTTGAAGAGTAGCAGGGGAGTGCCGAAATTCTTAGTTAATGATCTAGCTTTCACTCTTTTGTTTTTCTCTTCAAGATTTGGTCAATAGGTGTAAGGTGAGTTGCCAAAATTTCTTCTACTTTCCCCTACTCTTCTCCTCATTCTTTCAACACCAAATCTATTTCTATTCTCTTTGAAGCCATAGCCGAATATCAAGGGGCTATATTCTCTTCTCCTTACCGCAAGTCACAAAAGCCAAAACCCCTCTATCATTGTTTTCTTATAGCCGAATCCTCTATGCATTAAAACCCTCTCTATTGTCGTGTTTTCTCCTCACCATTAAGTCTTTGAAACCATCATTGTTGTGCTCAAAGCTGAATCTTTAAGGAAAGGGGGCTGTCAACTACTTACTTTTGGTTTCTCTTCAAGTAATGTAGAGTGGTAAGTACTTCTTTAGAAATCAGTTTTGGTCCTTTATTTTAATGTGCCGAATTCAAGTGTCCAGGCCTTGGTTTTAGGCATGGCTGAATGTGTATGGAGCCATGATCTTGTGTTCTTTTGTGTGTAGTCGAAGGAAGGAAGCATTAAGGTTCGTTTTGGAATTCAATTGATCAAGGTAAGGTGATATGTGCAATGCGGCCATAAGTCTTATTGGTTATTAAAGTTAGCCGTTTCTAATAGTTAGTTCATATAGGGATCTCGACAGTTCAAAGGCAAGGAGTGAGTTTTCGGGATTTGGTAAGTTAAGTATGTGGTTGTTAGTATTCGGCCTAAGGCCATATTATTGGTATTAAGTGTGACCGATTTTGGCTATGTGTATTTAGGGCCAAATCGACAAGGATAAGGAGGAGTCTCGGGATCCACGTTCGTTTTGTCTAAGGTCGATTGCAAGGGGAACTCAGTGTGTGAATTCGGGATTTGATTAATAGAGAAATCGGCACCAAGGTAAGTTTTAGGTTACGATAATCCTATTGGGATTTGGTTTTAAGGTCGAATGGTCTTCATTAAATTTCTAAGTGATGGCCGAATTAGGGACTAAGGATCTAAGGCTTTAGATCGAATTTTCGGGATTTGGATTGAAAGCATTGTTTAATCGTGTGTACCCACACTATTTCTTAATAAGATTTATGGCAATGTTTAATATATATATGTGTTATTAAGAATGTGAAAAGTATGGCTAAGGTACTATACAATGGTACAAAGTACTCAGGTACGTTTTCCTATTCCTACTGGGATTATGATAAGATCTGTTAAAACATGTATGTGAATCTATAAGAATGTGAATAGAGAATATGGCATGATAATGCATGATTTTGTATGACATGGGCATTTGGGTGAATATGAAAGGGGAAGTGAATGTGGTAACTTCGGTCACATTATCTGAATGTGGTGACTTCGGTCACATTATCTGAATGTGGTGTCTCATAACACAAAATATTATCTGGTGGCTATGCCACGAAATATATAAGGGCGATGAGCACGTCGACTACAGCGACTGCCTTCGATGATGTGTAGTGGATGGAGGGTTGACTTAGTAGTCCCCACAGTGTGCAGGTTGGTACGAGTGATGTGTAGCGGTTGGTAACTAGGCTTGGGCTTGGGAATGCATCATTAATTGTATATTTTGATATGAATGTGTATGACTTGATATGTTGAATCTATTTGGACTTAGTGTTTGTGTACACATTGAGTCTGTTTGACTCACCCCGTTGTGGGAGCATTTTTCAGGTGATGATCAGTAATGGACCGGGTCCGCAGGAGCCTAGTGGTGACCATGCTCAGTAAGGAATTATTTTATTTGGATAATTTATTTTATTTAAGTACTTTCAATTTATTTTGGGTATATTTTGATGTAATAAGGCCATAGTATGAACTATTTATGCATGCATTTAAATTTACGATATTATGTTTCGAATGTTATCAAAATTAAAGTTAAGTAATATTTTTAAAATAAACTCGTAAATATTATGACATCTAAATTCAAATGTTTTCAAAGGCAAAATCTTTAAAATTAAATCGGCATGTCTTTTACTTAAAGTTTTGGAACTCAATAAAGAAATTTTTCAAAAACTTATATTTCACAAAACGAACTAGTTTCCAACTTGAGCCCAACCCAAATCGAGTTTTCTCCCAAAATCACTTAAAGATTTTCTAAGAACCCACGAATTTGAATCGTTTTTACTCGAGGAACATACCAGATCTAGTCGAGGCTCGTGGGCTGGGTTTGGGGTGTTTCACACGGACGTGTGGTTGACCGTGTAACCCAAGTTAGTATGTCTGCCCTGTTTCCACACGGTCTATGACACAGGTGTGTCTGAAGCCGAGTGAGGCACATGGCCTGTTCACATGGGCGTGTGACCCCTGAATGAATGAAAAATTCTAAGTTTTCCTAAAATTTTGTATGTTATCGGTTTAGTCCTGAATCACTTTTAAAGCACGTTTAAGGCCTCGTAGGCTCTTATAAGGGACAATGTGTTAGTGTTGAATGGTATTTGAGTATGGATGCATAAATGTTTGAGTATTCGATGTTAAATTATGTGTATTGATCGGTAATACCTCGTAACCCCATTCTGACAGTGAATACAGGTGAGGGGTGTTACATTTATTACGATTTTTGAATCTCAAATCTCTATCCAAAACAATAGATAGTGGAACTCCATGCAATCTAACAATCTTTGAGATATACAACTCAACTAATTTATCTACCGAGAAATCTGTTCGTACCAGAATAAAATGAGCTGGTTTCATCAATCTATCAACAACAATACAATCGCATCTTTCTTTTTCAGAGATAAGGGCAAGCCCGATACGAAATCCATTTTTTCTCTATCCCACTTCCAATCAGGAACCATAATAGGCTGTAATAAACCTGACGACACTTGATGCTCAGCTTTGAATTGCTAACAAATTAAACATTTCGAAGCAAATTATGAGATATCTCGTTTCATCCGCAAACAAATGGTTAATCAGAACGAGTTATTCAAATACTTGAGGATATATTGCGATGTTGCATTCTTGAGTTTGAAGGTAGCTGGGAGAAATATCTACTGCTGATTGAATTTTCTTACAATGATAGCTTTCAATAGAGTATAAAGATGGCACCATACGAAGCTTTATACAGACGTAAATGTTGAACACCATTGTATTGAATTGAACTTTGTGAGAATAAGATTCACGGAGTTGATCTGATCAGAGAAATAGAAGAAAAAGTGAAAGTGATTCGTGATAGTTTGAAAGCAGCTTCGGATCGACAAAAATCGTATGCATACTTGAAATGGAAATATATTGAGTTTTAGATCGGGATAAAGTATTTCAAAAAGTCTCACCATGGAAGAAAATACTTAGATTCGAGAAAAAGGAAATTGAGTCCGTGATTCATCGGACCATATGAGATTATCGAGCGAGTTGGGCCAGTGGCGTATCGACTATCTTTACCGTGTGAGTTATAGAAAATACATAATGTGTTTCATGTGTCGATACTTCGACAATACCGATCCGACCCTTCACATATCATTTCCCCAACCAAAGTTGAAATTTAGCCTGATATGTCATATGCTGAAGAACCAATTAGAATTTTAGCCCATGAGATCAAAGAGTTGAGAAATAAGAAAATCGCATTAGTGAAAGTATTATGACATCGACACGGGGTTGAAAAAGTTATGTGGGAAGCTGAGGAAGCTATGCAAAAATAATACCTTAACCTATTTACTAGTAAGAAAATTTTCAAACGAAATTTTCACGAAATCATTCTATAAAACTATATATCATAAAAATATAATAAAAATAAATTTCTCTGCGTCAGATTTGTGGTCCCGAAACCACTGTTCCGACTAGACCCAAAAATGGGCTATTACAGAGTGCCCCTCAATATACACTTACAACTTGTAGATAAATACCCTTAATGTTTATAAGTTTCATGAGTTAATTAAAAGGCTAAATTAGTAAATGATTAAATAAAAGTTATTCTTATTATAAAAAAAGCTTAAAATTAAGCTATTATATGTGTTCATCCACTGAAATTAGAAAAGAAAAAGAAGGTTTGAAGCTTTTACATATTCGGCCATTTCTAGGTCTAATTAAGGTATGTTTTTGTTTCGATTTTTGATAATTTCTACGTTTTTGTAATCGTTGATTCGAATACAACAAAACCCATGCCTTGATTTTGGAGTTTGATGATGATTTTGAAATGTGCCATTGATGAATACTTGAGTTTTGTGATAGTTGATGATGAAATATGAAATATATGTGTTAGATTAACATATTTTGTCCTTGGATTTTTGGTGAATTTGAGTAATTTAGACTAAATTGTAAAAGTAATATTTTGAGGGACTAAAATGTGAAATAAATGAAATGTATGGACTTGATGATCATGATGGAAATTCGGCTAAGCATGGGTACGAAATTTTATGTATTTTGTGATTTTGTGTAATAATGACTTAAATGTCAAAATGTGAAAATGTGAGGGCTAATTTGTAAATTGCCCTAAATGTGTGTTTTTGGATTGAATTGAATGATTTGGTGAATAAATGAGTTAAATTTGGATATGTATAGATCAAGAACCAAAGAAAATTGACTTAGACCGAGGAAAGTCGAAAGTGATCGTGTAGTCGAATCCGTCTTTTTATTCTGAATACGAGGTAAGTCTATATAGAAATAAATGTATTAAAGTTGAATTAGTCATGTTCATTTAATATTGAATTGTGTTGAATGGCTTCGGATGATATACGTGTGAAATCTGAGAAAGTATCAACAATGTGTCAAGGTCCTAAAAGTCCCGTACGAGCCTTAGGAATAGATAGGATTCATATGTCATGACATAGGAATTTCGATATGTGATATCATGTAAGACCACGTCTGGGACATTGACGTTGATATGAGAATTTTGTGTAAGACCACGTCTGGGATGTTGGTATTTATATGAGAATTTCGTGTAAGACCACGTCTGGGACGTTGGCATTTATTTGAGATTTACGTGTAAGACCATGTTTGAGACATTGGCATCGTATTTGATTCGTGTAAGACCCTGTCTGGGATAGTGGCATCGATATTTGATTACATGTAAGATCACATCTAGGATGTTGGCATTGTACGGGTATTCTGATAATCCAAGTATCGTTTTTGATTCCAAATGGTTCTATGGGCAATTCTGAGAAATGAAAGACTATGTGAAATATGTAATCGATTTTGGTACGTTTGAAATGTATACTATGATTGAGAATGAAAGGTAAGTATATGTGATTGTGCACAAGTGAGATATGTGCATAGATTTAATGAGACAACATATGGTATATGTGTGATGGTAATATGAGCAAAAGAGATACTTTGAAGTATGAATTGTTAGTAAGCAATGGCTAAATAAATGAGTCAAAAAAGAATTATGAATTTGCAATTGAGATATATTAATGATCTTATATTTGATATGTTTATAAATGTTATATGTTAAGTTTATTTGTATATGGCTTACTGAGCTTTTGAAACCTTACTCTGTGTGTGTTTGCATTGTTTTATAGATCGTTAAAGCTATGGAAGGCTCGGGGATCATCAAGGATCATCACCACTGTAACACTCCAAACCCGGCCTATGCGTTAAGGCTAGTTTTGACATGCCACACAAAATAAATATACTTTGATTCCTCTTTAAATAAAACCGATTTCAAAGTTTTGAAGAAGTCTTTATCGGGTAAAAGACTTGAATAATAAATCAATAATTTGAGATGTAAGATCTTATAAATCGAAATTTGAAAATATTGTTTAACAGTTCGAGAAAATTTTTAAAAGAAATTAAAGATATTTTTCGGAAAGAATTGATGAAAAACTTAAGAATAATTTTCGAGTTACTATTATGAAAATATTATGAAATCCTTTTATATATTCATTTGAATAAAACGTTTATTTAAGTTTTTAGAAATTGAAATCTCAATTAAAATACTTAAATCGCTTTATAATTTCATCAAACAAAACCAAATAAAAAATTATCAAGAGGCCTTATTACAAACCTTAATTCAAAATAGTAAAATAATTAAAAGTATTTAAAGAAATCCAAATTTCCAAATTTAACCATTTTTAAGTATGGCCTCCATCAAGATATCCACGGCCCAAGTCTCCATCAATGATCATTACCTGAAAGGGATAATGAAAACAGGGTGAGTTACTAGAATTCAGTGTGTAACCCACTTACCATTGTCCACTGGGCCAAAAATCCAATTTAGCATTTATTGGGCCAAGCCCATTTACAATTATAATACAATAATAACATATATAAAATTAATGTGATATGCAATTCCCAAACCAAACCTAGTTTCCATCCGCTACACACCACTTATACCAACCAACACACCTGTGGGGAGCTTTAGTCACCCACCCCGCCAACACACCAAAATAGGCATTAAGCTGTTTATATCAATTTGTGGACAAGCCACCAGATTTACAGAGTTTACATGGCATTGCCATTTTTCAGATTTGTGGCAGAGCTACAAGATTTATGTAGCATAGCTACCAGAACTTCTCTTCATCATTATCCCATCCTATGCAATTCATGTATATAATGTATATATATTTACAACCATTCATTCAAATATTTATTACGAACAATAAGGCCCATTATAACAAATATCACAATTGGCCCATATATCAAATATCACATTTGGCCCACATATCAAATATCACATTTGGCTCATATATCAAATATCACATTTGGCCCATATATCAAATATCACATTTGGCCCATTTATCAAATATCACATTTGGCCCATATATCAAATATCACATTTGGCCCATATATCAAATATCACAATTGGCCCATATATCAAATAACATATTTGGCCCATATAGTCACTTTTATTGATTTGGCCTATTGAGGGCAATTTCATAATTTTCACAGTCTTAATACCGATTTCATAATCTTTACCAAAATAGTTATAAATATGCCATTTTACCCGATTTCACTAACATGTGATTTCATCAAGCAGTTAACATAATATAATTATCTAACCCATGAAATGCGGTATGAGATTACACTCCTGATTACGGTAAGCACTACACTTTCCTGATCGTCGACACCTAAAAATATTTTTAACGCTCGATTAGATCATGTACACTTATAGGAAATCTACTTTAAGATAAACGGTCTAGATTTATACCCTCGAAATCGCGAATAACTACTATTTGCCGTTTCTCGTCAGTTGACAGTCCACAACCTGGTGGAAAATCCCGAATCACTGATGCCTCACAATTGCGAACAACTTCGAATAGTTGATTCTCACCGGATGAGGGTCCACAACCCGGTGGAAAGTCTCGGATTGTTTGAAACAAATTTCTTCATTTGAATCTAGAAGGATCAGAATCCACTCCTTTTTGATTACCAATCACTACCCCTTTGATTCGATCTTGTTTGCCTCCATTGAAAATAAATATTAGTCCAAACTAATATTTCGTTATTATAAACGATTGATCTTAGGAGTGAAGTCAGCTTACCACAAGAATCCGTATGATCTCAAGATGGAAGATTGAGCGATAGAGTCCCTATAATAACATCGATTAATCAACACTATCTTAACGAATAAAAGTGACTATAAAATCCTCAAAGAATCCTTACCTTAAGAATTTTGGACCGAATCCTAGCGATTAAACGATGACTTCGGAAACTCCAAGTTTCGGCCTTCCACTAATTTTCTATAGCAAAGAAAAGTGATTTCGTATGAGAGATAGTATGGTGATGGTCTCGATCAATATGGCTATCCCACACCAAGGTATAGGTTTGGCACTAAGAGAAAGGCTAAAATAAAAATACAAACAAAAATGTTGAAATGAAACACTTACCGATTGATCAAAGTGTGAGTAGAAAAGTGGTTGAGAAGAAAATATGTATGAAGTGGAAAATTCGGCTATAGTGAAAATATTGGAGGGGAAATGATGTTTGAAAGTTTTTTTTTTTACAAAAAGAAAAGAAGAAGAAAAAGAAGTAGAGGATATGGTGTTTAAGTTTCAGTTTTCAAGGGTAGAAAATGAATAAGGAAAAGGTCTTCAAATTGTTATGCATTCGGCAATGAGAAGAAATGAAATGAAAATTACCCCTTCAAGGTTGTATGGTTTCGGCACAAAGAAGAAGAGAATTTGGGGAGTATGAAAGATGATACCAAAATTGGTCAAAAAGAAATGGCCAAAACAAACAAAAATTTACCTATTGTTCATGACACATTCGGCTAGGGAAAAAGTTTGAGAGAAAAATTTGATACACTATTTGCTAATGAAAAGAAATGACCAAAAACTAGCACCTAAACCTTACCAAAGTGCTAATAACATTTGGTCATCCCCCTTAGCCCCAAAAGCCGTCCAAGTGCATAGCCATTTGGTCAAAATTTTGGCCACCCAAACTTGCCAAAACATCACCCTTGGAATAAGCCTTATGCTCCCCTTACATGCCATTTCCATTTGATTCCTTTCCCTAACTTAATCTTGCCTTTTTCTCTTAGCCATCTTGCCTTAAAAATAAAAGTCCAACTTACCATAAGTTCAAGCTTGACCGACACTATAAGGAAGGAAAACAAAAAAAAAAAAAAAAAATTCACAGATGCACACAAAGGGATTCGAACTCCTTCCCTCAAGGTAACACATATGGCGCCATACCCCTTTACTAATTGCTCATCTTTATGCTAGCTATTAACCACTTTATTACCTTAAGCTTTAAGGTCACTTGTTCCATTTCCTTAAAGTACTAAATTCCAAATTTTTTTCTAAAACCAAATAAATCCCCAGCCTTCTCAAGACTACCTTAACACACACATTGGATAGTTTAACTAGCTGAGCACCAAAATAATGCAACATATAAAATTCAAATTTTAGAATGTTACAACCACACTATCAAACTCTATTTTGGTACCATTTGAATGTGTACATATTTAAGTATGGCATGTATAGTCTAGTTGAAAAGGTTGATGTTTTGAGTTGTATATATAAGCTATGTGATATGGCTTGTAAATGGATGTGCATATGGTAATATTTGATCTATGTTTTGTGATGCAAAGTTGGTATACTATAGATGAATAATGAATTGGTAAGTTTGTGGATGGGTTATGCTTGGAAGTACTTGTGATTAGATTGAGCTAAATGGCACAAAATTTGGTGTCTTTGATATGTTCTTGAATGGTTAGAAAAGATGGTCATATTGGTATGTTTTGGTGGTTTATTGTATTTGAAATGATGCTTGTATATGCTTGTAGGCATAACCAAAGTGTGGGTGGAAAATTAGCCTTGAAAATGGCCTATATTTTCCCGCACAGTTGAGCACACGGGCGTGTGGCTCGACCATGTCCTTTGTTGTTGCATTTCAAAACTAGTCAATTTTGACCACGGGCTGGACACACGGGCATGTGACTGGCCGTGTGGTGCAAGTTAGTGTCGACCACGAGTGAGGCACAAGGGCTTGTCTCAGACCGTGTGGACAAGTCAGTATGTATGCCTTATTTTGCCACGGCTTAGACACACGGGCGGGTCTGAGGTCATGTGAGGCACACGGCCTGCCCACACGGGCGTGTGACCTCTGTAGCTTTAAAAAATGTCAAGTTTTTTTGAAAGTTTTGTAAGTGTTTGATTTAGTCCCTACCCCTTTCTAATGCATGTTTAAGGTCTCGTAGACCTCATTAAGGGACTCTATGTTTGTGTTTTACTATGATATGACGATGATAAATTATAACGTGAAATGTTTGTAAAAGTTTTGAATTGTCCGGTAATGCTTCTTAACCTTAATCAGCGATGGTTACAAGATAGGGGTGTTGCATCCAATCCAACGAGCTTTCGATTTACTCTAAAACAGGGAAATAAAACTAAGAAAGCATAAAATGCTTATTAAGTTCATATAACATGGTACTTAACTTACCATTCATTCTATTTTTGAGGTAACTATGTAAGGCATATTCAATCAATTTGCCCTCAAGCCCTACACATATCCTCATTGCCCTTATTAGTCATATATTCCATAATAACATCACAAACATATATGGGCTCAACAACAATCAAGTTTCCATGCACATATGCTTTCTACAACATGTATTCATTTAATATGTATAAATCATCTCTTTATATTACAATTAAAATTTCATAATAGTTTATTTCGAGTTCAGATCATTTCATATCAAAACTTTACCCATATTACTCGGAATATCAAGGTCACGATTAGCACACTCAAGGTGTACAAGTCTATAGTCAAGGATGTACATACTCATCAAATAAATTCCATGTACAATATCATCATTTCATATTTCCATAAATCAATTATCACGTATCGTCATTTTCACGTATTTCAGGCCGATATGTGTAATAACTATTTTCTTATTCATATATTCTCATGTTAAGAACTTTTACCCGTTGAATTTATCTGAAATATCGATGGATACACAGATAGTACATTCGTGGTGTACAAATCAGGATCCATCAATTCAAATTCAATGATACCCATAGGGTACTATTTCAAAGAGTACACTCTCGAGCCACATATATATAAAGAAAAGGATTACTAGTCCAGGCTAAATTCTGTCTACAATATATACTCAATAGAACTTAGTCATTATTACCAGTTCAGGCTAAATCCTTTTTGTGACATATACTCTAAAGTGTTTGATCTGGATTACCCGTCTGGGCTAAATCCAATACATAACATATGCTCGAGAGGACTTATATTAGGATTACATGTCCGGGCTAAATCCTTTCATAAATGAGGTCAATAGGATTACTCGTCCGAGCTTAATCCTGTCAGCGACAAATGCAGGACCTCATTCATTTCGAGAAATCACATATCCATTGATTTTCATTTATTCAAATGAGATTTAACGTTTTCAAGAATTTCCCGACATGTGACTATTTCATACATATATAACATTCATATAATTCAAATGATCACATTCCGCGTTCATTCCAATCATAAAAGTAACATTTTTATCGTTTATCCTTTATCGGGCATTATCGTTGACCGGGCTTTTTCAGGTATATTTTCAATGTCATATACATATATGATATTTATATAATTCACAAACACAACATCTAATTCAAGCATATAAAATACACAATTTAGTTACACAAACTTACCTCGGCAAATGTTAGTGTACGTAAAATCTACTAATCCAACATTTTCCTCTTTTCCTCGTTCTAGATCCGAATTTGGTCTATCCGAATCAATACGAGTAAATTTAACATCAATTTATCACATTTCATATTCACGTGGACTCAATTTACATCTTAGGAAAAATTACCATTTTGCCCCTAACTTTTCCATAAATTCTAATTTCGTCCCTAGGCTCGAAAAATGAAAGTTATGCAATTTACTCCCTATTCCAAGCCTAACTAAAATTCCAACATAAAATTTACAGCACATGTACTCATAAAAATTTATAATTTTTCACCAAAATTTACAACTTTACATTTTAGTCCCTAAATCATGCTTTCATCAAAAATCACTTTGTAAAAGTTACTTATCTATCAACAACCTTTCATTTTCTACCAAAAATTTCTAGTTTTTAGCATATACATCCATGAAAATTTTTCATTTTTTGATAACTTCTCAAATTAATCCCCTAAATAGACAGATTAAGCTATCCCAATTTTAAAAATATCAAAATTACTAAAAACGGGACAAGAAAACTTACCCAATTTGGCCATGAAAGTTTATTCTCTCTCTCCTAGGGTTTCCATGTATTTTTAGGGAAGAATATGATAAAATAAGATGATATTTCTTTTTTTCATCTTTTAATTAGTTAAAATATTTCACTTTCCAATTTAGTCCTTGCCCTTTTTCTAAATTTCCATGGATGAGTCGCCATAATATCTACATACTTTTCTTTAATGGTATAATTACCATATAAGAACCTTAAGTTTTGAATTCCATAGCTATTTAATCCTTATAGCTACAAGAATTTAACTTTGCATTTTGTGCGATTTAGTCCTTCTCGTAATTAAGCACATAATCGGTAAAATTTTCTAATCAAAATTTTTACATGATATTTCTATCATATTACGGACCATAAAATAAAATAAAATAAAAGTAAATTTTATTTTTGGCTTAGATTTGTGGTCCTGAAACCACTGTTCTGATTTCACCGAAATTGGGCTTTTACACTAGTTCTCTTCCATTCTACTTGTGGTTGCCTAGAGACCTTGGGCTTGAATTTTTTTGCATGATTTCCCTTCCTTTTTGAGTAAGAAGCGATAGTTATATTCACTTCTGATCTTTGGATCGCTAACCGATGCTCAACATCAACTCATAGAATTGTAATTCCTTCATGAGTTGTGTAAGCATCACGCTTTTGTTGCCAAGGTTATATGGAACCCTAAAAAAAGAAAAATCATTTGACAAGCTTTTGAACAGCATCTCAATTTGACTCTTCTACTCTATATTGGCATCATTATTCGTTGTCTCAGCAAAGTAGCCCATAAAAGTGATCATATGGTCTTTGACCAGAGTGTCAGGATTTTGCTAGGCATTTGTAACATCCCAAAAATAGGGCTATTTGGAATTTAATTATTTTTCTTATGTATGAACTGCTGTGATATTATTTATGGAATAATAGAGCTTAATTTAAGGCTTTGAGTGTGCACGGTTTGGTAGAAAATTTCAGTTTGTAACTTTAAAGGTAGGGAGCCTTAGCAGGAGGGTGTTATAAGAATAAATGAAGGAAATTGGGCACTAAAAGGCCTTGGCAAAGTGGCAAAAGTGAGGTCACTTAGGAGCTAGTGTGGCGCCACCAAGGGGCAAGGAGAGCCTTGGTTCGAGTCACAAAATTCCCTCTTTTGGCATTATGTTGGATGGCACATGTGGGAGAGTCTTCCTCCATTTAAACTCTTTTATTTTTTTTTTTATATATTATTAAAAGATAATATGAGCTTTTAAAAGGGATTTTATTTATTCTAAGGATAATAGAAGGTAAAGGAGATATTGTATGGATTATTAAGAGATTATTAGGAATTAAATTCCAATTAGTTTGAATTAATTTGAGTGAGTGGCTTGGAGTGATTCAAGGTGGTTGAGTGAATTTTGAACTCCTTTGGTAGGAGTGGACGGCAAGGACTTGTTAGGAGGAGGGGGAGTGCCGAATTTCCTTTAGGCACATTTTCCATTTTTTTTGTTTGTTGTTTTCTTCTCTTCCAAAGTGCAAGTAGCCGAATTCCCATTCACAAAATTCCTTTCTCTTCTCAATCTCTTAAAATCGAAAAAAAAAGGCAACACCATTCTTTTTTAGATCTTGGCCGAATCTCCTACACCCACACCATTGATCTATTTCTTTTCACTCCTCAAAGCTTTTAAGCCGAAACTTTTAAACACCTTTCTCTTCCATTGATTTCTTTCTCCCCTTGGCCGAATACACCCCTTTGGAAGTGCCGATTTTCTTCCCTTCTATTTACTCACTTTGGCCGAATAGTATAGTGGCATAGACACTTCGGGATTTCTCCTTTATTCAATTGATTGAGAAGGTAAGTGATGGCCGATCCCCCCTCTTTCCATATTTTCTTTCTTTGACGACTTGTAGGTTGAAGAAAAGCCGAAATTTCGGCATTTGCAAGCAGAAAACTAACCACTCTTTGAAACTGATTCCATCTAGAAACTCTGGGATTCACAAGCAGTAGATCTGACCCTCCTTTCTCTGATATTTAGTTGGTAAGTAATGGTAAGATCTACTTTAGTTAGTTGGTTGTTAATTGATTTAGCCGAAGGCTACTAACTTATTGAGTGCCGATTTTAGGGTGGTGAAACAAAAGGCTGATACTCAAGACTTTTGGGTAAGGTTATGGGATCCATAGGAGAACCCTCTTAAATTTTGGATTTGGCCGAATAGACCTTTGGGTACTAACATTGACAGTTGGCTAAATATAGGAACAAGTGGATCTTGGGAGGCCGATTTCTCTTCTTTTCTGGATTTAGACTCTTCGTGGGTGTCAGGTGTGTACATACACACGCATAACCTAATAAATGTGTTAAATATTGTGAATGCTAATTTGGTTGTTGTAGCATGGATATCATACCATATCGGTATAGTTGGCAATTCGGTAAGTACCGCTTGAATATGCTATTTGATGCTTTTGGTAAGCATAATGTATTGATGCATGAGATTTAAGCATGTGATGGCATGAAACATATATGTATATTGGTGATGTGGGATTAGTGAGTGGAGGGGCGATATTATTGTGCCGACGGGCACCGGTGTTTTAGTAACACACCGTGACTACGGTCACCAGAGGTTTGGTACCTCCAGAGGTTTGGCACCTCATAGCGACTTGTCCCCGTGGTTAACACCACCGTGGGTTGGCCCCACTTGAGATATGGGATCGTCTGCGGTGATTTGGTATCACACGATGGGTTGGCCCCATCAAATGATCTGTCTATGGACACCGGTGTTTTGGTAACACATTGTGACTATATGTCACCAGTGGTTTGGCACCACCGGTGGTTTGGTACCACAACAGGGGTGATAAATGGCGTTTGGATGGCTAGGATGGGTATTCAATATTCGCATATTAATGGTTATGTGTTGTGTATGAAAATGTTTTAAAAGCGGGGAAGGGTTACATCTTGAGTCTTGGTGACTCACCTTCTCCATTATTTTTGCGTGATGCATAGATCGCGGATATGGAGCCGGGAGGACTTGAGGTGGCCATGCGGTGGAATTTAAATAAATGAACTTTAATATAGTTATATTATTTTATTATTGGTTTGATTTTAATTGGGTTGTAATAAGGCCTCCATAAACTTTATTTCTTTTGTTATTACTCATATGTCGGATACTTGTTTAAAGCTACATTATTAAAATTAAATTAAAACCACATGTTTTCTAAATCAACACGAAAATGTTTTATCGTGTCAGCGGACGCATTCAAATTTGGTATAATAACTTGACTTCAATTAAATTTCTGAAATTAATCTAAGTATGATTTCAGCAAGATAACCAAAAACGAGAAGTTTTCAGCAAAACTTGAATTGGATTTTAAAATGGGTTTCAAAAAGTTTTTCTCCGTAACGACCCATAGTCGGTCCTAACGTTTGGACCGGGTTTGGGCTGTTACAAATTGGTATCAGAGCCCAGTTCAATACTCAATTTGTGGGGCCCAAGGCCAAAATGTTTTAGTAGGCCTTATTAATTGTTTTTAGGTTTTAAAGCAGCATGGCCCGAGTCTCTGGCACCGATCCGCCCAGGTAAGTACATCTAAGCTTCTTTGTAAATTATATTCTGTAGAAGGGTAGGAAGCATGGAACGTAGATATACTTATAGGAACTTGAACCCTAGGATTAGATTACTCAAACACACAAATAGAACATAAGACCTAAAGAACTAAACCAACCTATGACTTAGTCATCGAGCTAGGGTGTGGTAACCCACACGCATGTCTAGGATTGGATCCAAAGAGCACAGGTACTTAAGCGGTCCGAGTGACTCACCACCTCTTGGCAGTATCCTACAGTGCGCGACTTGGGTTCACCCTAACCCGGAGGGCTCGGTGGTGTGGTAACCTCTGACGCATGTCTAGAAAGGTTCGGTGGGAGCTTGGTATTTAAGCAGTCCGTGTGACTCACCTCCTCTCCACATGAAACCTACCTGGTGCATAGCTTGGGTTCACCCTGACCAAGAGGGCTCGGTCATAGGCTAAACATAATGACTAAAACCCGAAAGAGAATTAGCCTTGATTTTCGAAAAAGGAATGAAACAACAAAACTTGGTTTTAAAACTTTTAAAATCACTCCTTCAAACGTAAGAACAACTCTTTTACAATGTTTTCCCGAAAAGTTCGATTTGTGAAAATTACAAAATGCCCTTAGGGTAAAATTACGAAATGCCCTTGGTTCATAAAATATCAACTCAATGATTTTTCCAAAATTCCAACTACTTTTCAAATATTCAACCCTGCTTTGAAGATCATCAATAAAATACTTTGGTTTCGTAAAATTACGAAAATGCCCTCAAACTACAAAATTACCAAAATGACCTTGACTTTTGAACTTTTTGCAAACAGCAACGATTTAAGAAAGGAAAATCCTCAAAAGGGACCTTCAGAGTTTTACAATTGTTAAAAAACCCTTGATTTACAAAAAAATTACAAAATTACCCCGATTGACAAAATTACCAAAATACCCCTAGTTCTTGAAATGATGCCATATCTTCAAATTTTACAAATTTTTAGAAATGCTCTTCAGTTTTAGAAATTTCAAGTGACCAGTTTTATTAAAATTTGAAATCTCTCAAATTTTATCACAAAAATACCCCTGTAGGGAAAAAGACGAAAATACCCATGGGTTAGAAATGGGCAGGAATGTCCGAAGAGCGAATAGGTATGGAAAGTATTAAGGAATGGATGCAAGAACTTCTTTGTGTGAACTAGGTTAGGAAACTGAAACCTTGTTTGCTCGAAAGAACCTCTGATTAAAACTCTATCCATAAAATTTCTTCGCGAATAAGAAAGTGGAACAAATGCTAATGCATAAAATTTTTCTTAATCAGATTAAAAGCACGGTAGATAGAATGAGTTCTAGAGGACGGGGACGCCGTGGACGCGGTAGGGGTAGGATGACGGTGTCTGAACCCGTCAGGTCGGGACAAGGTTCTGAAAACGATGTACCACCGCCACCACCACCTCCAGCTTTTGGAGTTGAGGAGCAGGATCAGACTGGGGGTGAGGTCAGACGCAAGTCGTATTCTGAAGTTTTGAGTTGGTGACCGGAGCTAGTGGAAATCGGGAGCTCGTAAACTGCTCCGGCGAATTCGGTCCAGCGGGCGGAAGTGTTCGAGGTGTGTCGAGTGGCACCAGGGCAAGATGAAATCTTGGCTAGAGTTAATCGAAAGGATCATGGATGATCTTGACCGATCAAGAAGAAAAATTGAAAGGGCGTATCGCTTCTAAAGGATGAAGCGTGTCGATGGTGGTGACGATTCGAGATGGCGCTACGGCGAGATGATCGACTTGGGATTATTTTAAACCACCTATCGAAGAAGTATGTGGGCACCAGTTATCTGATGCTCGAGGAAAGCCTTTCTAGGGTTAGTGCAAGGAACTAAGTCGATGAGCGGAATATGAGGCGGAGTTTTTAAGACTAAGTAGGTATGCTAGAGGCATCGTAGCTCTCGAACACGAGCCCAGTGTCCGCTTTGAGGATGGACTCGAGATGATTTGAGGTTCTTGATTGCCCATGACAAGTTCGTGAGTTTTCATCTCTTGTGGAAAAGGCTAAGGTAGCCGAGGGATCAAGGAGGCGTGAGACAAAATTTTAATAGGAATAATCAAAAGAGAGGATTTGGGTCACCGGATCCGATGGTAGTGTCGAGAAAAGGCTAGGCCAAGTGGGCCAAATCGGTGGCAAGGCCCATGATCTAATCGAGGCCGACTCGATTAACCGCTATGGGAAGACCCATTGGGGAAGTTGTTCGATCGGCGATAGAGGATGTTTTGAGTGTGGGTCTTTGGAGCACCGGGTCAGAGATTGTCCCGGGAAGCGAGCTCGGAATCGATCGGAGGCGAACTGTACTCAGGATAGAAATGTGGGACCGCAGAGGGGTTGTGATAATGGCAGAGGAAGCAACGGTCCTAACCGAGGTCGTGGAATTCAGGGCAGAGGTTCAGGCAACACAGAGGCTAGGCAGCCTGGCTTAGTCTATGCGGTGAGGCGTCGCGAGGAGGGTGACGCACCGGATGTCATAACCGGTACGTTTCTGATTTTTGGTCTTCCTTATTATGCATTAATCGATGTGGGGTCTACACATTCATACGTAGCGAGTAGTGTGGTAGAGACTTTGGACCTAAACTCAAAGCGGCTTCTAGGGAGATGACCGTAGTTAGTCCGTTAGGTCACTCAGTAGTGGTAGATAAACTTTATAGAGGCGTACCCTAGAACTCCAAGGGGTAGTATTTGTGGTCGATCCGATGGAACTACCATTTGGGAGTTCGATTTGATCCTGGAATGGATTGGTGGTTAAGTATCGGTGAATTTGGATTATGCTAAGCGCATGGTTCTTAAGACGGTGAAAACGATGAAGTGGTTATGATAGGTGATAGAAGGAATTACCTATCCAACGTGGTGTCTGCCTTGAAGGTTGAGAAGATGGTCAAGAAGGGTTGTAAGGCGTTTTGGTTCAAATCATGCTTTGGAAGCTAAGGGTCGATGGTTGGGAAGGTCCGAACGGTTGGGGAATTCTTGATGTGTTCCCGTAAGAACTTCCGGTTCGCCTCTAGATCGGGAAGTCGAATTCGATATAGACTTACTACCCGGCAGCACTTGTGTCATAGCACCTTACGGATGGCACCAAAGGAATTGGTGGAGTCAAGGCTCAAATTCGAGAGCTCTTGGATAAAGGGTTTATTCGACCTAGTATATCTCCGTGGGGAGCGCTGTATTGTTTGTCAAGAAGAAGGACGGTTCTATGCGAATGTGCATCGATTCTGGTCGATTAAACAAGTTAACGATCAAAAACAAGTACCCATTGCCTCGGATCGGTGACTTGTTTGACTAGTTGAAGAAGCGTCGGTGTTTTCAAGATAGACCTTAGGTCGGGTTACCATCAACTTAAGGTGAAGGAGGCCGATGTTCACAAGACGGTATTCGAACTTCGGTATGGGCATTACGAGTTCCTAGTGATGCCATTCGGTTGACCAATGCCCCTGCGGCTTTCATGGACTTAATGAATAGGGTATTTCAACGATTACCTAGACCAATTAAATCGTGGTGTTCATCGGCGACATATTGGTTTACTCAAGACGAGGAGGAAGAGCATGACAAGCATTTACGGATAGTTACGCAAGTGTTGAGGAAAAATAATTATATGCCAAATTCAATGAAGTGCGAATTTTGGCTAAGGGAGGTGGCTTTCTTAGGTCACGTGGTGTCGTGGAAGGATTAGAGTGGATCCCATAAGATTGAAGCGGTGTTGGAGTGGAAACCGCCTAAGTCGATGGCGAGAATCTGAAGTTTTACGGGTTTAGCGGGTATTATCGAAGGTTTGTGGAAGGGTTCTCTCGGATCGCAGTAGATTGACTAAGTTGCTAAGAAAAGGTGTTCCATTTGTATGGTTAGAGAAGCAGCAAGAAAGTTTTGATAAGTTGAGGAAGATTCTGACGGAAGCCCCGGTTCTAGTACAACCCGAGGTAGGGAAATTATTCACAGTCTATTGTGATGCATCTCACACTAGTTTGGGGTGTGTGTTGATGCAGGATGGGAAGGTAGTAGCCTATGCGTCCCGTCAGCTGAGACCGCATGAGGTTAACTACCCAACTCACGACTTGGAATTAGCAGCGGTCGTCTTCGCCTTGAAAATATGGAGACATTATCTTTATGGGGAGAAGTCGGTAATTTACACGGATCACAAAAGTTTGAGGTATCTTCTGACTCAGAAGGATCTGAATCTGAGACAGCGCCGATGGATTGAATCATTAAGGACTACGATCGTTCTATCGAATATCATCCGGGTAAGGCTAACGTGGTGGTGATCGTTGAGCCGGAAGGTTGTGGCGGATTTAAGAGCAATGTTTGCTCGATTGAGCCTATATTACGATGGAAGCCTTTTGGCGAGCTTCAAGTTAAGCCAACATGGATCGAGGAAATCAAGGACAAGCGGTTAGTGGATGAATGGTTAAATGCTAAGAGAATGCAAGTTCGGGATGGTGGTTTAGAAGGGTATAGTGTATTTGGTGATGGTGTGTTATGTTTTCAAGGACGGCCTGTATGCCAAAGGATATGGAGTTGAGGCGAAAATTCTCGGGATGCTCATAGCGACCCATACGCTATGCATCCGGAGGAAGCAAGATGTATGGAGATCTACTGAAATAGTTACGGTGGCGGGTTGAAGCGTGAGATAACGGAATTGTGGGGAAGTGTTTGACGTATCAGCGAGTTAAGGTGAACACGATTACCATCGAGGCTACTTCAACCGGTAAAGATTCCTCAATAGAAATGGGAGAGGATCACCATGGATTTCGTCGGGTCTACCCTTACGCCCAAAAAGAAAGATGCGATTTGGGTAATCGTGACCGTCGACTAAATCACTCACTTCATCTGGGGTGAGAATGGATTACTCACTCCGAAGCTAGCAAAGTTGTATGTGGCGAGATAGTCGATTGCATGGGGTGCCCATATCGGTTATCTCGAATAGGGACCCAAGGTTCACTTGAGGTTTTGGAAAGCGTTACATCAAGCGTTGGACGCGATTAGATTTCAACCTGACTTTCCATCCTCGGTCGACGGGCAATCCGAAAGGGTCATCAGATCTTAGAAGATATCTTTGAGGGTTGTGTCTTGGAATTCGAGGTAGTTGGGAGGAATTTTACCTTTAGCCGAGTTCGCCTACAACAATAGTTACCAAGCGAGTATTCGGATGGCACCATACGAAGCCTTGTATGGACGAAATGCCGAACTCAAGCGTGTTGGACGGAGTTGGGTGAACAACAGTGTTGGGTCGAAATTGGTAACGAAACCGAGGATAAAGTGAAGGTGATTCGAGCCCGTCTTAAGGAAGCATCGAGATGATGTAAGTCCTATCTTGATCTTAAGCGCAAGAAATGGAGTATGCGATGGGGATAAGGTTTTCTGAAGGTGTCGCCTTGGAAGAAGGTACTAAGGTTTGGGCGAAAAGGAAGCTAAGCCCAAGGTACATCGGGCCATATACAGTTGTAAAGCGAGTGGGACCGGTAGCTTATCAGCTAGAATTGTCGGCAGAACTGAGTCAGATACATGACGTCTTTCACGTATCAATGCTGAGACGATATCGGTCAGACCCATCGCACGTAGTACCGATGGCGGAGATCGAGGTGAATGCGGTTTATCTTTTGAAGAAGAACCGATTCGGATCTTAGATCGTGATGTGAAGGTTCTGCGTAGAAAGTCGATGCCTTAGTGAAAGTCTTTGTGGCGTAACCATGGTGTGGAAGAAGCTACGTGGGAACACGAGGATGTGATACTGGCGGCAATACCTCATCTGTTTTAGCTAAGTAATTTGGACGAAATTTATTTTAAGGGTAGAAGCGTAACATCCCAAAAATAGGGCTATTTGGAATTTAATTATTTTTCTTATGTATGAACTATGTGATATTATTTATGGAATAATAGAGCTTAATTTAAGGCTTTGAGTGTGCACGGTTTGGTAGAAAATTTCAGTTTGTAACTTTAAAGGTAGGGAGCCTTAGCAGGGAGGGTGTTATAAGAATAAATGAAGGAAATTGGGCACTAAAAGGCCTTGGCAAAGTGGCAAAAGTGAGGTCACTTAGGAGCTAGTGTGGCGCCACCAAGGGGCAAGGAGAGCCTTGGTTGAGTCACAAAAATCCTCTTTTGGCATTATGTTGGATGGCACATGTGGGAGAGTCTTCCTCCATTTAAACTCTTTTATTTTTTTTATTATATATTATTAAAAGATAATATGAGCTTTTAAAAGGATTTTATTTATTCTAAGGATAATAGAAGGTAAAGGAGATATTGTATGGATTATTAAGAGATTATTAGAATTAAATTCCAATTAGTTTGAATTAATTTGAGTGAGTGGCTTGGAGTGATTCAAGGTGGTTGAGTGAATTTTGAACTCCTTTGGTAGGAGTGACTGACAAGGACTTGTTAGGAGGAGGGGGAGTGCCGAATTTCCTTTAGGCACATTTTCCATTTTTTTTGTTTGTTGTTTTCTTCTCTTCCAAAGTGCAAGTAGCCGAATTCCCATTCACAAAATTCCTTTCTCTTCTCAATCTCTTAAAATCGAAAAAAAACAACACCATTCTTTTTAGATCTTGGCGAATCTCCTACACCCACACCATTGATCTATTTCTTTTCACTCCTCAAAGCTTTTAAGCCGAAACTTTTAAACACCTTTCTCTTCCATTGATTTCTTTCTCCCCTTGGCCGAATACACCCCTTTGGAAGTGCCGATTTTCTTCCCTTCTATTTACTCACTTTGGCCGAATAGTATAGTGGCATAGACACTTCGGGATTTCTCCTTTATTCAATTGATTGAGAAGGTAAGTGATGGCCGATCCCCCCTCTTTCCATATTTTCTTTCTTTGACGACTTGTAGGTTGAAGAAAAGCCAAAATTTCGGCATTTGCAAGCAGAAAACTAACCACTCTTTGAAACTGATTCCATCTAGAAACTCTGGGATTCAAGCGATGATCGACCCTCCTTTCTCTGATATTTAGTTGGTAAGTAATGGTAAGATCTACTTTAGTTAGTTGGTTGTTAATTGATTTAGCCGAAGGCTACTAACTTATTGAGTGCCGATTTTAGGGTGGTGAAACAAAAGGCTGATACTCAAGACTTTCGGGTAAGGCTATGGGATCCATAGGAGAACCCTCTTAAATTTTGGATTTGGCCGAATAGACCTTTGGGTACTAACATTGACAGTTGGCTAAATATAGGAACAAGTGGATCTTGGGAGGCCGATTTCTCTTCTTTTCTGGATTTAGACTCTTCGTGGGTGTCAGGTGTGTACATACACACGCATAACCTAATAAATGTGTTAAATATTGTGAATGCTAATTTGGTTGTTGTAGCACTGGATATCATACCATATCGGTATAGTTGGCAATTCAGGTAAGTACCTGTTTGAATATGCTATTTGATGCTTTTGGTAAGCATAATGTATTGATGCATGAGATTTAAGCATGTGATGGCATGAAACATATATGTATATTGACCGATGTGGGATTAGTGAGTGGAGGCGATTATTGTGCCGACGGGCACCAAGTTTTGGTAACACACGTGACTACGGTCACCGAGGTTTGGTACCTCAGGAGGTTTGGCACCTCATAGCGACTTGTCCTGTGGTTAACACCACCGTGGGTTGGCCCCACTTGAGATATGGGATCGTCTGCGGTGATTTGGTATCACATGATGGGTTGGCCCCATCAAATGATCTGTGTCTATGGACACCGGTGTTTTGGTAACACATTGTGACTATATGTCACCGTGGTTTGGCACCACCGGTGGTTTGGTACCACAACAGGGTAGCGATGGCGTTTGGATGGCTAGGATGGGTATTCAATATTCGCATATTAATGGTTATGTGTTGTGTATGAAAATGTTTTAAAACGGGGAAGGGTTACATACTGAGTCTTGGTGACTCACCTTCTCCATTATTTTTTGCAGGTGATGCATAGATCGCGGATATGGAGCCGGAGGGACTTGAGGTGGCCATGCGGTGGAATTTAAATAAATGAACTTTAATATAGTTATATTATTTTATTATTGGTTTGATTTTAATTGGGTTGTAATAAGGCCTCCATAAACTTTATTTCTTTTGTTATTACTCATATGTCGGATACTTGTTTAAAGCTACATTATTAAAATTAAATTAAAACCACATGTTTTCTAAATCAACACGAAAATGTTTTATCGTGTCACGACGCATTCAAATTTGGTATAATAACTTGACTTCAATTAAATTTCTAAATTAATCTAAGTATGATTTCAAAGAAGATAACCAAAACGAAGTTTTCAAAGAAAACTTGAATTGGATTTTAAAATGGGTTTCAAAAGTTTTTCTCCGTAACGACCCATAGTCGGTCCTAACGTTTGGACGGGTTTGGTATTTACTGACATTCTTCAAGCTAGTTATGGTGAATGATCAGTCACAATTTGGTGTAGCGGATTAAACTAGTTTTCACACTTGAGAAGCTTGAATATAAGAATTTTTATTATGTTTTAATTAATTTTTTTTTTACTTTCGTTTACACTGAATCAAGAGTTTAATTTGAGTCTTTCATTGAACTTAGGAGTTGCATGAGGCCTAAGGGTGAGATAACATACTTTATGAGTATGCAAGAGACCATTAGAAGGAGTACCAACTCAATACTGGTCGTTGTGTTGCAACATGAGGAGTTTGATGTCACAACATAGGGAGCAGAGAGTAAGAATTCCAAGACTGCCTTTAGTGTCGCGACACACCCCTAAAACTACCTTGAGTACGGGCATACTGCTTCGATGTCACGACACAGGTACTAAGGTGTCGTGACACTGATCCTATGTGAGAAATACCTACGAGCCAAGGGCATTTTTGTTTGCACAATCAAATATTAAACAAGAGAGCCTCAAGTAGACTATGGTTGAGGACGACTGCAACCCTAACTCTATAAATATGCTCATTTAACACTTGTTATGGGTGCTTTTCATAAGTGTGTAATTTTCTTCATAGTTTCTTTTCTTAAAATTTAGGTTATTTACAATTTTACGTTTATCGGGAGATCTGATTTGTAGATCTCAATCAACTATTTATGGATTTTGTACTTCAATTAAGTGCAATTCAGGCCTCTTTTAAACCTTCATATCTTTATTTATTATTCATGTTTATCTTTATTTCAAGATTATTAAGTTTTTTATATCCATGAAAAACTAATCCCCTTGTAGGGGATTAGAAAGTGGAGGTATGATTAATTGACTGTTATGTATGATTTTCTTAGAGGATCAGGTATTTGGCAAAAGAAGAATTTAAACCCTAGGAAGTCTTTTAGATGGGAATTAACACAAAATTAGTATGGCCTATCTGTCAACACCTTTACCTTGAGCCAGCCTGGACTGTGAGGTTGAGATATAAGTAGTTATTACTAACTCATTATTCTAGTGGGAGATCGAGAGATCCTACTAGGGTAACGACTAGTTCATTGAATAAGGAACCTAGAGCAACAGTTAGTTATGATTATCGAAGCATGCTAACCACCCATTCTCAGATCTAATTAAGTTTTCATAGCAAATTTCCCAAGATTTCTATTTATCTTATTTTATTTCTTTAGTTATTAAAAAAATATTTCTTCATGTTTAGTCGTAATATAATTTATTTAAAATACTAGTTAGCTCTATTTGTGTTTAGAGTAGAATTAATTTAGTGCTCTCCTCCCTTGGGTATGATCCTCAGAGTACTCACCTACTTTGTTGTAACTATATTACAACCTGGCTCGTACACTTGCAGATACCGCCTTGTTGGCGTATTTCGTGTAGGATTTCTACTCTGGGCAGTGGTACATCTAGATGCATTCAACAAACTATCAAGATAAGAAAGCTTGGCCTCCGAACGTGTCTTTTAGCCTATCTAGAATCGTTTTAGCAGTCTTACAGCTCTCCAGTTGCTTATACAGAGTGCTGGTCACCCTTGCTAGCATATAGCAACGAATTATCTCATCAGACTTTTCCCATCGTTTCCTAACCCCAGCTTGAGTGGCCGGTGGGCACTTATTATCAAAATTTATTTTAGGTTTATCACAGCTCAGGACAACTATCAGGTTCCTTTACTATTCCTTATAGTTATTTACGTTCATTTTGTTTTCAGTGAGTATGTTCAATAAGGGGGCCAGTACCATTTTCAAACTAAAAATAAAAATTCATATATTAATATCTTTGTATTAATTAAATGTTTTAAAATGTTTTGCAATATTACGATATGCATTAAGATGATGCATGCGTCTTACATTAAACCTTGAAAACATTTGTAAGCCGTTGCAACGATAATTCCCACACCCACTGAATCAAGCCACCGTGAGGTGATCATGATCAACTAATAAGAACATGGATTTCCATCCAATTATTACATGAACCTAATTCCTTTAGGCATTCACACATACTAATAATCATGTAACGATTGGCCATCATTCTAACTGAAGTAGAGCTCTATGGGGAGTTACTTAACTAGAAATCTTGAGTGTATAACCATCAACTCAACACCTATAGCATCATACACCACAAATGAGTCATCATGGGACAATCTCACCGAGTAGCATACTTTGACTAGTTGTCCTCTTTTGAAGACGAAATTTTCTTAATGTATCGCATGATAATACCTACCACAGGGGCCAGTCCAACTATCATAAGTTCATAGGAAAATTTTGCTTACTTTTAGGAAGTCTCCTAAATGAAATCCACATGACAATGTCTACCTTGGGGTAGGTCCATTTCATGCCATCACAAGAGACGATTGATGGAGGTCGTAGGTCCTGTTTACGAACCTTCTCCCACTCAATATTTTAAAAAAACATGCAAGGTTTTTAATTTCTAATTTCAGTCATGTATGATTAATATATGAAAGACAAGTACATGTGGTGTAACATCCTAAAAATTTAGAGTATTATCTTATTATTTATGTTGGTTCGGGTATGAATTTTGTGTGTTTAGCATAGTCTTGTGAAGGCTTGATTTTATTTTATGAAGCTAGAATAATTCTTAGTATTGAAAATTTAGTGAAGTGGATTAGGTGAACCTGACACTTAAGTTAATTTAAGTTTTAAATTCTAGCACATGAGGAGTTAGTGGCAAGGTGGTTATGATGCATGAAGGGTTGCTTGAGGGAAGAGGTTCGAGTAGCATGGGTTGCATTTGGAAGACTTTATTTTTATGCACCTTTGCATTAAGTGTCGGCCAAGCTCTAAGTATGGTAGGTTGGACTTTCAATTTTTATGGCAAGTTGAATAGTAAATTAGGAAAGCTTGAATTTTGGGATAAGAATCTTAAGTTTTAAGGAAGGATGGAGGGACAAGGGGCTTGAATGATGGAGAGTTGTTTTGGAAACTCTTCTATGGACATTAGTCCATGAATGTGGACGGTATGGGTGTCTAGGGAGGTTGGCCGATTGTTGATAGGAAGTTGGTGGGGATTAGTTGGCCAATTTTAGCATTTGGTTTATCTTTTTCATTTTCTTTTCCTCTCCAAAATTTTCCTCCTTAGCCGAATGTACCTTGGACATTAGGTGCAATTTTGTTTTTGTTTTAGCTCTCATTTTTGTTTGAACCAAATTCTAATCTCTTTCTCTCATTTCTTTTTGAAACCGAAACCACATTTAGCACTTTATGCTCTTCTCTTTTTTGGCAAACAAGGTGTTTGGCCGAATCTCTTTCTCTCATATCTCTCTTTTTCTTTCTCCTCTTATTTGTTCAAAACAATATCTTTCTTTTCCTTTCTTTTTGGTCGGACCTTTTTCTTCCCCAATTCTCTTTTCTTTTCTTCCATTGTTTGCTAAAGCCGAATCCTCTCTCTCTCATTTTGATTTTCTTTGCCACTCACATACTTCATTTCTTTTATCTACATATCATTTGCTTTCTTCTTTCAAAACCATAGCCGAAACTCCCCATTTCCTTCTTGAATTGTCTTGGCCGAATATCATCAATGGTAGGTCTTCATATTAATTTTCTTCAATCGGTTTTGGAAGATAGGTAAGTGTTTTGGCCGAATTTCTTTTCTATTTTCTCTATTGATTCTCATGAAGGCAAAATGCCAAAATTTTGGGTATGTGATAGTAAGATTCTAACCATTGGAACTTATTTCTTTTAGGCTCTTCGGATTTTAGAAGCAATCAACTTTGGTAAGTCAAGTGGTAAGGTTTATGTTGGTTCTTTATTCTTTAAATGGATGTAAAGCCGAAGGCTATGGTGAATAAGGCTTGTTGTTGGCTGAATGATCTATGGTAATGATCTAAGTATTGACCGAATGTAGGGCAAGGAAATCTAGTGTGGTAGATCGGGTCTTCGGGATTTAGTGATTTTGCTATTATCAGGTGTGTATCTTACACACTTTATAACTCAGTAATATATATATTTATAAATATACTAATCATGTTATTAAAGACGAAAATTGTGAGATTTTGATAAGATACCTTGATGGGTATGAACAAGGACTCTGGTAAGTCCGTTTCGATATGATGTTGTTATATGTTGATTAATATCATGATTTAAGATATATATATATAATGGTTATATGATCATATCAAAGCATGATGGAATGATTTACTCTTGTAAAACATTGGTTTGGGTGATTTGAGAAGAGGGGGAAGGATTTGATATCCGTGTCTTTGGGACACCAGAGGTTTGGCACCTCCAGTGGTTTGGTACCACAGTTATTTTGTGTCTTTGGGACACCAGAGGTTTGGCACCTCATAGCGACTCATCCCAGTGGCTTAGTACCACCGTGGGTTGGCCCCACATTTGATGTATTGGGATTGTCACCAGTGATTTGGTATCACACGTGGGTTGGCCCCACAACTTGATTATTTGTGACTTTGGGTCACCAGTGATTTGGCATCACATTATTGGATATCGTGACTTTGGGTCACCAGTGGTTTGGCACCACCAGTGGTTTTGGTACCACACGGGGTAGAAAAGGAGTTATGGATGGCTAGGTTGGGTGCATTATATATATATATATTGCTTGGTTATGAATTGTGTAAGAATGTTGCATTAATCGGGGGAAGGATTTATGCACTGAGTCTTGTTGACTCACCTTCTCCTTTATCTTTTCAGGTGATTCGTAGATCACGGAGGAGGAGCCTGATCAACTCGAGGAGGCCATGCAAATAAAATTGGGTTTTACATGAATTTCATTTTGGGTATTTCATTTAATTTTAATTTGGTTAACATATTTATTTGGATTTGTAATAAGGCCTCTTTAATTATGTTTTTGGATTATTTATATGCTTTAGACTTATTTTAAACATGGCTAAATAATCATCAAGGTTGATCTAATAATTGAGCCCAAAGTTTTCTAAAGTATAAAAACGCAATAGTTTTCAAAATCTTACCATCGGGTAATAAAAATCGTTTGATAGTAAAATTTCAACTTAAATGTTTTCAACAACTTAAATGATTTACAAATTGAAGTTTCTACACTCAAATGCAAACGATTTTCAAAGTAATAATTCGAGCTTTTGTTAAAATGACATAAATGTTTTCTAACCTATGGATTGACAACTAAGTTTTAAAAGATTTATTTACGGAATTTCAAAGTAAATTATCAGTTTTTAACTTGTTTCCTACAAATATAGAACAACAAAGAGTTTATCACTAAAATTTAATCGGTAACTCAATTTTCTTCAAAACGTTCTCCTCTGTGGCATGCCAGGTTCAGTCATGGCGTATTGATAGGGTTTGGGGTGTTACAAATTGGTATCAGAGCCAAGTTCAAAAGCTCGACTGTGGGCCTAAGGCCCAAAATAATTTAAAGCATGGTCTTAAAATGTTTTTGTTTAAAATTATATGATTTGAAAGGCATGGCACCGAGTCTCCAACACCGATCTGCCCGAGTAAGTACTTCAAACTGTTGATTTTGATGATATAATGATGATGGTATGACTGTATAGTAGTAGAAACTACTCTAGAGACCCAAAACTATAGGTTGGATGTACTCACGAAATAACCTCTTATTAAAACTATTCATAAAACTGTGTTTTAAAGATAGTGGAATAATGACTAATGCATAAAACTTTTAAATTAGCTAAGTCAAGACTTTAGACATGAGCACTCGAGGTCGGGGTCGTGTTATGCGTGGACGCGATCGAGGTAGGATGGCTGTGTCTAAGCCAGTGAGGTCTGGTCAGGGGTCGAAAAATGAGATACCAGTACCTCCACCGGCTGTAGGTGGTGAGTTTCAGGATCAAACAGGGGACGATGCAGTGTCTCAAGCAATGCTACGAGTTCTTGAGAGAGTAGCTGAAATAGGTGGAGGCGCGGGAGCTCGAAAATCTGTACCTGAGTGACTCTGAGCCATTGTAGCTGAGGTATTTAGAGGTGTTTTGGGTGTAGCTCCCAGTAAGGCCGAATATTGGTTAGAGGCGACGGAGTAAATCATAGATGACTTGGATCTGAATGCTGAGGAAAAGCTAAAAGGGATAGTGTCGCTTCTTCGGGATGAGTCATATCAGTGGTGGCTCACAGTGCAGAATAGTGCTGCAGCGGAGGATCTCACTTGGGACTACTTTAAGGCAGTGTATCAGAAGAAATATATTGGGTCTAGTTACATTGATACGCAGCGTAAGGCATTTCTGAGTTTGGTTCAAGGGAGTAAGTCCGTATCAAAGTATGAGGTAGAATTTTTAAGATTGAGCCGGTATGCTAGAGGTATTATGGCTTCGGAGCACGAGCGATGTGTCCGGTTCGAAGATGGATTGAGGGACGAGCTGAGATTGCTGATTGCTCCACATTAGGAGCGAGAGTTTGCTGCGCTAGTTGAAAAGACTAAGATTGCTAAAGGGATAAAGAAATCTGTAAGGCAGAGTCACGACATGAATAAACATAAGAGAGGTTTTGGATCATCCGGGTCAGCCGGTAATTCTCAGAAAAGGGCTAGCGTAATGGGCCAAATCACCGGAGGCTCATTCTCGCTAATCGTGGACCAGCGCAGCAGGTAATCGATGTGGGAAATATCATTGGGGCGAATGTTGGACCGGAGGGAAAGGATGTTTTGAGTGTGGCTCGCTGGATCATCGTGTGAGGGACTGTCCACATATGCTAGCCAGGAATCAGTCTGAGGGTCAATGTCGTATTCAGTTCAGAAAAAAGGGACCGTCACCGCAGAGAGGTCGTGGTAATGGTAGAGGAGGTAATGGTTCTGGTCGAGGCCGAGGAGCATTGGGCAGAGGTGCAGGCAACACTGAGGCAAGACAACCTGGTTTGGTGTATGCAGCGAGACATCGTAAAGAGGGCAATGCACCAAACGTCATAACCGGTACGTTCTTAATCTTTGGTGCACCATATACTGCTTTGATAGATGTGGGTTTGACTCATTTGTATGTTGCTAGTTGAATAGTAAGGACCATGAACTTAGACTCTGAGACTACTTCTAGGAGGATGACAGTAATTAGCCCTCTAGGTCACTCTGTAGAAGTAAATAAGCTGTATAGAGATATACCCCTAGAACTCTAAGGGGTAGTGTTTGTAGCTGATCTGATGGAACTGCCGTTTGGGGAGTTCGATCTGATTCTTGGGATGGACTGGTTGGTTAAGTACCAGGCAAGTTTGGATTGCGCTGCTAAGCGCATGGTTTTGAAGACAGCTGAGTGTGAAGTGGTGGTTATGATAGGTAATAGAAGAGATTATCTATCCAACGTGGTATCTGCGTTGAAAGCTGAGAAGATGGTCAGGAAGGGCTGTGAGGCATTTGTGGTTCATGTGTGTGTGTGTGGAGGCTAAGGAGTCTACTATAGGGAATGTCTGAACAGTTAAGGAATATGCTGACGTATTTCTAGAAGAACTTCCGAGACTGCCTCTGGATCGTGAAGTTGAATTTGGTATAGATTTGTTACCCGAAACTGCGCCAGTGTCTATCGCTCCGTATAGGATGGCGTCGAAGGAATTAGTGGAATTAAAGGCTCAGATTCAGGAGTTGTTGGATCAAGGTTTTATCCGACCAAGTGTTTCGCCTTGGGGAGTGCCAGTACTTTTTGTCAAGAAGAAGGATGGTTCGATGCGGATGTGTATAGATTACCGTTAGTTGAATAAGCTGACGATCAAAAACAAGTATCCTTTGCCGAGGATAGATGACTTGTTTGATCAGCTTAAAGGGGCAGTGGTTTTCTCCAAGATTGATTTAAGGTCTGGATATCATCATCTAAAGGTGAAAGAGGCTGATATCTATAAGAATGGGCACTACAAGTTTCTGGTAATGCCGTTTGGGTTGACTAACGTGCCAACAGCATTCATGGACATGATGAATCGGGTATTTCAATAGTTTTTGGATCAGTTTATTGTAGTATTTATAGACGATATTTTGGTATACTCAAAGTCAGAGGAGGAGCATGATGCACATTTACGAGTAGTGTTGCAGATTCTGAGGGAAAAGTAGCTTTATGCTAAATTTAATAAGTGCGAGTTCTGGCTTAGGGAGGTGACTTTCTCTGGTCACGTAGTATCAGCTGAGGGGATTAGAGTGAATCCTCGAAAGATCGAGGCAGTGTTGGATTGGAAGCTGCCTAAGTCAGTGGCTGAGATTCGGAGTTTTCTAGGTCTGGCGGGGTATTACCGAAGATTTGTAGAGGGATTTTCTTTGATCGAAGCACCAATGACCAAGTTATTGAGGAAAGAAGTTCCATTTGTATGGACTGAGAAGCAACAAGAAAGTTTCGACAAGTTGAAAAATATTCTGACTGAAGCTCCGGTTTTAATTCAACCTGAGGCAGGCAAGGAATTCACGATTTACTGTGATGCATCACATACTGGTTTGGGATGTGTGCTGATGCAGGAAGGAAAGGTAGTGGCTTATGCATCTCGACAGTTAAGACCACATGAAGTTAATTATCCAACGCATGACTTGGAATTAGCCGCAGTGGTTTTCGCTTTGAAGATATGGAGACATTATTTGTACGGAGAGAAGTCGATAGTCTACACTAATCACAAGAGTCTAAAGTATCTTTTGACTCAGAAGGATTTGAACTTGAGGCAGCGTAGATGGATTGAGTTGTTGAAGGACTACGACTGTTCGATTGAGTATCATCCGGGCAAGGCTAACGTGGTGGCAGACGCGTTGAGCCGTAAGGTTGTATCAGACTTAATAGAAATGTTTGCCCATCTTAGCTTTTATGATGATGGGAGTCTGTTGGCAGAACTGCAAGTTAAGCCGAATTGGTTAGAACAGATCAAGGAGAAACAGTTAGTGGATGAAGGTTTGAATGCTCGGAGGTTACAAGTTCAGGATGGTAATTTAGAAGGTTTTATGGCAGAATCATGGTGTAGAAGAAGCTACGTGGGAACTGGAGGATGTGATGAAGCAGCAGTACCCTCAATTCTTTTGATTAGGTAATTTCGAGGACAAAATTTTCTTAAGGGGGTAGAATTGTAACATCCTAAAAATTTAGAGTATTATCTTATTATTTGTGTTGGCTCAGGTATGGATTTTGTGTGTTTAGCATAGCCTTGTGAATGCTTGATTTTATTTTATGAAGCTAGAATAATTCTTAGTATTGAAAATTTAGTGAAGTGGATTAGGTGAACCTGACACTTAAGTTAATTTAAGTGTTAAATTCTAGCACACGAGGAGTTAGTGGCAAGGTGGTTATGATGCATGAAGGGTTGCTTGAGGGAAGAGGTTCGAGTAGCATGGGTTGCATTTGGAAGACTTTATTTTTATGCACCTTTGCATTAAGTGTCGGCCAAGCTCTAAGTATGGTAGGTTGGACTTTCAATTTTTATGGCAAGTTGAATAGTAAATTAGGAAAGCTTGAATTTTGGGATAAGAATCTTAAGTTTTAAGGAATGATGGAGGGACAAGGGGCTTGAATGATGGAGAGTTGTTTTGGAAACTCTTCTATGGACATTAGTCCATGAATGTGGACGGTATGGGTGTCTAGGGGGGTTGGCCGATTGTTGATAGGAAGTTGGGGGGGATTAGTTGGCCAATTTTAGCATTTGGTGCATCTTTTGCATTTTCTTTTCCTCTCCAAAATTTTCCTCCTTAGCCGAATGTACCTTGGACATTAGATGCAATTTTGTTTTTGTTTTAGCTCTCATTTTTGTTTGAACCAAATTCTAATCTCTTTCTCTCATTTCTCTTTTGAAACTGAAACCACATTTAGCATTTTATGCTCTTCTCTTTTTTGGCAAACTAGGTGTTTGGCCGGATCTCTTTCTCTCATATCTCTCTTTTTTTTCTCCTCTTATTTGTTCAAAACAATATCTTTCTTTTCCTTTCTTTTTGGCCGAACCTTTTTCTTTCCCAATTCTCTTTTCTTTTCTTCCATTGTTTGCTAAAGCCGAATCCTCTCTCTCTCATTTTGATTTTCTTTGCCACTCACATACTTCATTTCTTTTATCCACATATCATTTGCTTTCTTCTTTCAAAACCATAGCCGAAACTCCCCATTTCCTTCTTGAATTGTCTTGGCCGAATATCATCAAGGGTAGGTCTTCATATTGATTTTCTTCAATCGGTTTTGGAAGATAGGTAAGTGTCTTGGCCGAATTTCTTTTCTATTTTCTCTATTGATTCTCATGAGGGCAAAATGTCAAAATTTTGGGTATGTGATAGTAAGATTCTAACCATAGGAACTTATTTATTTTAGGCTCTTCGTATTTTGGAAGCAATCGACTTTGGTAAGTCAAATGGTAAGGTTTATGTTGGTTCTTTATTCTTTAAATGGATGTAAAGCCGAAGGCTATGGTGAATAAGGCTTGTTGTTGGCCGATGGTCTATGGTAATGATCTAAGTATTGACTGAATGTAGGGCAAGGAAATCTAGTGTGGTAGATCGGGTCTTCGGGATTTAGTGATTTCGCTATTATCAAGTGTGTATCTTACACACTTTATAACTCAGTAATATATATTTATAAATATACTAATCATGTTATTAAAGACGAAAATTGTGAGATTTTGATAAGATACCTTGATGGGTATGAACAAGGACTCGGGTAAGTCTGTTTCGATATGATGTTGTTATATGTTGATTAATATCATGATTTAAGATATATATATATATATAATGGGTATATGATCATATCAAAGCATGATGGCATGATTTACTCTTGTAACACATTGGTTTGGGTGATTTGAGAGGAGGGGGAAGGATTTGATATTCGTGTCTTTGGGACACCAGAGGTTTGGCACCTCCAGTGGTTTGGTACCACAGTTATTTTGTGTCTTTGGGACACCAGAGGTTTGGCACCTCATAGCGACTCGTCCCAGTGGCTTAGTACCACCGTGGGTTGGCCCCACATTTGATGTATTGGGATTGTCACCAGTGATTTGGTATCACACGTGGGTTGGCCCCACAACTTGATTATTTGTGACTTTGGGTCACCAGTGATTTGGCATCACATTATTGGATATCGTGACTTTGGGTCACCAGTGGTTTGGCACCACCAGTGGTTTTGGTACCACACGGGGTAGAAAAGGAGTTATGGATGGCTAGGTTGGGTGCATTATATATATATATTGCTTGGTTATGAATTGTGTATGAATGTTGCATTAATCGGGGAATGATTTATGCACTGAGTCTTGGTGACTCACCTTCTCCTTTATCTTTTCAGGTGATTCTTAGATCGAGGAGGAGGAGCCGGATGAAGTCGAGGAGGCCATGCAAATAAAATTGGGTTTTACATGAATTTCGTTTTGGGTATTTCATTTAATTTTAATTTGGTTAACATATTTATTTGGATTTGTAATAAGGCCTCTTTAATTATGTTTTTGGATTATTTATATGCTTTAGACTTATTTTAAACATGGCTAAATAATCATCAAGGTTGATCTAATAATTGAGCCCAAAGTTTTCTAAACTATAAAAACGCAATAGTTTTCAAAATCTTACCATCGGGTAATAAAAATCGTTTGATAGTAAAATTTCAACTTAAATGTTTTCAACAACTTAAATGATTTACAAATTGAAGTTTCTACACTCAAAAGCAAACGGTTTTCAAAGTAATAATTCAAGTTTTTCTTAAAATGACATAAATGTTTTCTAACCTATGGATTGACAACTAAGTTTTAAGAGATTTATTTACGGAATTTCAAAGTAAATTATCAGTTTTTAACTTGTTTTCTACAAATATAGAACAACAAAGAGTTTATCACTAAAATTTAATCGGTAACTCAATTTTCTTCAAAATGTTCTCCTCTGTGGCATGCCAGATTCGGTCATGGCGGATTGACCGGGTTTGGGGTGTTACATGTGGCATTCTTTCATAAATTATATGGCATGCCTTTCTCATGTAAACATGACATGCTTTAACAAATTTATAATTTTCACATTCATTCATTCATTCACAAGAGTCAATCTTTTTATTCTCCACAGTTTTTGTTTTAGGGAAAAATCGAAGAAGTTAATGTGACTCGTGCACCAAGTAGGATCCTAGGAAAGGAAGGTGAGTCGTATTTGACCACTTAAAAACCAAGCATTTTCTTGCCAGATCCAATCCTAAACTTGCATTTTTTCATTACCTCACTTTCCACAGTAATTGAATAGCCTCAAAAAGTGAATGGAACAATACAACACATGTATTTTTTCCATTATCACACTTCTTATCTTTGATAGATCAACTGTGGATTATCTCATACATATATATCACAATTATATCATAAAAAATTATTAAATAGATATATAAAGAGATGGGTAATAAAATAAAATTATCAGTCAAGGTTTCCGTGGTTCTATTTCTAGAAAATAAATGAAAAACAAAAAATATATAGTTTTTCATCACAAGGCATTCCTTGTGTCTCTGACCGCTATCGTTCCATCTTGTCCTCGTCATAGACTCCTTTTTGGAAAAGTTACATTTATGTCCTATATCCGTTTCCAGCTCACAATTATTTTATAAATAAAAAATAGTATTGTAGGGAGATGATATTTCACGATCTATTTCTTAAGAACCACAGCCTTGACAAAGAATAATAATTATATAATAAAAATATATAATATTGCATTCATTCACATACATTCTCATACACATGTGAATAATTACAAGAATGTCACATCTTCTCAAATATTAATCAAACAAGATGAAGAGAGAGATTTGGTCTCAATTTACACCATAAACATAGCACAAACTTGACCCTGATACCAATTATTAGAAAAAACCAGGTTTGAAAACGATTTTCTTGCACAGTGAAAAATTAAAATTTTGAAAATCTACCCAGTTTGCAATATTTATTGCAATAAACCTTAACTGAATTTGTACCTTGTTTTCGAATAAGCGAATCCTTGATATTTTCTAGCTTTCAACCAAACGATCTTCTCCACTATTCTCTTATCACAAATTGCTTCAAGTGTGGGCTTGAACCAATTAAATATAAACACGGAACTAGAAAAAGTTTTTCATTCGGGGTGAAAAAGGAAATTCTCTCTTATTTAATATAAATTGGTTAAATTGTTATTTTGAAAAATGTGTTTATAAGTTGAAAATAAATTCTCTTTATTTTTCGGCAGAATAACAATCTCTTAAAACTTGTGTTAATAGCTTTGCTGGTTCTTTCTATTTATAGGAAGTGAAGGTAGAACCCTTGTAGAGTTGTAAATGTTTTTTTTTTTAATAGAAAAACAACATCCTACTTAGAGTAGGAGAGTGGTGAACGATTCACTCTTGTATTTCTACTAGGGTTGCCACCCCCTTTATGTTATATGAGGGGTTTTGGGCCTCTCTCACATCGGGTCCAATTACGAGTACTTCCTAGGTTTTTTGACCATGTACTATGTATTATGATTCAACCCGATTAAATTTTTCTATTTCCCAAAATAAACTTTAATATCTACATATTAAATAATTTTCTCACCCTAATTTAACCCTAGTAAAATCTTTGACAACTGTACCCCACTAAAATTTTAACGATTTTACCCAATAAAATTTCAAGAAAATTTGTTCAGTATATAACAACTCAACATGCTCACTATTACCAAATGATTTATTTTCATTTTCGGGCTTCAAAACAGTTCAAAAACATAAACTCATTCTTCCATTATATTTGACTACAAGTTTCCATTATTATTTTCATTTTTATTTTTGGAAACCTACATTCATTTCCAAATGATTTCATTTTTCCATTTCAGAGAAAACCATAATAATTTTTGAATGTTTCCCATTTCTCTTTTTCTATTTACTTCGTTCATTTATATTCCAACACACAATTCATTTTTGGTTTCAATGAGGTAATGGAGGGACTGATTGGAAGTTTCAGCTTTTCGCCTATTAATTATAAACTCATTTAGTCATGATGTCATTCCACTATAGTATTGTGACTGAGCTCTCCTCAACGACATAACATTACAAAAGCAATTACTCAGTACTCGTCCAATGACCTTGTCATTAGCGTGTTACCCTCATATGATATCCGTGGTCTCTTTGGGATAGTATCCGTTCTCCTAATATGATCCTATTTTATCTCATGGTAACTATTACATTTTCCTTTATGAAAAGTCAATCAATATCAAATAGTGATCAAGTCATCCGCTCCAATGTCCAAGACAAGGCATCTCCCCACTTGCACTTGATAGACGACATATTAGTTTTTCAACCGGTTTGCTCATTTCTGATTAGACTAAGGACATATTGAGATTCATCTACTAATACAAGTTATCTTTCTAAACTACGATCTGACCACGTAATACCACTTAGTATTAGTTTAAACAATAAACAACCAATAAGCAACATTTGCTTCTATTTTTTTTTTGCATGCAAAAACCATTTTAGGACAATAATACAAAGTATATTAATATAATCAATAAATTTATTTTATTAACTAATCTGTTCGAACAAATTACAAGTGTATATTTATTAAAATACTACACTTAGGGAACTAGATCCAACAAAATGCTTCGCTATGAAGGCCAATAAATCCTTTGTCGATGAATGACCACCACTCGTGAGAATTCTGGATCCACCATTTAATTGGAGTGGATGTTAGGAACAGGCTAGACTACCTAAGTGAATAGGGATGTTTGACTCTAAGTTAAGAGTGAGTTTTCCTAGGAAGGAAAATTTTTTTTCTTGAGGACCGCTCCAAATTTACCTCGAGCAAAAATTTTAAGGATGAAATTTTCTTTAAGGGTGGGGGAGTTGCTACACCCAAATTCCCAAAATACTTGAACTCAAGGAAAAATCTGGGAGCTGATTGAATAGTAATGGAAAGTTTGGGGTACTAGCGAGAAATTTAGAGAATTAAGTGGCTGGTTAGGAGAAAGACTACAAATCTGATTTGGTTACATTTGGAACGACTAGTTACACACTTGAAAACATAATAATTAGAATTGTGTGGTGGTGACGATCTGTGAAAATTGCACCATAATGGTATATATATAGGTAGGAGGACGAGAGAAGGGGGGAAGATTACTTAATCCTATTTACACATCTTCTCTCCAAAAATCTTATTCTTTTTCTTTAATTTCCTTGAAAAGGAAGAGGTTGTAACTGTGGGAGACTCTATATGTTGTAGCAGCTGTTGCCCAAACTCACCTTCCTAGGACAACTCACTCTTAACTTAGAGTCAAACATCCCTATTCACTTAGGTAGTCTATCCTGTTCCTAACATCTTAAGCCATTCCACTCGAATGGTGGATCCAAACTTCTCACGAGTGGTGGTCATTCATCGACAAATGATTCATTGGCCTTCATAACGAAGCATTTTGTTGGATCTAGTGCCCTAAATGTAGTATTTTAATAAATATACACTTGTAATTTATTCAAACAGATTAGTTAATAAAACAAATTCATTGATTATATTAATATACTTCGTATTATTGTCCTAAAATGGTTTTTGCATGCAAAAAAATTAAAAATTAAAAGAATAGAAGCAAAGTTGCTTATTGGTTGTTTATTATTTAAACTAATACTAAGCGGTATTACGTGGTCGGATCATAGTATAGATGAATCTGAATATGTCCTTAGTCTAATCAGAAATGAGCAAACCGACTAAAAAACTAATATGTCGTCTATCAAGTGCAATTGAGGAGATGCATTGTCTTGGGCATTGGAGCGGATGACTTGATCACTATTTGATAGTGATTGACTTTTCATAAAGGAAAATGTAATAGTTACCATGAGATAAAATAGGATCATATTAGGAGAACGGATACTATTCCAAAGAGATCACGGATATCATATGAGGGTAACACACTAATGACAAGGTCATTGGACGAGTACTAAGTAATTGCTTTCGTAATGGTATGTCGTTGAGGAGAGCTCAGTCACAATACTATAGTGGAATGACATCATGACTAAATGAGTTTATAATTAATAGGAGAAAGGCTGAAACTTAATTATAAATCATTTAAGCCTCAACACAAATGTCCAACCAGTCCCTCTGTTAGCTCGTTGAAACCAGAAATGAATTGTGTGTTTAAATATAAATGAATGAAATGAATAGAGAAAAAGAAATGGGAAACATTCAAGAACGATTATGGTTTTCTTTGAAATGGAAAAATGGAGTCATTTGGAAATGAATGTAAGTTTCCAAAAATGAAAATGAAAATGATAATGGAAACTTATAGTCCTATATGATGGAAGAATGAGTTTATATTTTTAGATTGTTTTGAAGCCCGAAAATGAAAATAAATCATTCGATAATAGTGAACATGTTGAGCTGTTATATACTAGACAAATTTTCTTGAAATTTTATTGCGGTAAAGTCGTCAAAATTTTAGCGGGGGTAAAATTGTCAAATATTTTATAGGAGTAAAATTGTGGTGAGAAAATTATTAATATGTAGATATTAAAGTTTATTTTGGGAAATAGAAAAACTTAATCGGGTTGAGTCATATTACAGAGTACAAGGTCAAAATGACTTAGGAAGTCCTCATAATTAGGCCCGATGTGAGAGAGGCCCAAAACCCCTCATATAACATAAAGGGGTGGCAACCCTAGTAGAAATACAAGGGTGAGTCATTTACCTCTCTCTTGATCTAAGTACAATGTTGTTTTTCTATTAAAAAACCTTTACAACTCTACAAGGGTTCTACCTTCTCTTCCTATAAATAGATGGAACCAGTAGAGCTATTAACACAAAATTTAAGAGATTGTTATTCTACCGAAAAATAAAGAGAATTTATTTTCAACTGATAAACACATTTTTCAGAATAACAATTTAACTAATTTCTATTAAATAAGAGAGAATTTCCCTCTTCACCCCAAAGAAAAACTTGTTCTAATTCCGTGTTTATATTTAATTGGTTCAAGCCCACACTTGAAGCAATTCATGATAAGGAAATTGTGGAGAAGATCATTTGGTTGAAAGTCAGAAAATACCAAGGATTCGCTTATCTGAAAACACAGGTACAAATTCAATTAAGGTTTATTGCTATAAATATTACAAACTAGGTCGACTTTCAAAATTTTAACTTTTCACTGTACAAGAAAACCGTTTTCAAATTGTGCTCTCTCTTCATCTTGTTTGATTAATATTTGATAAGATGTGACATTGTAACACCCCAAACCCGACCTAAAAGTTAGGCTCGAATCTGGCGTGTCACATGGAAGTGTTTTTCGAAAACCATGTTTTCATTGAAAACCCTTCTTCAATTTAAAACTTTCTACCGTTTAAAAAAATCCCGATTTTCGTTACTTATTAACAAAACAAAATTTGCTCAAAGTCATTCCCTTGTCAAAAATATTATTATTTTTAAAACCTTGTTTATTGTGGAAGTTTGTTTGAAACCGTTGCGGAAATGTGTTGTTTTGAAATCAGTGGGTATAGTTTAAAAACGCGTGTTTAATAGACTAGCAGTTTGTAATTAGAAAGGCATACCAAATAAAAAACAAAATCCAAAGGCCTTATTACAAAAATTATTAACCCAATAATTTAAACTAACTAAATTAAACTAAAATCGCTAAGTTTAGTCTTTAAACCATATCCGCTGTGTGGCCACCTCCGAGTCCTCCGTAGCTCCAAATCCTCTAAGGCTAGGGATTACCTGCACGGTTAAAAGAAAGGGGGTGAGTTACGAGAACTTAGTGTGTAATCCCCTATTACAGTTATAGACTGGGCCTAAGCCCTATTTGGTCACAGTCTGGGCCTAAGCCCCAAAATCATATCAATGCAATGAACATGTACCAACCCATACCAACCAAACTCTCCACCCGTACCAACCAATCTCTCCATGTGGGGACCATGTCGACCCACCCAGCCAAACTCTCCAATAATGTAGCCTAGCTACTAATAATGGTATACGTGGCTGAGCCACCAAAATAAGAATATGTGGTAATGCCACTATAACGGTATGTGGCGATGCCACTGTAACGGTACTTCCTCCAATCAGAAAACAACCCAACCCAATGCAATATGTTATGTATGCAGTGTATTACGATCATATACAGATATATAAAATCACATAAACAACATTTAAACTACCATTAAGGTATATCGATCATTTTGTCGTCTAGGGGTAAAATAGTAATTTCACCCCTCAAGGGTTTTTCGGTAATTTTGCAAATAGGGGTATTTCAGTAATTTCACAAACCAGGGGTATTTTAGTAGTTTCACAAACTGGGGGTATTTCGATAATTTCACAAATAAGGGGTACTTTGGTAATTTCACAAATCGGGGGTATTTCGGTAATTTTGTAAACCAAGGTATTCTAAACAGAGATAACGATGCGAATGGGCCCACACGATCGTGTGGCCCATTTAGCCCAAATCTAGCCACATATATGAGATTCACATAGACCAGTCCAATATCTACTACACAAATATACAACTTATCCGATTAGGCCCATTGACCCATTGGCCCCACATGGCCCCTTTCGACCTATCGTGGCCCAAACAGCCTAAACCCACAAGAACACTCATGATGGCCTCAACTATCGCGTCGAAGCTCCCATACGTGCACTCGTACGCTCGTGTGGCTACCATCATCGTGTGACCGGCATTTCGGTATTTGCCGCTCTACAACTAGAGTAGTGTGAAATACACACCTGATAGGAATCTGGAGTTAATCCGCGCTCCGAACACTCCTATGCCCAAACGCCAACCAAGGCATTCTTACTCTCCTCATAGATTGCTCTATTTAAAGCCAGCTTCTCACCTTCCCTTATGCTAGCTTTCCGATGTGGGATCATAACAATGAAACCCTACCAAATGTTAGGACCGAATATGGGTGGTTCTGAAGAAGAACTTTTGAAACCCATTTTCTAAATCCACTTAAGTTTGTTGAAAGCTTATTTTAAGTTATCTTGCGAAATTATCTTGAGTCCAAATTGAAAATTTAATTAGGTCAAGTTATTACACAAATTTTCCGATGTGCTAGATGGCACGATAAAACATTTTCGTGTCCATTTTAAAAAACATGTAATTCAAATTTTAATAAAAATATCCAACATAAAAGAAAATAACTAAAGTAAGGTTTAATGAGGCCTTATTACATCCAAAATAAAACAACCCAAAAACCAAATTTAAAATAACAAGAATTACAGTCTATTTTAACTTAAATTCACCGCATGGCCTCCTCAAGTCCCTCCGGCTCCATGTCCGCGTTCTAAGCATCACCTGAAAAATTAATGGAGAAGGTGAGTCACCAAGACTCAGTATGTAACCCTTCCCCCGTTTTAAAATAATTTCATACACAAAATATAACATTTAATATGCAAAATAATGTGTACCCAACCTAGCCAACCATACGCCACTGTCTACCCCGTTGTGGTACCAAACCCTTTGGTGGTGCCAAACCACTTGGTGACATATAGTCACAATGTGTTACCAAAACACTAGTGTCCGTAGACACTAATCGGGTGATGGGGCCAACCCATCGTGTGATACCAAATCAGCGGCGGGCGATCCCATATCTCAAGTGGGGCCAACCCACGGTGGTGTTAACCACGGGGACAAGTCGCTATTGAGGTACCAAACCTCTGGAGGTACCAAACCTCTGGTGACATATAGTCACGGTGTGCTACCAAAGCACTGGTGCCCGTCGGCACAATAACACTGCCCCCTCCACTCATCACCCCATATCACAAGTCATAACAGAGATCATACATTTATCATATGTATTAAAATAAAACATGCTTCCCAAAAGCATCACAATAATCTCAAATAAGCGAGAGACTTACGGGGTTCTCGATTGTACCATTTAAGGTACCAAATCCAAATCTACAACAAGCAGATTTATAAACAACAAATAGTTATCACACATACTAACTGCTATAAGTGTGTATGTACACACCTGTCACCACTGGATAGTCTAAATCCCGAAAAGAAGAGCCGATCACCCTAGATCTACTGCCCCTATATTCGGCCAAGACATGTGTTAGTACATTCGACCAAATCAATCAATTTTAAGGGTTCACCTTTTGAACCGAAACCTTACCCTACGCTTTTGGATAATCAATCACAATACTCGATTCCGAATCGCTTCATCAATTACCACCGGTTAGTAAACAAGCCATTAGCCTTGACTTTTAAATATTACAAACTAGATCCCATGAAAACCAATTCTTACCAACACTTACCACTTGATTGGTCACAAATGACGGCTTGCTTTGTCGATTTCCAAAATCAAAACACCTAGATAGATTAAATTTTGAAGCAGATACTTAGCACTTTGTAAATAAAAAGCCGATATTGGCCCTTAAATCTTGAAGAAAAATCGACAATGATAGCCAAAAGGGAGCATAGGCATTGACCAACTCCACTTACCATACAATTGATTGAACCCTTAGCGAAATCCCGATGTGCTCAAGCCACTATTCCATTCGGCCAAGTAAACCATAAAGAAAGGGGTTTCGGCACTTTGATATAAGTTAGTTTCGGCTAACTAGGGGGGGTTTAAATCAAGGCTGGACCTTTGGTGAAAGAAGAAAGATAGGTAGAGAATGGATGATTAGGCTAGTAGGAAAATAAAGAAGAAGGAATTGAGGAGGGAATTGACAATGGGAGATGCTAGGAGGTTTGACCTAGGTTTTGAAGAGGATGTAAAAGAAAGAAAAATAAAAGATGAGAGGGTTTAAAGATTCTATAGCAAACTTGGAAAAAAGGAAAACAAGTGATCACTTAAGTGCTTATATAAGCATTCGGCCCTCCCCCTCTTTCAAAGTCCTAGCAGTCCACTCCTCCTCAACAAGGAGTCCAAGTTTCATCTTAACTCCTTGAATCACTCTAGGCCAACCATTTAGTTTAATCCTAACTATTTTGATTTAATTTCCAATAATAAGTATTAATCCTTAAACAATTCATGTGATATCCCTATTATCCTCATAAAATAAAATAATAAAAAGAAACTCATATTATCCTTGATTATCTAAAGAAAATAAAATTTAAAGAGAGATAGGACTCTCCCTCATGTGCCGTCCATCATATTGCCAAAAGAGGATTTCATGACTCGAACACAAGCTCTCCCTCACCCCTTGTGGCGTCACATGTAGCTCTTAAGTGGGCTTGCTTTGCCACTTGGTCTAAGCTTATTTTATGTCAAATTATCCCCATTTATTCTTATAACACCCTCTTGCCAAGGCTCCCTACCTTAAAATTTAAAACTAAAATTTCCTACCGTCGAGCCAACACAAAACTTAAATTAATCATGATTATTCCATAAATAATGCCTCAACCATTCATACACGGAAAATAATTAAATTCCGGGTAACCCCATTTTGGGATGTTACAGTTCTACCCCTTAAAATAAATTTCGTCCAAATTACATAACTAAAACAATTGAGGTATTGCAGCAGTATCACATCCTCGGGTTCCCACGTAGCTTCCTCAACACCATGGTTCCGCCATAGAACTTTTACTAAGACGCGACTTCCTACGTAGAACCTTTTATCTCTATCCAAGATCGAGCAGGTTCTTCCTCAAAAGATAAGTCGCGTTAACCTCGATTTACATCACGGTACCACATGAGATGGAGTCGACCGATCCGTCTCGGCATTGATCGTGGAAGACATCATGTATCGACTTAACTCTGCGGTGAGTTCAAGGCGATAAGCTACTGGGTCCTACTAAACGATCTTGTATATGGGCCAATGAATCTTGGGCTCGACTTCCCCTTTCGTCCAAATCTTAGTACCTTCTTCCAAGGCGACACCTTCGGAAGACCTTATCCCTACTGCATACTCCATTTCCTTGCGCTTAAGGTCAACATAGGACTTACATCTATCTGAGGCTTCCTTAAGGCGAGACCGAATCACCTTGACTTTGTCTTGATCTACGCTACCATTTCGGGCCCAACACTTGTCGTTCCCCAATTACATCCAACACGTCGGAGTTCGGCATTTCCGTCCATCTGATTAGCTTCAGTATGGTGCCATCGAATACTAAACTTGGTAGCTATTGTTGTGGCAAACTCGGCCAAAGGTAGAATTCCTCCCAACTACCTCGAATTCCAAGACACAACCCTCGACATATCTTCTAAGATCTGTATGACCCTTTACATTGCCCGTCCGTCGAGGATGGAAAATGTCTTTGAAATCAACAGCGTATGCGCTTGATGTAACGCTTCCAAAACCTCGAGGTGAACCTTGGGTCCCTATCCGAGATAAGCGATCTGGTACACCATGCAATCGACTATCTCGACCACATACAACTTTGCTAGCCACGGGTGAGTAGTCCATTCTCACCGGTATAAAGTGGTGATTTAGTCGATCGGTCTACGATTACCCAAAGCGCATCTTTCTTCTTTGGCGTAAGGGTAGACCAGCGAAAATCCATAGTGATCGCTCCCACTTCCATTGAGGATCTTTACTGGGTTGAAGTAGCCGATGGCAACGGTGTTCGACCTTCACTGGCGACCGTCAAACACTTCCCACGAATTACATTATCTCACGCTTCAATCCGCCACCGAAGCTGTTTAGTAGATCTCCATACATCTTGCTTCCTCCGGATGCATAGCGTAGAAATTGCTATGAGCATCTGGAGAATTTTCGCCTCAACTCCATATCCTTTGGCATCTGGGGCCGTCCTTGAAAACATAACACACCATCACCGGTCAAACTATACCCTTCTAAACCACCATCCACGAACTTGCATTCTCTTCGCATTTAAGCCTTCATCCACTAACTGTTTGTTCTTAATCTCCTCGACCCATGTTGGCTTAACTTGAAGTTACGCCAAAAGGCTTCCATCGTCATAGAGGCTCAAGCCCGAGCAAACATGGCTCTTAAATCGCCACGACCTTCCGGCTCAGCGCGTCGGCCACCACGTTAGCCTTACCCGATGATATTCGATGGAGCGATCGTAGTCCTTTAACGACTCAATCCATCGTATTGTCTCGATTGAATCATACGTGTTGAAGGTACTTCAAACTTTGTGGTCCAGTATAAATTACCGACTTCTCCCCATAAAGATAATGTCTCCATACTTTCGAGGCGAAGGCATTGCGGCTAACTCCGGTCGTGAGTTGGATAGTTAACCTCATGCGGTCTCGGTTGCCGAGGCGCATAGGCTACTACCTTCCCATCTGCATCAACACACACCCCAAACCGGTGTGAGATGCATCACAATAGACGTGAATAATTTCCACGCCTCGGGTTGTACTAAAACCGAGCTTAGTCAAAATTTTCCTTAGCTTATCAAAGCTTTCTTGCTTCTTCTCGTCCATACAAATGGAACACCTTTCCTTAGCAACTTAGTCAGCGGTATTTGCGATCGAGAGAACCCTTCCACAAATCTCCGATAATACCACCTAATCCGGAAACTTCATCTACGCCACCGACTTAGGCGGTTTCCACTCCAATACCGCTTCAATCTTGCGGGATCCACTCTAATCCTTCCGTGACACTACGTGACCTAAAAAGCCACCTCCTTAGCCAAAATTCGCACTTCTTGAATTTGGCATACAAGCTATTTTCCTCAATACTTGCAAGGCGTAAGTAAATGCTTGTCGTGCTCCTCCTCCGTCTTTGAGTAGACCAATATGTAGTCTATGAATACTCGACGAATTGATCTAAATCTTCTTGAAATACCCTATTCATTAAGTCCATGAGCGCCGCCGGGCATTGGTCAACCGAATGGCATCACCGGGGAACTCGTAATGCCCATACCGAGTTCGAAAAGCCGTCTTGTGAACATCGGCCCTTCACCTTAAGTTGATGGTAACCCGACCTAAGGTCTATCTTGAAAACAAGCGCCCCTTCAATCGGTCAAACAAGTCATCGATCCGAGGCAATGGGTACTTGTTTTGATCGTTAACTTGTTTAGCGGCGGTAGTCGATGCACATTCGCATAGAACCGTCCTTCTTCTTGACAAACAACACGAGCGCTCCCCACGGAGATATACTAGGTCGAATAAATCCCTTATCCAAGAGCTCTGAATTTGAGCCTTGACTCCACCAATTCCTTTGGTGCCATCCGGTAAGTGCTATGAACACAGTGCCGTTAGGGTATCAAGTCTATACCAAATTCGACTTCCGATCCGGAGGCGGACCGGAAGTTCTTGAGAACACATCAACAAATTCCCCAACCGTTCGGACCCTTCCAATGCTAACTCCTTAGCTTCCAAAGCATGATTGAACCAAATCGCCTTACAACCCTTCTTGACCATCCTCTGCGCCTTCAAGGCGAGACACCACGATGGATAGGTAATTCCTTCTATCACCTATCATAACCACTTCATCATTTTCAGTAGTCTTAAGAACCATAAACGCTTAGCATAATCCAAATTCGCTCGATACTTAGCCACCAATCCATTCCAAGGATCAAATCGAACTCCCGAATGGTAGTTCCATCGGATCGACCGAATCGACCCCTTGGAGTTCTAGGGTACGCGTCTCTAAAAGTTTGTCTACCACTACTGAGTGACCTAAAGGACTCACTACGGTCATCTCCCTAGCGGCGCCTCTCGAGTCTGGGTTCAAAGTCTCTACCACACTCACGGCTATGTACGAATGTGTAGACCCCACATCAATCAATGCATAATAAGGGAGACCAAAATCGAAGCGTCTGGGTTATAACATCCGGTGCGTCACCCTCTCATGACGCCTTACCGCATAGACTAATCCAGTGTCTAGCCTCTGTGTTACTGAACCTACCTTACGAGTTCCTCGACCTCGGTTAGGACCATTGCTTCCTCTGCCATTGCCACGACCCTCTACGGTCCCACATTTCGGTCCCGCAGTTACGCCCCTCAGGTGATTAGAGCTCGCTTTGGGGACAATCTCGACCCGATGTTCTAAAGATCCACCTCGAAACATCCTCTATCACCGGTCGAACATCCTCCCTAATGGGACTTCCCACAACGATTGCCTTGGCCCCTCGATTATTAGCTACGGGCCTTCTTTGCTGATTTGGCCCACTCTGCCTAGCCTTCTTCTCGATCATTACCACTGGATCGGTGACCCAAATCCTCTCTTGATTATTTCTACTATAATTACGCCTCACGCCTTCTTGATCCCTCGGCAACTTTAGCCTTTTCCACGGAGATGGAAACTCCGAACTTCTTTGCGGGCAATCGGTAACCTCAAGTCATCTCGGTCCGTCCTCAAAGCGGACCGGTACTCGTGTTCGATGGCTACAATTCCTCGGCATACCTACTCAAACCTTAAAAACTACGCCTCATACTCGCCCACGGACTTAGTGCCTTGCACTAAACCTAGAAAAAGCCTTCCTTTGCGCGTCAGTGTAGCTGGTGCCCACATACTTCTTCCGAAAAGCGGTTTGAAAGTAGTCCCACGTAAGATCATCGGTGTGGCTCCATCCCGAATCGTCACCACCACTGCGCTTCATCCTTTAGAGCGACATTGCCCTTTCACTTTTCCTCCTCGGTTAGGTCAAGATCATCCATTACCCTTTACGTAGATTCCACCAATACTACGCTACTGGTGCCACTCGACACACCGGAACACCTCGGCTCAGTTGGACCGAATCCGCTCGGGAGCAGTTTAGAGCTCCTAAATTCCGCCACCCGACCACCAATTCGAGGACTCGTAACACCGCTTGCGATCTTGCCTCTCCTCCGTCGATCCTGCTCCTCTGCTCCAAAAGTTTGGAGGTGGTGGTGGCGGTGGTACATCGTTTTAACCTTGTCCCGACAGACGGGTTCGGACACCGTCATCCTACCTCTACTGGCGTCCACGGCGTCCACGTCCTCTAGAACTCATCCTATCTCTGCGCTTTTAATCGATTAAGAGAAATTTTATGTATTAGCGTTTGTTCCACTTCATTACTCATGAAGAAATTTTATGAAGAAATTTTAATTAGAGATTCTTTCGTGCAAACAAGGTTTGATCTTCTATCCTAGTTCACACAAAGAAGTTCTTGCATCCATTCCTTAATACTTTCCATACCTATTCGCTCTTGGACATTTCTGCCCATTTCTAACCCAGGGGTATTTCCGTCATTTTCCTACAGGGGTATTTTTGTAATAAGATTCAAGAGATTTCAAACTTTGATAAAGCAGGTCACTTTGAAATTCCCAAAATTGGAGAGCATTTCTAAAAATTTGTAAAATTTAAAGTTATAGCATTGCTTCGGAAACCAGGGGTATTTCGGTAATTTGGTCCTCCAAGGGTAATTTTGTAATTTTGTAAATCAAGGATGTTTTAACTATTGTAAAACTCGAGGGTCCCTTTTGAGAATTTTTTTTCTTAAAAGCGGTGATGTTGCAAAATTTTGTACTCGAGGCGTTTTAGTAAATTTTCCAAAACCACATATTTTCTTGATGATTTTCATGGCTAAGTTGTTGAATATTTATAGAATAGTTAAAATTTTTGGACAAAACCATTGATTTGATATTTTATGAGCAGGGGTATTTTAGTAATTTTACCCTAAGGGCATTTTGTAATTTTTTTTCCAAATCAAGTTTTCAAGGAAAGCGTTGTAAAAATGATGTTTTCGATTTGAAAGAGTTATTACGAAATTTTAAAAACATTAGGGTTTACATTGTTTCGTTCCTTCAAAACATGGCTAATTCCCTTTGGGTTTTAGTCATTAGGTTTAACCTATGACCGAACCTTCTTGGTCGAGTGAACCCAAGCTACGCACCAGGCGGGTTTAGTGTGGAGAGGAGGTGAGTCACTGATTGCTTAAATACCAAGCTCCCACGAACCTTTCTAGACATGCGCAGAGGTTACCACACCACCGAGCCCTCCGAGTTAGGGTGAACCCGAGCTCGCACGGGTAGGATACTGCGAAGAGGTGGTGAGTCACTCGACCGCTTAAATACCGAGCTCTTCCTGTTCCAATCCTGACATGCGTCTGAGGTTACCACACCTAGCTCGATGACTAAGTCATAGATTGGTTTAGTTCTTTAAGTCTTATGTTTAGCTTGTGTGTTTGAGTATTCTAATCCTAGGGTTCAAATTCCTATAAGTCTATCTCGTTCCATGCTTCCTACCCTTCTACGAATATAATTCACAAAGAGGTTTAGAGGTACTTACAGGCGGATCGGTCTTGGAGACTCAGACCATCTTTGCTTTAAAACCCAACAACAATTAATAAGGCCTACTAAAACATTTTTGGGCCTTGGGCCCCCACATTAGAGTTTTGAGCTGGCTCGATACCAATTTGTAACAATGACCAAACCCTACCCAAATGTTAGGACCGAATATGGGTCGTTTCTGAAGAAGAACTTTTGAAACCCATTTTCTAAATCCACTTAAGTTTGTTGAAAATCTTATTTTAAGTTATCTTGCCGAAATTATCTTGAGTCCAAATTGAAAATTTAATTAGGTCAAGTTATTACACAAATTTTCCGATGTGCTGATGCACGATAAAACATTTTTCGTGTCCATTTTAAAAAACATGTAATTCAAATTTTAATAAAATATCCAACATAAAAGAAAATAACTAAAGTAAGGTTTAATGAGGCCTTATTACATCCAAAATAAAACAACCCAAAAACCAAATTTAAAATAACAAAATTACAGGTCTATTTTAACTTAAATTCACCGCATGGCCTCCTCAAGTCCCTCCGGCTCCATGTCGCGTTCTAAGCATCACTGAAAAATTAATGGAGAAGGTGAGTCACCAAGACTCGATTATGTAACCCTTCCCAGTTTTAAAATAATTTCATACACAAAATATAACATTTAATATGCAAAATAATGTGTACCCAACCTAGCCAACCATACGCCCTTTGTCTACCCGTTGTGGTACCAAACCACTTTGGTGGTGCCAAACCACTTGGTGACATATAGTCACAATGTGTTACCAAAACACCGGTGTCAAGTAGACACTAATCGGGTGATGGGGCCAACCCATCGTGTGATACCAAATCACTGGCGAGGCGATCCCATATCTCAAGTGGGGCCAACCCACGGTGGTGTTAACCACGAGGGACAAGTCGCTATTGAGGTACCAAACCTCTGAGGTACCAAACCTCAGGTGACATATAGTCACGGTGTGCTACCAAAGACCGGTGCCCGTCGGCACAATAACATGCGCCTCCACTCATCACCCCATATCACAAGTCATAACAGAGATCATACATTTATCATATGTATTAAAATAAAACATGCTTCCCAAAAGCATCACAATAATCTCAAATAAACAGAGACTTACCGGGGTTCTCGATTGTACCATTTAAGGTACCAAATCCAAATCTACAACAAGCAGATTTATAAACAACAAATAGTTATCACACATACTAACTGCTATAAGTGTGTATGTACACACCTGTCACCACTGGATAGTCTAAATCCCGAAAAGAAGAGCCGATCACCCTAGATCTACTGCCCCTATATTCGGCCAAGACATGTGTTAGTACATTCGACCAAATCAATCAATTTTAAGGGTTCACCTTTTGAACCCAAACCTTACCTTACGCTTTTGGATAATCAATCACAATACTCGATTCCGAATCGCTTCATCAATTACCACCGGTTAGTAAACAAGCCATTAGCCTTGACTTTTAAATATTACAAACTAGATCCCATGAAAACCAATTCTTACCAACACTTACCACTTGATTGGTCACAAATGACGGCTTGCTTTGTCGATTTCCAAAATCCCGAAACACCTAGATAGATTAAATTTTCGAAACAGATACTTAGCACTTTGTAAATAAAAAGCCGATATTGGCCCTTAAATCTTGAAGAAAAATCGACAATGATAGCCAAAAAGGGAGCATAGGCATTCGGCCAACTCCACTTACCATACAATTGATTGAACCCTTAGCGAAATCCCGATGTGCTCAAGCCACTATACCATTCGGCCAAGTAAACCATAAAGAAAAGGGGTTTCGGCACTTTGATATAAGTTAGTTTCGGCTAGGGGGGTTTAAATCAAGGCTGGACTTTTGGTGAAAGAAGAAAGATAGGTAGAGAATGGATGATTCGGCTAGTAGGAAAATAAAAGAAGAAGGAATTGAGGAGGGGAATTCGGCAATGGGAGATGCTAGGAGGGTTTGACCTAGGTTTTGAAGAGGATGTAAAGAAAGAAAAAATAAAAGATGAGAGGGTTTAAAGATTCGGCTAGCAAACTTGGAAAAAAAGGAAAACAAGTGATCACTTAAGTGCTTATATAAGCATTCGGCCACTCCCCCCCCTCTTTCAAAGTCCTAGCCGTCCACTCCTCCTCAACAAGGAGTCAAGTTTCATCTTAACTCCTTGAATCACTCTAGGCCAACCATTTAGTTTAATCCTAACTATTTTGATTTAATTTCCAATAATAAGTATTAATCCTTAAACAATTCATGTGATATCCCCTATTATCCTCATAAAATAAAATAATAAAAAGAAACTCATATTATCCTTGATTATCTAAAGAAAATAAAAATTTAAAGAGAGATAGGACTCTCCCTCATGTGCCGTCCATCATATTGCCAAAAAGAGGGATTTCCGCGACTCGAACACAAGCTCTCCCTCACCCCTTGTGGCGTCACATGTAGCTCTTAAGTGGGCTTGCTTTGCCACTTGGTCTAAGCTTATTTTATGTCCAAATTATCCCCATTTATTCTTATAACACCCTCTTGCCAAGGCTCCCTACCTTAAAATTTAAAACTAAAATTTCCTACCAAATCGAGCCAACACAAAAACTTAAATTAATCATGATTATTCCATAAATAATGCCTCAACCATTCATACACAGGAAAAATAATTAAATTCCAGGTAACCCCATTTTTGGGATGTTACAGGATCCCTCCTTCAGCAGAGTTTAATTCCATCACAGCCACCTATCACCCCAACTTAGCAAAATAAATATCCCTTTTTGCTTGCAATGGGATTCGAACCCTTGCCCTCTCCTATGTTCTAGACGCTACAAGCTCCTTTTGTGACTTACAACATGCGCAACTAAATATAAACCTATGGGCCAAAGTCTAAGTTCATAATAAAAAAAAAAATTCAAAATGAATTGCAAGCACCAAGACTTGAACCTTAGACCCCTTGCTTCCTCTATGGTGTCATTCCCTTGCCTCCCATGTGGCGTCATTTGCCACTAGACCACAACTCCTTTTGTGTCTTATTTTACCCTAATTTATTCTTAAAGCCTACTTACTTACTCCCAGGTTTTTATTCACCTAAAACCAAAAATTTTCCTAAAGCTTAGGTTTGATCCTGGGATTTCATGGAAGCCCCCTAACCTTTCAAAATCACTCACCTAATAGATCCAACTTGCATTAGTGCCGTCTCTTGTTCACAAAAATTTTAAACGCTTCTATACCCAAGGCCCAATAGGCCCAATTCTTCTAGGCCCAAATTTAGGGCGTTACAGACATTCTTGTAATTATTCTCATGTTTATGAGAATGTATGTGAATGAATGTAATATTATATATTTTTATTATATATTTATTATTCTTTGTCAAGGTTGTGGTGTAACACCCCAAACCCGGTCTATGCATTAAGACGAGATTTGGTTTGTTACATAGATCAAACTATCTTAATGATTTAGGTGAATCGGTAATTACAAAATCATTTTAAAAAATAAAGTTTAATAAAAACCAAGAAAAATAATTTAAGTTCGATGAATATGAGAAAATATTAGTTGGAAATCTCATCATTTAATATTAAATTGTCAAAACCTTAAAGTAATTTTTTTATAAGAGTTCAAAGTATTTGAAAATAAAAATAGATAAAAAAAATCTCATATGTTTGAAAACCCAAAGTATTTTAAGAAAACATTATAGAATAAACATAAGCCCATATTAATTATCCAAAACATAATTTAAATCCATCCACACATAAAATCCATAAATCATTAATAGAGGCCTTATTACACATACCCAAAATAGCAAATTAAAGAAAGTATTTATTAAAAGTTCAAAGTTTATTAAACCCATGTTTGCAGTATGGCCTCCACGAAGTCATCCTCGGCCCAAGTCCACGTCAATTTCCATTACCTGAGATGAACAATTTGAGGGAGTGAGTTACTCAGAACTCAGTGTATAACTCACTTACTTTATCCACTGGGCCAGATCATCAAGTCATAATTTTGGGCTTGAGCCCATAAACAGGTTTAACAATATAAATAATGAGATGTATGCAAAAATGAAATTTCCCACCCAAACCTAATTTCCATCCGCTACACACCACCCGTACCAACCATCACACCTGTGGGGATCAAGTCAACCCACCCCGCCAACACACCAATCGTAGGTATAAAGCCATTTTTATATTTATGGCAGAGTCACCGAACTAGATTGTGACTAGAGGCATTGAGCCATTAAAATATTTGTGGCAGAGCCACCGAACTAGAGGCAATGAGCCATTTAATTATTTTGTGGCAAAGCCACCGAACTAGAGGCAATGAGCCATTTAATTATTTTGTGGCAAAGCCACCGAACTAGAGGCAATCAGCCATTTAATTATTTTGTGGCAAAGCCACCGAACTAGATTTTGGCAATGTGCCTTTCTTCTCTTCATCATTAATCCCATCCCATGCAACATGTATGCAAAATAATCTATATACATATGATGATTTTAGCAAAAAGGCCCAATTTACATATGAGTCAATATTTTAGGTTTTTATTAAGGCCCACAATACAAAATATCATTTAGCCCATTTAACAATCTAGCAACTTTGGCCCATTCAACGATCTAGCAGGGATATCGACCCATTTAACGATCTAGAATAGATTTCGGCCCATTTAACGATCTAGTAGAGATTTTGGCCCATTTAACGATCTATCAGGGATTTCGGCCCATTTAACGATCTAGTATAGGTTTCAGCCCATTTAACGATCTATCAGGGATTTCGGCCCATTTAACAATCTATCAGGGATTTCGGCCCATTTAACGATCTAGCAGAGATTTTGGCCCATTTAACGATCTATCAGGGATTTCGGCCCATTTAACGATCTAGTATAGATTTCGGCCCATTTAACAATCTATCAGGGATTTCGCCCATTTAATGATCTAACAGGGTTTCCGGCCCAATTACACATGAGACATAAAATTTACATTTTACCAACTAACTCATCGAGGGCGTTTTCCTAATTTTCACAACTTTAACCGTTTTCATGTAATTTCACCAAAAATACCAATTATTACGTATTGTACCGATTTTTTTGACTTTGCGATTTTGCTCAATACTATGGTATGACATCTAACCCAAGATAAGTGTGAAGTTACACACCTTGTTATCGTGAGTACTAAACCTTCCCGCTCGTCAACACCTAAATGTAACACGAACCATTAGAACACTTTCATTTATTAAAATACACTATTGGTAAACGATCTAAATCTTTACCCTTTTGATTTTGAACCACTTCTATTTTTGGTTTCTCCTCGATTGTTGATTTGTTGCCCGATGAGAATCCATGAACGAACAAAGGCTCGGGAGTACGAATAACCTCAAACAATTGATTCTCCTCGGATGAAGGTCCGCAACCCGGTGGAAAATCTCAGATTCCCGAAACTACCCTTCGTTTATACTTAGGGGAATTAGCGAATTGCCCTCTTTCAAGACTATGGACGCCTTTTTACGCTTCTATCTTGAATGTCTCTAAAGACATAAGATCATTAGTCCGACTAAATATTATCGAAATATGGCTAACGATTTATAAGATTTGAGATTAGCTTACCATGATTATCTTCGTTCCTCAAAGAAACGATCGACCGATTATGTCCTTATAACGAAATCGATTAAATAACTGACTAATCCAATATAATGAATAAAGTGAGAATCCTTTGAATAATCTCCTTACCTTAACTTGAGATCGATTCCAATGTTCCCCAATACTCAAGACACTTTGAGTTTCTGCCCTCCAAAAATCTCACTATGACCACGATTGAAAAGAAAATCGAGTGTGAAGAATTCGGTTATGACCAACAAAGAAATGAAAAAGATTTTGGCACAAGAGCATATTAACATTCAGCCATGGGTGAAAGTATTGGAGAGATTTTAATGAAGAGAAAATAAAAGAATGGGAAAATAAAAGTGATATGATTCGGTTTCAAGAGAGAAAGAGAAAAAGAAAAGAGAAGAAAAGAGAACTTAGTTTAGAAGAAAAGTGCATTCGGCTTTGGGGAGGAAAAATGAGAAAAAAGAAAAGAAAGAAGAATCATTGCTTGCATAAGTGCTTTCAGTCACAATAAGAAAAGACTTGGGAGAGTAAAAGAGCTTCAAACCGAAATGGTCAAAAGAAGATGACACAAAATGAGTTGCTTACTCAAGGATGTTGGCAAATTTAACTAGAGAGAAAATGAATGGAGAGGAAATATGTTTTGCTAAAAAATGACCAAAGTGAAAGTGTTTCACCAACACTAAAGCCTACCAAAACAATCAACCCAAAACCGCCATCCCCTAGCCTCTATGCCGTCCAAATACATGGTCAAAAGGCCATTAGGAAGTTTCAAAACATCTCCCTAATCTTAAGCCTTATCCGCCTCCTTTTCCTTAAGTTGAGAGACAAAATCCCCAATTCAAGACATTCTATCCCTATCTTAAGCTTTCCATAATCCTTAGTCTTCTTACCAAAAAAAAAAAAACAATCCAACTCATCCTAATCTTATCCCTAGACGACACATGCTATGCTAAAGCAAAAAAATAAAATTCCCTAATTGCTTGCTAGGTGATTCGAACTCCTTCCCTCATGTCCAACTTATGGCGCCATCACCACTTTGTCACTAGCTCATCTTATGCCATCTTTTAGTACTTAATTAACTTAAGTTTCATGGTCACCTAATTTCTTTACACTAAAGTACACTTTACTAATATTTATTCTAGCTCCAAGTAAACCCGAGCTAACACTTAGCATCATAATGATAATCAAATATTTAGGATGTTACAATTCTACCCCCTTAAAGAAAATTTTGTCCTCAAAATTTACCTGATTAAAAGAGGTGAGGATATTGTTGCCGAATTGCATCCTCAGGTTCCCACGTAGCTTCCTCCGCTCCGTGATTACGCCATAAAACTTTGACCAACGGCACAGTCTTCTTTCTTAGCACTTTAACATCCGGGCCTAAAATTTCCACTGGTTCTTCCTCAAAAGACAAGTCTGATTTCAATTCCACTTCCTTTACCGGTACTATGTGAGATGGATCCGATCTATTGCGTCTCAGCATGGAAACATTGAAAACGTTATGAATTTGACTCAACTCCAGAGGTAATTCAATCTGATAAGCCACTGGACCAACACGCTTCATTACACGATATGGCCCGATGAACCTAGGGCTCAACTTTCCCTTCTTTCCAAATCTGAAATTTTTTTCCAAGGTGATACCTTCAGAAAGACCTTCTCACCCACAGCAAACTCGATATCCTTGCGCTTCAGGTCTGCATATGACTTCGCTCATCCAAGCTTCCTTTAACCGTGCTCAAATAACTTTTACCTTTTCCTCTGTTTGGATATCATCTCAGACCCAACATCGCGCTGCTCGCCCAATTCAGGTCCAACAAGTAGGAGTACGACACCTACGACCATACAATGCCTCATAGGGTGCCATCTGAATGCTAGACCGATAGCTATTGTTATACACTAATTACGCCAATGATAGAAAATCCTCCCAACTACCTCTGAAGTCGATCACACATCCTCTTAACATGTCTTCCAATATCTGAATTACTCTTTCCGACTGACCATCAGACCGAGGATGAAAAGCCGTACTGAAGTTTAACTTTGTTCCCAAAGCTTCATGCAGAGCTTTCCAAAATCGTGATGTAAATCTAGGATCCCTGTCTGATATAATAGACACTGGTACCCCATACAACCTCACGATTTCAGATACATACAGCTTTGCCAATTTTTGTAATGAATAATCCATACGAATTGGAAGGAAATGAGCAGTCTTCGTCAATCGATCAACTACTACCCATATAGAATTTTTCTTAGTAGGTGTTAAAGGTAACCCACTAACAAAATCCATTGTTATTCACTCCCATTTCCAAAGAGGAATCTTTACTGGATGTAACAAACCTGACGGCAATTGATGCTCCGCCTTCACTTGTTGACAAGTCAAACATTTTCCTACAAACTCAAAAATCTCACGCTTCAACCCTGGCCACCAATACTGTTCACAGAGATCTCGATACATCTTATTTCCTCTGGGGTGCATAGCATAAGGGCTACTATGCGCCTCCCGTAGAATCATTTGCCTCAATTCTGATTCTTTAGGCATATAAACCCTTCCACGAAAACACAGCACTCCATTCGTGTTTATACCAAAATCCTCTATTTCACCCCTTTCAACCTGCTGAAATAAGGGTCCCAACTTTTTATCTGATATCTGCTTTTCTTGAATTTGTTCTAATCACAAAGGCTTCACCTGATGTTCTGCTAACAGACTACCATCCTCATACAAACTCAAATGAGCAAACATTACTCTCAATTCAGATACCGCCTTACGACTTAACGCGTCAGCTACCATGTTACCTTTCCAGAATGATACTCGATTGAGAAATCATAATCCTTTAATAATTCCACCCATCTTCGTTGTCTCAAATTCAACTCCTTTTGAGTAAGGAGCTACTTGAGACTATTGTGATCCGTATAAATGATAGACTTCTTATTGTAGAGATAGTGCCTCCAAATCTTTAAAGCAAATACCACTGCAGCTAACTCCAAATCATGAGTAGGGTAGTTTACTTCGTGTCTTAACTGTCGAGAAGCATAAGCCACCACCTTTCCATTTTGCATCAGCACACAATCCAAGCCCGTGTGAGACGCATCATAATAAATAGTAAATTCTTTTCCAGCCTCAGGCTGAATCAAAACTGGTGCTTCTGTCAGGATCTTCTTTAATTTCTCAAAACTCTCTTGTTGCTTTTCAGTCCAAACATACGGTACCCCCTTCTGTAACAGTTTAGTTAGGGGTGCAGCAATCAACGAAAATCCCTCAACGAAGCGTTTATAATAACCAGCCAAACCCAAGAAACTCTAAATTTTAGCTACCGATTTTGGTGGTTTCCAATCCAGTACAGCTTCAATCTTCCGAGGATCCACCCTGATTCCCTCAGCTGATACCACATGACCCAAGAATGTCACTTCCTTTAGCCAAAATTCACATTTACTGAATTTGGCATAAAGTTGCTTATCACGAAGTAGCTACAATACTATACGCAAATGCGTGTCATGCTCCTCATCATTTCTTGAATAAACCAAAATGTCATCTATGAACACTACCACAAACCGGTCTAAATATGGTTGAAAAACTCGGTTCATCATGTCCATAAATGCGGCTAGTGCATTGGTTAACCCAAACGGCATCACCAAAAACTCATAATGTCCATAACGAGTTCGGAATGCCGTCTTATAAATATCTTCTTCTTTCACTTTAAGTTGGTGATAACCCGATCTCAAATCAATTTTGGAGAAAACTGAAGCTCCCTTCAATTGAACAAATAGGTCATCAATTCTCGACAAAGGATACCTATTCTTGATCGTCAATTTATTCAGTTGCTGATAATCAATGCACATACGCATCGATCCATCCTTCTTCTTAACAAACAAAACTGGTGCTCCCCACGGAGACACATTCGATCGAATAAATCCCCAATCCAACAATTCTTGAGTTTGAGCTTTAAGCTCTGCCAACTCCTTCAGTGCCATTCTATAAGGATCAATGGACACTGGAGCCATTCCAGGCAAAAGCTCAATGCCAAATTCTACTTCCCGATCTGGAGGTATACTAGGAAGTTCATCAGGAAATACATCTGGAAATTCCTTCACCGTTCTCACATCATCCACGATAACTCTTTGGCATCCAAAGCACAAATAAAAGCTAGGAATGCTCCATATCCCTTCTGCACCAACTTCTCTGCCTTCAACGCGGATACCACATTTGCCAAGTAATTTCTTCGTTTGCCTATCATTATTACTTTCTTATCATTCGAAGTTCTTATTGACATCCACTTTTTAGCACAATCCAAATGCGCCCGATGCATAACCAACCAATCCATGCCTAGAATGAGATCAAACTCGTCGAAAGGCAATTCTATCAAATTCGCCAGAAATACTTCTTCTTGAATTTCTAAGTGCACGTCTCTAAACATTTTATTTTCAATTACCGACTGTCCTAAAGGACTAATTACTATTATCTCACTATTGGTAATTTCAGATTCTAGATTCAAGTTTCCAGATATGGCACTAGCAATATATGAGTGGGTAGAACCAATATTTATTAAAGAAGTAATAGGTACATCGAAGATGAAAAATGTACCAGTTATTACATCGTGTGCATTGCCATCCTCACTGCGCCTAACCGCATAGACCAATCTCGGCCGTCTTGCATCCGTGTTACCACTAGGACCATTACCTCGACCGGTGCACCTTGACCACATCCAATTTCATTACCACCACGACCGGTCCACGACCTCTCGGTGGTCAGCCGAGTACCTCTGGTGGTCAGGTATCAAGATTACAAACTTCCTGAGTCATATCCATACGTCGAGGGCAATTTCTATATTGGTGATCCATTGAACCACATTTGTAACAAGCGCCCGCTTTCCTCCAGCACTCTCCAAAATGCCTTTTTCCACATTCAACACAATCTCGACTTTGATTTTTAGCTACAGGTGCTCTACCTTGAGTTGGTTCATCATTCCGAGGCTTGTTCAGAAACCTTTTTGAAGAACCCAACTGCTTTATATCTCTCTTTCTTCTAAATCTTTCCCGATTCTGACGTTCTGAGTTCTTAGCCTCTTCGGCTATCTTGGCTTTCTCCACAAGCGTGGCAAAAGTTCTAACTTATTGTGGGGCAATCAGGACCCGCAACTCATCATTCAGCCTATCCTCAAAATGTACACAATGTTCATGATCCGTTGACACTATTGTCCGAGCATAGCGACTCAAGCTTAAAAACCCAGCCTCATACGCTACCACTGTCTTATTCCCTTATATTAGATTCAGGAATTCCTTCCTTCGGGCATCCACATAACTTGTTCCTACATACTTCCCTTAGAAGGCAGCTTTGAAGAATTCCCAAGTAATCAATGTAGCCTCGGTGCCTTTCGAACAAGAAGCCACCATTGATACGCCTCGCCTCTTAGCAAGGACATAGCTCCTTTCGGTTTACGCTGATGTTGCATTCCATATCATCCATAATCCGCTCCACGACTTGAGCCAATATTACGCCACATTCGAGCTACACCGAAACTCCTCTAAAACTTCGCATTATTAGACTTGAGTCGTTCGATATCGACCCACGAGTTGTTGGCCCAACTCTAGTTCAAGCGACCCTTTCCACGACTCGCAGCATTGCTCATGTCAAAGCATTATCTTCTTCCATATGATCATGTGATCCCGTCTCACTCTCAAATGACACAGGTGCATCCATTTTCGGCATATGATTTGATGCTTCAGTTGCACCTCTAACACCTCATCCTCTACCACGGCCACGTCTACCGCGTCCATGACCACGTCCTCTAGTGCTCATGATGACTAATTCGATTTAATATGATTACAAGTTTTATGAATCAGAAAATTGTTTCAGTGTTTATCAACGATGTTTTATGAGATTTGAGAGATAAAGTTATTTTTCGCAAACACATCCTATAGTCTCAATCTTTACGATTTTCAACATCTAAAACTAGAAGTTCTAGATGTTCCTATGATCATATCATCATAATAATAATTATTCAGTAACGAATACTTACTTGACTTGGGGCCGGATGCTTGTGGTGCCATACTAATCTTTAAAACATAATTGAAATAATTGCAAAAGTTATTTGTTAAACCCAACCACAGTCGAGTTTTGAAACTAACTTTGATACCATTAAATGTAACACCCCAAACCCTGTCTATGCGTTAAGACGAGATTTAGTTTGTTACATAGATCGAACTATCTTAATGATTTAGGTGAATCGGTAATTACAAAATCATTTTAAAAAATAAAGTTTAATAAAAACCAAGAAAAATAATTTAAGTTCGATGAATATGAGAAAACATTAGTTGGAAATCTCATCATTTAATATTAAATTGTCAAAACCTTAAAGTAATTTTTTATAAGAGTTCAAAGTATTTGAAAATAAAATAGATAAAAAAATCTCCTATGTTTGAAAACCCAAAGTATTTTAAGAAAACATTATAGAATAAACATAAGCCCATATTAATTATCCAAAACATAATTTAAATCCATCCACACATAAAATCCATAAATCATTAATAAAGGCCTTATTACACATACCCAAAATAGCAAATTAAAGAAAGTATTTCTTAAAAGTTCAAAGTTTATTAAACCCATGTTTGCAGTATGGCCTCCATGAAGTCATCCTCGGCCCAAGTCCACATCAATTTCCATTACCTGAGATGAAAAATTTGGGGAGTGAGTTACTCAGAACTCAGTGTCCACTGGGCCAGATCATCAAGTCATAATTTTGGGCTTGAGCCCATAAACAGGTTTAACAATATAAATAATGAGATGTATGCAAAAATGAAATTTCCCACCCAAACCTAATTTCCATCCGCTACACACCACCCGTACCAACCATCACACCTGTGGGGATCAAGTCAACCCACCCCGCCAACACACCAATCGTAGGCATAAAGCCATTTTTATATTTGTGGCAGAGCCACCGAACTAGATTGTGACAAAGTCACCGAACTAGAGGCATTGAGCCATTAAAATATTTGTGGCAGAGCCACCGAACTAGAGGCAATGAGCCATTTAATTATTTTGGGGCAAAGCCATCGAACTAGAGGCAATGAGCCATTTAATTATTTTGTGGCAAAGCCACCGAACTAGAGGCAATTAGCCATTTAATTATTTTGTGGCAAAGCCACCGAACTAGATTTTGGCAACAGGCCTTTCTTCTCTTCATCATTAATCCCATCCCATGCAACATGTATGCAAAATAATCTATATACATATGATGATTTTAGCAAAAAGCCCAATTTACATATGAGTCAATATTTTAGGTTTTTATTAAGGCCCATAATACAAAATATCATTTAGCCCATTTAACAATCTAGCAACTTGGCCCATTTAACGATCTAGCAGGGATTTCAGCCCATTTAACGATCTAGTATAGATTTCGGCCCATTTAACGATCTAGCAGAGATTTCGGCCTATTTAACGATCTATCAGGGATTTTGGCCCATTTAACGATCTAGTATAGATTTCGGCCTATTCAACGATCTATCAGGGATTTTGGCCCATTTAACAATCTATCAGGGATTTCGGCCCATTTAACGATCTAGCAGAGATTTTGGCCCATTTAACGATCTATCAGGGATTTCAGCCCATTTAACGATCTAGTATAGATTTTGGCCCATTTAATGATCTATCAGGGATTTCGGCCCATTTAACAATCTATCAGGGATTTCGACCCATTTAACGATCTAACAGGGTTTTCGGCCCATTTACACATGAGACATAAAATTTACATTTTACCAACTAACTCATGGAGGGCATTTTTTTAATTTTCACAACTTTAACCGTTTTCATGTAATTTCACCAAAAATACCAATTATTACGTATTGTATCGATTTTGTCGACTTTATGATTTTGCTCAATACTACGGTATGACATCTAACCCGAGATAAGTGTGAAGTTACACACCTTGTTATCGTGAGTACTAAACCTTCCTGCTCGTCAACACCTAAACGTAACACGAACCATTAGAACACTTTCATTTATTAAAATACACTATTGGTAAACGATCTAAATCTTTACCCTTTTGATTTTGAACCACTTCTATTTTGGTTTCTCCTCGATTGTTGATTCGTTGTCTCGATGAGAATCCACGAACGAACAAAGGCTCGGAGTACGAATAACCTCAAACAATTGATTCTCCTGATGAAGGTCTCAGAACGGTGGAAAATCTCGGATTCCCAAAACTGCCCTTCGTTTATACTTAGGGGAATTAGCAGAACCGCCCCTCTTTCGAAGACTATGGACTACCCTTTTCTGCCCTATCTTGAATGTCTCTAAAGACTTAAGATCATTAGTCCGACTAAATATTATCGAAATATGGCTAATGATTTATAAGATTTGAGATTGGCTTACCACGATTATCTTCATTCCTCGAAGAAACAATCGAGCGATTATGTCCCTATAACGAAATCAATTAAATAACTGACTAATCCAATATAATGAATAAAGTGAGAATCCTTTGAATAATCTCCTTACCTTAACTTGAGATCGATTCCAATGTTCCCCAATACTCAAGACACTTTGAGTTTCTGCCCTCAAAAAATCTCACTATGCCCATGATTGAAAAGAAAATCGAGTGTGAAGAATTCGGTTATGACCAACAAAAAAATGAAAAAGATTTTGGCACAAGAGCATATTAACAATCGGCCATGGGTGAAAGTATTGGAGAGATTTTAATGAAGAAGAAAATAAAAGAATGGGAAAATGGAAGTAATATGATTCAGTTTCAAGAGCGAAAGGGAAAAAGAAAAGAGAGGAAAATAGAACTTAGTTTAGAAGAAAAGTGCATTCGGCTTTGGGGAGGAAAAATGAGAAAAAAGAAAAGAAAGAAGAATCCTTGCTTGCATAAGTGCTTTCGGTCACAATGAGAAAAGACTTGAGAGAGAAAAAGAGCTTCAAACCGAAATGGCCAAAAGAAAATGACACAAAAATGAGTTGCTTACTCAAGGATGTTGGCAAATTTCGGCTAGAGAGAAAATGAATGGAGAGGAAATATGTTTTGCTAAAAAAAATGACCAAAGTGAAAGTGTTTCACCAACACTAAAGCCTACCAAAACAATCAACCCAAAACCGGCCATCCCCCCTAGCCTCTATGCCGTCCAAATACATGGTCAAAAGGCCACTAGGAAGTTTCCAAAACATCTCCCTAATCTTAAGCCTTATCCTCCTCCTTTTTCCTTAAGTTGGAGAGACAAAATCCCCCAATCCTCCTTTTCTCCTATGGGTAATTTTCCAAAGATGAACCCTAGCATGAGTTATTGGTAGCATAAGCTAAATCGAGCTACCGGGACTCTAAAACCGTAAATAACTTGAAAAACGGGGCTAGAATGGACTTACCATGAGCTTGGAAAGTTGAAAAACCCTATCCATGTCTTCTCTTGGTAAATTTCGACCATATGAGGAAGATGGACAAATTTGGCATTTTAATTTTGTTTTTAATTCATTTAATTTGAAAAAGGACCAAAATGCCCTTACAAAAAAAATATCTTATCTAACATATATCATATCCATTTTTGTCCAACAATTTAGCCAATGGGCTAATTACCATTTAAGAACCTCTACTTTAAAATTTCATAGCAATTTGACACCTCTAACTTCTAGAACTCAAGTTTTGCACTTTTTACAATTTAGTCCTTTTGACTAAATTGAGTGGCCAAACGTCAAAATTTTCAAACGAAATTTTCACGAAATCGTTCCGTGAAATTGTAGACCATAAAAATATAATAAAAACAAATTTTCTTATGTTGAATTTGTGGTCCCAAAACCACTGTTCTGACTAGGCCTTAATTCGGTATGTTACATTTCTTCCCCCCTTTTAGGATTTTCGTCCTCGAAAATCTTACCAGAAGAGTGGTTTAGTATCTTTCTCTTAATTTCCAACATCACTAAATAATATTTTTCAAGATGATACTTTCAGAAACACTCTATCATCGATCTGAATCCTAATAAAACTCAGTGAATTCTAAAAATCGATACATATTGAAATTATTATGCTAATTCTATCAGATGTTCGAAAACAGCCCACTAGCATTTCTCTTGGCTTCCCACAAATCAATCGATAATCACTCACAATCTTTCAATAGCTTAATTCATAACCACTGTCTTAACCTTAAATTTTGCTATGCCATCAGATATATTAAACTCTCGAAACCAGGAAGCATATGAAAATCCTCATTAAACAAATAGTGTCATCAAATTTTTCAATACAAACATAATAATAACCATCTCTAAATCACTAGTTGAACAGTTCTTTTTAATGTGACATTAACCGTATGAAAACATGAACCATCACTTTATATTCTAGCAATAAAACTCATTCTAATTCGTTCACTAGTGCATCACTAAAAAAATCATAAACTCATTACTCAATTCCAACTGAACTCAAAACTAGAGCTTCGGTTAATAATACCTTCAATTGCTTTAACTTTGTTAGTATACCAAGACCATTCAAACTTTCAAAAATATGATAACTTTTCCAATCAGAACAACTTTAACTTATAATAACATCATCCGATTAGAATAATCCAATAAGCATATTTTTGTATTATGCTTTCTAAAATATAGTTTCTTTATTCCGGCTATCAGTCTTCATACTCGTGAATACACAAAATTTATTCTCTTAGTTGAGGCATGTTTAAATATACATAACTCAAATCATATCTCAACAAATCAGTTCACTCATATAAAAACAACTGAGTTGATTTCAACTATCGAATAATAACATATCAATATACTCTTTTCTTCATGCTGAGGATACAACTCAAATATACAATCTTTCAAAATTATTTTAGCATGCAAATCAAAGATATTTTAAACTGTATTAGCTCGAGGAAATAGATATCCTGATTGAACTCATTAACTTTAATCAAACTTACTTGAGGAAAGAAAACTGCTATATAATTTAAGCTTGTGTTCTTACCATTTATACACTTTCCAATATCAATTTCTTCCATGAAAATTTGAGAAACCTTGATACCAGAATCACCACATTCCTATTATCAAATCCAGAAATACAATCATACTAAACATAGCCATCATAGACCAAAGAACATACTTTAAGGATGAGCCATGTTCGATAATTTGCACAATAAGGGCGATAAGAAAACCCTAAATATGATACTATTCCAGAAGTTTGAGAACATAACTTACAAGAAAATAATAGAGATCCTGATGATTCCTCAGAGAAACCCAGCAGAAAAACAATGCTTACCGACTCTGGACTTCTATCATAACAGAGATAATATATTTCCCGTATATATAAACCAAAACCATAATCAGTAGAAATATAACAATATTTTCACATAAATTTTTACCATTGGCTTCATTCCAACATATTTAAATAGAACTCCGAAGAGATAAAGAAATACGAATCATAAACTAACCAGACCAACAGGGTATTCGTCTAACATCATATGCATGCCAAACAAACATGGATGGGCTTATCACCATATAAACTTTCATTTCATTCCACTTTTCACATTTCTTAACTTGTAGTTATCTCATTTTGCACATTAACACATATATATCATGAAATTCTATTCATACCTTTCCAAATTTCGACACATCATAAGCACGTCTCAATCATTTCAATATCATTATCAGCATTATCGAAAAATAGCTTGGTTGGAAGTCATCTCTGTCTTAACAAAACAATTTCGTCAGAGTCGGGAGATATCACACTATCACGAGTAGTAATATGGCATGTATAGCTAGACTCACATACGCTATGTTAGTTCGAGAATCGACTAAACCATAGCTCTGATACCACTAAATGTAACACCCCTTACCCATATCCAACGCCGGAATAGGGTACGAGGCATTATCAAAACACATACACTTGAAAATGTATTAAACTGAGTCATAAAAATTCATCCATATTATACAAAATGAACTGCTAAATATTAAAGGCCAACATTTTACGCCAAACCAATTATGACATATACAAATGACTAAGTCTCCTATGCATGCCATAAACTTAAGAGGATTATATTCACTTTTACCCCACAATGATAGCTTGATAGTGTGATTACATCTCCGACGATCTCCAACTCGAGTTAGCATACAACCCTATAAGATATGGGAAATGAAGGGAAGTAAGCTACAAAGCTTAGTAAGTAAGTATGTAAATAATAAGTGATTTATTAATAGAATTTCATAAATCTTCACAATATGTTCTCAAGATAATACAATCATAATTGAACATAGCTCCACTTTTTATTCATGTTCATCTCAAGCTATCTACTCGAGTCACAGTCACTAAATTATTTATATCTGGAGCTACGGAACTCTAACTTAAGATCCTTTAATTTTTTCATGAAACTAGACTCACATATCTTCTTACCATAAAGTTTCTAGAATTTTTTGTTTAGCCAATCAATACAGTTTATTCATTAAACATTCCTCTATTTTACAGTTTGATTATTCTGACCTCTCTTCACTACGAATCAATTTTCTCCTCGTACAGAGTTCATATGACCTTATTATTTAGTTCACTTGAAAGTAGACTCATTAAAATTTTCAGGCATATAATTTATATCCCACAATTAATTTTTTACAATTTTTAATGATTTTTAAAAGTCAGAACAGGGGATCACATAATCATTCTGAACCAGTCTCACAGAAATTCAAATATCTCAAACTATACAAATCATTTGTTAGCTATGTTTCTTTTATATGAAAATAGACTCAATAAGATTTAAATAAATATCTCATACAACTTATAATTCAATTTATAATATTTTTGGTGATTTTTCAAACTCATGTCACTGCTGCTATCCAAACAGTTTTATTGTAAATTTTTGCTCTCTCCTTCACTTTAGTTGTGTTCATCACTTGCCTATACCAATCTTTCCAATTTCCAATTACATATCGAACATATTGTTCATATGTACATTTTCCACATTTCTCAATTGGTCACATTCACACTTGCACTTATTCATAACATGATCGCACCAATCATCATTAGTAAATTATCTCGTTGAACCCCTTCGAAAAACGCCCGATACTCGATGGTCTCAGCACATAGCTCCACCTACACATAATTCGGCTTTCTTGTACACATGGTGAAGGTCCCTTATCATCTATGTGACCTAGCCATTCCATCTCGTAGCTTTCTTATCTACATGGCGTCCAACACTAGGAAGCACTCATGTGACCTAGCTACTCATAACTCGTAACTTTCTTGTACACATGGTATACACACAGTATTACACATGTGACCTAGTTACATATGAAATTATTATCCCGTAGCTTTCTTGCACACATGGTGAAAGTCCCTTATCATCCATGTGGCCTAGCTGCATATCAAAATTTTCCATCTAGTAGCTTTGTTGTGCACACGATGAAGGTCCCTTATCACTCGTGTGACCTAGCTACATATTGTCCGTATCTCTCGATTTTCCGAAGGTTTAATCAATAATTTCCATTTGCATACATTTTCATAATTTAGTTATCACCCAATGATTTCCATAATATCTAGCAAAATAATTATTGTACAAGTAAAATAAATGCATTATTTACATATAAACTTTCTTGTCGAAATCTCGTCAGGAACAACCATGTAGCAACTCATACAACCCATGTAATATTAATTTAACATTCAATTCTTGTAACTTTAATTTGTCATTCAATTTCACATGACACAACAATCATCACATTTTCCATACCATACATACCATCCATCAACTTCTCCTAAACATATTAAATCATACAATTTATGCCATATCAATAGAGAATTACAATTCAAGCATGGTGTTGCATTATTATTAACACACGAACTTACCTCGAATGCCGAAACGACCATTTTACCAACTTTCTCGATTTTTGATTTTCCTCAACTTCTAAGTCCAAATCTCATTTTTTGGGGTCTAAAACACCACATTTCACTTATTTAATTAATGTACTATTCAAAACAGTCCTTAACTCAACTTTTACAAAATTACAATTTTACCCTTAAACTTTTACATATTTACACTTTTACCCCAATACTCGAAAATTTAAATTCAGCCCTTATTCTTATGTTTTATAACATGCTGATCAGTTTTACCTTCTATGGCAACATCGAATTCTTACTCTAACATACACTTATGAACATTAGGTATTTTTACCGATTATGTCGTTTTACTCGTTTTCACTTAAAATCGCTTAACAAAATTTCTTTAACATAATTTCAAGCTTCATATTCTACCACAAAAAATTAAAATACACACTTTTCTCCTATGGGTAATTTTCCAAAGATGAACCCTAGCATGAATTATTGGTAGCATAAGCTAAATCGAGCTACCGAGACTCCAAAACTGTAAATAACTTGAAAAATGAGGATAGAACGGACTTACCGTGAGCTTCGAAAGTTGAGAAAACCCTAGTCATGTCTTATCTTGGTAAATTTCATCCATATGAAGAAGATGGACAAATTTGGTATTTTAATTTTGTTTTTAATTCATTTAATTTGAAAAGGACCAAAATGCCCTTACAAAAAAAAAAATCTTATCTAACATATATCATATCCATTTTTGTCCAAAAATTTAACCAATGGGCTAATTATCATTTAAGAAACTCTACTTTAAAATTTCATAGCAATTTGACACCTCTAACTTCTAGAACTCAAGTTTTGCACTTTTTACAATTTAGTCCTTTTAACTAAATTGAGTGGCCAAACGTTAAAATTTTCCAACAAAATTTTCACGAAATCGTTCCGTGAAATTGTAGACCATAAAAATATAATAAAAATAAATTTTCTTACGTCAAATTCGTTGTCCCGAAACTACTGTTCTGACTAGGCTTTAATTCGGGATGTTACAGAAACATTGGAAAGAAAAGGGGGTGAGCTTAAAAAGCTTAGTAAGTTCACATGTAAAAATAATAAGCATTAGCAATGGATTTAGCTTACTACTAAGCTGTCATAACTTGCATAAATAATACTAAGTTCTTACTTTCTCAACTTACTCATTTGTAGCCTTACCAAAGCCTCAACGAGACAAATCCTCACAACAAGTTCTCAAATTGATACAATCATTAAATCACATGCTTATACCTTATTACTCATGTTCACATTAATCTGTCTACTTGAATCATAGTCACTAAATTATTTATTTCTTGAACTACAGAGCTTTGAATTATAAACTGCTAATTTTCTCTGAAACTAGACTCACATATCTTCATACCATAAAATTTCTAGAATTTTTATTCTTTCCAATTACTACAGTTTATTTATTAAAATTTCCCCTCTTTCACTATTCGACTATTTTGACCTCTCTTCACTACGTATAAATTATATCCTTGTACAAAATTCAAATGACCTTATTGTTTATTTTATTTGAAACTAGACTCATTCAAAATTTTAGGAATATAAATTATATCACATAATTATTTTTTTACAATTTTTAATGATTTTTCCAAGACAGAACAGGGGATCACATAATCATTCTGAACCAGTCTCACAAAAATCTAAATATATCAAAATACAAAATTTCTTTGCTTTCTTGGTTTCTTTCATATGAAAATAGACTCAATAAGCTTTAATTTCATATCTCACTCAACTATTGATTCCACTTCTACCATTTTTGGTGATTTTTTCGAAGTTACTCTACTTTGCTGTCCAAAATAGTTTTATTTGTAATTTTTTGCTCTCACTCACTTTAGTTGTATTCATTACTTACCTATAACAATCTTTCCAATTTTCGATTACATATCGAGCATATTGCTCATACGTTACACATGCATATACCTACACTTATCACTACAAGCCACCCATAATTTCACTTAATCAATTTTCTCGGTGAACTCATCAGTAACCTTACCAAAGGCTTAGAATACAAAAAGCACCTTACTTAATAGCTTGCTTACATACCTACAACATCTCACTTAACACATGAGTACTCTTTCATAATATAGGCATATTGCCAATCATGTCATAAAGTGTCACAAGCATAATTGAAAACTCATCACTTACTTAATACTTGATAATCTCAATATTTAATAAGCCTTAAATGCATACCTGTACTCTTTCTTCATGTTCTCACCTTGTCATTTCTTTGACTTACTCTTTGGATTACTCGGGAACCTTTTCCTTTTTGAACTTACCATTGCCATGTCTTGACATGGTCTTATGTGGTATCCTTGCCTTATGAACTCACCAATGCCATGCCTTGGCATGGTCTTACATGGGACCTTTGCCTTATAGTAACTCATCAATGCCATGTCTTGACATGGTCTTACATGATTTCCTTGCCTTATAGAACTTATCAATGCCATGCCTTGGCATGGTCTTACATGATATCCTTATCTTACCAAATTCCATGCTCCAAACATAATCTTACATGGTATCCTTGTCTTATTGCCAATGCCACATCTTGATGTGGTCTTACATGGAGTCCTTAATCAATGCCGAAGCCATGTCTTGACATGGTCTTACACGGGATCCTTGTCATACCAATGCCATGTCTTACCATGGTCTTACATGGTATCCTTAACCATAAATTCCTCCTTAAATGCCATATTATGAACATGGACTTTTCCGTCAATTCTTCCTTAATTACCATGGTATAGCCATGGACTTTGAGATATCAATGCCTTGTCAAGTCTCAGCTGAAACATACCTGCTCAAATTCTCAAGGTTAATCGCATAACTCAATAATAACATTACTAATAACAATAATTGCAAAATAATAAAATGCTACTCAACTTACATACTTACATTCTAAATCTCATCATATCATCAACTTAACTTATTCTCATCAAACTATGCTAGTTAATACTTTCTTGTTATCATACAAAGCCATAATACAAAATATGGTCTTATATATAAATTATACAAGTTCTCTTTCCAATATCGAATTATTATCGAACATTAATCATTATATCTAAAACTCAATACTAAAGTATTTATGGCCAAAATATCAATTTATCATTCAAATATGCATAATTAAATGCTTACTAAACATATGAACTTACCTCGATACCAAAATAGTCATTTTACCAACTTTCTCGATTTTTGATTTTTGATTTTCCTCCCGTTCTAGGTCCAAATCTCATTTTTCAAGGTCTAAGACATCACATTTCACTTATTTAATTAATGTACTACTCAAAGTAGTCCCTAACTCAAACTTTAGCAAAATTACAATTTTGCCCCTAAACTTTTGCATAATTATGATTTCCCCCTAGTTTCGAAAATTAAACTTCATCCCTTATTCTTATGTTTTATAACATGCTGATCATTTTTCCCTTCTATGGAAACATCAAATTCATGCTCTAACATGCACTTATGTACATTAGGTATTTTTACCGATTATGTCGTTTTACTCGTTTTCACTTAAAATCTCTTAGTAAAAGTTGTTTAACATAATTTTAAGCTTCATATTCTGTCATAAAACATCAAAATAAACACATTTCACATATGGGTATTTTTCCAAATATGAACCCTAGGTTAAATTATTGCTAGAATAAGCTAAATTAAGTTCCCGAGACTCCAAAAATGTAAAGAACATGAAAAACGGGGCTAGAATGGACTTACCATGAAGCTTGGAAAGCTTGAAAACCCTATCCATGGCTTCCCACATGGTAAATTTGGCCTAAACTTGAAGATGGACAAATTTGGCATTTAAATTTTGTTTTTAATTCATTTAATTCATTAAATTACCAAAATGCCACTTAAAAAATCTTTTGAAACATACCCATCCATGTCCATTTTTGTCCACCAACTTAACCAATGGCCTAATTATCATTTAAGGACCTCCAATTTAAAATTTCATAACAATTGGACACCTCTAACATGTAGAACTCAACTTTTGCACTTTTTACAATTTAGTCCTTTTAACTAAATTGAGTGCCCAAACGTCAAAATTTCCGAATGAGATTTTCATGAAATAATTCCGTGAAATTGTAGACCATAAAAATATAAATAAAATAAATTTCTCAACATCAAATTTGTGGTCCCAAAAACACTGTTCCGACTAAGCCCAAAATTGGGCTGTTACAGACCTTATTACAAAATATTAACCCAAAATAAATAAACTTGAAATAAGGTAAAACTAAATTTACTAAGTTCACAAGAAATATTCCCGATGTATGTCCACCACAGAGCCTTCCGCTGCGCCAAATCCTCTAACACTGAGGATCACCTGCAAGGTTAAAGCAGAGGGGTGAGTTACGAGAACTCAATGTGTAATCCCCTAGTCGATCATTAACTGGGCCCGAGCCATACAAAAATAGACTGGGCTGAAGCCCATATAGAATTAGACTGGGTCAAAGCCCTATGCAAAAGTAGTCTGGGCCGAAGCCCTATAAATATGATAATGCAACCAGAGTATATAGCCCAACCTAATAATCCATGTGCTACACACCACCCGTACCAGCCCAACACACCTGTGGGGATTTCTAAATCGACCCACCCATCCGCTACACACCAATAAGGCATACAAGCTTCCAATCACAAAATTTATGGCGAAGCCACCAGAATAACAGAATAAACATGGCATAGCCACTATACAGATTGTGGCAGAGCCACCAGAATATACTTCCTCCGAATCATCAAACCCAACCCAATGCATGATGTCGTGACATAAATATTTCGTGTATGCAGTATGTCACAATCATAATCAATCATATAAATAGCACACACATATCACTTAAACTACCACTAGGGGTATAACAATCATTTACCCTCCAAGGGTATTTAGGTAATTTAACCTTCCAAGGGTATTTATGCAATTTACCCTCTAAGGGTATTTCACTAATTTACCCTTCCAAGGGTGTTTCAGTAATTTACCCTCCAGGGGTGTTTCGGTAATTTATCCTTCTAAGGGTATTTTAGTAAATTACCCTTTAAGGGTATTTCGGTAATTTACCTTTCCAAGGGTATTTCAATAATTTACCCTTTAGGGGTATTTCGATAATTTACCCTTCCAAGGGTATTTTAGTAATTTACCCTCTAGGAGTATTTCGATAATTTCGCATTTAACAGCCTTTCCAAAGTTCTACTGTCGAATCGAGCGACACAGAACCCTTTTTGGGTCTCTACGGAACTATTGGGCCTAAAATCCATTTTAGGCCCAAATTGGCCACGCTCGTGTGGCTCGGAATGCATGGTTTCGATTTCAGATTTGCAGATTTCGCATCCGGGCCTATCATTGCTAGTTTTCCAATAGTTTGCCCAAGTGGGCCGGATAGCCTGTTGGGCCTATTGGCCCGTTTCGGCCCGTTACAGCCTCAGTATTGCGAAAGTGTTTGTGACACTCTCAACGGCTTAATGTCACGATTCGTATCTCGATTTACCACTAGAGGGCTTGCACCCTCGAGTGGTCATAGTTGCCTGCTTTTTGGCGTTTCGGCTTTTGGTCGTTTCACAGAACATCACAAGCTTTTATCGAAATGGGTGTGAGATTACACACATGATTACGATTTGCGATACTTGGTACTATTTCTAAAATACTTGAGATTAATATTGACTAACAGTTAGTCTAAATCCTTAATACAACTTCTTCCAGGTATTGAGATTGATTAACAATCTACATCACTTACCAATAATCCAATAATCCATTGTAAGGGATAGGTGTCTAGCTGGCCCTCTAATTAAGCATGTCGAGATCCTAGCATTGTTTGGCACCAAAATAGATGTTAGCAATCCCCCTTAATCATGATCACAAAAGAATTCAATATCCATTCGGCTCGAGTATGAACCAACCGAATAATGGAAACCCCATCACCTACATTCGTCCATTACCTACTTACTAACCAACTCTCAGAAACCAACGATAGAAGAACGACGAGAGGGTATGCTAACCCTCCAACAGCTTCGGTCCATACCAAAAGAACCAACAAGATTTGAGGTAGAAAAGGAATGGATTGATTTGAACTTGATCAGAGAGAACCGAATGGAACAAAGAAGAGAAGATTCAGTAGCAAAGGTAGCCAATACCGATGAAATACAGAGAAGAATATGGAAGAAAGAAGCTTAACGACTCAGTAAACGCCCCCAACAAGGGAAGATGTGCAATCAGCTATGAAGAAAAGCCAAGAAAAGGAGATGAGAGGAGAAGAAAAAAAAGGTTCGACCAATAAATGAGAAAAAGAGAATGATAGAGACTGGGATTTTTGCTAATAGCAAAAGAAAGGAGAACCTGATTCCAATGAGAGGTAAGAGGAGATTTGACCATAGTGTAGAAAAGAGGAACAAATTTAAATGGGAGAAGGGAGGGAATTCGTTTTATGGAGAAAAAAATAGTAAGAAATAGAGAAGAAGAAAGAGAGAAAAAGGTTTCTGACAAGTAGGTAAATGCAAAGGTGACCTGAAATGCTTAAGGAAGACCGTACTCAAAATGCAAGAATGCAACATAAAACACTATAGAATTCGACACCCTTGTTCCCTACGCAAAAACCGAATGTGCTACTAAGTGACCCCTTACTCTTCCTTTTCTTCTTTTGACCTAAATTTCCCCCATCCACTTCCCCATAATTGGCCACTACCTCCTCTCTCCCCCAATCCCTTGATTCTCTCCACATTTTTCTCCCCAACATCCTCTCCATCACCCATTCAAATGGTTTGACCAAGTCTTCAACCACCAAGGCAGAGTTTGGTCACAACTCTGCTTCCTCCTTTCCTGAGCACAAAATAATAGCCTCCAAAATACCACTTGTGAGATTCGAACCTCCAACCTCCTTGCACTCCCCTTGACGTCACACCACCTTGCCATGCACTCCACTTGTGTCTTAAAACATGCACAACTAATGATAAGTCTATAGCCAAAGTCTAAATCCATTTAAAATAAATAATCTAAAAAGAAATGCAAGTGCCAAGACTTGAACCTTGGATCTCCTTGCTTCCCTGTGGCGTCACCCCCTTGTCTCCCATGTGGCCCTATTTGCCACTAGACCACAACTCCTTTTGTGTCATTTCTCTCCATATTATTTTCTTAATGCCTATTTACTAACTCCCAAGGTTTTATTCACCTAAAACCAAAATTTTCCTAAAGCCCAAGTTTTATCCCGGGACTTCATAGAAGCCCCCTAACCTTCCAAAATCACTCACCTAATAGGTCCAGCTTGTAATAATCCCGTTCTAATATTCTCAAAAATTTTAAAATGCTCTTACGCTCAAGGCCCAATGGGCCCAATTCTACTAGGCCCAAATTCGGGCCGTTACATTTCTAGTTAAGTAACTTTGCATAGAGCTCTACTTAAGTTAGGATGATGGCCAAACATTACATGATTATTAGTACGTGTGAATGCCTAAAGGAATTAGGTTCATGTAATAATTGAATGGAAATCCATGTTTTATTAGTCGGTCATGATCACCCCATGATGGCTTGATTCAGTGGTGTGGGAATTATCGTTGCAATGACTTACAAATGTTTTCAAGGTTTAATGTAAGATGCATGCATCATCTTAATGCATATCGTAATATTGCAAAACATTTTCAAACATTTGATTAATACAAAGATATTAATATATGAATGTTTTATTTTCAGTTTGAAAATGGTACTGGCTCCCTTATTGAACATACTCACTGAAAACAAATTGAATGTAAATAACTATAAGGAATGGTAAATGAACCTTATAATTGTCCTGAGCTGTGACAAACTTAAAACAATTTCTTCTAATAAGTGCCCACCGGCCACTCAAGCTAGGGTTAGAAAATGACGGGAAAAGTTTGATAAGATAACTCATTGCTATATGCTAGCAAGGGTGACCAACACTCTGTATAAGCAACTGGAGATCTATAAGACTGGTAAAGCAATTCTAGATAAGCTAAAAGGCACATTCGGAGGCCAAGCTACCTTGGCTTGATAGTTTGTTGATCGCATTTGGACATACCAATGTCCAGAGTAGAAATCCTACATAAAATATGTCAATAAGGCGGTATTCGCAAGTATATGAGTCAAGTAGTAATATACTTACAATGAAGTAGGTGAGTACTTCGAGGATTGTACCTAAGGGAGGCAAGCACTAAATTAATTCTATTCTAAACACAAATAGAGCTAACTAGTATTTTAAATAAATTATATTACGACTAAACATGAAGAAAGAATTTTTTAATAACTAAAGAAAAAAATAAGATAAATAGAAAATCTTGGGAAATTTGCTATGAAAACTTAATTAGATCTGAGCATGGGTGGTTGATCGCTTCGGTAATCATAACTATTACTTTGGGTTCCTTATTCAATGAACTAGTCATTACCCTAGTAGGATCTCTCGATCTTCCACTAGAATAATGAGTCAGTAATAACTACTTATATCTCAACCTCACAGTCCAAACTAGCTCAAGGTAAATGTGTTCACGGATAGGCCATACCAATTTTGTGTTAATTCCTAGCTAAATGACTTCCTAGGGTTTGAATTCTTCTTTTGCCAAATAGCTGATCCGCTAAGAAAACCATACACAACAATCAATTAATCATACCTCCACTTGCTAATCCCCCGCAAAGGGATTAGATTCTCATGGATATAAAAAACATAATGATCCTAATATAAAAATAAACATGAATAATAAATAAAGATATGAAGGTTTAAGAGAAGCCTGAATTATATTTAATTGAAGTACAAAATCCACAAATAGTTGATTGAACTCCACAAATCAGATCTCCTGATAAACACAAAATTGAAAATAACCTAAAGTTTAAGAAAAGGGAAAACTAAAAATTGAAACTATGAAGAAAATTACACACTTATGAAAAGCTATCCATAACAAGTGTTAAATGAGCATATTTATAGAGTTTGGGTTGCAGTCTTCCTCAACCATAGTCCAGTTGAGGCTTTCTAGTTTAATATTTGATTGTGCAAACAAAAATGCCCCTGGTTCGTAGGTATTTCTCACATAAGATCAGTGTCATGACACCTTAGTACCTATGTCGCGACATCGAAGGCAGTATGCTCGTACTCAGGGTAGTTTCTGGGGTGTGTCGCGACACTGAAGGCAGTCTTGGAATTCTTACACTCTACTTCCTATGTTGTGACATAAAACTCCTCGTGTTGCAACACAATGACCAGTATTGAGTTGGTACTCCTTTTAATGGTCTCCTGCATGCTCATAAAGTATGTTATCTCACCCTTAGGCCTCATGCAGCTCCTAAGTTCAATGAAAGACTCAAATGACACTTTTTATTAAATGTAAATGAAACTAAAAAAACTTAAGTAAAACATAATAAATACTCTTGTATTCAAGCTCCTTAAGTGCGAAAACTAGTTTAATCGGCTACACCAAATTGCGACTGATCATTTGCCATAACTAGCTTGAAGAATGCCTAGCAAAAGCCTAACACTCCAGTCAAAGAACATATGATCACTCTTATGGGCTACTTTACCGAGACAGCAGAAAATGAGGCCAATCTGGACTAGAACTGTTAAATTGATATGGTGTTCAAAAGCTTGTCAAATGATTTTGTTGATTTTAGGGTTCCATATAACCTTTGTCAAATGATTTTCCATATAACTCATGAAGGAATTACAATTCTATGAGTTGATGTTGAGCATTGGTCAGCTAGTCTAAAGAGCAAAAGTGAATATAACTATCGTTTCTTACTCAAAAAGGAAGGAAAAAAATGGCGCTAAGAAAGGTAATGCTAAGGTCTCTAAGCCACCACAAGTAGAATGGAAGAGAATGACAAGGCCTAAAGACTTATCTAAGTCTAAATGCATCTTTTACAATAAGAAATAGAACTTCAAGACAAACTATAAAGAGTGGAAGAAATACCTAGCTACTAAAGGCAAATGTATGGAACTCTTGATGAAAGAAGCTTGTTTAGTGGAAGATTCAATAGACCATTTGGTCATTTATTCGGGAGCCACTAATCATGTTTGTGTATCTCTGTAGAGGTTTGAGGAGACAAAATAACTTAGAGATAAGAGTTTATCATTGCGGACCGGGAATGAGACAAGTGTGGCAACTGAAGCAGTGGGAGATGTACATCTTTATTTTGATAACTTTAGGAATATTATTTTAAAAAATGTTTTCTATTTACCAAGTTTCAAAAGAACCTTAACTTTTGTTGCATGTTTATAGAAAGATGGCTTGATCGTGACTTTTAGTAATAGAATTGCAATATTTAGAAATTGAAATCTTATCTACAATGGATGGATGTCAAATAATCTCTATTTTATCAAACTAAAGATATGCACACTACGTTTGATCATATTAACTGATAAAGAATTAATAGACTTGTGAAAGATGACATCTTAAGTTTGTTTAAAGAAATTAATCTTCCACAATATGAATCTTGCTTGAAAGGTAAGACGACTAAGAAATCTTTTAATGCAAAAGGAATGATGGCCAAAAATCCCCTAGAACTTGTGTACACTGACATATGTAGCCCCATGAGTGTTAATGCAAAAGGTGGTTATGAGTATTATGTAACCTTTTTTGATGATTATTCTAGATATGAATATGTATACCTGATGCACCACAAGAGTGAAACCTTTGATAAATTCAAAGAGCTGCGTGTGAAAGTGGAGAAACAACTAGGTTTACCCATAAAGGCACCTCGATCTGATCAAGGTAGGGAATATTTATCTGATGTGTTCTTGGGGTACCTCATAGACAATTGGAGTCTATCCCAGTTAACAGCATTAGGCACTTCACAATAGAATGGCATGGCAGAGAGATTGAATTAAACATTTTTAGACATAGTACATTCGATGCTAAGTTATTCGAAGCTTCCAATCTCTTTTTAAGGATATGTGGTACAAATAGCTTGCTATATTTTGAATGATGTGCTAACTAAGGCAACACCAAAATCTCCATAATGGTAGGAAGCCAAGTCTAAAATATTTAAGGATTTGGAGAGGCCCAGCCAACGCATTAGATAAAGATGTGAGGAAGTTTGACTCATGGATAGAATTGTGCATGTTTGTAGGATATCCTAAGGGAACAAATGGTGGTTTGTTTTATAACTCGAAAGAGAAAACTGTTATAGTGTCAACTCATACTACTTTCCTTGAAGAAAGTTATATGAATGACTTCAAACCTCGTAGTAAAGAGGTATTCGATAAGCTTTTGGGAAATAAACAAAACCCTACAGAAACAGTTTTAGAACCTACTCCTAATAGTAGACTTGCAAACAATCAACAACATAGGGAGCTTCATCGCAGTGGGAGAGTCTCTCGTAGGCCTGAGTTCTTCAAATTTGGAAGAAGCATTTTTAACACTGAGTCTATTGAACAGGAAGATGATGACCCACTCACATATGACGAAGTGATGCAGAGTGTTGATTCCAAGCTCTAAGTAATAACTATGAAAGCTGAGATGAAATCTATGTATTCCAACTCAATGTGGGTACTTGTAGACTTATCGATAGGGATTAAACCCATAAGGTGTAAATGGATCTACAAAAGGAAAAAAATGTGGATGGAGAAGTGGAAACTTATAAGGCCAGACTTGTAGCAAAAGGTTATACTAAAGGTATCGATTAAAAATAAATCTTCTCTTCGGTTGCCATGCTCAAAGTTAATTTGCATATTACCATCCATTGTGGTGGGTTTTTATTACAAGATCTAGAAAATGGATGTAAAGATTGTGTATTTGAACAACTATCTTGAAGAGAACATCTACATGATGCAACCCATCGAATATATAACTAAATGAAACAAGCATAAAGTTTGAAAATTACTTAGATCCATATATGGACTCAAGCAAGCATCCCACTCATGGAATCAAAAATTTAATCAAGCGATTCTGGATTTGAGTAAAAGGTAGATGACCTTTGTGTTTACAAACATTTAGTGGATGGACATGTGGTCTTTCTCATTCTATATGTTGATGACATTCTACTCATTAGAAATGATGTAGGGACATTGTCACTAGTTAAATTGTGGTTAACCCAACAATTTAGCATGGAGGACTTGGGAGAAGCTAATTTTGGTCTAGTCGTTAGAATCATAATGGATTGAAAGAACAAAGTGATAACACTATTTCAGGCTTTATAGATAGACAAGATATTGGAGAGTTGTACAATTATCGATTCGAAGAAGTGAAATGAACTCTCCATATCAAGATTTCATCTTTCCATATGAGAAGTTTTCCTTCTACTTCAGCAGTAGGAAGTCTCATGTATGCTATGATATGTACACACCCAGTTATCTATTTGGGTTGGTAAGTCGATATCAGATGAATTGTAACAGCCCATTTTTTAGTGAAATTGAAACAGTGGTTTCGGGACAAAAAATCCAAACCGAAAATAAGGTTTATTTTTATTTCATTATATGGTTCGCATTATGATAGACATGTCGTGTGAAAATTTGATACGAAAATTTTATCGATTAAGTGCTTAATTTCGAGAAGGACTAAATCGCATAAATTATGAAAGTTGAATTCTAGTAGCTCTAAGGATTAAATAGCTTTGGAATTCAAAACTAGAGGTCCTTATATGGTAATTAGACCATTAAAAAAGGTATGTAGATTTTCTTGGTGACTCATCCATGGAAATATACTAAAAGGGTAAGGACTAAATTGGAAATTTAAATAATTTAATTAATTAAAAGATGTTAAGAAGAAATATCATCTTATTTTCATCATCGTCAACCTAAAAACACATAGAAACCTTAGAAGAGAGAGAAGAAACTTTCAAGGCTTAATTGGGTAAGTTTCCTTGTCCCGTTTTTAGTAATTTTGATATTTTTGGAATCGGGATAGTCTAAACTATCTATTTGGAGGATTAATTTGAAAAGTTATCAAGGTATGGAATTTGGGTCATGGATGAATATGCTGAAAATTAGAAATATATGGTAGAAAATGAAAAGTTGTTGATAGATGAACAACTTTTACAAAGTGATTTTTGATGAAAACATGATTGAGGGACTAAAATGTAAAGTTGTGAATTTTGATGAAAAATTCTGAATTTTTATGAATACATGTGCTGTAAATTTTGTAATAGGGCATTGGTTAGGCTTGGAATAGGGAGTAATTTGCACAAGTTTCATTTCTCGAGCCTAGGCACGAAAATAGAATTTATGCAAAAGTTAGAGGCAAAATGGTGATTTTGCCTAGGACGTAAATTGAGTCCCAATGAGTATAAAATGTGTGAAATTGAAGATTAAAGTTACTTATATAGATCCAAACGACTCAAATTTGAGGTTAGATCGAAGAAAGGAAAAGGTTTCGGATAGTAGATTTAATAAGCGAACAAGTGTCGAGGTAAGTTCGTGTAACTTAATCGGCATGTAAATATGTTTAATTGAATGTTTTGTTTGTATGGGATGTGACTTATATTGATGCATATTACTTGAATGTTATAATGAGAAATTTAATACATGCTTGAAATGGTGAAAGAGGGTTGAGTCCCGATTGAATATTGAGTTTCGATGATCATATTTGCTTTCTCGTAATGGATGAGGTCTTGCATTTGTTGCGGATGGGATTTGGCTCAGATGAGTAATCCTATTGACCTTGATATAGAAAGGATTTAGCCCGAATGGGTAATCCTGATATAGTACCTCTCGAGTATATGTTACAATTAGGGTTTAGCCTAGACTGGTAATCCTAATTGAGCTCTTCTGAGCATACGTTAAATAAAGGATTTAGCTTGGACTGGTAATCCTGTTATATGATATGTGGCTCGAGAGTGTGTTCCTTGATTAAGTGCCCTAATGGGTACTCTTGAAAAATAATTAACGAGTTATTGAATCGTACACCTCGAGTGTACTACTTGAGCATCCATCAAAATTTCAATGAATCAACGGACACAACTCTTGACCTGGTATGAGTATTTTGCGATGAAATGATAATGACTTGAAATAATATTTCTTGATGAGCTCATCTATGTTTACTTGATTGACATAAAGATTTTGGTGACTAACACGTTTGATTGAATACATGTGATTAGGCAAATTTTGCTAATGGATGGAAAACATGATATTGTATGCTTAGATTTAATAAATGGGATTGGTAAGTTTTGTAACACCCCTCACCCGTATTCACGGTCAGAATAGGGTTACGAGGTATTACTGATCAATACATACCATTTAACATACATAACTCATACATTTATGCATTCATTCTAATACATCATTCAATCATAATAATATTGTCCCTTATAAGGGCCTACAAGGCCTTAAACATGCTTTAGAAGTAGTTCGGGACTAAACCAATAACATATGAAAATTTTGGAAAACATAGAAATTTTTCGAACATACAAGGGTCACACACCCGTGTGAACAGGTCGTGTGCCTCACACGGCTCCAGACATGCCCATGTCCCAGGCTGTGTGAAAATAAGGCATACATACTAACTTGGGTCACACAGCTGACCACACGCCCATGTGCCAGGCCATGTGTTAGGTCGTACAAATCCTGTAGGGCATACAGACTTATGCAGCACGGCCAAGTCACACACCCGTGTGTTAGGCCGTGTGCCATTTAGAAGGTATACTAACTTGTGCCACACAGCCAATCACACGCCTATGTGTGAGGCATTGTGGAGCATACTGACTTCAATTTAATTTCAACACCAGGGGACACAAGGCCGAGTAACATGACCGTGTGTCACACACGGCTGAGACACACACCCGTGTCTCTGCCCATGTGGACAAAATAGGCCATTTGCAAGGCCAAATTACCATCCTTTTCTCATGCACACCTAACAACCAAAATGGTACCATTTCATCATACAATAGGTAGCAAAATCATCATTCAAATGCATCATTTATACCATATCCAATTCAACCAAATTCAATACACGACTCCATACCAAATACCTATTAAAAATTTATATCATCAAGCATTCATTCACTAGCACATGACTGCTCAAACTATCAACTTCAACCACACCATATTTATAATACCAAACTCAAAATATAACCATTTGAACATTTATAATACCTTATCCATATTTATACCAAAACATACCAAAATAAGCCATCATTCATGGCTATATATACAAAGCAAACATATTCATTTACAAGCAAATTCTCATGGCTATATTCACAACCAAAGTGCTACTACTAGTCTATACATGCCATATACCATATATAAATAGCTTCAAAAGTACCAAAATAGATGATCGATAGTGTGATGAAGTCTCTGACGATTCCCAGATCTGAGCTAGTTTTGATTATCTATAAGACAAGGAAAGAACACACAGAGTAAGCTTTAAAAGCTTAGTAAGCCATATACAAATAAAATTACCTTATGAAACAACATCATTTCCATCAAATATACAAATTATGAATAAGCACATATAAATTCACAAACCTTTCCCAATGTATACGTATTCAATATCATAAGTGAATTCATAACATACTTCCGTTTTCAATACCTGTATGAATCTCGTACGTACCTGAGTCACTTAACTCAATCACACATTCTTTCTCGACTTGACTTTGCCCGTTGAACCTTTTGGAATTGTTAAGGATACTCGAAAATCACATATAGCTCGTACAATGCCATATCCCATACATGGTCTTACATGTTATCACATATCAATGCCGATAGCTTAGCTATGGACTTACATGAAATCCAATAACAATGCCAATGTCCCAAACATGGTCTTACACGTAATCACATAATGATGCCAATGTCCCAGACATGGTCTTACATATAATCACATCTCGTTAATCCTAATGTCATGACATTCGTATCTTATACTATTCCTAAGGTTCGTGCAAGACTTTCAGATATTGTAACTTTGTCGATTTTTTGCTCGTAGTTAATCATTCAACATTCATAGCAGTTCAAGGACAAATAAACATATATAATTCTATTTAAATACATTTATTTGCATATGAACTTACGTTATATTTGGGATAAACGAACTGGATCGACTATTCGATAACCTTTGATTTTCCCTGATCTAAATCTGATTTCTTTCGTTCTTGATCTATATGCATTCAAAATTAACTCATTTATTCGTCAAATCATTCAATTCAGTCCACAAACACATATTTGGGAATTTTTACACTTTAGTCCCTAAAGTTCCACATTTTTACAATTTAGTTTCTATTTCACAAATACACAAAATTCATGAAATTTCATTAAACCCAAGGCTACCCAAATTTCATATAGGTCCCTAGTAGACCAACACTATCATTTATTTCACATTTTAGCCCCTCAATTTGCATATTTTACAATTTAATCCCTATCTGACATTTTTATCAAAAATCACTTTAAAAACATTATAATCTATCATCAAACCTCGAGATACTCAAGTATTCAAAAATGGAAACATGAAAATTCTTTAATTCAAAAAGTAAGGTACGAGCTAGTTAGAATACAAAGCAGCGATTTTAAAAACGTAAAAATTATCAATAATCAAGCTCCAATCGTACCCTAATCAGGTTATGTGTGTGTCAAACCCTAAATGTTCATCGATGGCTTCTTTTATTCTTCAATATTCAGCCAAAGGGAGAAAAGGTGGACAAAAATTCTTTTGGTTATGTTTTAATTAACCTTTATTAACAATTTATAAAATTAACCTTAATGACATTTATTAATTAAGCCAAATGCCATGCCATTATCATCCACTATCATAATAATGGTCTAATTACCACATAAGGACCTTAAATTTAAAGTTCTATAGCTATTAGACACCTTTAGCTAATAGAACAACACTTTTTCATTTTACACGATTTAGTCCTTTTTCTCAAATTGACTATTCAAACAATAAAAGTAATTTGCGAAATTTTCACACATACATGCTATCATGCTATAAGCACATAAAATAATATTAAAATAATTTTTTGACATCAAATTTTTGGTTTTGAAACCACTATTTCTATTTAGCTAAAATTGGGCTTTTACAAGTTTAGTTTCCGTTATACAAACTTACTAAGCATGTAATGCTTACTCCAATTTATTTTCCCTATTTTATAGTGCTCAAAAGCTCGTGGAGGTTGGAGATCATTGGAGCATCATCACACTATCAACTAGCTTATTTTGGGTATACTTAGTAAAATAGTTTTGGTATAATGGCATGTATAGGATAACTTGGCCATAAGTGGTTTGAAAATGATGTTTTGTAACCTAGCCATTGGAATGGCTAGTAATGGTTCATTTTGGTATGACTAAGTAGGTTATTATGATATATATATACACATTTGTTATGTTAAGTATATGGGATAAAATGTTGTTATTGCATAAGTTAAACCAAGGTAAGTTTATAAAGACATATGCATGTAATGGCATGCCACGATGAATGATGCAATTTGCTTAAATTAAATCGTTGGAAGGGTTGAATTGTGCTTGCTATGTTTTAGTGCAGGAAAATGGTAAATTTGAGTGACAAATGAGGCTAGGAAATAGATTGATTTTGTTCACACTGGTATGTCTAGGCCGTGTGTGACACAAGACCGAGTACATGGGCGTGTAGTCTGGCCGTGTGTCCCATGCATCTTAAAAAAATGAGAAACAAAATGGTCAAAATTGAGCACACGGGCAGAGATATGGGCGTGTGTCTCAGCCGTGTAGTGGACACGGCCTTGAATACGAGCGTGTTACACGGACCGTGTGAAAACTGTACCTAATTTCGAAAACAAAAATTTGCCACACGGCCAAGCACACGGGCTTGTGAATTGGCCGTGTGACTTCAATTTGTTCATGCCTTGCAAGTCAGAGAGTTACACGAGATAGGGACATGGGCATGTGTGACCATACAGCCTACCCATACGGGCATGTCCCTAAACCACACGAGCGTGTGGGCATTGTACATAAGAAAAATTTTAGAATTTCATGAAAAATTTCTTGAGATCTCGATTTAGTCCCGATTCGTTTCTAATGCTTGTATTGGGCCTTGAGAGCCCATTTAAGGTACATTATGATTAATCTCGGTTTATAAATAGAAACTTACACGAATTATTTGCAAAATGTTCTAAAAGTTTTGGTAATGCTTCGTAACCCTATTCCAACGACATGTACGGGTATGGGATGTTACACAAATCTAGGACCAAGGCAATGGCAAGCAATTAAGCATATATTCAAGTATTTATGAAGCACGAGGGATTATATGCTTGCGTATTCCAAAGGAGATCTCACTCTTATTGGATACACTGATTCTGGCTTTCAAACGTGTCAAAATTTGAGGAAATTGTTATTTGGCTATGTTTTTGTCATCAATGATAAGTCCATAGTATGAACAAGTGTTAATGAGGGTTACACTACTAAATTCACTATGGAGGGCCAAATATTAGGTATCGAAAAGCTATGGCACTATAATAGTATGGATATAGATAAAACCAAATTAACAACATAAGGAAAAAACACATAAGGGAGAAAATAGTGTTTGACAGAATGGTAGACATAGTCAAAGATCGCATATGAGGACAAACCCTGGGGATTTGTTTAGTTAAGACTCTTATAGCTACAGAGCTCTTTGGGAAACATGTCGAGGGGCACAGGAATGTGAAACATGACTCATCCACTTTGCTAAGACAAATTGGAGACTGTTGGATCTGGTGTCCTAAGTGTAGTATTTCATCAATATACACTTGTAATTTTTTAGAATAGGTTGGTTAATAAAAAAAATTCATTGATTACATTAATATGCTTTGTATAATTGAAAGTAAATGAATTTTTCACGCAAAGCATAATAGAAGAAAGTGTTGCTCATTGGTTATCTATTGTTTAAATTAATACTAAGCGGTATTACGTGGTCGGATCGTAGTATGGAAAGATAACTTGTATTAGTAGATGAACCTAAATATGTCCTTAGTCTAATCGAAAATGAACAAATAGGTTGAAAGACTAATATTTCATCTATCAAGTCTAATTGAGGAGATGTATTGTCTTAAGCATCAGAGCGGATGACTATCAGAAGATAGATACATAGATGTGACTGGCTAAATGCAACACCCCAAACCCGATTTAGAAGTTAGGCCTGAATCTGGCGTGCCACATTAAAGTGTTTTTCGAAAATCATGTTTTCATTAAAAACCTTCTTAATTAAAAGCTCGAGTAAAGACCCAATTACGTCGGTTTATTACTTGTTTTTTTCTTTTTAAAACATGGTACATAGAAAAATTATTAAGTTTACTCCCAAAATCTCTTTCCAATTATGGAAGCTAAGTTTAAAAGTAACCGATTTACGAAAATGTGGTGTTTAAGAATTGCGTTACGAAAACGTAGTGTTTTGAAAACAGTAATCATTTTGGGAAACCGCATTCTACTTCTAGTAGATATAAATCATAGTAAACTGAAAATCCAAAATTAAAAATTAGAAATTAAAAGAGTCCTTATTACAATCCAATAAGAAAGCGGTTTAAGTAAGGTAAAATGGAATACTAAAATTAAAAGTTGTTCGTAGTGTGGCCACCTTCGAGTCCTCCAGTATGTCAAACCGCCTACTGAGGATTACCTAAAAAAATTAAAAAGAGGGGGTGAGTTTATGAAAACTCAGTGTGTACAACCCTCATCGATCATAAAGCATGAATCACATCAATCCGGGCCTAAGCCCATTACAGTAACGGTGACATTTGGGCCTTAGCCCAGAATAGCCTCAGTTTGCCCTTAACCCATATCTCAATCAAATTAGATCATTCAATGCACAAATGCCCATACCAACCCTACACTCTTGTGGAGATTTAATTGACCCACCCATCCCTACACTCCTTATATAGCATCGATTGCGGCACTAACCAATATTGCAGCAGAGCTGCCAATCACATAATCAAATTAAAGCCATCGATGGATCCATAGTCGTCAAGCAACCATATGGCCCTAACAATCATACACTTCCTCCAAATCAATAATCCCATCCCCCATGCAACATAATATCACATGAATGCAAACATACTATAAATAGCATACAATAACAATCATATAACATGTAGGGGCATTTTGGTCATTTTTCCCTTCAGGGGAATAACAATTATTTTACACTTCGGGGGCATAACAATCATTTTACCCTATGGGGGTATTTTGGTCATTTTACCCTCTAGGGGTATTTCAAACATTTTACCCTCCAAGGGTATTTCGATCATTTTACAACCTTCCTAAAGTTCTACAATCGTTTCGAGCGACACAGACAACATATGTGATCAAAACGAAATATTTGGGCCAAAGCCCAATATTCGACCCAAGTGGGCCCAAAAGCTCATGTGGCCTAAAACTACCTTTGGCCATGTGATTGCCATGGTGGGCTCATTATTTCCTATCCATCCATAAAATTACTCGTGTAGGGCCCATAGGCCCATTGGACCCACCCTGCCCAATTTAGTCCATTTGGCCCCAAAAATGGCCTAAGCCCATGAGAACGCTCATGGTGGCCTCAACCATCTTATGCCCATATTCGTGGGCTCGGCCCACCATACGTTCCATCGCATGCTGTGTTGTAACATCTTGAACTATTGGGCCCATGTGTTTGGTTTGGGGATATGTTTAATGTTTTAAATTAAGTGCTAGGGGTTCAAATTGGGCTTAAATTTGGGCCAAGTCTGTAGTTAAAATTTCTTGTTTGAGCACTTTAGTGGAAAGCTTGTTAAGTTAAGGCATAACATATATTAGCTGTGTTTTTAAAACACAAATGGGCTTGTGACCCAGTGGAAAAATGACGCCACAATGAGGGAAGGGAGTTGGCGTCATTTCAAGGTCCAAGGTTCGAGTCACCTGGTACCTTTTATTTTAATTATTTTCAGCATTTACAATAGCAGTGGTGGAGTTTGACAATGATGCTTAAATTTAGGAATTTTGTAATGAGATAATAAGGTATATAATGTGTTGATAAAGGAATGAAGAGGTTGTGTCATCCATGATACTGTAGATGAGTAGTCAGATGAGGATAAGGAGAAAATCAAGGAGTTATCTAAAAGGCTAGGTGGTGGAAGAAATTTTGACTCTAAGAGGAGTAAAGGAATTGGTTTCTTTATAGCTAAGGGGTGCCGAATTTTCCCCTATTCCTTGTTTAATTTTTAGCTATCGGGAAGGGTACTTTCGGATTTTAATAAGTAAGTGCCGAAATTACCTATAAATAGGGGTGGTATCTCATCAATTCCGACATTTGAATCCTACTCTTTTCTTCTTTCCCTGTGCCAAAATTCTCAGTCTTCCTCTACAATGTCTTTTCTTTTGATTTCTTCAAAAGCCAAGACCTCCCAATCTTCTCAACATCTTTTCTTTCAAAAGTCGAAACCCTAAACTCTCTTCTTATTTCCATAGCCGAATAATCCCTATTCCTTTTTTGTCGATTTCTTCAACTAAAAGCTGAAACTACTTAGATTTCTTCTTATTATCTCATCTTCTTGATCTTCTCAAAAGTCAGAATCCCCTAGGAGTAGCCTAATTTTCTCTAGTAAGGTAAGTGTCGATTCTTGTTGTCCTTAAGATCTCTCTTTCGGTTTCTGGAAGACAAAGCCAAAAAGCTAATGGTTTAATGGTTTTATGTATTTTATGTGTCTGGCGACATTCGAGAAGTGAAGTGGATCAAGTAGATCTAAAAGTCAAAAATCGTTAGTCTCTAATTTTAGGATTTCAAGGTAAGGATTTCGATTCTCCTTAAGAGTTATCAATCGATTTCTTTTCGTTATTCGTGCCCTTAACCAATCATTTTGTTAAGCAATCATCATAGTACCTTCTAACCAAGATCATTCATGGACTCGAATGTGTGTATGCATGGGATATGGGTTTGATTTGATGAAGGGGAAGAGCATGTATTTAGGTTACAATAGTGATCGGTGGCTATGCCACGTTATCCTGATATCCTGATTCCTGAATATTATGATCGACAGCATGACCATCAAATTGGCGTGTAGAGGTTGGTGGGTCGATTGTAGAAATCCCCGAGGTGTGATGGTTCGTAAGGGTTGGCGTGTAGAGGATGGAACCCTAGGTGGGTTGGGTCATTTCTACATGTATTTTTGTTTTAATGCTATTTTCCATGGGCCAGGGCCCAGAATGTGTTTTTGGGCCTTAAGTTGTTTAAGTGATTTCAGGATTTGCACATTGAGTCTTGGTGACTCACCCCTTTTCTTTTTTCCCTTCCTTACTTTTTAGATGAACAGTATATCGTGGACGTGGGAGCCAAGGCAGACTCGAGGGGCCAACAAGTTTTTGTTATCTTTAAAGACTATCTCCATTTTATTTCTTAAAGTTTAAGTTTGGGATTATTTTTTTAATAAGGCCCCATAACTTAGGTTATTTATTTATTTATTTATTTCTTTATTATTATGCCACATTTTTATAAACTTATGTTTTCAAAACTTAAATTGTAAAGTTAGAAGGAAATAGACTTTCAAACACACTCATGCAAATACTAAACTTTCTTCAAAATATCACAATTGACGATTGATCAGTTAAAATAAACTGAGATTCTTCGAAACCCTACAAGCAAAGTTTTCAACATTCAACCCGTAGTATACCAGATCCGATCATGACGTATGGGCCGAGTTTGGGGTGTTACATTTTGGTATTAGAGCCCAGTTCAAAACTCGAGCTGTGAAATGGGTCAAGTAGTGATTTATAAAATAAATAAGAGTTCGAGAAAAGTTTGGTTGGGATATGGTCCTCGAGTCTACCGACACCTGATCCACCCAGGTAAGTACTCTAACTCTTGATGTGATATGTATGAGGGGCTTGATAGGCCTTATGGACGTAGACTAGTATGATAGGATTAATGGAATCTAAGTTTAGTTTAAACAACTCCTCAATTTCATAAGATTTAATCTAATGAAGCATGACCGTGAACAAGTCGCAGGGTTAGGGTGTGGTAATAGGCATATGGATGTCTAGGATTTGATCTAGGGAGAGCTTGGTACTTAAGCGGCCCTAGTGGCCCACCTCTTCTTTTCTAGAATCCTACCTGGTGCGTAGTGACTGTTCACCTTAGCTACGAGGACTTGTTGACAGGCTAAAAATTTATAACTAAAACCCGAAAGGGACTAGCCACCCTATTTCTTAAAATTACTATAATACCCCTGGTTTGGAAAAATTATCGAATTACCCCTGATTTGTAAAATGACCAAAATACCATTGGATAGAAAAATGACCAAAATACCCTTGATTTGTAAAATGACCAAAATACCCTTGGATAGTAAAATGACCTAAATACCTCTAGATTGTAAAATTATCGAAATACCCTCGGATTACAAAATTAACAAAGTACCCCTATTTTGTAAAATCACCAAGATACCCTATTTCAGAAAATTATGAAAATACCCCTGTAGAATAAAATTACAAAAATACGCCTGGGTAGTGAAATGATAAAAATACCCTTATGTGATGAGTTCATGGATGCTACTTGTATGTTGGTGTGTATGAATGTTGAATGTGCATGGTTCCTGGAATTAGGAAGACTGAAACCTATAGGTATAATCACGAATTCGAAAGAACTACTATTAAAACTACTTTTCATAAGACTGTTCGTGATTAAACAGTGGAAGCAATTAATAATTCATAAAATTTCTGAGCAGATAAACGCCAATTGGAAGAATGAGTACAAGGGGTCGCAGACGTTCGCCGCGTGGTCGTGGTAGGGGTAGGATGACCGTGTCAGAACCAGTAGGGTCTGGCCATGGGTTAGGAAACGAGATGTCGGATCTGCCAACTGTGAAGGGAAAATTTCAGGACCAGATGGCTGGAGATGATGTGATATCTCAAGCGATGTTAAGGGTGTTGGAAAGGGTTGCTGGGGTAGGCATGGGCACAGGAGCTCAGAAATCTGTGTCGAAACGACTAAGAGCCAATGGGGCAGAGATGTTCAGAGAAATTTCTAGAATAGCCTCGAGTACAGCTGAGTACTGGTTAGAGGCGGCGGAACGTATAATAGATGATCTGGATTTCACGGAGGAGGAAAATTTGAAAGGAGTCGTATCTCTCCTGTAGGACGAAGCATACCAGTGGTGGATTACGGTTAAGGATGGTGTAGTGGCTGACCGTATCACCTGGGATTTCTGCAAAATGGCGTTCCAAAGTAAGTACATCGGGATAAGCTATATGGATGGGCAGCGCAGAGCATTTCTGAATTTGGTTGAAGGTTGTAGGTCGGTGGCTACGTATGAGGCGAAATTCTTGCTCCTTAGCCGTTATGCTCGAGGGATGGTGGCCACAGACCATGAACGTTGTGTTCGGTTTAAAGATGGTCTGAGAGATGATCTGCATGTTTTGATAGCCCCACAATGGGAGAGGGAGTTTGCTATCCTGGTGGAAAAGGCTAAGATAGTTGAGAAGGTAAAGCGGACAGAGAAGTTAAACCGGGATAGAAGTGGGAATAAGAGGAATTTTGGACCATCAGGGTCAGCTGGGCGTACTCAAAAAAAGTCTAGGTTAGATGGACTGAGTCAAGTGGAGAGACCTGCTGCTAGCCAGACACAGAAGTGTGCTTGGTGCGGTAAACTCCATTGGGGTGAGTGTTGGTCAAGTAGCGGGAAGTGTTTCAGGTGTGGATCTATGAACCATCAGATTAGAAACTGTTCGCAGTAATGGGACAGTGAAGGGCCCGCAGGCTAGGGGAATGTTCAATCGAGTAGAGGAGGTCAGCAGCCAAAGAGAGGTCGTGGTTCGGCTAGAGGTGGTAATGGTCGGGGTCGTGGAGCACCTAGTAGAGGTGCAGCAAACACTAAGGTGAGACAGTCAGGGTTAGTCTATGCTACCAAATGTCGAGAGGAGGCTGATGCATCAGATGTTATAACTAGCACGTTTTTAATTTTTGGCTTACCTTACACTGCCTTGATTGACATTGGGCCAACACATTCGTATGTAGCAAATAGTGTATCTGGAACTTTAAGGTTAGAATCTGAGATTACCCCTAGGGTAATGACTGTAATTAGCCCGTTAGGACAATCTGTAGTAGTGGATAAACTCTATCGGGAGGTTCCTTTAGAAGTTCAGAGAATGACTTTCCTAGCGGATTTGATGGAAATACAGTTCGGGGAATTCGATTTAATCTTAGGCATGAATTGGTTGGTAAGGTATGAAGCAAACTTGGATTGTGCAGCCAAGAGTATGGTGTTGAAGACCCCTGAGGATGAATAAAGTGTTGGTGATAGGAAAAAGTTGGAACTATCTGTCGAATGTGGTGACTGCCCTAAGAGCAGAAAAGATGGTGAGAAAAGGATGCGAGGCAGTTTTAATGTTTGTTCAGGCTTTGGAAGCCAGGGAACTAATTGTTGGGGATGTTAGAACGGTGAAAGAATTTCTTGATGTTTTCCCCGAAGAGCTTCAGGGATTACCTCCGGATCGTGAGGTAGAGTTTGGTATCGATATTCTTCCGGGAATAGCACTAGTATCTATTGCTCCATATAGGATGGCGCTGAAGGAGTTAGTGGAATTGAAAGCGCAAATTCAGGAGTTATTGGATAGAGGATTTATACGACTAAGTATGTCGCCATGGGGAGCACCGGTGTTATTTGTTAAGAAGAAGGATGGATCAATGCGTATGTGCATTGACTATCGCCAATTAAATAAGCTAACAATCAAGAACAAGTATCCGTTGCCAAGGATTGATGACTTATTTGATCAACTAAAAGGGGCGTCAGTGTTTTCAAAGATAGATTTGAAGCCAGGATACCATCAGCTTAGGGTCAAGGAAGCAGATATTCATAAGATGGCTTTTAGGACCCACTATGGTCACTACCAATTCATGGTAATGCCATTTGGTTTGACCAACGCACCACCAGCATTCATGGACATGATGAACCGAGTGTTCCAACCCTACCTGGATCAGTGTGTCGTGGTGTTTATCGATGATATCTTGGTCTACTCAAAGTCAGAGGAGGAGCATGATGTTCATCTGCGAATGGTTTTAAAGATTCTAAGGGAGAAGCAATTGTATGCCAAATTCAGTAAGTACGAATTTTGGCTAAGGGAAGTTACTTTTCTAGGCCACGTTGTGTTGGCAGGAGGGATTAGGGTTGACTCTCAGAAAATTAAAGCGATGTTGGATTGGAATCCGCCTAAGTCAGTGGCAGAAATTTAGAGTTTCTTGGTCTGGCCAGATATTATCGAAGGTTTGTTGAGGGATTTTCTTTGATTGCGGCACCGTTGACTAAGTTGCTACAGCAAGGAGTTCCGTTTGTTTGGTCTGATAAGCATCAAGAGAGTTTCGCGAAGTTAAAAAGGATTTTGACGGAGGCTCCGGTGTTGATTCAACCATAGGCTAGAAAGGAGTTCGTGATTTACTGTGATGCTTCACATACGGGACTAGGATGCGTGTTGATGCAAGATGGAAAGGTTGTTACGTGCGCTTCTCGGCAGTTAAGACCACACGAATCAAATTATCCCACCCATGATTTGGAATTGGTGACAGTGGTATTTGCTTTGGAGATATGGAGGCATTATCTGTACGGGGAGAAATCTATCATTTATACCGATCATAAGAGCTTAAAGTACCTATTAACATAGAAGGAGTTGAATCTAAGGCAAAGGAGGTGGATCGAGTTGTTAAAGGATTATGACTGCTCGATCGAGTACCACCTTGGGAAGGCTAACGTGGTGGCGGATGCTCTAAGTCGTAAGGTGATCACTGACTTGAGAGTAATGCTTGCTCACCTTAGTCTATATGAAGATGGGAGTTTATTAGCTGAACTCCAAGTAAAACCCTCTTGGGTTAGTCAGGTAAAGTAAAAGCAACAGATCGATGAGTTGCTTAAGGAGAAGTGGCAGTTTATCTTGAATAATGGGCCGTAGAATTCAATGTGAATGAGGAAGGACTGTTATGTTTTTGAGGGAGAATTTGCATGCCGAAAGATCCAAAATTGAGGCAGAGGATTTTGCATGAAGCGCATGAAGATACATACGCTATGCATCCTAGAGGGAGTAAGATGTATCAGGATTTGTGAGATCAATTCTGGCGGTCGAGTTTGAAGCAAGAGGTAACTGAATTGGTAAGTAAGTGTTTGACCTGTCAGCAGGTAAAGGCGGAGCATTAGTTGCCATCAGGGTTATTACAGCCGGTAAAGATTCCGCAATGGAAGTGGGAAAGGATCACAATGGACTTTGTTAGTGGGCTACCCCTCATGCCTACTAAGAAAGACTCAGTTTGGGTAATTGTAGACCGCTTGACGAAGTCTACTCATTTCATACCTGTACGTGTCGACTACTTTTTGCAGAAGTTAGCTAAGTTATATATAGCGGAGGTAGTAATGTTACATGGAGTACCAGTATCGATCATCTCGGGTAGGGACCCTAGGTTCACCTCACGATCTTGGAAGGCATTACATCAAGCGGTGGGGACGATGTTGGATTTCAGTACAGCATTTCATCCTAAAACCAATGGACAGTCTGAGCAAGTGATTCAAATCTTAGAGGACATGTTGAGAGGATGTGTCATTGATTTCAGGGGTTGTTGGGAAGGATTCTTACCATTAGCATAGTTTGCTTACAACAACAGCTACCAGTCTAGTATTCAGATGGCACCCTATGAAGCTTTGTACAGGAAAAATTGTCGTACTCCTACCTATTGGACAGAGTTAGGGGAACATCGGATTTTGGGTTCGGAGTTGGTGACCGAGACAGAAGAGAAGGTTGAGTTAATTCGGGCTCGACTAAAGAAAACGTCGGACAGGCAGAAGTCCTATGCTGATTTAAAACGTAGGGACATAGAATTTGTTGTGGGTGACAAGGTTTTCTTGAAGGTATCACCTTGGAAGAAGGTACTAAGGTTTGGAAGGAAGGGTAAGTTAAGTCCCAGATTTATTGGACCGTACTGGGTGTTAAAACGAGTAGGACCAGTAGCATATCAGTTAGAGTTACCTACAGAGTTAAGTCAAATTCACGATATATTCCACGTCTCTATGCTGAAACGATATCGTTCGGATCCATCCCATGTGGTGTCAGTAGAGGAAATCGAAGTAAGACCTGATCTATCCTTCGAAGAGGAACCGGTGGAAATTCTGGATTGTGATGTCAAGGTGTTGTGAAGGAAAACGGTTTCGTTAGTGAAGGTGCTATGGAGGAACCACGATTCTGAAGAGGCTATGTGGGAACCAGAGGAAGCAATGCGGCAGCAATACCCCCATCTTTTCTGACCAGGTAATTTCGAGGATGAAATTTCTTTAATGGGGATAGAACTATAACATCCTGAACTATTGGGCCTATGTGTTTGGTTTGGGGATATGTTTAATGTGTTAACTTAAGTGTTAGGGGTTCAAATTGGGCTTAGGTTTGGGCCGAGGCTGTAGTTAAAATTTCTTGTTTGAGCACTTTAGTGGAAAGCTTGTTAAGTTAAGTCATAACATATATTAGCTGTGTTTTTAAAACACAAATGGGCTTGTGACCTAGTGGCAAAATGGCGCCACAATGAGGGAAGGGAGTTGGCGTCATTTGAAAGTCCAAGGTTTGAGTCGCCTGGTACCTTTTATTTTAATTATTTTCGGCATTTACAAGAGCAGTAGTGGAGTTTGACAATGATGCTTAAATTTAGGAATTTTGTAATGTGATAATAAGGTAGATAATGTGCTGATAAAGGAATGAAGAGGTTGTGTCATCCATGACACTATAGATGAGTAGTCAGATGAGGATAAGGAGAAAATCAAGGAGTTATCTACAAGGCTAGGTGGTGGCCGAAATTTTGACTCTAAGAGGAGTAAAGGAATCAGTTTCTTTATAGCTAAAGGGTGCCGAATTTTCCCCTATTCCTTGTTTAATTTTTAGCTATCAGGAAGGGCACTTTCGGGTTTTGATAAGTAAGTGCCGAAATTGCCTATAAATAGGGGTGTTAGCTCATCAATTTTGGCATTTGAACCCTACTCTTTTCTTCTTTCCATGTGCTAAAATTCTCAGTCTTCCTCTCCAATTTCTTTTCTTTTGATTTCTTCAAAAGCCGAGACCTCCCAATCTTCTCAACATCTTTTCTTTCAAAAGTCAAAACCCTGAACTCTCTTCTCATTTCCATAGCTGAATAATCCCTATTCCTTTTTGCTGATTTCTTCAACTAAAAGTCGAACTACTTAGATTTCTTCTTATTATCTCCTCTTCTTAATCTTCTCAAAAGCCAGAATCCCCTGGGAGTAGTCGAATTTTCTCTAGTAAAGTAAGTGTCAATTCTTGTTGTCCTTAAGATCTCTCTTTCGGTTTATGGAAGACAAAACCGAAAAGCTAATGGTTTAATGGTTTCATGTATTTTATGTGTTTGGTGACATTCGAGAAGTGAAGTAGATCAAGTAGATCTAAAAGTCAGAAATCGTTAGTCTCTCTGATTTCAGGATTTCAAGGTAAGGATTTTGATTCTCCTTAAGAGTTATCAATCGATTTCTTTTTGTTATTCGTGCCCTTAACCAATAGTTTCGTTAAGCAATCGTCATAGTACCTTCTGAACAAGATCATTCATGGACTCGAATGTCAGCAAATCAAAGGAAGGGGTTGGATCTGTAGTCCCAGCCCCAAAGTACAAGAAACGCACAGTGTCTGCTGTTCGTGATTGGCCACCGGGTTGTGGACCAACTTCAAAACAGAATCTTAGGCTATTAGCAACAGTAGCGATTTCCGATAGTGCCGACTTTGACAGTATCATCTTGTTAGTAATCAGGTGTGTAGATCTTTATGACTTTAGTCTCCTGTATAATATCTATTATGGGCTGAAAAGCCAAAAAAAGGCTGTGTGATAGTCAAATAACCCGTAGGGGTTGGGCTAGGAATGCCAGGTACATAAACATTGTATGATCTCAATGTGTATCGATGTATGTGTTATCCTGTTATCCAGTAAATGGTTTAGTGCCTCTGATATGGCATGTGTGTATGCATGGGATATGGGTTTCATTTAATGAAGGGGAAGAGTAAGTATTTAGATCGGTGGCTATGCCACGTTATCCTGATATCCTGATTCCTGAATATTATGATCGACAGCATGACCGTCAAATTGGCATGTAGAGGTTGGTGGGTCGATTGTAGAAATCCCCAAGGTGTGATGGTTGGTAAGGGTTGGCGTGTAGAGGATGGAACCCTAGGTGGGTTGGGTCATTTCTGCATGTATTGTTGTTTTAATGCTATTTTCCATGGGCCAGGGCCCAGAATGTGTTTTTGGGCCTTAAGCCGTTTAAGTGATTTCGGGATTTGCACATTGAGTCTTGGTGACTCACCCTTTTTCTCTTTTCCCTTCCCTACTTTTCAGATGAACAGTAGATCGTGGACGTGGGAGCCAAGGCGGACTTGAGGGGCCATCAAGTTTTTGTTATCTTTATAGACTATCTCCATTTTATTTCTTAAAGTTTAAGTTTGGGATTATTTTTGTAATAAGGCTCCATAACTTAGGTTATTTATTTATTTATTTATTTATTATTATGCCACATTTTTATAAACTTATGTTTTCAAAACTTAAATTGTAAAGCGAGAAGGGAATAGGCTTTTCAAACACACTCATGCAAATACTAAAGTTTCTTCAAAATATCACAATTGACGATTGATCGGTTAAAATAAACTGAGATTCTTCGAAACCCTACAAGCAAAGTTTTCAACATTCAACCCGTAGCATACCAGATCTGGTCATGACGTATGGGTCGAGTTTGGGTTGTTACACGTGTGGCATCATTCGCAGGTACTTCGACTTTTCGGCATTTTCCGATCTATTGTTTGACTGGTGTGTGCATTGAACCCACTTGCGCCGAACCTATAATCCAAAAACATTTTGTTATCCGAACATCGTTTAAGGTTAATTACATTCCATCACTAAACCCAAAACGTAAACCTTTCTCACCTTCCTTGAATGAGAGTCATTGAATCTCCTAAATCCACTGACCATAATCGGTTACCCTCCTTAGTCAAATATCTGTAATATCACAAATGTTATCAACAAAATTTCTTATGAGAATATGGCTTTAAGTCTAATCCATAAGTAATGAAATATTCGGCCCAACAATACTTACCTCCCAGAACCGATTGATTGTTGAAAGAGGAGAGGTTCGGCTTAGGAGAAAATTTGAAAAAAACAAGGTAGGGTCCTAACACTATTCGGCCAAACAAGAAAAGGTAGGAGAAACAACTCACAATTGAGTGATTCGGTAGAGATTGAAACAGGAAAGAAAGACAGAGACTTGGGGAAAACAACACAAGGCTTCGGGATTTTGACAATTAAAGGTTTCCGCACATTTGCTGAACACTTGCAGAACAATAGAATCTCAAATGGTTACTTGCAATTTCAACACTAGAGGGAAAAGAGAGGAAAGGATATTAGGAACTCAGAAATTCAGAAATAAAGAAAATGACCAAAAAATGAAAAGATAACCCACCTAGCTGAATTCCTATGTTTTCCCTTTACTAAAACAACACTAAGTCAAAACAGAATAGGCACCTATAGACTCCTAAATTCGGCCAACTCCACCCCTTATCAAACTCCATGATTTTCTCCACCAAAAACTCCTCTATATCCAGAACAACCATCATCCAAACCCCATGATACTCTCCTTCTTTTACCAAGTCCACAACCACTCCAAAGAGTTTGAATCCACCACAAACTCTTGCCATCTATGCTGCAAAATAAAACCTCCTTTACTCCTCAAGAGACTTGAACCATAGACCACAAGCTTCACTCCATACCGCACTTGCCACTAAGCCACAAGCTCCTCTTATGTCACAATTTAATCTTAATTGCTCTTAAAGCCTACATACCAACATCTAGGGTTTAATTCACCTAAAACCAAATTTTTTGCTAAAGCCCAGGTTTGAACCCAAGACTTTTCCAACACTTCTCAGGACCCATAACCACTGAAGGAGACATTTAATTGTGTTAATCACTTGCACAGCTAAATTCAAATCCCTTCGATACGCGAAGCCCAATTATTCTAGGCTTAAAATTCAGGACGTTACACTAGACTGGCAGTACATTGGATAGGACTAAAGAAGAATAGATCCTGAATTCGTTTATGGATTTATTCTTTTGTGATATTCATAGTGTGACATACCTATATCCTGAGTGGATGACGGACTATATATGTGTGACTCATACACTTTGATGTAAGTAAAAGCCTGAGTTCAAATAAATAAGGAACCGAAAGTTGGTGCATTGGGTGTACGACTTCTTAGTATGTATCGTCATTCACAATAGTGAAATTCATAGCCCAAACATGGGATAATATCCTCTCATTGGCATTACATAGTTGATGAAAAGTAAATATTTCTTTTCGTGAAGGAAGATGTAATGGCTACCTGAGATAAAATAGGATCATATTGGGAGAACAGATACTATCTGTAACACCCCAAACCCGGCCTAGACATTATGACTGGATTTGGCATGTCACATAAAGGGTCGTTTAAAAATACTGCGTGATCGTTTAAAGAGTTCGTATTATTTTTGAAAACTTTGAGCTTTGTTGTTTGTGAAATTCGGATTTGCTTTTATGGTTTTATTGTAAAAATGTTATAATTATTCTTATTCCCGAAAACTTTATTATAAAGAAATCAGATTTAGTGAATTGCAAAAATGTGATATTTTGAAAATAAGTTATTATCGTTTTAAGAAAATCCAGAGTTTAGTCGTTTATAGATTGATTATAATTGAAATAAAAGCTTAAAAGAAAATTTAATGTCCAATGGCCTTATTACAAAAAAATTAAACCTCAAATTACAATAAATCTCAAAACAAAGTAAAACGGAAATTACTAAGGTTTGGGAGAAGTACACCGATGTATGGCCACCACAGAGTCCTCACAGCTCCAAATCCTCAATTCTGGGGATCACCTGCAAGGTTAAAGCAGAGGGGTGAGTTACGAGAACTTAGTGTGTAATCCCCCAATCGGTCACTAACTAGGCTTGGGCCCATATGTACAGACCGAGCCAAGCCCATATGAGATGATCGGGCCAAAGCACTGTAGAAGTAGACTAGGTCGAAGCCCAAACAAAAGCAGACTGGGCTTAGCCCTATAAACATGATCATGCAAACAAATATGCAGCCCAACCTAACAATCCATTCGCTACATACCTCGTACCAGCCCAACACACTTGTGGGGACCAAGTCAACCCACCCTGCCAAAACCCTCCAATATTGCAGACAAGCTGCTAATTACAGAATTTGTGGCAAAGCCACCAGAATAATAGAATATACGTGGCATAGCCACCAGATAGAATTGTCATATCCCAATCCCATGCAGAATGTCATGTATGCAAACACATATCAAAATGATATATGAAATGAATTACCATCATAACTAGTTAAACAGAATGCATACAATCATACTAATCAACCCCTAAGGGTATAACAATAATTTTACCCTCTAAGGGTATTTTGATAATTTTGCATTTAACGGCCTTTCCGAAGGCCTACTGTCGCCTTGAGCAACGCAGGACCCTTTTTGGGTCTCTACGAAACTATTGGGCTTAAAACCCATTTCAGGCCCAAACAGGCCCACACGCTCGTGTGGCTCAAAATGCATGGTTCCGGTTTCAGATCTACAGATTTCGCAATCAAACTTATCGTTTGATAGTTTTCCAACAATTTTGCCCCTGTAGGCTGGATAGCCCATTGGGCCCATTTGGCCCATTTTAGCTCGATCAGGCCCGTTACAGCGTCGGCTTCGTGGGAGTGCTCATGACACTCTTAATGGCTTATCGTCATTATTCAATTCTTGATTTACCACTAGGAGCGTTTGCACGCTCGAGTGGTCACAGATGCTGATTTTTTGGCTTTTCGACTTTTGACCGAATCATAGAACATGGCAAGCCTACATTCGAAGGGGTGTGAGATTACACACTTGATTTGGAATACGTAACACGATACTCTCCAAGGCACCTAAGGATACAATCGGTTAACAGTTAGTCTAAAACCTTAATACAACTTCTTCCAATTATTGAGATTGATTAACAATCTACATCACTTACCAACAATCCAAGAATTTCAATGCAAGGGAAGATTGTATAAACGATTCTTTGGTTTAAGCCCATCGAGTTCCATGCAACGTTGAAACCGAGAAGAAGTGTTAGCCATTAAAACTCACATCCAACTTAAAATCATAAGAGCCTTTCGGCAAGAATAAGAACAACCCGATATTAAAACCCCAACACCTATATTCAGCCACAACCTTACTTACCAACGAACTCTCAAAAACCAACCATTAGAAGAATGACAAGAGGGTATGCTAACCCTCCAATAGATTCAGCCTAGCCACAAAAGTCAAGAAGTGAGTTTCAATTTTAGAAGAGAACAAGAGAGAAAAGAAAAGAAAGTATAGGAAGAACAACCATTACCTTAGATTAGAGATAAGTCAAATGAGAAGAAAGATTCGGCACAAGCAGCAAACCCAAACGCATCAAAATTCGACTATAGAGTATAAATCGAAATGAAAAACAATGAAAGAACACATGCCAAAATATTGGTGTAAGAAGAATTCAGCTATTAGAAAGAGATAGAAGAAATAGTTTCAACTTGGAGAAGAGAGGGAAGATTCAGCTTATGGAGAAGAAAAGGTAGAAGACAGAAAACGAAAGGAAGAGGAAAAGAAATGGACGAAAAGAGAGAATATGAGAGTAGGAGAAGATTCAACTATAGCAAAAGGTATAAGCACAACCTCGAATTGGAGAAAAGATTAAAAGAAAGACTTCGGCTAGTAGGAAATTGCAACAAACCAAAATGACCCAAAATGCTTAAGGGGAAGTGCACAAAAAAGCATGAAAAGCTAAGGAGAGCCTAGAGACATTCATCACTCTTTTCCTACTCAAGGTCGAATATGCACTCTTCCAAATGACCAAACTTAACCGAATCTCCCCCGGCCACTTACCCTTAATCGGCCACTACATCCTCTCTCCCCCAATCCCTTGATTCTCTTCATGATATTCTCCTTGCATTTGTCTCTTCCACCCATACAAATGGTTTGACTAAGTCACCAACCTACAAGGTAGATGTCTGACTAAACTCTACTTCTCCCATCTAGCTAACACAAAAATAGAAGCCTTGATTTGCCAACTGTAGGATTCGAACCTCCAACCTCCTTGCACTTCCCTTGACACTACACCACCTTGCCATATGCTCCACTGGAGCCTTAAAACATGCGCAACTAAAGATAAGTCTATAGCCAAAGTCTAATTCGATTTAAAAAGGTAATCTAAAAGAAATGCAAGTGCCAAGACTTGAACCTTGGATCCCCTTGCTTCTCTGTGGCGTCACTCCCTTGCTCCCTAAGTGGTGCCACTTGCCACTAGACCACAACTCCTTTTGTGACATTCCTCTCCATACTTTATTCTTAAAGCGTACCTACTGACTCCTAGGGTTTTATTTACATAAAACCAAAATTTTCCTAAAGCCCAAGTTTGATCCCGGGACTTCATAGAAGCCCCCTAACCTTCCAAAATCACTCACCTAATAGTTCCAACATCCATTAAGGCCATTCTCTTATTCTCAAAAAAAATTTAAATGCTCCCATGCGCAAGGCTCATTAGGCCCAATTCTCCTAGGCCCAATTTCTGGGTGTTACACTATCCCAAAGAGATCAAGGATATCCTATGAGGGTAACGCACTAATGACAAGGTCATTGGACGAGCACTGAGTAGTTGCTTTTGTAATTGTATGTCGTTGAGGAGAGCTTAGTGACGATACTATGGTGGAATGACTTCATGACTAAGTGAGTTTATAATTAATAGGGTAAAAATCTAGAACTTAATTATAAATCATTTGATCCTCAACCACATATGTTCAATCAGTCCTTTCGTTATCTCGTTGAAACCATAAATGAATTACGTGTTTGAATAAAAATGAATGGAATGAATAGAAAAGGAGAATTGGGAAACATTCAAGAAGGATTATGGTTTTCTCTGAAATAGAGAATGAAATCTAGAAATGAATGTAAGTTTCCAAAAATGGAAATTGAAATGGAAACTTGCAATCCTATATAGGATTACTTAAAAAATGATGGAAGAATGACTTTATGTTTTTGGACTGTTTTGAAGCCTGAAAATAAAAATAAATCATTTGGTCATAGTGAACATGTTGAGTTGTGACAAATAGAATGAATTTTGTCAAAATTTTAGCGGGGAAAAATTGTCAAAATTTTACCGGAGGTAATTGTTAAAATTTACTGGGATAAAATTGGGATGAGAAAATTATTTAATAATTATATATTAAAGTTTATTTTGGGAAATAGAAAAACTAAATCGGATTGGATCATATTACAGAGAACTAGGTCAAAATGGCCTAAGAAGTACTCATAATTTGACCCAAAGTGAGAGAGGCCCAAAACCCCTCATATAAAATGAATGGGACGACAACCTTAGTAGAAATACAAGGGTGAGTCATTTACCCTTCTCCTATTCTAAGTAGGATGTTGTTTCCTATTTAAAACAAACCTCTACAACTCCACAAGGGTTCTATATTCTCTTCCAATAAATAGATGACACTGGTAGAGCTATTAACACAACTTTTAAAAGATTGTTATTCTGTCGAAAAATTGAGAGAAATTATTCTAAACTTATAAACATAATTTCAGAATAATAATTTTTCTGATTTCTAGTAAAGAAGAGAAAATTTTCATTTTCACACCATAAGTAAATTTTTTTCTAGTTTGTGTTTTGATTCAATTGGTTTGAGCCCACACTCAAAGCAGGTCGTAGTACGAGAATAGTAGAGAAGATCAGTTGGCCGAAATCAAGAAAACATCAAGGATCTTCTTATCCGAAAATACATGTATGAATTTGGTTAATGTTTATTTGTAACAGCCCAATTTTGATGAAATCAAAATAGTGGTTTCGGGACCACAAATTTGAGCCGAAAATAAAATTTATTTTTATTTTATTATATAGACCGCATCATGTTAGAAAAGTCATGTGAAAATTTTGATACAAAAATTTTACCGATTATGTGTTTAATTAAGGGAATGACTAAATCGCATAAAATGCAAAAGTTAAATTCTAGTAGCTATAAGGATTAAATAGCTATGAAATTCAAAACTACAGGTCCTTATATGGTAATTAGACCATTAAAGAGAAGTATGTAGATATTTTGGTATGAATCATCCATGGAAAAAAAAGGCTAAGGATTAAATTGGAAAGATGAAAAGTTTTTAAATGACAATTTAATTAAATGAAAAAGAAAAAAATTTCATATCATCTTCCCCAAATAGTTCCATGGGAACCCTAGGAAAGAGGAGGAAGACTTATCCAGCTTATCTGGGTAAGTAACCAAGCCTTGTTTTTAATAATTTTGATTTTTTTGAAATCAAGATAGCTTAATCTATCTATTTGGGGGATCAATTTGTGAAGTTATCAAAGTATGGAAAATGGGTTATGGAAGTATTTGCTGAAAATTAGAAATTTATGGTAAAAAATGAAAGTTGATTTAGGGACTAAAATGTAAAGTTGTGAAATTTGATGAAAAATTTTGAATTTTTATGAATACATGTGCTATAAATTTTGTCATGGGATTTTGGTTAGGCTTGGAATAGGGAGTAAATTGCACAAGTTTCATTTTTCGAGCCTAGGGACGAAATGAGAATTTATGGAAAAGTTAGGCGCAAAATAGTAATTTTGCCTAGGATGTAAATTGAGTCCAAATGTATATGAGATGTGTGAATTTGATGTTAAATTTACTTGTATAGATCCGGATAGACCAAATTTGGAGTTAGAATGAGGAAAAGAGGAAAATGTCGGATTAGTAGATATTTGTACAAAACCTTTGTCGAGGTAAATTCATGTAACTAAATTATGTTTATTTACATGCTTGCATTGATTGTGTTTATGTAAATTGTATAAATGTCATGAATATATGAAATGATTACATGTCTGATCAAGCCCGATAAATAAAAGTGTTTAAATTAAACTATAATGCCCGATAGATAATAAAGGATAAACGATGAAAATGTTAATTTTATGCTTGGAATGTGGTCATTTGAATTATATGGATGTTATAGATGTATGAAATAATCACATACCGAAAATGTTTGAAAATTTTAAATCCCGTTTGAATAAATGGAAATTGTTGGGTAAATGTAATTACTGAAATGAATGAGGTCCTGCATTTGTTGTAGAATGGATTAGGCTCGAACAAGCAATCCTAATGACTTCATTACAGAAAGGATTTAGCCCGAATGGGAAATATTGATATAAGTCTTCTCGAGTAGATGTTATGGATTGGATTTATCCTGGACGGGTAATCCAGGTCAAGTTCTTTAGAGCATATGTCATAAAAAGGATTTAGCATGGACTAGTAATCCTGTTGTATACATGTGTGGCTCGAGAGTGTACTTTTGAAATTGTACCTTATGGGTACTATTGGATATGAATTGACGGATTCTGATTTGTACACCTCGAGTGTACTAGTTATGTATCCATCGATATTTCAGATAAATTCAACGGGTAAAAGTTCTTGACAGGAGAAGATATGAATAAGAAACGAGTTATTACACATATCAGCCTAAAATACATGAAATTGACGATAAGTAATAACTGATATATGAAAATATGAAATGATAATATTGTACATAGAATTTATTTGATGAGTATGTACTTCCTTGATTATAGGCTTGTACATCTCAAGTGTATTAATCGTGACCTTGATATTCTGAGTAATATGGGTAAAGTTCTGATATGAAATGATTTGAACTCGAGATGAACTATTATGAAATTATACTTGTAATCTAAAGAGATAATTTATACATGTTAAATGAATACATGTTGTTGAAAGTATATGTGCATGGAAACTTGACTGTTGTTGAGCCCATATATGTTGTGATGTTGGAATATATGACTAACAAGGGCAATGAGGATATGTGTAGGGCTTGAGGGCAAATTGTTTGAATATGCCTTACATAGTTACCTCAAAATAGAATCAATGGTAAGTTAAGTACCATGTTATCCGAACTTACTAAGCATTTTATTCTTACTTAATTTTATTTTGTTGTTTTATAGTAAATCAAAAGCTCGTTGGATTGGAAGCTCGGCGAACATCACTCACACTATCCATCGGCCCATGTCGGTACAATATGGTAAAACAATTATGGTTGGAATGGCATGTATAGGTTATATTAGCCCTATTGGCATGTAAATGTAAATGATGCTTGTAATTTAGCCATTGGAATGGCTAGTAATGGTTTGTTTTGATATATTTGTAATGTCATTCTATGGTAGTTACATATGTGTTAAGTATTTGATCAAATTATGTCTAACATATGGACTAAACCAAGGTAAGATTATAAACATGAATGCATGTAATGATATGCCATGTTGAATGATAGAGTTTGCTTAACCTGAATGCTTGAAATGGTTGGTATTTGGATGTGAGTTTAACTGTAGGTCATTGGTGTGATTTTGGGGGATAAATGAAGTTAGAGATGACTTTATTTTGTCCACACAGGTAGACACACAAGTGTGTATCTAGACAGTGTGTGACACACGGCCTGGTACATGGGTTGTGGTTGGGCCCTATGTCTTGAACCTTAAATTTGAGAAATAGAATGCTCAAATTTGAGCACACGGGCAGAGACACAAGTGTGTGTCTCACCCGTGTGTACTACACGGCCTAGAACACGGGCGCGTGTCTTGGCCATGTAAAACCTGGACCTAATTTTATGAAAATTGAATGAACCACACGGCTTAGCACACGAGTGTGTGGCATGGCCGTGTGCATAAGTCAGAGAGTTACATGGGGTTGAACATGGCCAATAGCACGGGCGTGTCCCAGGGTCACATAGGCATGTCCCCTAGACCACACGGGCGTGTGAGCCCTGTACCTTGGAAAAATTTTAAATTTTCGAAAAAAATTATTAGAGGTTTCGATTAAGTCCCAACTCGATTCTAATGCTCGTATTGGGCCTCGATGGTCCATTTAAAGGACATTACAAATAATCTCAGAAAATGAATAGAAATTGATATAAATTATCTTTTAATGTTCTGGAAAGTTTTGGTAATGCTTCGTAACTCTGTTTTGGTGACGGATACGAGTTAGGGGTGTTACATTATTACTATAAATATAACAAACCGGACCAATTTTCAAAATTTTAATTTTCCACTGTGCAAGAAAATCGTTTTCAAACTAGGTTTTTTCCAACACGTTTAGTGTACACTACATCAAAGTCGTGGAACTTGGTCTATTTGAGCGTGTATTGCTTCTATCAGATACTTAATGATTGCTTTGCTCTAGCGAACATTACCGCTTTCCCAATTATCGTACGGTTTAAAAAGAAACACTTTCCTCATTTTACAAGTGTCACCCATAGGGTTTGGGAATTTGAATCATCTGATTTATTTCAACCAAACTTCTTTTATACTTTTGGCAATTTAAATTGAGGCGTGAAGTTAAGAGGTGTCTTGCTTGAAATTCTCCCTCTCTTCCTTGTCGATTAACTTCCTTATCTTGCTTGAGGCAAGGTTTCATCTCCTCATTAATTCTTTCTTTTTCTCTGTTCTTAATGAGTATGGGATCACACTTTGGCAACTCACCGGCTTTTCTTGATGGACCCTAGTTTCCTATTTCATCGATTGTAGCCTAAAGGGTGAACCACCCCTTCTCGGCATTTTCCCGTGATTATACCAATTAAAGGTAACTTTTTGGGGAGCCTCGGTTGGGTTGGCACATTTTAGTGCTCGTCAAGGGTACATTCCCATAATAAAAAACCGGGCTTCCAACCTTTACCTCAATAGAAAAAATTTCATTCGGGTGAAGGGTAGGATAAAGGGTGGGTTTGGGTTCCTAACCCAATGGTATAGTCCTTTAGAGCATGTCTGTACTCGCATGCAATAGCTGGATAATAAGGCTATGGAGGATTAGTTCAAACACTTGAAGTTGGGTCATTGTCTCATGCTGGAGAATCTTATTACAACGAGAAACATTTTTCATTTCTACTTAGATAATCACAGACCCAATGGTTATAGGCCTTCAATAAATACTCTAGAGGCCATTTCTCGGGTCGTACACCCTTTAGATGCAGTGTAACCCTACAAGGCTTCCAATGACTTAGTCGCTATTCTTTTGGGAGGGAGGAGGAACCTTCGAACTTATTTTATTCTTATTGAAGGCTACACACATGCCCCTGGTCCATCCCTCTTGCAAGGGTTGCAGGTGAGTCCCTTAAATATTTTTTTCCTCGTATGATTGGTCTTGGATTTTCTTTTGCAGGTTCTGCTCAATCGTGCACTCCTTCTCAGACTTCCAACGATATGGATGTAGGCCCCGTCATAGAGAAGGCTCTAAAGGCCATTGACACAAGGGTACAGGTGGGTGTTAGCAGTCGTAAGAGGCTGAGGATTGATGTGTAGTACCTCAAACCTGATGGTAACAGACTGAACCAAATCTAGAATGTCACACTATCCACTTGCATAACTCTCCTTATTGGTCAACCAGCACGCCACATATCCAACCATCACACCCAAAAAACATGCTTTAAACACTTAATCTTGAACATGCAAGCCTAAATTATGCATCACCTATCACAATTTAGAAATTTAAAAACAAGAGTAAAATCGTCCCTTTAAACATCACTAGTAAAGAAAAACACATAAATCATAAAATTAATAAGAGGTAATTGGAACATTCCATTTTAAACCATTAGTGAAAATTATAGTTTAAAAACAACATTCGAAACTTATTTAATTGCACAACCAAGTTTAATGACGATAACATAAAATTTCACAAAATATTTAGATAAACCATTTTAAAAAATTGAAGCTACCATACTAAAATTCAAAGAATAAAGTAAGTCATAAAAATTTTCAAAGCATTTCATGTAGTTTAAGGACTCTAATTGCATTGCCTTATATTAGCTAACACTTGCAAATTCACACAACACATACAATAATAGACCGAATAATCCACAATAACATAGTAAAACAATTCGACAAAGTTCACACCATGCTTAGCCTAATAGTTTTACTCTGTATGGAGTAGGATGGCACACAAGGCGAAAAGTTAAAAATGCGAGAAATCCTAGCGGGCAGACACTACACAAACTGCCTCATATACTGATACATTATGAACACTCTATTGGCACACTCTTATATGGCGTACACTCCTATGGCATGTTGCTCCTCAAAAAATTTTGTTAGAAAAACACGCAAACAACATCTGGCGAACTATCTTCTGAATAATCCGACTGTGGGAAATTTCCTTATCTAACTCAACGTTAGCACCTTTGACTATTTATCAACCTATCAACAACTATAACACACCAAAACTATTTTAACACCTTTAAAACCATTATTGCTGCATCACCAAGGTTATCTACAAACATCAAAGACATAGACTAGAATCCCAAATCACAAATAAAAGACCTCAGTCTGCCAATATACTTCATAGAATCTTAAATCAAATTATAGAACATACCAAAATTTACATATAAGGTTATTTAAAGTGCGATAATGGTACGTACCTTGCAACTAGTCATTTTGCATTTGGCCAAACCTTTAACACATAATTTTAGCTATCTTAACCACAAATCAACAAATCACATGCATGCCATTCAATTGTTAAACAAAACATTCATCCAGCATACTTCATGTAATTATTCAAGTAATAATTCATCCATAATCAGTTATAAAAGTCCTTAAATAGTCCATAGAAAGCCCATTTACAAAACAAACTGTAGCATCCAATAATTAGGGGTTCTGCATTTTGTGCTATTCTATGTGTTTGGCTCCTTTAGCTTGTTATTTTGGTGTGTTTGAGGGTCTTGAGGAGGCTCGAGTTCGAGCCAGGGATTTGGAAAATTTTACTTTTTAGGGCACTTTAGGGGGAGAGCTAGTGGATGCAGGCCTTAAGCATGTTTGATTGTAATTTGATGTCACAAGTGGAACGTGTGGCTTAGTGGTTGGCGTCACAAGGGAGCACGGAAGGGGGAGTGGGTTCGAATCCCACATGTGGCTTTTTGGGGAGTTCTTTTTGTGCCAGAAGGGAAGGTGGTTGAGTTAGCATTGGACTCTTCTAGGAAGAGTTTGAATTGGTCAAGTGAATTCAAATGGTGGATGGAGAGGAGATTGAGGAGTTGAATTGGTCAAAGTAGCTTGAAAGAGTGATGAAGAGGGCTTAGTGGAGTAAAACTAGGAGCAAATGAAAGAAGTGGGGAGGTAAGTGAGAGTTGGCCGAATGTTGGAGAGGTGGGAGGAGAATTTCGGCTATGTGATGTAGTGGCTGGGGAGTTTCGATATCTTGGTGTGAGATAGAAAAACTGAACCTTTTGGGAGTGATGTATCAAATTTTATAGTTTCTTTAGCTTTTCTTTTGACATTTTGGGTGTTTGACTCTTAAGGCATTTTTGGGTTGGTTACTTTTAGTGCTTGTGTCGAATCTCTCAAAGTCTTCTCTCCATCTTTTCCCTTCAAGTTTTTATTTTCTTTTCTCCTTTGCTCACACTTTAGTCGAATCACTCTTCTTCTTCACTTCTTCTATTTTCTTCATCTTTTCTTCTTGCACCTTTATTTCTTGCTTCATTAGCCGAACCTCAGTTGCCCATTTCCTTTATTTTTCTTTTTGTCTCTCTCTTGTTCTTCTCTTAAGCTGAAATCCCTCTTGTGTCAAAATAAACCCGTATCTCTCATCTTTTGTTGCAAGCCAAACATCAAGAAGCATCCCTTTTGGTTTGCCGAAAGTTTCTTCTCAATCAGCTTTGATTATTGCAAGGTAACGGGTTCTCTCCTCATATGTTTTTCTCTTTTCTTTTTGATGGATCGAAGCAGTCATCCTCTTACTTCTTCCTTTTTGGCTGAATATTAGTACTCTCTCCACCTTAAAGCGTGTTTGTTCGTTCGTAGGAAGCCGAAACTCTTGTCAGCAGTGGCCGAATCTAAGACATCTTGGTAAGTTAGTTTTGGTCGTGTAAGGGTGATGGTTGGACATTCTTAATAAGAGTATTTAGGCCGAAGGGCCATTTCTTCTTTATTTATTAGGCAGCATCTTTTCTAACTCATGAGCTATTTAGGAACTCAGTCAAGAGAATAGAACCAAACGGCGTTGAAAATTAAGGTAAGGAGTTTTTCTCTACTCCTATACGATTAGTCTCTCTTCCGTGTTACTCTGCCATAACCCAATCTCTTTGTTAGCCAATTATCGATCTCTCTGAAAGTACTGTACTGATCAAAGATTTTCTTCATAGATGCGAGTGCTAGCCAATCTAAGGAGGGGAGTGGACTCGTAGTCTCTGCTCCCAAGGTCAAACGACATGTTGTGTCGATGGTTCAAGACTTCTGTCGAGTTGTGGTAGAGAGCTGACATCCGTTTGGAATAGGCAGATAGTGGTTATTGCCGCTAGTGAGAATAGCAACGATCAGAAGTGTCTAGTTCTTCGCGTAATCAGAGGTGTAATTCTCACACCATCATTGGTTTGATTAATAATAAGTATGTGTATTGTTTTTAAGTCAAAACATCGAAAATCGAGATACCAAGTTAGTTACCTTTGATTTTGTCATGTAAATACCTTATCATGAATATATGTATGCTCTGATTATTCGATTTACATTGACATATGTTGCATTCATTATATTATGATTATATGTTTGCATGGGATTGGGATATGATATTGATGAAAAGGGGTAGTGTATATCGGTGACTCTGTCACATTATTTCGATGGCTCGGTGCCACATATATCGGTGACTCTATCACATTATTACAGTTGCTAGGCCACATACATCCGTGACTCTGTCACATTATATCGGCTTTGAGCAGCATGACTGTCAGCATGTCTGCCAATGAGGAGTGTAGCAGATGGAGGGTTGATTGTAGAAATCCCCACAGGTGCGCTGAGGTTGGACATATGAGCGGTGTGTAGCGGATGGAATACTAGGTTGGGCTGGGTTGCATTGCATTCACTATCTGATAGGCCATGTTGTTAAGGCTGCGGCCCAATTCTGTACGTATGGGCTTCGGCCAATTTGCTTCTGTGGGCTTAGGCCCAGATTTTCTTCATAAGGGGAATTACACACTGAGTTCTCGTAACTAACCCCTCTGCTTAATTTTATAGGTAATCCTTAGCGTTGTGGATTTGGAGCCAAGGTGGACTTTGTGGCGGCCATGCGTATTTCTTTCGTAGACTCTGTTTTCTTTACTTAAACTTATTTTTAATTTTGGGAATACTTTATGCAATAAGGCATCTGGGATTTTTAATTTGGTTTTCTGGATTTAATGTGGTTATTATATTATGAAATGTTAAGTACGGAGTTTTTTCTAAAAATATAAACAATCATTTTCCAAAATATTAACAAGCGGATAACAAGAAAATAAATAATTAAATTTGGGATTTCTTAGAACTACAAAAACTATTTTTAAAATGTCACGTTTTTTGGAATCCACTAATTTTGATTTTTCGTGACACAAAAATAGTTTTTGATTGCTAATATTATTAATTGCAACATTCAAGAAAACCATTAACTCAATTCTATTTTGTTTGTTTTATAAATGGAACCAAAACCTAAAATTTTTAAATAATATCAAAGCTTCTAAACAACCATTCCATGTGACATGCCAGATCTGGTCGTAACGTCTAGGCCGAGTTTGGGGTGTTATAATTATGGTATCAGAGCCAGGTTACAAAACTCGACCGTGAAATGGGTTCAAAAATGCTTTTCCAAAATTGGTTTGAAAGGTGGTTTAGAAAGATATGTCTTTCTACAAGTATGGCACACCGAGTCTCTGGCCCAAACCCGTACTGTATGTCTTCTGATTCTGTTTGATTTTATGAAAGGATTTTTATTGTGTTGTGATTGCTAGTTATAGGAGATAAAATTTTAAAGATCGAGACCTTTAGAAATACAATCTGCGAAAACTACTTTTAAATTAGTATTCATAAGATATCCGTTAATTAACAGTGGAATAATTTACTAATTCATAAAATTTCTAATCAGATTAAGTCAATTCAGTAAACATGAACGCTAGAGGACGAGGACGTCGCACAGACGACCGTGGTGGAGGCTGAGGTGCTGGGGCTGGATTTGAGGCATCGGGGCACATGCCTGAAATGGAAGAACCTACATTACCGATAACAGAGGCAGGGTCCCATGATCGAGCTGGAGGTGACAATTCTTTGTCCCAAGCTATGCTGCAATTGTTAGAACGGGTTGCAGGGACAAGCACTGGATCAGTAGCCTGTAAATCTATCTCTAAGCGTCTCCGAGCAAATGGGGCTGAGATATTTAGGGGTATTTCTGGCGTGGCCCCTAACGTAGCTTAGTACTGGTTGGAAGCGATTGAACAAATCATGGACAATCTAGACTGTACCGCAGAGGAAAAGTTGAAGGGAGCAGTGTCTCTCCTACGTGATGAGGCGTACTAGTGGTGGCTCACAGTGACGGGATTCAGCAGATCGTATCACCTGGGACTTCTTTAAGACAGCATTCTAGGTAAAATATGTTGGGCCAAGCTATGTGGATGCCCAGAGAAAAGCATTTCTGAATCTGGCTCAAGGGGGTAAATCTGTTGCTGAATACGAGGTGAAGTTCCTATGCTTGAGCCATTATCCCCGGGGCATCATCACAACTAATTATGAACGTTGTGTTCGGTTCGAGGACGGTCTGCGGGACGAGCTATGGGTACTAATAGCTCTGCAGTGGGGAAGAGATTTTGCTATCCTGGTTAAGAAAGAAAAAATAGTCGAAGAGGTAAAGCGGTCTGAGAGGCAGAATCGAAATAAGGATAAGGGTAAGAATAAGAGGAGTTTTGGGTCGTCAGGATCTACTGGGGGATTCCAAAAGAGGCCTAGGTTTGAGGGGCCGGGTCGAGGTGTGATTCCTATTATTGTTGGTCAGTTTCGATCGTGTGCTCGATGTGAGAAATTACATTCAAGGGAGTGTTGGGTAAGAAATAGAGGATGTTTCAATTGTGGATATATGGACCATCAGATAAAGAACTTTCCACAAGAGTTGGCTAGAATGCGGTTGGTAAATCAGGGTTATGCACAGCCAAGAGGAGGTGGGCAGCAGCCACCGAGAGGTTGTGGTACGGTTAGAGGAGGAAATGGAGTTGGTCGAGGGCGTGGAGCACCGGGCAGAGGTGTTGGTAATACAGATGCAAGACAACCTGGATTTGTTTATGTGACTAGATGGTGAGAGGATGGCGATGCACCGGACGTCATAACCAGTACGTTTCTTGTGTTTGATACACCCTTTACAGCTTTGGTAGATGTTGGGTCTACACACTCATATGTTGCCTGTACTGTATCTAGGACTTTGAGCATTAAATCTGAGCTTGCTGTTAGAGAGATATCTGTGATTAGCCCTTTAGGACAATCTGTAGTGGTGAACAAACTATTTAAGAGTGTGCCTTTAGAAGTGCAAGAGGTTATTTTCCCGACAGACTTGATGGAATTGATGTTCGGTGAGTTCAATTTGATTTTAGGTATGGACTGGTTAGTTAAGCATTGGGCAAACTTGGATTGTGCTGCTAAGTGCATGATATTGAAGACTTCCGAGGATGAGGAGGTGCTGGTGATAGGTGAGAGAAGGAATTACCTGTCCAATGTAGTGTCTGCGTTAAAGGCTGAAAAGATCGTGCGAAAAGGGTGTGAGGTGTTCTTAGCTTTCATCAGTGCTTTGGAGGCTAAAGAATTGTCTGTAAGGGACGTTAGAATGGTGAAAGAGTTCTCAGATGTCTTTCTAGAAGAGCTTGTAGGGTTACCTTCAGATCGTGAGGTCGAGTTTGGCATTGATCTACTTTTGGGAACACCTCTGGTGTCCATCGCCCCATATATGATGGCGCTAAAAGAGCTGGTAGAACTTGAAGCTCAGATCTAGGAGCTGTTGGACCGTGGTTTTATCGACCAAGTGTGTCTCCATGGGAAGCGTCGGAATTGTTCGTTAAGAAGAAAGATGGGTCGATGCCAATGTCCATTGACTATCACCAACTGAACAAGTTGACTATCAAGAACAAATACCCGTTACCAAGGATTGATGACTTGTTCAATCAGTTGCAAGGAGCTTCGATTTTTTCAAAATTAGATCTGAGATCAGGGTACCATTAGTTAAGGGTCAAGGAGGCGGATATTCACAAGACTACTTTTCAATGCGGTATGGGCATTACGAGTTTCTAGTGATGCCATTTGGGTTAACAATTGCACCAGCCGCTTTTATGAACATGATGAACCGGGTCTTGTAACCTTATTTAGACCAGTTCGTGGTGGTATTCATATATGACATCCTGGTGTACTCAAGAACGGAAGAGGAGCATGATTCGCATCTTCGGGTTATCCTACAGATATTAAGAGGGAAGCAACTGTATGCCAAATTCAACAAGTGTGAATTTTAGCAGAAGGAAGTTACCTTTTTGGGGCATTTTGTTTCTGCCGAGGGGATTAGGGTTGATCCCCAAAAGATCGAAGCTATTCTGGACTGGAAGCCACCGAAGTCTGTAGCAAAAATTCAAAGTTTTCTTGGGTTAGCTGGGTACTACAGAATGTTCATTGAGGGATTCTCGTTGATTGCAGCACCATTAACCAAGTTGTTACAGAAAGGGGTACCGTTTATTTGGGTTGATAAGCAGCAGGAAAGCTTTGAGAAGCTAAAGAGGATTTTGACTAAGGCACCAGTGTTGATTCAGCTTGAGGATGGGAAGGAGTTTGTCTTCTATTGTGATGCATCATACACAGGGTTAGGATGTGTGCTAATACAAGAAGGGAATGTAGCAGCGTATGTGTCTCGACAATTAAGACCACATGAGGTGAATTATCCCACTCATGATTTGGAGTTAGCTGCTGTGGTGTTCGCCCTAAAGATATGGATGCGCTATCTATATGGAGAAAAGTCAATCATCTACACCGACCATAAGGTTTGATATATCTTAAGACAACGAAAGTGGATTGAATTACTGAAAGACTATGATTGTGCAATCGAATATCACCCGAGTAAAGCTAACGTAGTGGCAGATGCGTTGAGTCTTAAAGTGATAACGAATTTGAGGGCAATGTTTGATCTTCTTAGTCTGTATGAAGATGGTACCCTGTTAGCTGAATTTTGAATAAAGCCAACATGGGTAGATCAGATTAAGGAGAAGTAATTGTTGGATGAATTTTTAAGTTCTCGACTTCAGCAAGTGAAAGGTGGCGAGAAAGAAGATTTTGGTCAGAACAGTAAAGGTGTATTGTGTTTTTGTGGAAAGGTTTGTATGCCGAAGGGCTCAGAGTTGAGGTAGATGATTCTATTGGAGGCACATAGTAGCCTATATGTTATGCATCCCAGTGGAAGTAAGATGTATCAAGACTTACGTGAACAGTATTGGTGGCCTGGTCTTAAACGAGAAGTTACAGACTTTGTGGGTAAGTGTTTAACATGTCAGCAAGTGAAGGCAAAACACCAGTTGCCTTCAGGGTTGCTACAACCAGTGAAGATCCCACTTTGGAAGTGGGAGAGGATAACTATGGACTTTGTTAGTAGGCTGCCCCTAGTGCCTACTAAGAAAGATTCTATGTGGGTGATCGTCGATCGGATAACGAAGTCCACCCACTTTATACCGATTCGTATGGATTACTCGCATCAGAAGTTGGCCAGGTTGTATGTGGCAGAAATTGTGAGGTTGCATGGGGTACCCATATCTATCATATCAGGCAGGGATCCTAGGTTTACATCACGGTTCTAAAAGGCATTGCACGAAGCTTTGGGTACGAGGCTAGATTTCAGCACAGCATTTCACCCGCAGACTGGTGGTCAGTCGAAAAGGGTAAATCAGATTCTAGAAGACATGTTAAGGGGCTATGTAATCTACTTCAGTGGGAGTTGGGAGGATTTCCTGCCATTGGCAAAATTTGCGTACAACAACAGCTATCAATCCAACATTTAGATGGCACCCTATGAGGCGTTGTATGGTCGTAGGTGTCGTACCTTACCTGCTGGATAGAGTTGGGTGAGCAACGACTGTTGGGTCCAGAATTGATCTCAGAGACTGAGGAAAAGGTTAAGTTAATTCGGGCTCGATTGAAGGAAGCTTTCGATAGGCAAAAACCGTATGCAGATCTGAGACGTAGAGAAATAGAATTCTTTGTAGGTGATTAGGTTTTTCTGAAAGTTTCACCTTGGAAGAAGGTTCAAAGGTTTGGACAGAAGGGCAAGTTGAGCCCCAGATTCATCAGGCCTTACTGAGTGTTGAAACGTGTGGGACTGGCGGCTTATCAGTTTGAGTTACCCTAGAGTTGAGTCAGATCCATAATGTATTTCGTGTTTCGATGTTAAGGTGCTATCGTTCAGACCCATCTCACGTAGTATCAATGGAAGAAATTGAAGTAAGACCTGATCTGTCTTTTGAAGAGGAGCCAGTGCAGATCTTGGATCGGGATGTTAAGGTGTTGAGAAGGAAGTCGGTTCCTTTGGTCAAAGTGTTGTGGTGCAATCATGCTTCAGAGGAAGCTACGTGAGAGCCAGAAGATGTGATGCGTCAATAATACCCTTACCTCTTTTGATAAGGTAAATTTTGAGGTCGAAATTTCTTTAAGGGGGTAGAACTGTAACATCCTAGAATTAGGGGTTCAGCATTTTGTGCTATTTTATGTGTTTGGCTCGTTTAGGTTGTTATTTTGGTGTGTTTGAGGGTATTGGGGAGGCTCAGGTTCGAGCCAGGGCTTTGGAAAATTTTACTTTTTAGGGCACTTTAGGGGGAGAGCTAGTGGATGCAGGCGTTAAGCATGTTTGGTTGTAATTTGATGTCACAAGTGGAGCGTGTGGCTTAATGGTTGGCGTCACAAGGGAGCATGGAAGGGGAGTGGGTTCGAATCCTACATGTGGCTTTTTGGGAGGTTCTTTTTGTGCCAGGAAGGTAAGGTGGTAGAGTTGGCATTGGACTCTTCTAGGAAGAGTTTGAATTGGTCAAATGAATTCAAATGGTGGATGGAGAGGAGCTTGAGGAGTTGAATTGGTGAAAGCAACTTGAAAGAGTGATAGAGAGGGCTTAGTGGAGTAAAACTAGAAGCAAATCAAGGAAGTGGGGAGATGAGTGAGAGTTAGCCGAATGTTAGAGTGGTGGGAGGAGAATTTCACCTATGTGATGTAGTGGCTAGGGAGTTTCGGCATCTTGGTCTGAGATAGCAAAACTGAACCTTTTGGGAGTGATATGCCGAATTCTATAGTTTCTTTAGCTTTTCTTTTGACGTTTTGGATGTTTGACTCTTAAGGCATTTTCGGGTTGGTTACTTTTAGTGCTTGTGCTGAATCTCTCAAAGTCTTCTCTCTATCTTTTCTCTTCAAGTTTTCGTTTTCTTTTCTCCTTTGTTCACACTTTAGCCGAATCACTCTTCTTCTACACTTCTTCTATTTTCTTCATCTTTTCTTCTTGCACCTTTATTTCTTGCTTCACTAGCCAAACCTCAATTGCCCATTTCCTTTATTTTTCATTTCGTTTCTCTCTTGTACTTTTCTTAAGTCGAAACCCCTCTTGTGTCAAACTAAACCCATATCTCTCATCTTTTGTTGTAAGCCAAACATCAATAAGCATCCCTTTTGGTTTGCCAAAAGTCTTTTCTCAATCAACTTTGATTGTTGCAAGGTAACAGGTTCTCTCCTCATTATTTTTCTCTTCTCTTTTCAATGAATCGAAGCAATCATCCTCTTACTTCTTCCTTTTTAGGCCGAATATTAGTACTCTCTCCGCCTTAAAGCATGTTTGTTTGTTCATAGGAAGTCAAAACTCTTGTCGGTAGTGGCTGAATCTAAGACATCGTGGTAAGTTAGTTTTGGTCGTTTAGAGGTGATTGTTGGACGTTCTTAATAAGAGTATTTAGGCCGAAAGGCCATTTCTTCTTTATTTATTAGGCATTATCTTTTCTACCTCGTGAGTTATTTAGGAACACAGTCAAGAGAATAGAACCAAGCGGCGTTGATAATTAAGGTAAGGAGTTTTTCTCTTGTCCTATACGATTAATCTCTCTTTCGTGTTACTCTGCCATAACCCAATCTCTTTGTTAGACAATCATCGATCTCTCTAAAAGTACTGTACTGATCAAAGATTCTTTTCATGGATGCTAGTGCTAGCCAATCTAAGAAGGGGAGCGGACTCGTAGTCTTTGCTCCCAAGTTCAAACGGCGTGCTGTGTTGGCGGTTTGACACTTTTCTTCGGGTTGTGGTAGAGAGCCGACATCCGTTTGGGATGGGCAGATAATGGTTATTCCCGCTAGTGAGAATAGCAACGATCAAGAGTGTCTAGTTCTTCGCGTAATCAAGTGTGTAATTCTCACACCATCATTAGGTTGATTAATAATAAGTATGTGTATTATTTTTAAGTCGAAACATCGGTAACGATTGTTGAGTTACCTTTAGGTGGTAAAATCAGAGATACCAGGTTAGTTACCTTTGATTGTGTCATGTAAATACCTTATCATGAATATATGTATGCTCTGATTATTCGATTTACATTGACATATGTTGCATTCATTATATTATGATTATATGTTTGCATGGGATTGGGATATGATATTGATGAAAAGGGGCAGTGTATATCGGTGACTTTGTCACATTATTTCGATGGCTCGGTGCTACATATATCGGTGACTCTGTCACATTATTGCAGTGGCTAGGCCACATACATCAGTGACTCTGTCACATTATATCGGCTTTGAGCAGCATGACTGTCAGCATGTCTACCAATGAGGAGTGTAGCAGATGGAGGGTTGATTGTAGAAATCCCCATAGGTGTGTTAAGGTTGGAAATATGGAGTGGTGTGTAGCAGATGGAATACTAGGTTGGGCTGGGTTGCATCGCATTTACTATCTAATAGGCCATGTTGTTAGGGATACGGCCCAATTCGATACGTATGGGCTTTGGCCAATTTGCTTATTTAGGCTTAGGCCCATATTTCGATCGTAAGGGAATTACACACTGAGTTCTCATAACTCACCCCTCTGCTTAATTTTGCAGGTAATCCCTAGCTTTGTGGATTTGGAGTTGAGGTGGACTCTGTGGCAGCCATGCGTATTTCTTTCGTAAACTCTATTTTCTTTACTTAAACTTATTTTTAATTTGGGAATATTTTATGTAATAAGGCCTCCGGGATTTTAATTTTTAATGCGGTTATTATATTATGAAATGTTAAGTACGGAGTTTTTTCTAAAAATATAAACAATCATTTTCCAAAATATTAACAAGCGGATAACAAGCAAATAAATAATTAAATTCAGGATTTTCTTAGAACTACAAAAACTATTTTTAAAATGTCACATTTTTTGGAATCCACTAATTTTGATTTTTCATGGCACAAAAACAGTTTTCGATTGCTAATATTATTAATTGCAACATTCAAGAAAACCATTAACTCAATTCTATTTTGTTTTTTTCAATGGAACCAAAACCCGAAATTTTAAAAAAATATCAAAGCTCTTAACCAACCATTCCATGTGGCATGCCAGATTCGGTCGTAACATCTAGGCCAGATTTGGTGTGTTACAATTATGGTATCAGAGCCAGGTTATAAACTCGACCATGAAATGGGTTCAAAAACACTATTCCAAAATTGGTTTGAAAGGTGGTTTAGAAAGATATATGTCTTTCGACAAGTATGGCATACCGAGTCTCTGGCCCAAATCCGTACTATAAGTTTCTGATTCTGTTTGATTTTATGAAAGGATTTTTATTGTATTGTGATTGCTAGTTATAGGAGATAAAATTTTAGAGATCGAGACCTTTAGAAATACGATCTGCGAAAACTACCTTTAAATCAGTATTCATAAGATATCCATTAATTAACAGTGGAATAATTTACTAATTCATAAAATTTCTAATCAGATTAAGTCAATTCAGTAAACATGAGCGCTAGAGGACATGGACGTGGCACACGCGACCGTGGTGAAGGACGAGGTGCTGGGGCTGGATTTGAGGCATCGGGGCACATGCCTGAAATAGAAGCACCTGCATCACCGATAACCGAGGCAGGGTCCCATGATTGAGCTAGAGGGGATGATGCTTTGTCCCAAGCTATGCTGCGAGTGTTGGAACAGTTCTTTGGGGCAAGCCTTTGGATCAAGAGTCTGAAAATCTATCACCGAAGTCCTCCGGCAAATAGGGTTTGAGAGATTTAGGGGTATTTCTGGGGTGGCCCCTAACGTAGCTGAATACTGGTTGGAAGCAATTGAACGAATCATGGACAATCTAGACTGTACCGCAGAGGAAAAGTTGAAGGGAGTAGTTTCTCTCTTGAGTAATGAGGCGTACCAATGGTGGCTCACAGTGAGAGAATTCAGGAGATCGTATCACCTGGGACTTCTTTAAAACAGCATTCCAGGGAAAAAATGTTGGGGCAAGCTATGTGAATGCCCAGAGAAAAGCATTTTTGAATCTGGCTCAAGGGGGTAAATCTGTGGCTGAATATGAGGCGGAGTTCCTGCGCTTGAGTCATTATCCCAAGGTATCGTCGTAACTGATTATGAACATTGTGTTCGGTTTGAAGATAGTCTGTGGGACGAGCTGTGGGTACTAATAGCTCCATAGTGGGAAAGAGATTTTGCAATCCTGGTTAAGAAAGAAAAATAGCTGAAGAGGTGAAGCGGTCTGAGAGGCAGAATCGGGATAAGGATAGGTGTAAGAATAAGAGGAGTTTTGGGTCGTCAAGATCTGCTGGGGGATTCCAAAAGAGGCCTAGGTTTGAGGGGCTGGGTCGAGGTGTGATGCATGTTGCTGTTGGTCAGTCTCGACTGTGTGCTCGATGTGGGAAATTATATTCGGAGAGTGTTGGGTAAGAAATAGAGGATGCTTCAAGTGTGGATATATCGGCCATCTGATAAGGGACTTTCCACAAGAGTTGGCTAGGGCACGGTCGGTAAGTCAGGGTTATGCACACCCGAGAAGAGGTAGGCAGCAGCCACCAAGAGGTCATCACCCAGTTAGAGGAGGAAATGGAGTTGGTCGAGGGCGTGGAGCACTGGGCAGGGGTGCTGGTAATACAGATGCAAGACAACCTGGATTGGTTTATGCGGCTAGACGGTGAGAGGATGGCAATGTACCGGACGTCAGAACCGGTACGTTTCTTGTGTTTGATACACCCTTTACAGCGTTTGATAGATGTTGGGTCTACACACTCATATGTTTCCTATACTGTATCTAGGACTTTGAGCATTAAATCTGAGCTTGCTGCTAGAGAGATATCTGTGATTATCCCTTTAGGACAATCTGTAGTGGTGAACAAACTATTTAGGAGTCTGCCTTTAAAAGTGCAAGGGGTTATTTTCCTGGCAGACTTGATGGAATTGTTGTTCGACGAGTTTGATTTGATTTTAGGTATGGACTGGTTAGTTAAGCATCGGGCAAACTTGGATTGTGCTGCTAAGCGCATGATATTGAAGACTTCTGAGGATAAGGAGGTACTGGTGATAGGTGAGAGAAGTAATTACCTGTCCAATGTGGTGTCTGTGCTAAAGGCTGAAAGGATGGTGCGAAAAGGGTGTGAGGTGTTCTTCGCTTTCATCAATGCTTTGGAGGCCAAAGAATTATCTGTAAAGGACGTTAGAACGGTGAAAGAGTTCTCAAACGTCTTTCTAGAAGAGCTTCTAGGGTTACCTCCGGATCGCGAGGTGGAGTTCGGCATTGATCTACTTTCGGGAACAACTCTGGTGTCAATTGCTCCATATATGATGGCGCCGAAAGAGCTGGTAGAACTTAATGCTTAGATCCAGGAGCTGTTGGACCGTGGTTTTATCCGACCAAGTGTGTCTCCGTGGGGGGTACTGGTATTGTTCGTTAAGAAGAAAGATAGGTCGATGCGAATGTGCATTGACTATCGCCAACTGAACAAGTTGACTATCAAGAACAAATTCCCGTTACCAAGGATTGATGACTTGTTCGATCAGTTTTTTCTAAAAATATAAACAATCAGTTTCCAAAATATTAATAAGCGGATAACAAGCAAATAAATAATTAAATTCGGCATTTTCTTAGAACTACAAAAACTATTTTTAAAATGTCACGTTTCTTGGAATCCACTAATTTCAATTTTTCGTGACACAAAAAATAGTTTACGATTGCTAATATTATTATTTGTAACATGAAAGAAAACCATTAACTCAATTCTATTTTGTTTTTTTTAATGGAACCAAAACCCAAAATTTTTATACAATATCAAAGCTCCTAAACAACCATTCCACGTGACATGCCAGATCCGAACGTAACGTCTAGGCCGAGTTTGGGGTGTTACACAAATAAAATCCAAATTCTAACCCCTCATTATAAACCCACATTGCCATCCACTATGAACCAAAACCATCTCACATGTATAACTAAGATGCCTTTGCCTTTGGATCTCAAGCTTTCCCACTTCACCACTTTATACAAGTTATTTTTCTGCAACAATTAACACCAAAAGAGTTCAAATAAGCATGTTAAATACACTTATCACATAGTATCATAAAACTCCATGTCACTAATGATACATTAGCATATTATGAGGATCAAAATATAATCAAAACTCTCATTGGATACATGGATCTCTATCACACCATGACTCAAAAGAGTTTACATATCCCAAGTAAGTGAACTTGAAGCAAACACTTTCCAACACACTAACATGTCTAAAGAATGGAGCAATGCTCTACATTCCATTATCCCCCCCACATGTACTAATAACACAACACATTAATGAGTACTCAAATCCTATGACATACCAACTATATCCAATGTTTTAAAAGATTTACAAGGCCAATATATATCTGTTTCACACATTAGTTTCCTAGTTTATGTACGCTTACATATCATTTTCATTTCACTTATCACTTTCATATAATTCACTACAAGTGCTAACATTTTGCTCATTGAGCCAAACTCACTTACACTTCAGATGAGTATACATAAATGCAACTATCCACAAGGCATATCCAGTCACATAATCAACATATATAACCACATCACATAAAATCTTGTTTATTAAATAATCAATACTCAAGGAAAAATACTTACTTCTAGGACTTATATTAGGTATTTTTTTATCACCTAAGCCCCCTTTAACTCATTGTTTTGTACATTAATTGTAGCACACAAGACCACTCACCTTAGCAACTAGCTTCCACAACAAGCTCAAGTAAGCTTTTATTTGCCTTTATCGTTGCTTGTAGAGGCTCCCAATTAAGTTAACATTTTACATACACACCAAGCACAATACAAAAACATTTACAAACAAAAACAACAATAAATAAGATTAAATCACTCTCAAATCATATACATAACCTCTAGATCTCTTTACTGAAATCTTAGCTAGTTTTGTCGAAAATATGATTTCACCACTCAAATATTATTTCTAAACCTTAGTTTAGATCCTAATCATCCTAAATATCATCTAATTACATATTCAAACTTAAATGTAATTAAATTTCATGGATTTCATCTTTCCAGAAAAATCAAGCCAAAAAAATTTTAAAGTTAAGAGATCATTCGAATCTTTCTAAATTACTAAAAGATTTTCTATATTAGGATTTAAAAAAAGATATATTGAAATCATTATTAAATCGGTTAAAACTTAGTTTGAAAAGCTAGCACACGTTGTTTATTCATGAAATGTCAAAATGTTACTTCAAATTTTCATAATCGATGAGCTATGGAGCTAATTCAAAATTGAACGTGTGAAGAACCTTAGAAAAACTAAGGATAAAATCTTAAGTTTTCTTTGAAATTGAAAGTATATTTTGTATTTGGAGAACTTAGAAATAAAAGAGGATTAACTAATTTTGGGAGAGAAACAAGAATTGGTGTTTGGAAAATTTTTTAAAGAGATGAAGAATGAAAGGGAAGAAGCATGGGAGGTTTAAAACACAAACTAGATTTTAAAAAGTAGGCATTTGCCCCCTTTGACCCATTACAATCTCCTGCCTTTTCAAAATTGATCCTTATTTTTAATTAAACCAAATCTCAAAATTGTTTCCAAATCAAGTCTTATATTTAAAAATCCGTTTTAACCAAATTAATTTTCGAGCACTTAGTTTTAATTTCCTAACTTTTTTTATTTAACCTAATTAAAGTTTTTGGTTTACTAAAACATGATTTACTAACCCAATTTTTGGGATGATAGATGGGGCCGCTCGTAATATAGAGGAGAGTATGGCAGTAAGTTGATTCATAGTAGGGGATGTAACACCTCTCCCCCGTATTCATTGTCTGAATAGGGTTACGGAGCATGTAACACCCTTTACCCGTCTCCAATGCCGAGATCGGATACGAGGCATTACCATACTTAACCTTCCTTGATCATGTAAATCGTGCTATAAAATTTCGTTCCATTTTGAAAATTTTCATTCTTACTATTAACATACATTTCATGGGCCTACGAGGCCTTAAAAATACATTTGGAAGGTTTCGGAGTTCAACCAAAAACTTTTACTTTCCTTGAATTTTTTTTTGTTTAAACAAGGGTCACACGCCCGTGTGACCTGGGACACGCCCATGTTGGGCAGGACGTGTAGTCTCACACGCCCCTGTCCCTAGCCCGTGTAGAATTTATTTTTATTTTGAACCTACAGGGGTTTTCACATGGCGGACACAAGCCCGTGTCAATGACCCGTGTCCTCCACACGGCCTGGACACACCCGTGTCCTTACCCATGTGTGAAAACTATGGGTATTCTATTTATGACATCAGCAACCCCTTAAGAAGCACACGGCCTAGGCACATGCCCGTGTGCTGCCCCGTGTGACGATTCGAACTCTCGCATTTAAAATGCAAGGGACATACAGCCTATCAACAAACCCATATGGGTTGACCGTTGTCACACATGGCCCAGACACACGCCCATGTGTCTACCTATGTGGAAACTTAGAGGCAATTCTCCAAGCCTCTTTGCCACCCTGAAACATAGACTCATTCATTTCATCACAAGTAGCACATAACATGGAAATTATTAAACTACTAAGAATCCTTAAATTAGCATTCATTACACCCATACTTTACTCAATTACTTCCATGAACATTCATTTCATTATATCCATCAAACATGGAACATGAACTTGACAATATTGGCCAATTCATCATGGCCATTTACAAAAATGAATGTGAAGCATTAATAGCCAGCCTTTGGCCTTCAAACATAACATGACACAAAACGATTAAGTTCATATACATGCCATACTCAAAATGAATTAATTTTACTATACCAACAGAACGGTTGATGGTGTGATTCAAGCTCAGATGTTCAATAATGCTCGAGCTAACTTAGCGAAACTACAAGGAAAAGAGAAAAGAGAGGGTAAGCATGTAGCTTAGTATGTTTGCATGAAATTCTAAAGCAACATAATTGCTCAAACCAAATTCATCCTTTTCATGAAACAATAGAAACATATGTCGCAAATGCTTTAACATACATACTCACATTCATTCTTACCCATCTCATATCACATATAATTTAGAAACTTGTACTTACTCATAGTACCTGTAGGGCCCAATTTATGCCCGGGTCCATACCAAATTAAAACCAAACAAAATGTTAAAATAAAAACCAATTATTAATAAAGTCTATCAGTCCAATAAATAGCCCAAATTACATTTAACCCCAACCCAAATTACTAAGCCCAATTACAACAGCTCGAATCTAAAGAGCCTAGATAGCCCAATAATTTCAATAATCAGAAAACTCTAGTAGAGCCTCTAGAAGCTTCCAACGCCACACGAAACTCAGCCTAACGCTTGGACTCCCTCGCGTGTGCCCCCACGCGTTACTCTTGGGTTACCGCGTGCCTTCACGCTGTGATGATCTGTCTCGTCTCGCCACGCCACTGCAGCCCTCACTAGCGCCTCCGCACAATGTCCAACAGAATAAAGATGGTACGACGCCCCGCATTTGTGGCCACGTCTGTACCTGCAAGTAAATAGTAGAAGAGTAGCAGAAAAGTAGAGAATAGAAATGTAAAAAAGGAGAGAAAATTTTGTATTTTTTCGGATCGATTATAAAAAGGACCGAAAGATCTCTGTAAATTTTTACACAAAAAATACGAGAAATAGAGAAAACCAAAAAAGGCAATTTTCTAGACCTTACTAATCTTCGCTCTTATTTGTTTCTTCATCTTCTTTCAAATCTGTCGACATTGATTTCAAAAAAATAATAGAAAGCACTTACCTCGGACCGATCTGTCGTCTTTCTCGTCGAAATTGAGATTTAAAAGATGGATCTCGGGAAAGATTAGGTTTACACCGGCTCTGTTTCAATCGAGGCTAGACAGTGACCATAATCGAAAAGTGAGTTAGACGAACGCGAATCGGGACTCAAGGTATCACTGCTCGCCGGTTACGATGGCTTGATAGTGGTAAGTTAAAAGAGCTATATTTGTGGCGGAGAGAAAAGGCTGAGAAGAGGGCTAGGGTTTTGGGCATACTTCAAATGTTAGCATTTTATTTCTGCTTAAGGGAAGGGTTAATAAGTCATTAAGAGAACGACGACGTTTAGAGTCTCTGCCTATGGCTTTGAAACGATGTCGCATAAGGCCGCCCAATCCGACCCGACCCGGATTCTTTTGGATCCACGTGTTTACATATGAAAGGGGAATTTCCATGTCTGATCCTTTTTATTATACTGTTATTTGATTAAACTTGCTATTCATTTTATTCACTTCTCAATTGACCCTTGTAATTTGTGTATTGTTTTAATTTAGTCCTAACCCGTATGCTGCGTTTTGATTTTGCAATATTTGCCGATTTAATCCCTAATTATTCGTGCAATTTTAATTCAACCCTGTAATTTGTTCTGTTCTTAATGCAATCCTTCAATCATTAATTGATTTAACTAGTCTTTTCAATTAATATGTGTTATTAAATATTTTAATTTGTTTGAGATGTTATTTATTTCTAGTTATATATATTGTTAACTATATATATTTTATATATATATGTATATAATTATTTTTATACTATGTCTATATCATTGATTTAGCAATACTTAATGGTTTAAAGATTTTATAACATATTTTAAATAATTTTATATATTATTTTACATATATTATTTAAACTATACTATTTCTTAATGCATGTATATTCTTCATGATTAATTTTTAATTTATGAATATTATTCATTTCGATGGATATTTTATCTTGTATATTATATTTTGATTTTTCCTTTTGTAATATTTATTTTGAAATTCATTTGGACATTATTATCTCATATTTTTAATCTATGTTTTACACACCGCTTATTTTAATCTTCTTTTTATAGAATATTTGTTTTAAAAAAATTCCATTTACACATAAATCATTGTTTATATAACATAATATATTGCTATTACATAATTTTTTTTTTTAAAAAAGAGGATAAGGCAATGTTTGTATGTTTGGGAGTGTGGGAAAATGATGCCCTAACATATGGGTGTTAATTTCCTATTCAACCAAGTAGCTGAACACCCTTTTTATTTGAATGTCTTGAAGGTCAAAGATGATCTCTGTGTCGAGATACAAAGATATTATGTCCTAACGTATTGGATGTGATATTTCTTTATCTTTCAAAACGAGCCAATCTTGAATTTCAAGATTTAATATAAACAAACTTTCTCTAAGAAAATTTATATCTTATAGCGTGTTAATATGATTTTTAACTTGTGTATTGTTTCATGCTCAATGCTATATTCATGCTACTTATTATTATTTTATGTTCCAAATTCAAATGTATTTGAACCCTTATTAAGTATGTTTATTACAAATGTTCCAAATGAGATGTATGTTAAGCCAATTTTAAAATCATGTATTTGAAAAATTTCAAAACAAGGCAATATTTGTGTGTTTGGAAGGTAGGAAAATAATGCCCTAATGTACTGGGTGACAATTTTTCGTCCAACCAAATATCCAAATACCCTTCTTACTTGTATGTTTTGAAGATCGAAGATGATCTCGGTATCGAAGAATAAATGTATCATGTCCTTACATACTGGATGTGATGTTTTATTCCTTTGGAATGAAAGAATCTTGAGATCCAATTCAAAATAAATTGACTTTCCTTTTAAAAGTATCGCACCTTAAACATTCTCAAGCTTTCAACACATGGACACTAATTAATCAAATTGGTACCAATTTTTAGCGTTGCGAGGGTGCTAACCTTCCTCGTATGTAACCGACTCCTGAACCTCTTTTCTTGCATTCCACGACTAAAATATTTTTATAAGTGACCCAATCACACTTAAACAAAAAGGATTGGTGGCGACTCCCTATTTTTTTTAAAAAAAGTCAGTCCCTTTTTTTTTTTAAACACCAATAAAAAAATGGTTTCGACAGCTTGGCGACTCAACTAGGGATCCTCAAGAGCCAGGCCATAGATTTATTAATTCTTGTCCTTTGATTGAAAATTTGGAAGATTGTTTTGACAAATCATGTTTCCTTTGATGCATTTATTATGATGCTTTCGGTAGAATATTCGTATCTGCATTGCATAACCATTATGGCTACACCTTTAAGTGGGAGTGAGAAGCTATGCTTTCGTGAGGTTTTCACCTCTGCATGGGCTAGTGGACTGCTTCCAAAACACATCTGTACCTATGTACTTCGTGAGGTTTTCGCCTCCGCATGTCCATAGGGAAATGTGTTCCCCTAAACTGAACTCGATCCATATGAGCCTATAATGGGTGAGGATTGAGGAATCTGCTGGTTCGGGTACCCTCTCTTTAGAACTAAACCACATATAAAACCCTAAGTGCCTATCCTAGGTAGAATGCTGAACCTTTAATAGCTACTTAGATAAGCGTTTATTTTGCTTTTTCTAATCTTTATTATGCGATACTGACTTGTTTTGATTTGTTATTTTCATGTCATTTTGCATTAAAGAGTGTCGATTACTGTTCAGTTTCTAAGATAGAAAGTTTGCCATGGAAAACGAATTTCTTGCTAAGGTAGAGGACAATGCGACTGTCCAAGCATGGTCCAAAGGATTGCAGTTGGAAAAGGAGGATAGTCTAGTCGAAGGATATGTTTCTGAGTCATGGGATTGCGCCCGCATTAGTGTAGCACAAAATGAGCTTCAGGAATTAAGGGACATTTGGACTCATTGGAAGGATGATACTAAACAAGAGTTCTTTCGCAATTATGATGATATCTCTCATTTGCTGGATGTCAGAATAGGCCGACACTTATTTCGGGCTACAGTTCAGTTTTGGAATTCAGCATATAGTTGTTTCACCTTTGGGAAAGTAGATCTAGTACCTACTATAGAAGAGTACACTACTTTACTTCGTTGTTCGGGGACCCACTCTGATAAAGTCTATACTAGGATTGTTGATATTCCTTATTTTGTGAAAAGGTTGATGAGTATTATTGGGATGTGCGAGCAGTGGGTTTCAGCTCGGATACAGCAAAAAGGTGATGGAAGATGCATTCCTTGGGAAAATTTAAGGGACTTAATTCTGGCGCACCCGATGTAAAGAGGAAGGTGGACATCTTTGCTTTGAGTATTTATGGATTAGTAATTTTCCCTAGAGTTCTAAGACACGTAGATAAAGCAGTAGCAGATTTGTTTGGTCGATTGAGTAAGCAAGTTACACCAGTTCCGGCGATTCTTACCCAGACCTTTAGATCTTTAAATGCATGTCGGAGAGCCGAGAGGGTAGGTTTATCTGATGTGCACAACTATTGATAGTATGGTTTCATGGGTACTTTTGGAAGATAGATAAGATCTCTTACCGACCTTTTCATGAAGATTATTCGCCTTTGATAGAGGAATTGGCTACAGCAAGGTGGGAGGACATATCAGAAGAGAAGATGGGTGATAATTGTGCAGAACCTTCAAGAGGAGGATGTCTAGTGGAGAGCTCCGTGGATGGTGCCTAACGAAATATTATATAGATACGGAGATTTTAATTGGGTCCCTTTACTAGGAATTTGGGGAGCCATTGGGTATGCCCCATTACTTGTGGCAAGGCAGTTTAAGTCTAGGCAGTTTATACCGGTGATGCACGGGTTGGCCCAAAGTAAATTTTCGTATAAAGTGGAAAATTATAAGAAAAGGAATCGGGAGATTACTAATGCTTGGACTCAACCTTGTCGGATGAAGAGGGTAAGCGTGGGTGAAATGACAACTGCTAAGTATATGGTTTGGTTGAGTAAAAGAATTAATGGTAATATTCCGAGACCAACTTTAAATGATGTTCGATCAAGGGAGGAATGCCTACGAGTAGTTTCGACGGAGTTAGAAATTGTAAGGTAGGATTTTGCGAAGCAGAGTTTAGAACTTGGGAAGAAAATTGAGCAATTAGAAGAGGAAAAAAATGCATTTGAAATTGGATGTGGAAATGTAGAAATCAGAAGTAGAAAAGCAAAGAAAAGGGAAGAGTAAAGCTGAAGAGGATTTGGACAGCCTAAAGAAGGACTACAAGAAGATGCGACTGTCAATGAGAACTGCGGGGCTAGGAATGACTTCAGATCAATTACGACAAGAGTTACAAGAAGACAAAGCTAAGGCCGAACAATGGGAAAGGAAATTTCAAGAAATGAAAACCCAGAAGGAGATTCTAGAAAGGCAAGTGTTAGAAAGCCAAAATGGAAAAAAATGAATTGAAGTCTAGGGTGACAGTGTTGGAAAAATCCCTTAATCATCATAGAAACCAGAATTCTGTAATGGAATTAAAGGCAAGTTTGAGTAAAATTGAAGAGATGAAAAGGAGAACTGAAGAGTTAGAAATGACGCTGCAGAACTGTCAGAATTATATCAGGTCATTGGAGGAGAATGAAGAGCAATGGAAGGGGGAGCTTCATAATGCCCGGAACTAGATTGAAAATAGGGATTATCCCATGGGAGAGGCCATAACCCATATGCGAGAGATAGCCAAATATTTACAGACTTTGGCCTTACAAGCTGATGTATTGAGCATACAATTTGGGACATGGTCAGATCGTGGACGGGAATTAGACTCTCTACTTACAAAAATTAAAACCTTAGGTGTTAGAGCAAGACCGTATTTGTAATCCACTTTATGTAAAGACTTTTGTTTTCTAATAAAGTTTTTTATATGGAATTGAATCAGAAATGACACCCTCTTTGCATTCATGCATTGCATCGCATTACACGACATCCATATGCATTAAAGGTCATTAAAAGATTCTAATATAAAAAAATTATTTCAGCAACCTGGAAACTAACAAAACCATACTGGAGTTGCATCCCTACGGCACAAGAAAGAAAAAAAAGATATGGATCAGAGAATAGAGAAACTTGAACAACTCCAAAAGGAGATGCATGAAAAGCTTCAACTTCAAATGCAAGAACAGCTTGCCAAGATCCAGCGTGATATGATGGATCAGATGATGGAATCACAAAGAACCATGATGTCCCAATTGACTCAGTTATTAACGGATAAAGGGAAAGCCCCCATGGTTGGCAATATGGAGGACAGTGAGGAGTGATTATATCCCCCAGGTTTTACCCCGACACATCATGAAGTGCAGCCACGAAGGACACCCGTCATAATTAAACCTCAGTAATTTCAAGAGGGTGTCTCGATACCATCGAATTTCCAAGCTGGATCAGGTTCTAATTTGGTTGACCTTCCCGACCTTGATGAGGCAACGAAAGAGGAATAGGCAAAGTCTAAATTGCTAAGACAGCTAGAAGAGCGTTGTAAATGGTTAGAAGACAAATTTTGGGCTATGGAGGACGCTGATAGGTAACGTGGAGTTGACACTAAAGATCTAAGCTTAGTACCAGATCTAACACTCCCCTACAAATTCAAGATGCCAGAGTTTAAAAGGACAAGGGAATCACTTCCCCCGAAGCTCATATAACCATGTTTTGCCGAAAAATGACCGGGTATATCAACGATGACCAGTTGTTGATACATTGCTTCCAGGATAGCCTAGTAGGAGCAGCAGCCAGATGGTATAATCAGTTGAGCCTACCAAAATCAATTCTTAGAGAGATCTGGAACATGCATTTATGAGACAATACAATCATGTAACTGATATGACCCCTGATAGTATTGTTCTGCAAAACATGGAAAAAAAACCTAACGTGTAACATCCTTAAATCGGGGCCTTTGCATTTTATCTGTTGCATGTAATTAGTGTGGTTGTCATGATAGTTTGGGCTATGTTAGGGCTTAGGCATGAGCCATGGTTAGGCTTGAGTTTCCTTGAAAGTTGCGTTTTGGGCTTCTAGAAGAGGGGGGCTGATTGAGCTAGGTGTTAAAGGATATTGGTGGTGGATGGTAACACAAGAGAGGCCTGGGTAAAGTGGCAAGGAGGTACCACTTAGGGCTTGGGGAAGTGACGCCTCAGGTGAGTAAGGGAGCCTTGGTTCAAGCTATGAAGATCCCCTTTCTGCGTGTTATTTTTGATGCCAGGACAAGGGAGGAGTTATGCTCAGGATGGACTGTGGTGGATAGGGGTTGAAAGAGTCAACAAATTCAAATTAATGGAAGAGAGAATTCTAAGGAGCTTGAAACATTCAAACGAGTTTGAATGTGTGGCCAGGAGAATTTCGTGGAGGGAAAAGGGGCGTGGACACTTGAGGTTAGAGTTGGCTGAATGTCAAACTCTTGGGGAGAGTGGAGGATTCTGTTTTGGGTAGCTAGGGGGAGTCAAATTTTAATAGTAGACTTAGGGGAGCATTTTCGGCTAGCCAAGAAGTCATTTCTTTTGCTTCATTTCTTCCATTCTTTTGCTTCATTTCTTTTCTCAAAATTGAAATACCCCATAGCAAATTGGTGGGTTTTCTTTTTCTCTTAGGAATGAGAACCGAAACCTCATATACCATTCCTCCTCTTCGTCTTTCTTCACTTTTATTTTTTTGTTAGCCGAATCCTCTGTATCCATACGTCTGTCAAAATTTCATTCCCATTTCCTTCCCTCTTAAAAGCCATAGTTGAATCTCTTTTGCTTATTTTGTCTATTTCTCCCTTTTGTCTCAAAGGTCGAATCATCACTCATCTCTTTCCTTCATCTTTTTATTCTCTACACAACTCCTTGTTAGCCGAAACCCCTTTGAATCTCATCATTTTAGTTTAAATCTCCTATCAATCACCAAAAGCCGAAGATCACATTTTCTGTTGCTTTGAGCCGATTCATTGCAGGATTGGTAAGATCTCTGTCGTCTCTTCTTTGCAATATCTTCTCTTTCTCATCTTTATTCAAAATCGAATCACTTTCTTATTATCCGGATGGTTGATTCTTTCTTTTCACTCTTTAATCTTAGAACCGAATATTCTTGGTGGTGTTTGCTTTGCCGAATTTTCTTCTCTTCTAAACTAGTGCCGAATTATTTTAAGTGCTAGAGGGATCTCTTGTGTTAAGGTTAGTGATGTTCTCTTGATCGTTATCTTCTTCTCTGGGATTCTCACGCCAAAGCCGAATGGCTAGTTGGCCTAATGTGAGGGTTTGGCCGAATATAGGTGGTGAAGGGGGTGTTGCTTTTCAGTGGAGATACCCGGGATTCGCTTGACTTGTGGATCAAATTCAACATTTCGGGGATTATCCATCTAGGTAAGGGTGTTCGCTTTAAGTGTTGGGTTAATCTTTTAGTTTGGATTTCATTGCTTTAATTTGGTTAGTGACCAAGGTGTTTTCATGGACTCGAAGGCTAGTCAAGCAGCAGGAGGGGTTGGATCGGTAAACCCAGCCCCTAAGTTCAAAAAATGGGCAGTATCTGCGGTTCACGATTGGCCACGTGGGTGTGGACCATCATCTGAATAGGAGAGTAGACAGATAGTGGTAGTGCTGATTAACGACAGTGTCGACATAGAAAGCGTAGTCTTGCGAGTAATGTAACATCCCTACATAGGGGCTATTGCATTTTAATTGTTTGCATGTGAATGGTTTGATTGTGATGCTAGTTAGGGTGTCTTAGGGTCTGAATATGAGCCAAGGGTAGGCTTGGGCTATAGAAAAATTTTTATTTTTGGGCACTTGATAAGGGGAGCTGAAGGAGCTAGGTGTTAAGAATATTGTGTAGCAAGTTTTGGCACAAGAAGTGCCTTGGTGAAGTGGCAAGAAGGCACCACTTAGAGCTCAGGGAGGTGACGCCACAAGCAGGGGGAAGGAGCCTTGGTTTGAGCTGCAGGAATCCCTCTTTGGGTATTTATTTTTGACGCCAGAACTTAGAGGAGTTGTGCTCAGGTGGAACTCTGGTGGGTGGATGTTGAACAAGTCAACAGATTCAAAACAGGTGGAGAAGAGGAATTTGTGGAATTTGAATAATTCAAACTTGTTTGACTGGTTGGCCAAGAGGAAAACAAGAAGAGAAAAGAGGGATTGAAGAGGGGGAAGGCTTAGCCGAATTGTGGGAGTGGCTATGAGAGCTTGAAGCATTCGGTTTTAGGTGGGTGGTTGGTGTGCCGAATTTTGGTTGCTTTAGGGCATTGCTTTTCGACATTTGGGTGTAGGTGTTTCACTTCTTGACTTTCAGTTTTCTTTCATTATTGTTGTGCCGAAATCACTCTCACTTTGGGTCATTTTTGCATCTTTAATTCTTTTCCTTTTCTCTCAAAACACCCTTAGCCGAATACTCATCTAAACTTCCCTTGGTGTCTTTTCTTTTTCTTCTCAAGTGCTTAGCCGAATTCACCTTGATCACCACACCATAATTGTAGCTTATTCTTTTGCCGAAACTTCTCCACTCTTCTCTTATTGTTTCCAACACTTTGGCCGAATATCAACCCTTGAAGACCTCTCTATTTTCTTCTTCTCTCGTTGCTTCGTAGATCGACTTCAGTGTTTGGGGGGTAAGTTTTGCTCTTGGTCAAATCTCTTATCTCTTTTTTTCTTTCTTTAACGACTCATAGGGAACAAAAGCTAGATTTCGACATTTGTTTGGCATGGTTCTTATTCCTCTATAAGTCAAATTCTTTTGGCACTCATAAGTGTTCTTTCGGGTTTTGTGGCAACAGATTCATCGTGGACCATTCGACATCACTCCTAATCGGTTTCGTTAGTATAGGGGGGTAAGTGTTTCAATTGTTCGACATCTCCTTTCATGATTAAATGCTGAAGGCAGATATTCCACATTTCTTTGGTGCTTGGCCAAATACAGAAGGGGTGATTGATGCCATCTGGGGTGGAGTTTTTGGGATTTGTTAGTCGTGAGCCAAGCTAGACCCTTCGGGATCTGTCGACTTAGGTAAGGGATTTAACTTCGGGATTCCAGTTCTTTATATTTTAGTTCACTTCTTTAACCCAATTTAGTGATAAGGTATATTATGGATTCGAAGGCTAATCAAGCAGTGAGTGGGGTTAGATCTGAGACCCTAGCCCCTAAGTTCAAGAAGAGGGCGGTCTCAGCGGTTCATGATTGGCCACCGGGGTGTGGACCAGCATCTGAGCAGGAGAGTAGGCAAATCGCAGTTGTGTAGATTAACGACAATACCAACGTAGAAAGTGTAGTTTTGCGCCTAATCAGGTACGTAACTCTTACACACTTCATTAGTTATTTTGCTAAATATGTTTATTGTTAAAAGCTAAAATAGCTATTGACAATGATGTGTTACCCTTGTGGGTATGAGCGTCAACTCCGGGTAAGTCCCCTATGGATTGGCTATCAATATATGCTGTTATATTATTTTATGCTATGCTATGTGATATTTGCATTACAAACATGTTAATATGCCACGAAAAATGAGTTCATGATGATGGGTATGTTGAGAGGAGGGGGAAGGATGATCTAGACTGTCACCAGTGGTTTTGACCACACAGTGGGTTGGCCCCGCTTTTCTTAATATTTATGACTAGTCTCAGTGGTTTTGACCACCAGTGGTTTTGACCACACGGATATTATTTGTGACTACGGTCACCAGTGGTTTTGACCACACATGGATTATTGTGACTCGTCCCAGTGGTTTTGTACCACAGTTGGTTGGCCCCACATGTTGATTACGGGATTGTTATCAGTGGTTTTGACGACACAGTGGGTTGGCCCTGCCATATGATTTGTGACTACGGTCACCAGTGGTTTTGACCACCAGTGGTTTTGACCACACTGGGTAGACACAGGAGTTCGGTTGGTTAGGTTGGGTTTGCATGATTTGCATATTGACATATGAAATGTGTAAGTGCCTTATTATTATTGGGATGGGGACTTATACACTGAGTCTCGGTGACTCACCCTTTCCTTTACATTTTTACAGATGAGGCATAGATCGCGAATGCGGAGCCGGGGTGGACTCGAGGTGGCCATGCACTATGTTTTCGGGTTTTATTTCAATTACTATTTTGGGTTAATTTACTTTTAAATTTGGTTTTGGATTTGTAATAAGGCCGCTTAATTTTATTATTTCGGGTTATTGATTATCTACTTTAAGTTTTATCATACTGTGCTTAAGTTAAATAATATAGCATGTTCTAATAACCTGTAAAATCAACGTTTTCAAAAATTGTACAACGTTTTGGTTATGTAATAAGGCTATCTATATTTTGCTTTGGGTTTATTTACTTTGACAAATGCCTTGAATTTGTGACAAACATTAAAGCAAAGATAACAGGGAAAGAAACTGTAAAATGAATGTTTTCACAACCTTAATAAATTCTGGGTTTTTCCAAAACATTACCATCGGGTAAATAAGCGATCTTGGAGCAACGATGAGCTGACCTGATTTTCTTCAAAACAAACTTGAAAATGATTTTAAAAAATTACCTAACTAAATTTTGGTTTCCATAAAAAGAGACATTTTCCTTGCAATTTAAGCCAGCAACTTGTTTTTTAAAAAATGATTCTTTTCCCATGACATGCCAGATTCAGTCGTAGCGTTTTGACCAGGTTTGGGGTGTTACATAACGAGAGTTTTCGATAGTACGCACAGAGGTGGAGGGAGGTTGCCATTCAGGTCTAGCCACCACTTTTGGAAAAAGAGACCACGATGCTCTTTATCAATACGCTGAAAGCCCCATTCCTTACTCACATGCTAGGGAGTGCAACCAAGAGTTTCCCAGACATCATAATGACCGAGATATGATCGAGAACGCCATAAAAGGTTGAAAGATTGAGGTGGGAAAACAAAAAAAGAACGACTACAAGAAGGAAAGAAAGCGAGGTGAATAACGCGAGCATAGGGTATTCAAAGTCAGTCATCGTCAATTAGCGGTCTAGAAAGAAATGGTCGAGCAGGGGCTAATCGTTGCAAAAGAGAGTCAAAGGGAGTTGATAAATTATTGTGAATATCATCAAGAATTGGGACACGAGATTTAGAACTACGAGAAGTCCAGGTCTTTGGTACAAAATTTGATGAGTAACAAAGAAATTGAGTTTTATGAAAAAGGTGTAGAAGAGAAGAGTATATGCACCTCAGAGTCGACAATGAGGGGCTCAAAAGTCAAATTCCCTCTGATCGTTACATCTGCACCCAAGAACGATAGAGCTGCAGTACAAACGACATCAAAATTAATAATACACAGACCCATGGAACCCAAGCATAACGGAATTGGAATGCAGACCACAACAAAGGTGATAATATGAAGACCTGTACCCTCTACTTATGAGGATAGCAAGAGGTTCCCTGGAACTATGAATGTAGTGTGACGATACCAGGGAAAGAGGAATTGGCTAATACTTCAAAAGAAGAGTTGGATTCAAGCTCTCATACTTGCTGTGGGAGACTCTATGATTTGGTAAAAGGGAAATCTTAGATGGTAGAGCCAGAGGAAGAAAAATCAGTCGAGTCCGAACCACCCATCAAAGAACCAGTGAAAGAGGAAGAAGCCAAGGAATTCCTAAAGTTCTTGAAACACAACGAATATTGTATGGTAGAGCAGCTATATAAGCAACCAGCGCGTATATCTGTATTGGCTTGGCTTCAGAATTCAGAGGTACACAGGAACGCATTAATGAAGGTCTTAAATGAGACCTATGTCGCCAACGATATCTCAGTTGGTAAATTGGATTGGTTGGTAGGAAACATAAGTGCAGACAACTTCATCCATTTCAGTGACGACGAGATACCACCAAGTGGTAGGGGATCCACTAAAGCTTTGCATATCACCACTAGATGCAAAGGGTACACGCTACTGGGGGTCCTAGTAGACAATGGGTCGGCTTTGAATGTATTACCCTTGTCCACTCTAAACAGATTACCGATAGATAGCTCACGTATGAAGGAATGCCAGAGCATAGTAAAGGCATTTGATGGCACACAAAGAAAAGTGTTGGGAATAATTGAGATACCTTTATTGATTGGCCCAACTACTTACGAGGTAGATTTTTTGGTAATAGACATCAAGCCTTCCTGTAATTGCTTATTAAGGAGGCCGTGGATTCATGTGTCAGGGGCGGTGCCCTCATCATTGCACCAGAAAGTGAAGTTGATAGCAGATGGTCAGTTGATAACGATAAAGGCTGAGGAGGACATTATTGCATCTGTGACTAGTGAGATGCCCTACTTCGAGATAAACAACGAGACAAATGAATGTTCATTCCGGTCTCTTGAGTTCGTGAACGCGACTTTCATTACAGAAGGAAATAAAATCCCGATAGCAAGAATCTTCAAGACCACCAGAATGGGACTGAAGATGACAGCAGGGAAAGAAGCTTTACCCAGAAGAGGACTGGGAAAGTATCTTCAATGGAGAGTTGTGGCCCTGACATTGAGAGAAAAATAAGATCGCTTTGGCTTGGGATTCAAGCCAGATGCAAAAGAAAAAAGGAAAGAGCTGGAAAGGAGACAAGAAAGAAGACGGGCTTATCTGAATGGTGAAGATGCTGAATGGGAACCTATGATAATTCCACATATATCCAAGACCTTTGTGTCAAGAGGGGTAATTCATGCCGAACCCAGGGCGATAAAGGGAGAGGAGATCGTAGCAATGTTGGGTAATGCTTGCATTAACACCATATCTGAGGAGGCAGTTGAAGATGAGTCCTTATCGAATATTCGACCTTGCGAACTAGGAAGCATTTTGGACAACTGGACTGCAGAGGAGATTCCTGTAGTATTTAAAACTTATTTAGAGTAATGTTCAGAACACACTTATTGCTTTAAGCCTAGAAGTGATAAGATTTCTTTTGTGAAATAGGCTCATGTTCAAATATCATTATATTAATGAAATATATTCTTGCTATCAGTTGAAGTAAACATTCTTCTATTCCCTTCTTTATTTCCTGATTCCTTCAAATCATTCTTTCATAACCATTATACATAACCATTCATAAATTCATTCATTCTTTCCATATTCTTGAATTACAATAGGCCTTCAGCTATCAACGACGTAAGCAATGCTACCACGGACTCAGAATATCCTTTTGAGCAGGACATGTGTTTAGAAGGATCGCAGGATTTTGAAGATGACATAGACAGTGATTTATCCCCTGACTTGTTAAGAATGGTAGAAAAAGAGGAGAAAAAAATTCTACCTCACGAGGAAACAGTGGAGGCTGTGACGTTGGAGGAAAGGAAAATAGTAAAAATTGGAACGCACATAATTGGGGAAATAATACGAGATCTTGTTGAACTACTACAAGAATTCAAAGATGTCTTCGCGTGGTCATACAGGGACATGCCCTGTTTAAACATCGACATTGTAGTACACTGCCTGCCCATAAGAAGGGATTGCAGGCCAGTTCAGCAGAAACTCCGAAGGATGAGACTAGACATCGTGATAAAGATAAAGGAGGAAGTCAAAAATCAGTTCGACGCTGGATTTCTGCAAGAGATCAAATATTCAGAATGGGAAGCCAACATAGTTCTAGTCCTTAAGAAGGATGGAAAGGTACGAATGTGTGTGGATTATAGTGACCTAAATAAGGCTAGCCCAAAGGATAATTTTCCTTTACCTCATATTGATACTCTGGTAGACAACACAGCGAGCTACTCGTTGTTTTCATTTATGGACGGATTCTCGGGGTACAATGAAATAAAGATGCATCTTGAAGATATGGGAAAAACTACCTTCATAACATTGTGGGGTACGTTCTGTTACAAAGTAATTCCATTCGGGTTGAAAAATGCATGGGCTACATATCAAAGAGCTATGGTGACTCTATTCCATGATATGATGCATAAAGAAATTGAGGTTTATGTGGATGACATGATTGCAAAGTCTAGAATAGAAGAGGAACATATCCAAGTTTTGAGAAAATTATTTTCGAGACTGAGGAAATTCCAGTTGAAACTCAATCCAACGAAATGTATTTTTGGTGCTAGATCGGGCAAACTACTGAGCTTCATAGTCAGCGATAAGGGAATCGAGATTGACTCAGATAAGGTCAGGGCTATACAAGAATTACCTCTACCACACACTAGCCAAAAAGTGCGATCCTATATTTCGTCTTGTGAAGAAACACAATCCAGGTGTGTGGGATGATGAATGCCTGAAAGCTTCCGATAAGGTAAAAAAATATTTGACAAATCCACCGGCATTGTCACCTCCATGCCCAGATAGGCCATTAATCCTATATCTGACAGTATTTGACCACTTTATAGGATGTGTACTAGATCAACATGATAACTCGGGGAGAAAAAGAAAAGGTGATATATTACCTCTGCAAGAAATTCACTGAGTGTGAAATGAGATATACGCCAATTGAAAAATTGTGTTGTGGGTTGATTTGGATGACTCGGAGATTGAGGCAATATATGTTGTATCAAACGACTTGGTTAATCTCAAAATTGGATCCTCTAATGTACATGATGGAGTCAACCGCTTTGAATGGAAGGATGGCTAGATGGCAGATCCTACTCTCTGAATTTGATATCGTCTATGTAAGTTAGAAATCCATGAAAGGGAGTGCAATAGAAGACTTCCTAGCTAGCGGAGCTTTAGAAGATTATAAGCCATTAAGTTTTGATTTCCCCAATAAAGATTTAATCTATGTGGCAGCTTCTGAAGAAAACACAGAAGATTATTGTTGGAAATTGAACTTTGATGAAGCGTCAAATGCTATAGGAAATGGAATTGGGGCTGTCCTAATATCCCCAAATGGACATCATTACCTGATCACTTGCAAATTGGACTTTGATTGTACAAATAATATGGCAGAATACAAAGCTTGTATTATGGGAATTCGAGCTACCATAGATTACAAAGTTAGGGTACTAGAGGTATATGGGGATTTTGCATTGGTGATCTATCAGCTCAAAGGAGAATAGGAAACGAGGGATATCAAATTGATCAGCTACCGAAAGTTAATTCTAGAGTTGATTGAAGAGTTTAAGGATATCACATTCTTTTACCTCCCGCGTGATGAAAACCAAATGGCTGATGCCTTGGCCACATTAGCTTCTATGATCAGAGTAAATGAGCATGAAAGTATGAAGCCCATCTAACTGAGTATTTGTGAGGCTCCAGCCCACTGTTGCAATATAGACAAAGAAGAGAGGAGAGATGAGCATCCTTGGTATCATAGCATTCTGCGATATATGAAGAATCGTGAATACCCTGATCTATCAACAGAAAATGACAAAAGGACATTGAGAAGGCTAGCCTATGATTATGTCCTGGACGGGGAAGTTCTGTACAAAAGAGGAAAAGATCAAGTACTTTTGAGGTGTGTGGATGCTATTAAAGCTAAGAAAATTCTGGAAGAAGTACATAAGGGTGTCTACGGGACCCACGCTAATGGCTTTACAATGGCCAGATAGATCATGAGATTTGGATATTATTGGTGAAACATGGAAGGTGACTGCATCAACTACGCCAAGAGATGTCACAAAAGCCAAATATATGGGGATAAAATCCACATACCTCCTTCACCACTACATGTTATGACTTCCCCATGGCCTTTCTCCATGTGGGGCATGGATGTCATCGGGCTAATTTCCCCAAAAGCTTTAAATGGATATCGTTTCATTTTTGTAGTTATCGACTATTTCACTAATGGGTGGAAGCGACTTCATATGCCAGTGTTACCAAGTCGGCAGTCAGCATTTTCCTAAAAAAGGAGATCATATGTTGATATGGAATGCCTGAGAGGATTATATCTGACAATGCGCTAAACTTGAACAATAGTATGATCGCGGAGGTCTGTAGTCAATTTAAGATCAGACACCACAATTCGTCACCGTATCGCCCAAAAATGAATGGTGCAGTAGAAGTAGCCAATAAGAACATTAAGAGGATTGTGGGGAAAATGGTTGAAACCTATAAAGACTGGTATGAGAAGTTACCATTTGCTCTCTACACTTATCGAACATCAGTCAGGACATCCACCGGGGCAACTCCTTTCTCATTAGTTTACGGAATGGAGGCAGTGTTACCCATCGAAGTTGAAATTCCGTCCCTTCAAGTCTTACCAGAATTAAAGTTAGATGAAGTAGATTGGATCCAGTCTAGATACGATTAGTTGAACTTGATCGAAGGAAAAAGGCTAAAGGCTATCCGTCATGGTCAAATGTACCGAAAGAGAATGATGCAAGCTTATGACAAAAAGGTTCGTCCAAGAGAATTCCACGAGGGAGAACTAGTTTTGAAAAAGATCCTCCCCATGCAAAAGGATTTTAGAGGGAAGTGGATGCTGAATTGGGAAGGCCCTTATGTAGTGAAAAAGGCCTTCTCTAGAGGCGCATTAATCCTGGTCGAGATGGATGGGAAAAACTTACCCAATCCTGTAAATTTAGATTCTGTTAAGAAGTACTATACTTGAAAAAGAGAAGCTAAAGTGAAAACCCACAAAGGGCGCTTTGAGACATTCTCTCAAGAAAAAAATGGAGAGGCCAAGGTGAAAACCCGTAAAGGGTGCCTTGAAACCAAAAGGGTTTTGAGTAAAAAACCAGAAAAAGGCGGCTCAAATTGTGATTGGATTACAATGGGGTATGCAGTGATCCTGCTATACTTGAATTAACAAGAAAAGGGTATGTTGCGTCTTGGTGCTTCGAAAAAATACTCAGGATCTTCTAAACGCATGTCAAACTCAGAATAGTCTTCCAGACACTGGGGCAGAGAAGTTCAGTTGACGACATCAGGAGGTCACATAGTATCCATTTTAATTAAATGTGCTATCTTTGAATACTTTGTTCTTTTCAAGCTGTACATTTTAATTAATTTCCTTTGTTTAGCATAAACTTTGTTTCATGCTAATTTCATTCTCATCTATTGATATCGCCCCCATGCAAGCATGTTGCATTGAAATAATGATGGATGAACTAATAAAGCTTTTACAAAAGAATTTCTGCGTATTACCCTAAGAGGTTTCTAAATAAAACTAGAACCCAAAAATAGGAAGTTGTGTAAAACTCACCAAGTTTAAGGGGATTGACAATGTCGGAAAAGAGGGTATCTATATGAATGATGATTTCTTCATTTTTAAAGTACCACGGCAGAGTTGAGGCTTTAATAAATAATAAGAAAGAGACCGTTCTCAAAAAAGGAAATGCTAGGAGAAGGGGTTTCAAATTGTTTTGGGATCATATATGTTGAAGACACGGCAAAGGGACCATGCAAAAATACAAACCTCGCACCTTCGGGATATGAGGGAATAGATATTGAGGCTACAACAAGGGCAAAGTAGTGGAGCATAATAGTGATTCCTTGGAGTTGTGGGGTCAAATTATCGACTGAACAAGGACAACATGACACAGGCGAGGTTGCCCTTAAAACTTGTGAAAAGGACAAATCTCACGAAGCTCTGCATTCATGCCGAACACATCTACTTAGGGGCATTTAATCCAATCCGATCATTGCATAACATTTTGCATTTATTTAGGAACATTGGATTCATTCTAGTCATTGCATTCCAACCATTTTGCATAAGTATAAACATGAAGCTGATTTCACAAGTACAGGTCCACTAAAGGATGTTGTCGCAGCATCAGTAAATTCGAAGATCTTACCTTCCTCAGCAAGGCGAGTCGAAGAAAATAGATCTGGCAATCCTAAAGCTGCGGGAACAAATCGAAGCCAAACAATTGTTATCTCCTCGAAGCTCCAGTGGAGTAGGGAAGGTTACAAATCCCTCTTCCCTGAGTTTACAATGAGGACCAGACAGTATTTCTTTGAAGTTTTAGCAAAGAAGATAGAGGTTACAAATCTCTTCTCCCTGAATTTCCAACTCTTCGAAGCTCTAGTGGAGTAGGTGAAGGTTACAAATCCCTCCTCCCTGAGTTTACAATCAGGACCAGACAATATTACTCTGAATTTTCAGCAGAGATGATGAAGGTTACAAATCTCTTCTCCCCGAATTTCCAGCTCCTCGAAGCTCTAGTGGAGTAGGTGAAGGTTACAAATCCCTCCTCCCTGAGTTTACAATGAGGACCAGACAGTATTTCTTTGAAATTTTAGCAGAGAAGATGGAGGTTACAAATCTCTTCTCCCTAAATTTCCAGCTCCTCGAAGCTCCAGTGGCGTAGGTGAAGGTTACAAATCCCTCCTCCCTGAGTTTACAATGAGGACCAGACAGTATTTCTTTGAAGTTTCAGCAGAGAAGATAGAGGCTACAAATCTCTTCTCCCTGAATTTCCAACTCTTCGAAGCTCCAGTAGAGGAAGTAAAGGTTACAAATCCCTCTTCCCTGAGTTTACAATGAGGACCAGACAGTATTTCTTTGAAGTTTCAGTAGAGAAGATGGAGGTTACAAATCTCTTTTCCCTAAAATTACATTTGAATGGGATCGAAGCGTCAGTTCCTGGGCCCCTAAAGATACAATGGCATGGAATGAAGCTACCTGAAGAGAAGAAGCACTAAGAAGTCAAGATTAGGCGAGACCGTGGAAAAATTGGCCTCTTTTTTTTTTTTGAAGTCTTTGCTCGATTCTCGTTACACGACAATGAGCAAAGAGGGGAAGCTGTAGGGCCCAATTTATGCCCGGGTCCATACCAAATTAAAACCAAACAAAATGTTAAAAAACCAATTATTAATAAAGTCTATCAGCCCAATAAATAGCCCAAATTACATTTAACCACAACCCAAATTACTAAGCCCAATTACATCAGCTCGAATCTAAAGAGCACGGATAGCCCAATAATTTCAACAATCAGAAAACCCTAGCAGAGCCTCCAGAAGCTTCCAACACCGCACGAAACTCAGCCTAACGCTTGGACTCCCTCGCACGTGCCCTCATGCATGACTCTTGGATTACCGCATGCCTTCATGCGCATGACTATTCGTGTCCCGCTCGCGCAACGCTCTCCACCCACATGCAGGCCCTTACCAGCACGCCTCCGTACAACCTCCAGTGCAGCAGTATGGTACGACACCCCACATTTGTGGCCGCGTCTATACTTGCAAGTGAATAGTAAAAGAGCAGTAGAAAAATAGAGAATAGAAATGTAAAAAAGGAGAGAAAATTTTGTATTTTTTCGGATCGATTATAAAAAGGACCGAAGGATCTCTGTAAATTTTTACACAAAAAATATGAGAAGTAGAGAAAACCAAAAAAGGTGATTTTCCAAACCTTACTAATTTTCGCTCTTAGTTGTTTCTTCGTCTTCTTTCAAATCTGCCGGCATTGATTTCAAAAATAATAATAGAAAGCACTTACCTCAGACCGATCCGTCGTCTTTCTCGTCAAAATCGAGATTTAGAAGGCGGATCTCGGAAAAGATTAGGTTTACGCCGGCTCCATTTCAATCGGGGCTAGACAGTGACCATAATCGAAAAGTGAGTCAGACGAACGCGAATTGGGACTCAAGGTATCACTGCTCACGCGCCAGTTGCGATGGCGTGATAGTGGTAAGTTGAAAGGGCTATATTTGTGGCGGAAAGAAAAGGCTGAGAAGAGGGCTAAGGTTTTAGGCATACTTCAAACCTTAGCATTTTATTTCTGCTTAAGGGAAGGGTTAATAAGTCATTAGGAGAACGACGACGTTTAGAGTCTTTGCTAATGGCTTTGAAACGAAGTCGCATAAGGCCGCCCAATCCGACCCGACCCGGATTCTTTTGGATCCGCGTGTTTACATATGAAAGGGGAATTTGCATGTCTGATCCTTTTTATTATACTATTATTTGATTAAACTTGCTATTCGTTTTATTCACTTCTCAATTGACCCTTGTAATTTGTGTATTGTTTTAAGTTAGTCCTAACCTATATGCTGCGTTTTGATTTCGCAATATTTGTCGATTTAATCCTTAATTATTCGTGCGATTTTAATTCAGCCATGTAATTTTGTTCTGTTCTTAATGCAATGCTTCAATCATTAATTGATTTAAGTAGTCTTTTCAATTAAAATGTGTTATTAAATATTTTAATTTGTTTGAGATGTTATTTATTTCTAGTTATATATATTTTAACTATATATATATCTTTTATATATATGTATATAATTATTTTTATACTATGTCTATGTCATTGATTTAGCATTATTTTATGGTTTAAAGATTTTTATAACATAATACTTTTATATATTATTTTACATATATTATTTAAACTATACTATTTCTTAATGCATGTATATTCTTCATGATTAATTTTTAATTTATAAATATTATTCATTTCGATGGATATTTTATCTTGTATATTATATTTTGATTTTTCCTTTGTAATATTTATTTTGAAATTCATTTGGACATTATTATCTAATAATTTTAATCTATGTTTTACACACCGTTTATTTTAATCTTCTTTTATAGAATATTTGTTTTAAAAAATTCCATTTACACATAAATCATTGTTTATATAACATAATATATTGCTATTACATAAATTTTTTTTTAAAAAGAGGATAAGGCAATGTTTGTATGTTTGGGAGTGTGGGAAAAAATGCCATAACGTACTAGGTGTTAATTTCCTATTCAACCAAGTAGCTGAACACCCTTTTTTTTTAATGTCTTGAAGGTCAAAGATGATCTTTGTGTCGAGATTCAAAGATATTATGTCCTAACGTATTGGATGTGATATTTCTTTATCTTTCAAAACGAGCTAATCTTGAATTTCAAGATTTAATATAAACCAACTTTCTTTAAGAAAATTTATATCTTATAGCTTGTTAATAAGATTTTTAACTTGTGCATTGTTTCATGCTCAATGCTATATTCATGGTACTTATTATTGTTTTATGTTCCAAATTCCAATGTATTTGAACCCTTATTAAGTATGTTTATTACAAATGTTCCAAATGAGATGTATGTTAAGCCAATTTTAAAATCATGTATTTGAAAATTTTCAAAACAAGGCAATATTTGTGTGTTTGGAAGGTCGAAAAATAATGCCCTAACGTACTGGGTGTCAATTTTTCATCCAACCAAATATCCAAATACCCTTCTTACTTGTATGTTTTGAAGATCAAAGATGATCTCGGTATCGAAGAATAAATGTATCATGTCCTAACGTACTGGATGTGATGTTTTATTCCTTTGGAACGAAAGAATCTTGACATCCAATTCAAAATAAATTAACTTTCCTTTTAAAAGTATCGTACCTTAAACATTCTCAAGTTTTCAACACAAGGACACTAATTAATCAAATTGGTACCAATTTTGGGCGTTGCGAGGTGCTAACCCTTCCTCGTACGTAATCGACTCCGAACCCATTTTCTTGCATTCCACAGACCAAAACATTTTTATAAGTGACCCAATCACACTTAAACAAAAAGGATTGGTGGCGACTCCCTATTTATTTTTTTAAAAAAGTCGATCTCTTTTTTTTTTCAAACGCCAATAAAAAAAAGATTTCGACAGTACCTATATCACTAAATCACATGACTTAGCACATATGCTAATGATCATGTCAAACAGTCGAGTTTTAATATTTATAAAGAATGATCGAACCTGTAGACTAACTATGACAACGATTGAGGCAAGTACACCTATTGGACAATAGTATAGTTTAGGCAAGATTATTTTATCAAACCCAAAGGAACCTAAATGTACAACTACACACTTTCTTTCTATTATTTAGCCTAAAATATGGAGTGATTGGTTTATTAATCTAAAAAAATAATGAAAAACTAAACTAGATGCAAAGACAAAAGAATGAAACTTTTGGAGAAGACTGTGGAAAAACTCAGTTGATTTTAGACGATACCCTCAGGAAGAATCCACCTATGACTTCTCTTGTTATCTAACTTTTAATTCATATGACTTCTTTAGTTAGCTTGATCCTTGAGACTCTCTAACCTATATTAAACCCTCTCTTGAGGCGAATAACGTCTAACTTTAGGTTAATTAGTGGAACCCTCGTTCTCTTATAATAACCCCTAAGGAAGCAGTAAATCGATCAATGGACTCCCATATTAGGTTTCACCCTAATCTGGCAAAATCTCGTTACCTTATCTCTAGCCGTGCGATCAACTCCACTTAGTTATGCTAGATCTACTTTTAGGTAGGGTCTATTATCCTCCACCTAAGCACATCAGATTAAATTAAGCAACATAATTAAGAACAAACTAAGTACTTATCATATAATTTAGAAATCAAATAAAAAATCCATCATAGGTTTCATCCTCTTCAATTATCTGAAGGGTTTAGTTCATAACAAAATAAGAAAACATCTCAAAAGAAAAGATAAAACAAAACATAAGAAATCCCTAAAACCCCTTGAAGGAATTGAAGAGGAGATCCTCTGTCTTGAGTAGAACTCCAGCTTCTTGAGATGGGTCAATTGGCTATCTTCAAGTAATTCCCTAAATAAAAGCTCTGGCAAAAAACTCTGCCCAAAACTTCCTTCTTTAGAATGGCTGCCTTGGGTTGTTATATAGGCTCTTTAGATGCTTTACTTGGCTCCTAAGTACGTCCTTCAAGTAGAATTACTATTAAGGTGTTTAAGTAGACTTAGGAGTATGTTTCTTTGGCTTCAAGCATCCAAATCTGAGTGAAATTGCTCATTCCCGTGGCAGGGGTACGCCCATGGCACACGCCCGTGTAAATCGTGGCCAGACCGTGTTGGACTTTTGTTGACGAGGCACGGCCGTGTAAATCGGGGTGAGGCCGTATTCTAAATAAATGGCAAGGCACGACCGTGTGGCTTGAAGTCCAGGCTGTATCAATTTCTTGGGTTGGCCCAATTTGGTCCATTTTAAGCCCGTTTTACGTTCTTTTTATCCTTAGGTGCTTTTCTGAGTATAATACATGAAAAGAAAGGATTAAGACCACCTTTGTACATAAATCAGGGATAAATCATTCAAAAGCATACTAAATGTGGGATTAAAATATGTTACTTTTTTGGTTTATCAGCTAACATAAACATAAACTCAAATCTTCATCATTCTTATTATGAATGAAACTTAAGGCCATCCATAAACGGATTTTGCTCTATACCATTTCACATACTTAACTCTTTTGCCTATGAACAAATCAGATTATCGTAGGATTTTCGAACTCATCATGCATAAATCTTGGTGCCAACGCCATATCCCGGATATGGTCTTACATGGGATCACCCCTTGATGCCGATGCCAATGCCATATCCCAGATATGGTCTTACACGGGATCTTATGGCTCGATGTCGATGGCATATCCTAGATATGGTCTTTTACGAGATCATACATGAATGTCGATGCCATGTCCCAGAAATGGTCTTATACGAGATTTTTTTTTGGTGACGAGGCCATATCCCAGATATGGTCTTACACGGGACCCTATTTATTCAATGCTAATACATGGGTATTTTCATTATTCTGAATCTTTATCTGAAATTTCACATAACTTAATTTCCAATTACCTCATCGAGGCTTCATCACTCGAATTTTCATATCAAAAACATACATTATCATAATATTAAATATTTTCAAACATCGGAACATTATGAAACTCTAAATTCATACAAACTTATCTCGATTCTCAAAATGTGTATCGAAACTCGATTTAGTCCTCGATTTTATTCTTGCCTCGATTTCGATTTAGGCTTCGTGTTTCTCGATCTATAATAACAATTTTACTTGCTAAATACACACATTGACTAAATCGACTCATAATTCATATTTTGGAAAAAATTATAATTTTGCCCCCAAACTTTTACATAATTACACTTTTTCTCATAGGCTTGTAAAATGATTTTCATTCAGCTTTCTTGTATTTCAAGCCTGGCCGAATCATATTCTCAACTATAGCAACCTTCAATTTCTACTATTTCACTCATGTATGACCATTTTCATAACTTTTACAATTTGCTCCTTACATGCATTTTTTCATGAAAATCACTTAGAAAAAGATGTTTATCATACATCAAACTTTCATATTCCTCCATAAAACATAAAAATACATGCATGTCACACATGGGTAAATTTTTTAACATGAACCCTAGCTCAAAATTTTGCTAGAAATAACTAAACCGAGCTATGAGGTTTCAAAAATACGAAGAACATTAAAAACAGGGCTAAGATGCACTTAGTATCAATCTTGGAAGTTGAAGAAACCCTAGCTATGGCTCCTTGCAAATTTCAGCTAAGGTAGGAGAAGGTGGACATGATTTTTGCTTCTTTTTCCCTTTTAATTCATTTATTAACCAAATGACCAAAATGCCCTTAATGGTCATTTCATCAGATTTTTCCGTCCCATGTCCATTTTTGTCCATCATCAAATACAATGGTCTAATTGCTAAATACGGACCTCTAGTAATTTCATAATTCTATTTCATACTTAAATCTTCTAGAATCCCATATTTTTTCATTCTTTGCAATTTAGTCCTAATAGACAATTTAAGTACTAATAAATAAAATTTCTTCATGAGATTTTCACACAGTCATAAAATCATCTCACATACTTTATAAAAATAATAAAACTCATATTTCTACTTCGGATTTGTGGTCTCGCACCACTATTCTGACTAGGCCCTAAGTCAGGCTGTTACAATTCTCCCCTAGGGATTTTTATCCTTGAAAATCTTACCAATGAAAATGTTTGGGTACTAGTTCCTCATAGCCTCCTCGGGCTCCCATGTAGCCTCTTCTACCCCATGTCTTTGCAAAAATACTTTCACGAGAGCTATACTCTTATTTCTCAACTGTTTGACTTCCCATGCTAGGTTCTTAACTGGTTCTTCACCATAAGTCATGGCGGGTTGAGTCTCAACCTCTATCGGTGTGATCACATGTAAAGGGTCTAATCGGTAGCGCCGCAACATAGACACATGAAATACATTGTGAATCTTTTCTAACTCAGGTGGCAAAGCCAATCTATAAGCTACCGACCCTATCCTCTCGGTGATCTTATATGGTCTGATAAAACGTAGACTCAATTTACCTTTTCGGCCAAATGTAAGAACTTTTATCCATGGTGATACTTTCAAGAATACTCTATCATCGACTTGATACTCGATTTCTTTCATTTTCAAATTCGAATAGGATTTTTGTCGGTCAGAAGCTATAATACCCCAAACCTGGTCAACACACCACGATCGAATTCAGTATGTTACAGAGTGAAAATATTTTGAGGAAAACAAGTTGCTGGTTTACTTCTGTGGAAAAAAAAGATTGTTATCGAAAACATTTATGTCATTTTGAGGTTGAAAGAAAACTCCCTTGAGAAGATCGTTTGGTTTTATGAAAACCCGAGTGAGTCTAAAATAATTTAGTTAAAAACCATTTTGTATCTAAACATAAAGAAAAACCTTAGTTTGGAGAAAGTCTGAATTAGGTTGCTAACTTCATGTGTTTAGTATTACCCGATGGTAAAGTTTGAAAAACCCAATAAGTTGTACAATTTTCGAAAACTTTGACTTTACAGGTTATTTGAATAGGCTATGTTATTTAACATAAGCACAGTATGATAAAAACTAAAGCAGATAATCAAAAACCCGAAATAATAAAAATTTAGCGGCCTTATTACAAATCCAAAACCAAATTTAAAAGTAAATTAACCCAAAATTGTAATTGAAATAAAATCCGAAAACATAGCGCATGACCACCTCGAGTCCACCCCGGCTCCACATCCGCGATCTATGCCTCATCTGCAAAAATGTAAGGGAAGGGCTGAGTCATTGAGACTCAGTGTAAAAATCCCCATCCCGATAATAACAAGGCACTTACACATCTCATAAGTCAATAGACAAATCATGCAAACCCAACCTAACCAACCGAACTCCTATGTCTACCCCGTGTGGTCAAAACCACTGGTGACCGTAGTCACAAATCGTATAAGTGTGGTCAAAACCACTGGTGACCGTAGTCACAAATCATATGGTAGGGCCAACCCACCGTGTGGTCAAAACCACTGATGATAATCCCGTAATCAACATGTGGGGCCAACCCACTGTGGTACCAAAGCACTGGGACGAGTCACAATAATCCATGTGTGGTCAAAACCACTGGTGGTCAAAACCACTGAGACTAGTCACAAATAATAAGAAATGCGGGCCCAACCCACTGCGTGGTCGAAACCACTGGTAACAGTTTAAATCATCCTTCCCCCTCCTTTCAACATACCCATCATCATGAACACATTTTTCGTGGCATATTAACATGTTTGTAATGTAAATATCACATAGCATAGCATAAAATAATATAACAGCATATATCGATAGCCAATCCACAAGGGACATACCAGGAGTCCACGCTCATACCCACAAGGGTAACACGCCGTTGTCAATAGCTATTTTGACTTTTAACAGTAAACATAACTTGCAAATTAACTAATGAAGTGTGTAAGAGTTACACACCGTTACTCGTAAAACGGCACTCTCTACGTCGGTATTGTCGTTAATCGACACAACCGCGATTTGTCTACTCTCCTGCTCGGATACTGGTCCACACCCTGGTGGCCAATCACGAACTGCTGAGACTGCCCTCTTTTTGAACTTAGGGGATACGGTCTCAGATCTAACCCCACTCACTACTTGATTAGCCTTCTAATCCATAATATACCTTATCACTAAATTGGGTTAAAGAAGTGAACTAAAATATAAAGATTGGAATCCCGGGGTTAGATCCCTTACCTAAGTCGACAGATCCTGAAGGGTCTAAGCTTGGCTCACGACTAACAAATCCCAAAAACTCCACCCCAGATGGCGTCAATCACCCCCTCCTGTATTCGACCAAGCACCAAAGAAATGTGGAATATCTGCCTTCGACATTTAATCATGAAAGGAGATGTCGAAAAATTGAAACACTTCCCCCCATACTAACAAAACTGATTAGGAGTGATAACGAATGGTCCACGATGAATCTGCTGCCACAAAACCCGAAAGAACACTTATGAGTGCCAAAAGAATTTGACGAGCTAGGGAAAAGATATAAGAATCAAAAGGATACCCCCATGAGAGTACAAGATTGAAGTGATTCGGCTAAAGAAAAACTTACCAAAGCGAATGTTGTTGAAGCTTGATCACGAACCAAAGAAATAGAGAAAAGAAGACAGTTTCAGCTTTAAGAAATATTTGAGTGATTAAAGAACAGTCTACCCCTACAAGAAAGGTTTGGCTCTTCAAAAGGTTGACAAGAACTAGAGGAGAAGAATGGTAAGGTGTTTCGGCTATGGTCAAGGGATAGGAGAGAAAAATGAAAGCAAGGTTTCGGTTCTTCAAGGAAATAGCAAGGTCGATTCGACCAAAGCAACCAAAATGAAACAAAAGAAGAAAGAGTATTCCGCTAGGGATACTTTGAGAGAAAAGGAAAAAAAAAAAAAAACAAAGATGTGCAAATGTGGGAGTGGTTTTGGCACACTAGAAAAATGAAAGACAACCTAAAGCCAAAAAGTGAACACACACACACCAAATGCCGAAAATTCTACCTAAAGCAAACCCCAATTTCAGCACACCCCCTCCCACTCTCCAAAACCGAGATGCACACCACAAGTCCCTTCAAATTTCAGCTAACAACTCCCACTCCCATCAATCTCTAAGCCGTCCCCCTCCTTTCTCCCCAAATTCCTCCCTTCGACTCATTCAAATTGTTTGAATGAGTCAAGCTCCTACATTCACTCCTCTCCATCCAATTTAAATGTGTTGACTCCTTCAACACCCATCCAACAAAGTCCTTCCTGAGCACATTTCCTCCTTGCACCTAGTGTCAAAAATAAATGCACAATGAGAGAATCTTGTAGCTCGAACCAAGGCCCTCTCAGCTCCTTGTGGCATTACCTCACCAGGCCTTCAATAGCGCCTCCCTTGCCACTTTTCCAAGGTACTTCTTGTGTCAAAATACTCCAATAACATCCCTTAACACCTAATTCCCTTGGCTCCCCCTTCCAAGTACCCAAAACAAAAATTTTTGCTGTGGCTCAAGCCTACCCAAAGCTCATGCCAGGACCCCAAAACACTCTAAACTAGCTCAGCAATCATACTAACACATGCAAACAGAGCAAAAATGTACAGACCCTTGATTTAAGGATGTTACAGTTCTACCCCCTTAAAAATAATTTTGGCCTCGAAATTACCTGGTCAAAAGAGTTGAGGGTATTGTTGCCGCATCACATCCTCAGGTTCCCACGTGGCATTTTCGTACCATGGTTCCGCCATAATACTTTCAACAAAGGAAATGACTTCTTACGCAGAACTTTGACATCCCGATCCAAAATTCGCACTGGTTCCTCCTCGAAAGACAAATCTGAGCTCGCCTCAATTTCCTCCACTGGCACAATATGCGACGAATCTAATCGATAGCGCTTAAGCATGGAGACATGGAATACATCATGAATCTGACTCAACTCTGACGGTAACTCAAGCTGGTAAGCTACCGGTCCCACTCGCTTCAACACCGTATACGACCCAATAATCCTAGGGCTTAGCTTACCCTTCCGACCAAATCTCATCACTTTCTTCCATGGCGATACCTTCAAAAAGACCTTGTCACCCACTGCATACTCCATATCCCTACGTTTGAGGTCGGCATAAGACTTCTGCCTATCCGAAGCTTCCTTCAGACGAGCCTGAATCACCTTAATCTTATCCTCTATTTCAGCAACCAACTCCGGAACCAACATCCAACGTTCACCCAGATCTGTCCAACACGTAGGGGTACGACACTTCTGTCCATACAGTGCCTCATACGGTGCCATTTGGATACTCACTTGATAACTTTTGTTATACGTGAACTCTGCCAATGGTAGATATTCCTCCCAACTACCACTGAAATCCAGAACACAACCCCTTAACATATCTTCTAAGATTTGAATTACCCTCTCTGACTGTCCGTTTGAATGCGGATGGAAAGTCGTGCTGAAATCCAACCTCATACCTAATGCCTGATGCAAAGCTTTCCAAAACCTTAACGTGAATCTAGGATCCCCATCTGAAATAATCGACACCGACACCCCATGTAACCGTACTATCTCCGCTACATACAACTTAGCCAACCTTTGGAGTGAATAATCAATCCAAACTGGTATGAAATAGGTCGACTTTGTCAAACGATCACCAATCACCCAGACTGAATCCTTTTTGCTAGGCGTAAGGGGTAGCCCAGTGACGAAGTCCATCATAATCCTTTCTCACTTCCACTGCAGAATCTTTACCTGCTGCAATAGACTTAACGGTAACTGATGCTCAGCTTTGACTTGTTGGCATGTCAGACACTTACTCACAAATTTAGTTACTTCTCGTTTAAGAGTCGACCACTAGAACTATTCCCGCAAATCCTGATACATCTTGCTACCTCCGGGATGCATAGCGTATGGGTTGCTATGAGCTTCCTAAAGAATTCACTGTCTCAACTCCATGTCCTTCGGCATACACACTTTCTCTTGAAAACACAACACACCCTCACTGCTCAAGCTATAACCCTCCAAACCACCATTCTGCACTTGCAACCTCCGAGAACTCAAAACCTCATCCACTAGCTGTTTCTCCTTAACCTGATCCACCCACGTCGGCTTTACATGCAATTTTGCTAATAGACTCCCGTCGTCATACAGACTGAGACGAGAAAACATTGCTCTCAGATCCGTTACCACCTTACGACTCAACGCGTCATCCACTACATTAGCCTTACCCAGATGGTATTCAATCGAGCAGTCGTAGTCCTTCAGCAACTCGATCCACCTTCGCTGCCTCAAATTTAATTCTTTCTGTGTCAACAAATACATTAGACTCTTGTGATCCTTGTAGACGATAGACTTCTCCCCATACTGTAATGCCTCTAAATCTTCAGGGCGAAGACCACTGCAGCCAATTCCAGATCATACGTTGAGTAGTTACCTTCATGAGGTCTCAACTGCCGGGATGCATACGCCACCACTTTCCCCTCTTGCATCAGCACACACCCCAAACCAGTATGCGATGCATCACAGTAAACCGTGAACTCCTTCCCTGCTTCCGGCTGAATCAAAACTAGAGCTTTTGTTAGAATCTTCTTTAACTTGTCAAAACTTTCCTGCTGCTTATCCGTCCACACAAATGGAACTCCTTTCCTCAGTAACTTGGTCAACGGTGCTGCAATCAAAGAAAACCCTTCTACAAACCTTCTGTAATATCCTGCCAAACCCAAGAAACTTCGAATCTCTACTACCGACTTAGGTGGCTTCCAATCCAACACCGCCTCAATCTTCCGAGTATCCACTCTAATTCCCTCAACTGACACCACATGACCCAAGAAAGTTACCTCCTTCAACCAGAATTTGCATTTGCTAAACTTTGTGAATAATCGCTTCTCCCTCAGAATCTGTAGAACCACCCGTAGATGCACGACATGTTCCTCCTCAGATTTTGAGTATCCCAAAATGTCGTCTATAAATACCACAATGAACCGATCCAAGTACGACTGGAACACCCGATTCATCATGTCCATGAATGCTGTCGGTGCATTGGTCAACCCGAACAACATTACCAAAAATTCGTAGTGCCCATAACGAGTACAAAACGCCATTTTATAGATATCCGCCTCCTTCACTTTGAGTTGATGATACCCCGACCTAAGATCTATCTTGGAGAAAATTGATGCACCCTTAAGCTGATCAAGCAAGTCGTCTATCCTGGGCAACAAATACTTGTTCTTGACCGTCAACTTATTTAGCTGGCGGTAGTCTATATACATCCGCATTGTACCGTCTTTCTTCTTAACAAAGAGCACAGGCGCTCCCCAAGGTGATACACTCGGCCGGATGAAACCCCGATCCAATATTTCCTAAATCTGTGCCTTCAGTTCCACCAATTCCTTTGGAGCCATCCTGTATGGGGCAATAGACACTGGCGCGATTCTGGGTAACAAGTCTATACTGAACTCAACTTCACGGTCCGGAGGCAAACTCAGAAGTTCCTCTGGGAATATATCGGCAAATTCCTTCACCGTTCGGACATTCCCCACAACTATTTCCTTGGCCTCCAAAGCACAAACATGCACCATAAACGCCTCACAACCCTTCCTCACAATTTTCTCGGCCTTTAGAGTAGACACAACATTAGATAGATAATCTCTTCTATTACCTATCATTACTACCTCTTCACCTTCAACTGTCCTCAAAACCATGCACTTAGTTGTGCAATCCAAACTGGCCTAGTACTTCACTAGCCAATCCATCCCGAGAATCAGATCGAACTCCCCGAACGGTAGTTCCATCAGATCAGCCAAAAACACTACCCCTTGAAGTTCTAGGGGTACATCTCTATATAGTTTATTTACTTCTACAGAGTGACCTAGAGGGCTTATTACTGTCATCTCCCTAGAAGTAATCTCAAAGTCTAAGTTCATAGTTTTGACTATACTACTGGCAACATACGAGTACGTCGAACCAACATCTATCAAAGCAGTATAAGGCAGTCTAAAAATTATGAACGTACCGATTATGACGTCTGGTGTGTCGCCCTCCTCTCGACGCCTCGCTACGTAGACCAACCCAGGCTGTCTCGCCTCTGTTCTCCTAGCACCTCTACCCGACACTCCACGGCCTCGTCCCGAATCGTTACTTCCCTTGGCCAAACTACGACCCCTCTGTGGTTGCTGACCATCCCTCCTAAACTATGTACGACCCTGATTCCCAGACTAAAGCCTAGCTAACCTCTGTGGACAATCCCTCACTCGGTGTCCCATTGACCCACACTCAAAACACCCTCTGCTTTCAGGTCAACATTCCCCGTGTGAGACTTCCCACACCGAAATACACTTGTGGCGACCATCGAGTAGTAGCAAGAAGAAGTCTCGCAGCTTGATTCGGTCTACCATATCTAGCCCTTTTCTGCTGATTCTCGGCAAACCCAGATGACCCGGAATTCCTCTTATTCCAACCATTATCCTGATTTCGTCTCACTGACAGTTTCACTTCCTCAGCAACTTTGGCCTTCTCCACTAAGACAGTAAATTCTCTCTCCTACTGTGGAGCAATCAACATCCGCAGCTCATCTCTCAACCCATCCTCAAATCTGACACAGTGCTCATGTTCCGTGCCCACAATACCCCGTGCATACCAACTTAACCAAAGAAATTCTACCTCATATTTTGATATTGACTTATTTCCCTGAACCAATTTCAGGAATGCCTTACGATGTACATCGATGTAACTAGCCCCAATGTATTTCCTCTGATAGGCTGCCCTAAAGAAATCCCTAGTGATGTCATCGGCCATTGCTCCATCCCTAACCGTGAGCCACCACTGATATGACTCATTTCAAGAAGAGATACTATACCCTTTAGCTTCTCCTCAGCCGTAAAATCCAGGTCGTCCATGATACGTTCTGTCGCCTCCAGCCAATATTCTTCCGTACTAGGAGCCATACCAGATACACCTCTAAATACGTCTGCGCCATTAGCCCGGAGTCATTCGGACACTGTGCCAGTACCTGCGACTCTTTCTAGAACCCGCAGCATTGCCTGTGACACTGCGTCATCACTAGCCATCTGATCCTGAAATTCCACGCCCACAACTGGTGGGGTGGTACCTCATTCTTCGACCCATGACCAGACCCTATCGATTTCGACACTGTCGTCCTACCCCTACCTCATCCACGTATATTACGCCCATATCCTCGTGCACTCATGACTGCCGATACGAATTGATCTGATTTAACAGTTTTATGCGTTAGATTTATTCCACTGTTATTAAAGCACAATCTTATGAATAGTTTAATACGGGGATTGTTTTCGTAAGTTTACACAATCCTATGGTTTAAGTCTCTAAAGTAATTCCCTATTACTACTAGTCATAACACCATCATTACAAACACAAATAGGGGTACTTACTTGGGCGGATTGGTGTCGGAGACTCGTTGCCATGCTTTTTCAATCGTACCTTTCCCACAAAAACCTGTCATAACCCATTTAAAACATTTTTAGGCCTTAAACCCACAGTCGAGCTTTTGAACCTGGCTCTGATACCAAAATTGTAACACCCCAAAGTCGATAAGCACACCACGATCGAAATCAGTATGTTATAGAGTGAAAATATTTTGAAGAAAACAAGTTGCTGGTTTACTTTTGTGGAAAAAAGATTGTTATCGAAAACATTTATGTCATTTTGAGGTTGAAAGAAAACTCCCTTGAGAAGATCGTTTGGTTTTATGAAAACCCGAGTGAGTCTAAAATAATTAAGTTAAAAACCATTTTGTATTTGAACATAAAGAAAAACCTTAGTTTGGAGAAAGTCTGAATTAGGTTGCTGACTTTATGTGTTTAGTATTACCCGATGGTAAAGTTTGAAAAACCCGATTAGTTGTACAATTTTCAAAATGTTGACTTTACAGGTTATTTAAACATGTTATGTTATTTAACTTAAGCATAGTATGATAAAACTTAAAGCAGATAATCAAAAACTCGAAATAATAAAAATTTAGCAGCCTTATTACAAATCCAAAACAAAATTTAAAAGTAAATTAACCCAAAATAGTTATTGAAATAAAATCCAAAAACATTACGCATGGCCACCTCGAGTCCACCCCGGCTCCACATCCGCGATCTATGCCTCATCTGCAAAAATGTAAGTGAAGGGGTGAGTCACCGAGACTCAATGTATAAATCCCCATTCCAATAATAACAAGGCACTTACACATCTCATAAGTCAATATGCAAATCATGCAAACCCAACCTAACCAACCGAACTCCTGTGTCTACCCCGTGTGGTCAAAACCACTGGTGACCGTAGTCACAAATCGTATAAGTGTGGTCAAAACCATTGGTGATCGTAGTCACAAATCATATGGTGGGTCCAACCCACCATGTGGTCAAAACCACTGATGATAATCCCATAATCAACTTATGGGGCCAACCCACTGTGGTACCAAAGTACTGGATGAGTCACAATAATCCATTTGTGGTCAAAACCACTGGTGGTCAAAACCACTGAGACTAGTCACAAATAATAAGAAAAGCGGGGCCAACCCACTGTGTGGTCGAAACCACTGGTGACAGTATAAATCATCCTTCCCCCTCCTCTCAACATACCCATCATCATGAACACATTTTTCGTGGCATATTAACATGTTTGTAATGCAAATATCACATGGCATAGCATAAAATAATATAACAGCATATATCGATAGCCAATCCACAGGGGACTTACTTGAAGTTCACGCTCATACCCACAAGGGTAACACACCATTGTCAATAGCTATTTCGGCTTTTAGTAGTAAACATAACTAGCAAATTAACTCATGAAGTGTGTAAGAGTTACACACCTGATTACTCGTAAAATGACGCTTTCTACGTCAGTACTGTAGTTAAACGACACAACCGCGATTTGTCTACTCTCCTGCTCGGATGCTGGTCCACACCCAGGTGGCAAATCACGAACCACTGAGACCGCCCTCTTCTTGAACTTAGGGGCTGAGGTCTCAGATCTAACCCCACTCACTACTTGACCTTCGAATCCATAATATACCTTATCACTAAATTGGGTTAAAGAAGTGAACCAAAAAATAAAGAACTAGAATCCCGAGGTTAGATCCCTTACCTAAGTCGACATGTAATAGACCGAAACTGTCCCTAATCAAAATGATGGTTTTGAGACCACGAATCTAAACCCGATAAATATTTAAATATTATATTTATGCTTATTATATATGAATTTATGTGTGGGAAAGTTTCGTAGAAAAATTTTATCGTTTAAGTATTGAATTTGATAAAAAGGACTTAATCACGTAAAAAGTAAAAGTGGCCAACTAAAGTGTAATGTGTTAAATTGAGCATGGATTTTTAATGTGAGGTATTAAAAGGGCAAATAGCCCATTTTTAGGTTAATGGCCTACCACCTTGATGCATGTAATAGTGTTTGAGTTTTATAATATATAATATTACATTATATGTTAAAATAAACTAATAAATATATGTAAATAAAACAAACAATTAAAAAGCCATGTCTTGTTCATCTTTGGCGAAAAACACAAAAGAAAAGGGAGAAAAGCCTTGAAACATTCGGCCTTATTCAAGCTTAAATAGGTAAAAAATCTAGCTCGGTTTTATTAATTTTACGTTTTGAGATCGTTGCTTAGTATATTACCCGATCCATGCTAGAATTTCTAAGATTAGTGTGTATGTATGAATCTTACATTGATAAATTCTTGAGGTTTATGATGCTTGATGATGTTAGATGATAGATAGGTTAAAATTAGTATATTATGTGTTGGAAGTTTTGGTGAATTTGTGTTTTAGGCCAAATTGTAAAAATAAAATTTTAGAGGGCTTAATTGCAAAATAAATGAAAGAAATGGACTTGTATAGTCCTTATACATATTCAACCCTTAAGGAGTATGGGGAAATTTGATGTATTTTGAGTTTTATGCAAATAGGACTAAATTGCAAAGTATTGAAATAGTAGGGGTAAAATGGTAATTTTCCTATTTATGTGCTTAGGGACTAAATTGAGATGAAATGTACTTGAATGAGCTAAATTTGAATGTGTTTTAGATCAAGAGCAAAGAAAAATGGATTTGGATCGGGGAAAGACGAAGGTTCTCGAATAGCCGATTTGCACGGTCTATCGACAACCGAGGTAAGTCCTTAAGCAAGTGTATACTAAAGGAATATTTATGAACATTGCATATGATAAAGTTAGGAAATTTAAAGCATAAAAATGTATGTTGGCCGAATGTGGTAGTACAAATTGATAATGAGTTTAATTTGTTAAATGTGATGTAAGTAAGTAAGTTTGGTTTGATAAATGAAAGTTGTATGAAGTATATAAGTTGTGGTGATTTCAGATTAAGTAAAGTGTATTAAAATGTTAAATGCATTGAATTCGGCTAAATGCCTAGCGTGCCTAGTCTCTGTGACATGTTCTGCTTATTGCCTAGCAGTGCTTCGTCTTGAGTGATCTATTTCTGCTTTAATGCCTAGCGTGCTTTGTGTTTGGTGATTTATTTCTGCTTTAGTGCCTAGCGTGCTTCATGCCGATGATCTATTTCTGCTCTAATGCCTAGCGTGCTTCGTGTTTGAACTATTTCGGCTTTAAATGCCTAGAAGGCTTTATGCTTGATGTGTTTTACAAAGGAGAAACCGAATTGTTGTTCAAGGTAAATCGTAACTAATGTGTTTAGTTGAAGGCTCAGGTAAGTAAGTAAGGTTTGATATGTTTAATGTTACTAGAGTTTAACTAATATTACGAGTACAGTGATATGTATATTTGAGATTACGATTGATGTGCACAAGTATTATGTGACTGAGTTTGAGCTTGAATGTACTATCATGGATATTCGATTTTCAAATAGTAGTGCTAAAGGTGTAAGAAATTTTAATATGATAACATGGTTGAGATGAATGATTTAAATGTTTAAGTAATTGAATGTAGTATCATTTTGAGCTTGGGACTTACTAAGTTAGTAAACTTATTTGTGTGTAATGTTCTCCTCTGCTTTATAGATTAGGTAAAGGCTACCGCTCAACTGGATCGTCAAGACAATTCGACCACACTATCGATCTAATTTTGGTACTCTTTCATTTTGGTTTTGGATAGAGGCATGTATAGGAAAGACTTGACCTTGTTTGTTGAAAACTTTTGGTTCATGTATATAATAGCCATGCTAATATGGCTAAATTTTTGGTTAAGTATGTTTATCAAGCTTTTGATATAATAGTCGGTTTATATCGTTAATGTTTGTGCAAACCCAATCAAGAATTAATTCAATATGGTAAGGAAATATGTGATTGAGAAGTGAAAATATGAGTTGGGTAATGTGGTATGAATAATTAATTGTATACTCGATTATATTGAACCATAGTTGTGTTTTGTTCATAGGTTAGTAATGTTAGGTTATAAAAGATATTGGGTATGTGTATTTCTTTTAAGTTCAAATGAGGTGATTCGATGATGAAATGATCAAATTATGGTGCTATGGTTTGTTTGTATTTGGTCTTTTGCATGATTCTTAAACAAAGTTAATTCGGCATAGTAAACAAGTATATTTTTGGTACATTGCTCATGAATATGTCTAGTTAGTTATATATGTATGCTTGAAATGTGATATATGTTTGTGCATATTCGGATGTAATAGAATTTTGCTAAAGAATAGGAAATTGATAAAATTTTGATAGAAGATGATTATAGGCCTAATATGTATTTAGATAACTAGATAATATGAATTGTTGGAAATGATAAAAGTGCATGAGTTTATATGATTTTATTAAATTATAATAAATGCCTCAGATATGAATCTAACTATTACAAAAATAATGTATATATCGTATAGTTATTTTCGGTTCAAATATGTGCATGTAAACTAATTCATGTGAACATTGATCCGATTGATTATTTGGATCTATTTGAACTTTGGTAGAGCTAGGTACATATAATTGCATATATGTGTCTATGTATATTTGGTCAAGTAGATATGTATTTATATGATGTTTATTGAGTTTGTAAGTTTGGACATCTGCTAATATCTTTTATGTTGGTATATTCGGCCCTTTAAGTGGGTTAGTATAAAATGATAATTGAATTATGTTATTCAATCACATAGATACGAATGGGTTAAATTGTTTGAGTATTTTATAAGTAAATAATGACATAGCAATTAAGGCTTACGATACTTGCATTATTTTGTGATTTTCATAAAATGTATTTTGCATGTTCAGCTTATGTTTGTCAATGTTTGCGCCATATATGATTTGATTTAGTGGAATAAATATGTTTTATGCATATGTAATGGTTTGCTTATTTGTGTAGTATTATTATATAAGCTTGTTTAAATATGATTGAATTGATTGAATAAAAGTAATGATTATCTGGTAATGCCTATAACCCTAATTCGGCGATGGATACGGGTTGGGGATGTTACATTTTATTGGTATCAGAGCTACGGTTTAGTCGATTCTAGGACTACCGTAGTACGTAAGAGTCTAGCTATACATGCCTCTGAATTTTATATGTGATAGTGTGGTGACTTCGACAATTTCAATTGTATTTAATATACTAAATGGATTCGATCCCGATAGAGCCGTAGGCGATGATGTGGAGAGTGTTGCTTTGGTCTCGCACATGGATCAAAGACCATTAGACTCTCAACCGCTTATGGGTAACCAAGAGGAGAGGCTAAACAAGCCTTCTATCAAATGATGAATGAATGGTTTACTCAATTTGTTCGAATAATCCTACTGTACAACAACCTCCACCCCGAATAATCCAACTCCGGTACCTTCAAGACTTCGATGATAGATCCAATGAGATCTAGTAGGCCCCGCTGATAAAATTAGAAAATTTGGGGTAGGAATTCAAGGCTAATGATGATGATGATGCGAGCGAAATGAAATGTGGCTTGATAACACTATTCGGTACTTGATGAGCTATCTTGCACTCCGTAAGAATGTTTAAAATGTGCTATATCTTTACTTGGGACACCGCTTATCACCGGTGGAATACACTAGTATCGGTGGTTCCAAAAGAAAAGTAACGTGGGATTTCTTCCGAATGAATTCGCAAGAAATATATCACCAGAGGTTCATCGACCGTAAACGTAAAGAATTTCTTGAACTAAAATAGGGGCAAATGACCGTGACTTTAATATGAAAGAAAATTTGTCGCTCACAGATATGCTAGAGAGTGTGTTTCACCAAGCTATTATGTGTAAAAGATTTGAAGATGGCCTGAATGAATATATAAAGATGTTTGTTGGCATTCTTGAAATTCAAGAGTTCGTGACTCTAGTTGAACGAGCTTGCAAAGCTGAAGAGCTCGGGAAAGAGAAGAGAAAGGCTGATATAGAAGCTAGAGACATTCGTAAAAGGTCTTCGGTAAGGTCTTCCGTTCCACATCCAAGAAGTTCAGAGATGACTACAGCCGACATAAAGCTACTACAGATCCACCTAGATGGGATCGACCTCCTATGGACTCCCGGGCTACCTCAATAGCCAGTGTTGGTAATGTTCCACAGAATAGAGTTGAATGCAAGCATTGTGGAAAATGGCATTCTGGGAGTTGTAGAGTTCGTGATCGGTCCTGCTTTAAATGTGGATCCTCGCACCATTTCATTCGAGAGTGCCCGATGTTAATGAAAGGTATCGACATAGAACTCTAGACCGAAAGCAAAGGCATTAGCACGGGTAGACCACCCGCATTCGCAATGTAGGTGGTAGTCAAAAGGACTAACAACACGGCGATTCGATCGAGGCTAGAGCTCCAAAGAAGAGCTTATGTTACTCGAGCTAGAGAGGATGCTACTTCTCGGATGTCATTACTCATACTTTCACCCTTTATGATACTACCAGAATTGCATTGATTGATCCCGGTTCGACCCATTCATATGTATGTGAAACTACGGTATTCAAGAAGACTCGCCATTGAGTCTCTTGAGTTTGTGATTCGTATCCAACCCTTTGGGTAGATGTGTGTTTGTTAATAAAGTGTGTAAAGGTTGCCCATTGATGATTCGGGATTTTGCTTCCCAATCGATTTAATCTCGTTGCCTTTCGATGAGTTTGATATAATTTTGGGAATGGATCGTTAACTTCGCATGACGCAGTGGTGAATTGCAAAAGAAAGCTTATTGATTTGAGACATCGAATCGGTGAGATCATTAGAATTGAATCCAAAGATATAAGTGGGTTTCCTCTGCTTATATCCTCGATGTTAGCCTCGAAGTATGTGAGAAAAGGTGCAAAGCTTATTTGGCTTATGTAATTTGGATAATAAATTGTCCGAGAAATAGATTGAATCCATACTGATTGTATGTGAATACCGAGATGTGTTTCCTGAAGAACTACCGGTTTACCCCCAGTACGAGAGATTGAGTTTGGCATTGAATTAGCTCCGAGAACGACTCCGATCTCAATAGCTCCATATCGGATGGCACCTCATGAGCTAAAAGAGTTGAAAGCACGTTTGCAAGAGTTAACAGATAGGGCTTTATGCGACCAAGGTTCTCTCCTTGGGGTGCACCATTTTTGTGAGAAAGAAAGATAGAACGATGCGAATGTGTATTGATTATTGGCAACTGAATAAAGTAACTATAAAGAATAAGTACTCGTTACCTCGGATTGATGATTTGTTTGATCGGTTGAAAGGGCTTCATATTTTCAAGATAGATTTGAGATCGGGTTACTATCGGCCAGAGTCGAGATACGATGTGCCAAAGACCGCATTTGGACGAGGTACGGACATTTTGAGTTTTTGGTTATGCCTTTTGGGCTTACTAATGCACCTGTTGTTTTTATGGATTTGATGAATCGGGTTTTTAGACAGTTTTTGGATCGATTTGTGGTGGTGTTTATTGATGACATATTGATCTACTCCAAAGATGAAATTGAACACGCTGAACATTTGAGGTTAGTGCTACAAACTTTGCGAGATCATCAGCTGTATGCGAAGTTTAGTAAGTGTGAGTTCTGGATGAAAGAGGTCAGCTTTTTGGGACATGTTGTTTCAAAGATCGTGCATTCGAGTTGATCCGAACAAAATCTCGGCTATACTTGATTGGAAGCCACCAAAAATGTTTAGAGATTTGAAGTTTTCGGGACTTGCGGGTTACTATCGACGATTTGTGAAAGATTTTTCTATGATAGCTACCCGTTGACAAAGTTATTGCGAAAAGATGTCGTTTGAGTGGTCGAAAAGTGCCGAAAAGTTTTGATCGCTTGAAAGCCCTTTTGATGTAAGCTCCAGATTAGTTCAAATTTAAATCGGGTAAAGAATTTGTTGTTTATTCGATGCTTTTTGATTGGTTTGGGCTGCTTTTGATGCGGAAGGCAAAGTCATAGCCTCACGCTTCAAGACAACCGATGCCGCATTTAAAGAAATTACCCGACGATGACTTAGAACTTGCGACCATTATTTTCGCATTGAAAATTTGGCGTCACTATTTATTTGGCGAGAAATGTCACATTTATTCAGATCATAAAAGTCTAAAGTATCTAATGACTCAGAAAGACCTGAATTTGAGACAACGCAGGTGGCTAGAACTATTGAAAGACTATGAATTGGTGATTGACTATCACCCGGGAAAAGCTAATGTTGTTGCGGATGCGTTAAGTCAGAAATCATTATTTGCTCTTCGTGCACCGAATGCAGATGGCTATGTCTAGTGATGGTTCGATCATAGGCGAAGTTACGAGCAAGACCGATGTTTACTCAAAGAAATTTGTGATGCATGAAAGTTGATGAAGATTTGATTGCTAGTCGAATTCATTGTGAAAAGGGTACAGAATCAGATTTTCAGATTGATGCAAATGATTGTTTGAATTTTAAAAGCCGAATGTGTGTTCCAAAGAACTCAGATTTGATACAGATGATTTTGAGTGAGGCTCATAGTGGTCGACTATCGATACATCCGGGTAGCACGAAGATGTATAACGATTTGAAACAGTTCTATTGGTGGCCTGGCATGAAACGGATATATCTCAATTTGTTTCTAAGTGCTTAATTTGTCGACAAGTAAAAGTGAGCATCAAGCGCCATCTAGACTACTTCACCAATCATGATACCGAATGGAAATGGGATAGAATTACAATGGATTTTGTATCCGGTCTCCTATGACTCAGACTAGGAAAGATCTTTGTCAGGTTATAGTTGATAGGTGACTAAATCACTTCATTTTGTGCCAAGACGCATAAACTATTCACTTGATAAACTTGCTGAATTGTGCGTATCATAGATTGTGAGATTGCATGGTGTCGAGTTCCATTATTTCGCATGAGACCGAGATTCACATCGCAGTTTTGGAAGAAGTTGCAAGATGCTTTAGGTACTAAACTTCATTTTAGTACAGCTTTCCATCCGCAGTCAGACGGTCAATCCGAGCGAACTATTCAGATACTTGAGGACATGTTGAGATGTTGCGTTCTCGAGTTTGAAGGTGCGTGGGAACGATACCTACCTTTGATTGAATTTGCTTATAATAATAGTTTTCAATCTAGTATTAAATGGCACCTTATGAAGCCTTATACGGCGAAAGTGTCGAACACCATTATATTTGGATGAGCTTAGTGAGAATAAGATACACGGGTTGATTTGATTAAAGAAACCGAATCGAAAGTAGCTATTATTAGAGATAATTTGAAAGTCGCTTGATCGTCAAAAGTCTTATGCCGATATGAAACGTAAAGACATTGAATTTCGATTGGAGATCGAGTATTTTAAAGGTTTCTCCGTGCTGCTTTGGCCGGAAGGCAAGTTGAGCCCGAGGTTCATTGGACCGTATGAAATCATTGAACGTGTTGGGCTGTTGCTTATAGATTGAAGCTACCTCCAATTAGAAAAGATACACGATGTATTTCATGTTTCTATGCTCAGTGAGATACTGATCGATCCGCTCACATGTAATTGCTCAAATCGAGATTGAGATACAACCCGATATGACGATGAGGAAAAACCGATCCGTATTTTAGCTCGAGAAGAGAAAGAGTTAAGAAACAAGAAAATCCCATTAGTGAAGGTACTGTGGAAAAGGCACGGAGTTGAATAGGCTACATGGGAGCCTGAAGATTCATTGAGGAAACAAGAAACTTACCAAAGCGAATGTTGTTGAAGCTTGATCACGAACCAAAGAAATAGAGAAAAGAAGACAGTTTCAGCTTTAAGAAATATTTGAGTGAATAAAGAACAGTCTACTCCTACAAGAAAGGTTTGGCTCTTCAAAAGGTTGACAAGAACTAGAAGAGAAGAATGGTAAGGTCTTTCGGCTATGGTCAAAGGATAGGAGAGAAAAATGAAAGCAAGGTTTCGGTTCTTCAAGGAAATAGCAAGGTTGATTTGGCCAAAGCAACCAAAATGAAACAAAAGAAGAAAAAGAAAACTAGAAGAGTATTCGGCTAGGGATATTTTTAGAGAAATGGAAAAACAACAACAAAAAAAAAAAAACAAAGATGTGCAAATGTGGGAGTGGTTTCGGTACACTAGAAAAATGAAAGACAACCCAAAGCCAAAAAGTGAACACACACACACCAAATGCCAAAATTCTACCTAAAACAAACCTCAATTTCCGCACACCCCCTCCCACTCTCCAAAACCGAAATGCACACCACAACTCCCTTCAAAATTTGGCTAACAACTCCCACTCCCTTCAACCTCTAAGCCGTCCCCCTCCTTTCTCCCCAAATTCATCCCTTCCACTCATTCAAATTGTTTGAATGAGTCAAGCTCCTACATTCACTCCTCTCCATCCAATTCAAATGTGTTGACTCCTTCGACACCCATCCAACAGAGTCCTTCCTGAGCACATCTCCTCCTTGCACCTAGCATCAAAAAAAATGCACAAGGAGAGATTCTTACAGCTTGAACCAAGGCCCTCTCAGCTCCTTGTGGCGTCACCTCACCAGGCCTTCAATAGCGCCTCCCTTGCCACTTTTCCAAGGAACTTCTTGTGTCAAAACACTCCAATAACATCCCTTAACACCTAACTCCCTTGGCTCCCCCTTCCAAGTACCCAAAACAAAAATTTTTGCTATCGCTCAGGCCTACCCAAAGCTCATGCCAAGGCCCCAAAACACTCTAAACTAGCTCAGCAATCATACTAACACATGCAAACAATGCAAAAATACAGGGACCCCGATTTAAGTATGTTACAGAAGCAGCTTTTAAGCAATCTCAAATCACTTTTACTTTTTCTTCAATTTCTCTAACCAAATCAACCCCGTGAATCTGGTTTTGCTTAAGTTCAGTCCAATATAAAGGCGTTTGGCACTTATGTCCATATAAAAGCCTCATAAGGCACCATTTTTAAGCTTGGCTGAAAACTATTATTATAGGCGAATTCCACCAACGGTAGATATCTTTCCTAACTACCTTGAAATTCAAGAACACAACATCAGAGCATATATTCAAGTACTCGTATCAACCTCTCTGACTGACCGTCGGTTTGGGGGTGGAAAGCCGTACTAAAATTCAACTTTGTGCCCAAGGCCTCTTGTAAAATTTTCCAAAATCTGGACGTGAATCTTGGATCTCTATCCGATATAATTGATAATGGTACTCCATGAAGCCTTACTATCTCCAAAACATACAAGTTTGCTAACTTGTCAAGTGAGTAATCAACTCGTACGGGTATAAAATAGGTTGACTTCGTATGTTTATCGTCTACAACCCATATAGCATCTTTCTTACTCGGTGTCAACGACAAACCCGTTACAAAATCCATGGTAACTTGGTCCCATTTCCACTCAGGTACCATTATAGGTTGAAGCAAACCCGAAGGTACCTGGTTTTCGGCCTTTACTTGTTGACAAATCAAGCATCTTGAAATCAGAAATAACTTTATTCATACTCGGCCACCAATACCATTTCTTCAAATCATTATACATGTTGGTGCTACCCGGATGTACAGATAGACATCCATCATGTGCCTCGTATAAAATATTCCGAACAAGTTCATCATTCCTCAGTACACAGACTCTGTCTCTGAACATCAAACACCAGTCTGAACTGATCTGAAAATCGGACTCAACACCTAACTCGCATTGAACTCTTTTAGCTTATAAGTCACTGTCATCTTTCTGTACCTTATAAATCTCTTAGAGGAACATCGATCTAGCTCTCAACTCAACTAGAATTAACCATCATCAAATAAACTCACCCATGTATTTAGAGCCCTCAAAGCAAATAGGGATTTCCTATTCAAAGCATCGTCGACTACATTCGCATTTCCCAGGTGGTAGTCAATGACTAATTCATAATCTTTTATCAGCTCTAACCATCTTTGTTGCCTTAAATTCAATTCCTTTTGAGTCATCAAATACTTTAAACTATTATGATCGGTGAAAATCTAACATCTTTCACCATACAGATGGTGTATCCAAATCTTCAATGCAAAAATAGTAGCAGCCAACTCTAAATCATGCGTCGAGTAATTCTTCTCATGTGGCTTTAACTGTCTAGAGGCATATGTATCACCTTACCTTCTTTCATAAGTACGCAACCTAATCCACTTAAAGATTCATCACTGTAGATCACAAATTCCTTTTTCGACTCAGGTTGTACTAGAACTAGAGCCTCTGTCAACATTGCTTTTAACTTCTCAAAACTTTGTTGGCACTTTTCTGTCCATTCAAACTTTACATTTTTCTGTAACAATTTCGTCATTGGAATCGCAATCATGGAAAACCCCTTGATGAACCGCCTATAGTAACCAGTAAGCCCAGAAAACTTCTAACCTCAGAAAACTTCTAACCTCTGATACATTTTTTGATGATTTCCTATCAATAATAGCCAAAATCTTACCTGGGTTAACTCGAACCCCATCTCCCGAGACAATATGCCCAGAAATCCAACTTCTTTGAGCCAGAATTCACTTTTACTGAACTTAGCGTACAACTGATTATCTCGTAGATTTTGTAAAACTGTCTTCAAATGCTCAGCGTGCTCATGCTCATCCTGAGAATATATCAGTATATCATCAATAAAAACCACGACAAACTTTTCCAAAAATAGCCGAAATATGCGGTTTATTAAATCTATAAACACTGCAGGGGCATTAGTTAAACCAAAAGTCATGACTAAAAATTCATAATACCCATACCTCATCTAAAATACTATTTTTGGCACATCTGAATCTTTTACTCTCAATTGATAATAGCCAGACCTCAAGTCTTTCTTGGAGAACACCATGGCTCCTTTCAATTGATCAAACAAATCGTTAATCCTTGGCAACGGGTACTTGTTCTTCACTATTACCTTATTAAGCTGTTAGTAATCTATGCACTATCTCATGAAGCCATATTTCTTTTTCACAAATAGCACCTATGGAGAACAAGGAGCACCTATGGAGAACAACTCTTAGAAAAGCCTTTTTTTTGTTAACTCTTTCAATTGTGCCTTCAATTCCTTTAACTCTGTTGGAGCCATTGTGTAAGGAGCAATCGATATTGGTACTATACCGGGAGCTAGCTCAATATCGAACTTAACCTCTCTAACCAGAGGTAGTCCTGGCAATTCTTCGTGAAAAATATCTGGGTACTCACATACTATCGAAACTGATTCAATTTTTAATTTGGTTTCCTTGGCGTTCATCACAAAAACAAGATATGCCTGATACCCTTTTCTTATATACCTCTGAGCTGACATGTGGGAGATTACTACCAGCGATCTGTCTTGTTCATCTGATTCAACATGAAGAGTGTCCCCATTTTCACTTTTTAACTAAATATATTTCTTTCCACAATTTACTATCACATCATGACCAGTTAACCAATCCATCCGAGAATAATATCAAAATTCATCAAATGGAAATAACATGAGGTTTGCCTAAAAATAATGACCTCTAATTATCAATGGACAATATTTGCATACTTTATCAACTAATACACTTTTGCCTAAAGGATTAGACACCTTTACCACAAATTCTGTGGACTCTACCGGCATACTCATTCTAGATACTAATTTCGTGTAGATGTATGAATGGGTAGATCCTGGATCTATTAAAGCAATAACTTTAGTATTATGGAGAGAAAGGGTACCCATAATCACATCAAGAGATGATGCCTCTTCGTGAGCACGAATGGCATAGGTCGTCGCAGGTGCTCTACCCTCAGATCTCGTAGCCTAATCTTTGTGCGTATTCTTACTACTTGTCCCGCTTCTCGTGTTTCTCTGTGGTCTTCCTCTGGCAATGCTTCCTGATCTTGCAACCTGAGGCTTCTCTTTCTGACCCCCCTCTGGACAATCTTTAGTAAAATGGTCTAGAGACACACACCTAAAACAAGCCTTCTCATTTGCTCAAAATTTGTCAGAATGACGTTTGCCACATTGTGGGCACTCTAGTCTACTTGGATGAGTGTTGCCAACACTAGCAACCGATGTAATCTGAGCTTTAGACCCTGAGTACTATTTACTCTTGCCTCTACTTGAAAACCCAGCTGAAGTAGCCGATTGGGTAGTAAAATCTCTCGACTTCTTGGATGAGGATTGAAATGACTTACTCTACTGTCTCTTTCTTGAATCACGAGACTCCATTTCAGCTTTTCTTTTCTCTTTAACTAATTCTTCAGCCTTACAAGCCCGGTCCACTAGAACAACAAATTCCTTTAACTCGAGGACACCAACAAACAATTTAATATCTTCATTTAGTCCATCCTCAAACCTCTTACACATGATAGCTTCAGAGGACACGCATTCTCGAGTGTACTTGCTGAATCTCACAAACTCGCTCTCGTACTCAGATACTGTCATCTTTTTTTGTTTCAATTCAAGGAATTCCTTTCTCTTTTGGTCAATGAACCTCTGACTGATATACTTCTTTCGAAACTCTTCTTGAAAGAACTCTTATGTGACCCTTTCCCTTGGTACTACCGACACAAGGGTATCCCACCACTAATAAGCAGAATCTCTCAAAAGAGAAACCACGCACTTCATGCACTCTTCAGTTGTGCAAGATAATTCATAAAATACCCTGATGGTATTTTCAAGCCAAAATTCAGCTCTTTCCGGATCATCAACTTTACTAGCCCTAAATTCTTCGGCTCTTTTTTTTTACGGATTCTATCAACCAGAGGCTTTTCTCTTCTCACTACTTCTACCACATAGGGAGCTACATGGGTAGGTTGAGGAATAGGCGGGGGTGGAGAAGGTTGAGCATTAGGATTTTCTTGAATATACTAGGTGTACCAGTCGCTCATCATATAAAAAAAGGCTTCTCGAGCTGCTTCTCCCTAACCCAACGTCTAGGGCCTACTCTCTACTAGGGCGGTCCCTTGCGCGGGAGCCGGTTGATAAACCATAATATGAACATATTTTAATCCCGCATTTAGCATGGTTTTGGATTATTTATCCTTTTAATTATAGAAAAAGGTGCTCCTAATCCATTGTTTTCATGTTTTAAACTCAGTAGAGTACCGGAGGATAAAAAGAACGACAAACGGGCTGTAAACAAAGAAAACGGGCCAAAGTACAAAATCCACATGGCCTGGGCCTAAGACCACATGGCCGTCCGACCATGACCTGGAACCCGAAAAACACGACCGTGCCTCATCAACAGACCCGAACATGGCCTGGCCATGATTTATACGGGTGTGTGCTATGGACGTGTCTTTACCGCAGATAAGAAGAATTCTATTCAGATTAGGGTACTTATAGGCAAAGAAACATATTCCAAAAGCCTATATAAAGACCCTGGAGGCTAGCCTTTAGGGGGCGATCAGCTAGGCTAAAGAGCCGAGCTAGAGTAGTTAAATTCAGGGATTTACTCGAAGAAAGCCAGTTAATTCATCTCAAGAAGCTGGAATCATACTCAAGACTAAGGATCTCTCCTTCAATTCCATTAGGGGTTTTAGGGTTTTTTATGTTTTGTTTTATCTTTTCTTCTGAGATGTTTCTTTTACAATTATGAACTAAACCCTCAAATACTTGAGGGGGATGAAACCTAAGACAGATCTTGTTATTAATATCTGAGCTGTATGATAAATACTTGATTTGTTCTTAACTAAGTGTTCTTAATTCTTGTATTGGCATTTTCGGGATATTGATTCAAGTGTGATGTGCTTAGGCAGAGGAGGAAGAAACCCCATCTAAGAGTAGATCTAGCATAGTTAAGCGGAGTTGCTCGTGCGCCTAGATATAGGGTGACAAAAATCTGCCGAATTAGGGTCAAACCTAATATGGGAGTCCATAGATCGAGTCAATGCAATTCTAGGGGATTTAATTAGAAAGAGATTTCAAATAATCAACCTAGGGTTAGACGTTAGTAGCCTCGAGAGAGGTATTAATATAACTTAGGGAATCCTACAGACCAAGTCAAGTGAATAAATCATCTGGTTCTGAGTTAGATAACAAGTGAAGTCTAGGTGGATTATTCCTCAGGTATTGTCTAAATCAATCGGTTTTCCCCTCAAGTCCTTCCCTAATTCTTTCTTTGTCTTAGCATCTTTAGCTTAGTAGTTAGTTAATTTTAGACTAGATAAACAAATCCCTTAATTCTTAGGCTAGAAAATAAAAAGAAAGTTAGTATTAGTACTTTTGGTTCCTTTGGGTTCGACAATCTGGAATTATCCCTAGCTATACTACTGTTTGATAGGTGCGCTTGCGTCCATCATTGTCTTAGTTAGTTTCCAGGTTTGATCATTCTTTTTATGAATTTTAAGACTCGACAAACACGATCAAGTTTTTGGCGCCGTTTCTGGGAACTAAAAAGTTAAGAACGATCAATTTTTTTACTTTAGCCATATTTTATTTTTGCAACTAAATTTTATTTTTACTTTTCTAAATTTCTTTCTTTTTCTTTTTTCCTAGTAGGTTCATCTAGTTTATGACTAGAAGGAACCCAACAGGACCATTACTTTACAACAGTGATATTGAAGGAACCATATGCAGAAATCGTAGAGAAGCAATGCGACGCTTAAATTACATACAAGAAGAGCAAGTGGACGAAGCTAATAATATCAAAGTAATGGCCGAGAATAATCCGCCACATCAAGATATGACTGACCATCATGCTCCTCGAACTATGTATGATTATGCTAAACCTAATTTAACAGCAGCTGAATCGAGTATTGTTAGGCCTACTATAGTCACTAATAACTTTGAATTAAAACCTAACACTATACAAATGATTCAATAGTTTGTTCAATTTGATGGTTTGTAGGTCGAAGACCCAAATACTTATTTAGCTAATTTTCTAGAATTCTTTGATACCTTCAAAATAAATGGCGTTTCTGATGATGCTATTTGTCTTCGATTATTTCCCTTTTCTTTGAGAAGTAAAGCCAAATAGTGGTTACATTCTCTTCCACGAGGATCAATCACTACATGGGACCAAATGACCGAAAAAGTTTTATTAAAATATTTCCCACCGGCCAAAATGGCCAAATTAAGGAATGATATCTCTTTTTTTGTGCAGATGGATTTAGAAACATTATACGACGTATAGGAGAGATACAAAGATTTGTTGAGAAGGTTCCCACACAATGGTTTACCCTTATGGTTACAGGTCTAAACTTTTTACACTGGTGTGAACCCCCCAACCCGGCAGTTAATTAACTTAGCAGCCGATGGAACCCTGAATAACAAAACTCCTGAAGCTGCTTATGAATTCATAGAGGAGATGTCACTGAACAACTATTAGTGGCAAGTTACAAGGACAAAGATAACCAAAATAGCCAGAATTTTCAACCTCGACACAGTCACCATGCTATCAAACCAGGTAGAGATGATAAATAAAAAGATTGATGGTTTGTGTGGTTCTTTGCAGGTACATCTAGTTATGCAATGTGACTCAAATCTAGGAGGTGTGGCAAATCCTAAGTACCCACCCTACAATCATGGCATGGAAAACGAATAGATAAACTATACGGGTAACAATTTCAAATCCTAAAATAATCTTTATAGTAATACTTATAATCTAGGTACCCCAATTTCTCGTGGGGTGGTCAAGGTAATCAAAGACAACAGCCACCCTTTCCAAACTTTTATCAATAGCCCTACCCACAGGAAAAAAAGTTGAACCTTGAAGAGATGCTGACAAATTCATAGCGGCGTCTGAAACTTATTTTTAAAACACCGAGACAACACTTAAAAATCAACAAGCATTGATTAAAGGAATCGAGAACTAGTTAGGGTAACTCATAAAGCTGATCTCTGAACGACTATTAGGTAGCTTGCCAAGTAACACTGAGCTAATTCAAAGGAGTAAATTCAAGCCATAGCAGCTCATGACAGTGAAGGGTTAGTAGAATCTGAATCTGAGCCAAGGCGAGAACCTATAGTAAGTGAAGGTAAGATTGAGGTAAGCCAAGAAAAGCCAAAATTGGTAATTAAAGAATACAAACGTCATATACCTTACCCCAATGCGATGAAGGAAGATGACACAGAAGAACAGTTCGGTAAGTTCCTTAAACTCTTAAAAAAATTACATATTAACTTACCGTTTCTTAAAGCTATTTCGTAGATGCCAGATTCAAGGAAATTTTTAAAAGAGCTCTTAACGAACAGGCGAAAGTTAGACGAAGAGTCGCATGTGGAACTAAACACAGTGTGCTCGGCAATGTTACAGAATAGATTACCATGGAAATTAAAAGATCCAAGGAATTTTACAATTCCATGTTTAATTGGTAGTTTATCTGTTGAGAATGCTTTAGCTGATTTAAGGGCGAGCATCAATTTTATGCCATCTAAAATGTTTAAACAGCTAGGTCTAGGGAAACCCAAGCAAACTAGGATGAGTATTCAACTAGCTGATAAGACTATTCGCATCCCTAAGGGTATAATTGAAGATGTACTAGTTAAAGTTGAAAAATTCATATTCTCCGTAGACTTCATTGTTTTAGATATGGATGAAGACAATAGTATCCCCTTAATTTTAGGAAAACCTTTTCTAGAAACTGCCAGATCTAAAATTGATGCTAGCACGGGTGAACTCATACTTCATGTAGGTGACAAATCAATCAGTCTTCAAGCTCTCGACTCAGCTAGGACATCGAGTGAGAAGGTGAGGACGTAAAGTCCCTTGATAAGCATTCAGTTAAACATCCTTTTCAGGAAGCACCAGGGAATTACACTACAGAGCCAGATCCCATAGTTCGTACCAACAAGGAAATATCTCATGAGAAACGATAACTTCAGATCGATGAGCTAGATGAGTGGAAGACACATTTCAAGGAAAAACTAGGAATACATGAAGTGAAATCGAATGAACCCCCAGAAGAACTTAAAGGGACATAAAATCACTTCAAAATAAGAGATCAGGTACTATTAGATAGAACAGACCCGTGAATCGCCAAATCAAACATGAAGATAAATGAAGAGATCCCCTTTATGGTACTTAATGTTTTCCCTTATGGAACAATCGAGGTTAAGTAATTCTACTTTCGGTACTTTTAAAGTAAACTCCACTCGACTCAAATTATATGATGATAGCATGAAAAAGGATTTTTCACTCCTTAAACCACCGTGAAAGAACAAATGAGATGTAAGTCTAGCTTAAGATTTTAAACGAGTGCTTCTCGGGAGGCAACCAGAGCACTAACCCTATTTATTTTCATTTCTTTTTCTTTTAGCACCTAACTACAGACTAACCAAGTTAATGAAGCGCTGATTTCCACATTACACGACCGTGGTCGTGGCTGTGTCGATGCTACGAATTTCTGTACTGACATGGCAGAGATAGTATGAGACAGGACGAGGAAAATATCTGTGAATCACGGACTCATCTAACACCACGACCGTGCGACATAGCCGTGGCCGACACTGTTGAACCAACACGGGCATGGCAACTTAAATACCAAGCATGGGAGAAGCAATTGAACCACCACATGATTGTGTGATATGGTCGTGTGACACAACACGCCCACGATACACAGGTGTGGGATTGTACCAGAGCTAAAAATTTCTATTTAAAACACCCCTCTCACCCATTCCATATCCACTCTCCACTCCCTTCCATCTTCAACCTCCCCCTTCTTCATTTTATAAAAGTCTCAATCTACGCTTCAACAATGTTGAAGAAATGGAAAGATTAGAGTCTTGTCTCCTTGTGTGAGACCAATCAACATAAGTTCATACCGGCTGCTTCATTAACTCAACAAGCTAAGGGTCTTTGAGACCATTTAACTTTTATTTTACTTTTATCTTCTCCTTTATTTTCCTTTTCTTTATTTTTCATATATTAAATTTAGTTTATTTTGTTTTAGTTTCTTGGTTTTAGGTTCTTAAGGCTGCTAGGGAATCACAACACCACGGCATTAGAAACCACACCCACCTCGCGAACCATCTACAAATAAGGACTTTCTAGTCCGTTCATCTTCCCTTTTAGTCTTAATTTTATTCATATTTTATTTCTTGTTATCTTTATTTACTTTAAATATATAATTAGTATAATTTAAATTATTATTATTATTCCCTGGCTAACTCTTCACGAGGTTCCCAATTTCTTTATCTAGCATAGGAAGTAGAGGCGCCCCCTCCAACTTATTTTTCATCTATGAATCAAGTTTCCACACTTCCAACTCAAGGAATCCATCCAAAAATTTAGGAAGTTTCACTTCTCTCCCTCACTTTTTTATTTTCTTGTTATATGATTTTTATCTATCTTTGTACATTGAGGGCAATGTACATCTTAAGTGTGAAATTTGAAGTTTATTAGAAAAGTGCCTAACTTTTCTATTATTCTCAAATCCTCGAATGATATTCTGTCTTAAAGTAATTTTCTCATATCACTAATTAGAATGAAATTCTTGTTGATTCATGATTTTTATTATTATGTTTTGGATTAAGTCATTGATAATTGTGCAATGATGATTTAAACTTTAAGATACTAGAGAATCATGCGTGATGAGTCTTTTTTCAAAAAAAAAAAAATTCTATTAGGTTGTCTACTTGAATCTAAATTGTTACCTTAAAGTTTGAAATTTATGAGGTTGACATCAAAATAACCATAATTTTTGTGATATTTTGAGCCTTTTAGAGAATACATTCTTTTCGTGCTCACTTTATTGATTATGAGTGTGTCAACATTGATTTATTATTCTAGATCTTGCTTCGATTATACATGTCGAGACCACACTATTGATTTGATATACAGAGATGATTAAGGCAATTAGGATTTAACCCACTTACTCCACTAAAAGCCTACCCTCATAATTGACCCCGAGTGAACCCCTTTGATCGTACAACCCTTTTTATTGACTCAACTCACTAATACTAACCCGAAACCCATCTTGTATTTGTTATCACCATTCCTTTTGACTACCGTTCTATCCAAATTTGTTTTGATCAGTTGCCTAATTATATTATTTCAGTTGTTAAAGTTTTATCTTACATTGATTTGTTCTTAAAAAATAAAAAAATAAAAAAAATCAAAGTATATTCACTATTACTTTTGTGATTAAGCGAGCCTATATGTTTAATTTCAACATCTTGAAAAAGAAGCTCATATTATTAGTATTAAAAGTTTTCAATTGATGTAATTATTTAGGTTATTAGTTAGTTAGGTAATTTGTCAATTCAATCTCGATTCTAACCCTTCTAATTTAGCCTTTATCCACACTGTTAACCTAAGCCCTTTACAACCCTTTTTAAAGACCTTTTTATTTGTGTATCATCTCATTTTACAGTGGTGGAGATTTGATTTTCATGCAAGCATATGGGATTAACTTTTCATGTTCGACTTATGAGTGCTCTATTTTTGAACCTTAAACACCTTGAGTGATTTGAGTGAATCTTTAGAGAGGATGTTAACTTTTGTCGACTTTGAATTAAAGGTATTTATTTGGATAAGGGGGAAACACCTATGTTTTTATGCTAAAACTCATGACTTTGATTGTTTGAATCTTTAGGACTCTTTTAGTTGAATTATCCATGTAAAAATTATCTATGAATTATGATGAAACATTATTGATGAATATTATGAATTGAGGAAGTTCGTTTTAATTGTGAGTTGAGAATTTTGCTTGAGGACAAGAAAAGGCTTAAGTATGGGGGTATTTGATAAACCATAATATGAACATATTTTAATCCCACATTTAGCATGTTTTTGGATGATTTATCCCTTTAATTATGGAAATAGGTGCTCTTAATCCTTTGTTTTCATGTTTTATGCTTAGTAGAGTACCGGAGGATGAAAAGAATGAGAAACGGGTCGAAAATAGAGAAAATGGGTCAAAGTATGAAATCCACATGGCTTGGGCCCAAGACCACACAGCCGTGCCCCGTAAGAAGAGTCGAACACGGCCTGGACCCCGAAAAACATAGCCGTGCCTCATCAACAGACCCGAACACGGCCTGACTACGATTTACATGGGCGTGTGCCATGGGCGTGTCTCTACCGCAGATAAGAAGAATTCTATTCGGATTAGGGTACTTAGAGGCAAAGAAACATATTCCAAAAGCCAATATAAAGACCCTAGAGGCCAGCCTTTAGGGGGTGGTCAGCTAGGCCAAAGAGCCGAGCCAGGGCAGTTAAATTTAAGGATTTACTCAAATAAAGCTAGTTGATTCATCTCAAGAAGCCGGAATCATACTCAATACTGAGGATCTCTCCTTCAATTCCCTCAGGGGGTTTTAGGGTTTTCTTATGTTTTGTTTTATCTTTTCTTCTGAGACATTTTCTTTTACAATTATGAACTAAACCCTAAGATACTTGAGGGGGATGAAACCTAATACGGATCTTGCTATTATTATCTGAGCTGTATGATAAATACTTGATTTGTTCTTAACTATGTGTTCTTAATTCTTGTTTTGGTATTTCCAAGATATTGATTCAAGTGTGATGTGCTTAGACAGAGGAGGAAGAGACCCTGTCTAAGAGTAGATCTAGTATAGTTAAGCGGAGTTGCTCGTGTGCCTAGAGATAGGGTGATAAAAATTTGTCGGATTATGGTCAAACCTAATATGGGAGTCCATAGATCGAGTTAATGCAATTCTAGGGGTTTTAAGTAGAAAGAGATTGCAATTAATCAACCTAGGGTTAGACATTAGTAGCCTTGAGAGAGGTATCAATATAACTTAGGGAATCCTACGGACCAAGACAAGTGAATAAATCGTCTGGTTCAGAGTTAGATAATAAGTGAAGTCTAGGTGGATTCTTCCTCAAGTATTGTCTAAATCAATCGATTTTCCCCTCAAGTCTTTCCCAAATTCTTTCTTTGTCTTAGCATCTTTAGCATAGTAGTTAGTTAATTTTAGATTAGATAAACAAATCCCTTAATTCTTAAGCCAGATAATAGAAAGAAAGTTAGCATTAGTACTTTTGGTTCCTTTGGGTTCGACAATCCAATCTTGCCGCTAGCTATACTACAATTCGATAGGTGCACTTGCCTTCATCATTGTCTTAGTTAGTTTCCAGGTTCGATCATTCTTTTTATAAATCTTTAAGACTCGGTAAACACGATCACCGGTGCATTACTTGCAGAATCATCGACTGTAACTCGGTTGGGATCAGGATCCATTGAATATATATAAAAACACAATTCAAATCGCCAGGATTCGTTACACTATCATTACACCAGTACTCTTATGTATGGCATGTAAGCTAGACTCATACTCATGCTACGTTAGTCCAAGAATCAACTAAACCATAGCTCTGATACCACTAAATGTAACACTTCTTACCCGTCTTCGATGCCGGGATTGGATACGAGGCATCACCATACTTAACCTTGCTTGAACATGTAAACTCAGGCTATAAAATTTCGTTCCATTTTGAAACTTTTCTTTCTTACTATTAACATACATTTCATTGGCCTACGAGGCCTTAAAAATACATTTAGAAGGTTTCGAAGTTCAACTAGAAACTTTTACTTTCCTTGAATTTTTTTACCTAAACAGGGGTCACACGCCCGTGTGACCTGGGACACGCTTATGTGGGGCAGGCCATGTAGTCTCACACGCCCCTGTCCCAAGCCCGTGTAGAATTTATTTTTATTTCAAACCTACAGGGGTTTTCAGACGACTAGACACACGCCCATGTCAATGACCTATGTCCTGCACACGACCTAGACACGCCCGTGTCCTTACCCGTGTGTGAAAACTAGGGGTATTCTATTTATGACGCCAGCAACCCTTTAAGAAGTACACGGCCTAGGAAAATGCCCGTGTGCTGGCCCGTGTGACGATTTGAACTCTCGCAATTAAAATGCAGGGGACACACGGCCTATCAACACACCCATATGGGTTGACCGTGTGTCACAGATGGCCTAGACACACGCCCATGTGTCTACCGTGTGGAAACTTAGAGGCTATTCTCCAAGCCTCTTTGCCACACTGAAACATAGACTCATTCATTTCATCACAAGTAGCACATAATATAAAAATTATTAAACTACTAATAATCCTTAAATTAGCATTCATTCCACCCATACTTTACTCAATTACTTGCATGAACATTCATTTCATTATATCCATCAAACTTGGAACATGAACTTGACAATATTGGCCAATTCATCATGGCCATTTACAAAATAAATGTGAAGCATTAATAGCCAACCCTTGGCCATCAAATATAACATGGCACAAAACGATTAAGTTTCTATACATGCCACACTCAAAATGAATTAACTTTACTATACCAACAGAATGATTGATAGTGTGATCCAAGCTCCGACGTTCTATGATCCCCGAGCTAACTTGGCGAAACTACAATGAAAAGAGAAAAGAAAGGGGTAAGCATATAGCTTAGTAAGTTTGCATAAAATTCTAAAGCAACATAATTGATCAAACCAAATTCATCCTTTTCATGAAACAATAGCAACATATGTCTCAAATGCTTTAACATACTTACTCAAATTCATTCTTACCCATCTCATATAACATTATGATTTAGAAACTTGTACTTACTCATAGTACCTGTATCACTTAATCACATGACTTAGCACATATGCTAACATAAACATAAACTCAAATCCTCATCATTCTTATTATGAATGAAACTTAAGGCCATCCATAAATGGATTTGGCTCTATACCATTTCACATACTTAACTTTTTTTTCCTATGAACGAATCAAATTATCGTAGGATTTTTGAACTCATCATGCAAAAATCTTGATGCCAACGCCATATCCTAGATATGGTCTTACATGGGATCACCCCTTGATGCCGATGCCATATCTCGGATATGGTCTTACACGGGATCTTGTAGCTCGATGTCGATGCTGTACCGTAGATATGGTCTTATACGAGATTGTACATGAATGTCGATGCCATGTCCCAGCCATGGTCTTATACGAGATATTCTTTTGGAACTGAGGCCATATCCTAAACATGGTCTTACACGGCACCTTATTTGTTCAATGCTAATACATGGGTATTTTCAATATTCTGAATCTTTATCTGGAATTTCACATAGCCTAAGTACCTATTACCCCATCAAGGCTTCATCATTTGAATTTTCATAGTAAAAACATACATTATTATGATATTAAATATTTTCAAACATTGGAACATTTTGAAACTCTAAATTCATACAAACTTACCTCGATTCTCAAAATGTGTATCGAAACTCGATTTACTCCTCGATTTTTTTCTTGCCTTAGTTTCGATCTAGGCTTCATGTTTCTCAATCTATAATAACAATTTCACTTAAATACACACATTGACTAAATCGACTCATAATTCATATTTTCAAAAATTACAATTTTGCCCTCAAACTTTTACATAATTACACTTTTGCCCGTAGGCTTGTAAAATTATTTTCATTCAACTTTCTTGTATTTCAAGTCTTACCGAATCATATTCTAAACTATAGCAACCTTCAATTTATACTATTTTACTCATGTATGACCATTTTCATAACTTTTACAATTTGGTCCTTACATGCATTTTTCATGAAAATCACTTAGAAAAAGATGTTTATCATACATCAAACTTTCATATACCTCCATAACACATCAAAATACATGTATGTCACACATGGGTAAATTTTTGGTGAATTCGATGCTCCTAATCCTTTAAATTTGTATTTCTATACTTAGGAGAGCATAGGGAAGCGAAAGGAGCAGAAAATGGGCCAAAATCAAGCAAAATGTGCCATATTAAGGATCCACATAGCCAAGCTAGAACCACACAAACAGGGCACATGCCCGTGTGGACCACAAGGACTGGACATATGCCCGTGTGGCAGCCCATGTCAATCGCGAGCCACATAAATTATCACACGGCAGGAACACCCTCCCACGGGTTGAGCACACGCCCGTGTCCCTGTCGCACCCTACTTTGTTTTCATGCGGAAAAAGCTAGTTTTTAGGGTTTTTGGGCCTTCTAAAGTCTATAAATACACACTAGAAGAGGAAAAAAGGGATCACACAGTCTAAATTACACGATAAATATTTGTTCTTGTTCTTAATTATGTGTCCTTAACCCTTGCTTTAATATTTTCAGGATATTAAGTCAAGATTGATGTGCTTATTCAGTACAGCAAAAGTCCCTGTTTAAGAGTAGATCTCACGTAATTAAGCGAAGTTGATTGCAACCCTAGAAATAGGATGACATAAATCTATCGGATTAGTGTCAAATCTAATAAGGGAATCCATAGATCGAGTTAATGCGACGATAGGGGTTTTAATTAGAAAGAAATTTCAATTAATCAACCTAAAGTCAGTTGTTTTTAGTCTCGAAAGAGATATTAACATAATTTAGGGATTTCTATGGATCAAGACAAGTGAATAAATCGATTAATTCAGAGTCAGAATAATAAGTGAAGTCTAGATGGATTCTTCCTTAGGTATTGTCTTTATTCATTGGTTTATTCGATTACTTTCTTTACTCTCTCTCTGCCGCGTTCATAGTTAATTAGTTAGTTAAATTTTAGATTAAAATAAATCCCCTAAATTATTAGGCTAAATAATAAAAAGAAGTTATTACTAGTAATTTTAGTCCTTGAGGATACAATATTACGAACTCATCGAAGCTATACTACTGTTCGATAGGTGCGCTTGCCTTTGTTGAAATATTAGTTAGTTTCGAGCCCATCAAGTTTTTGGCACCGTTGTTGGGGACTAGAATATTAGGAATGCTTAATATTTATTACTTTATCCAATTTTAATTTTTACAATTTATTTGTGTTTTTCTTTTAATTTACTAACTTTTCTTTTATTTACTTTTAGCGTGTATTTTAGTTTATGACTAGAAGGAACTCGTCAGGACCATTACTTTTTGACAGTGAGATAGAAAGTACCGCTCGCAGAAATTGTAGGTCAATAAGGTGAAGTCTACAGTATATAAAGGAAGAGCAAGAGGAATATACCAACATTACCGATGAGGTGGCTGATAATAATCCGCTACCCCCGGTGGTTGCCGCAAATCCTGCTTCTTGTACTATGTACGACTATGCTAAGCCTAATTTGACTAGGCCTAAATCGAGTATTGTGAGGTCTACTGTTGCTGCAAATAACTTCGAGCTAAAGCCAAACACTATACAGATGATCCAACAATGTGTTTTGTTAGATGGTTTATAGGATAAGGATCAAAATACTTATTTAGCCAACTTTCTAAATTCTGTGATACCTTTAAAATTAATGGCATTTTGATGATGCCATTCACCTTAGGTTATTCCCTTTTTCATTAAGAAACAAATCTAAATAGTGGTTGAACTTGTTACCACGAGGTTCTATCACTACTTGGGAACAAATGACCGAACAGTTTTTAATAAAACATTTTTCACCAGTTAAAACGGCAAAGTTTAGGAATGATATCTCTTCTTTTGTGGAGATGGATTTAGAAACTCTTTACGATGCATGGGAGAGGTGTAAGGACTTGTTGAGAAGGTGCCCACACCATGGGTTACTTCTATAGCTATAGGATCAAACCTTTTACAACGGTTTGAACCCCTCAACTAGGTAGCTGATTGACGCAGCCACCGGCAGTACCCGAAATAATAAAACACCTGAGAAGGCTTATGAATTCATAGAGGAGATGTCGCTGAATAACTATCAGTTGCAAGTCATGAGAACAAAGCTGACAAAAGCCGTCAGTGTTTTCAACCTTGACACAGTCACCATGTTATCAAACCAGATAGAGCTTTTAAATAAAAAGATTGATGGCTTATGTGTTTCTACGCAGGTACATCTAGGGATGCAATACAACACAAATGGAGAAGGGATGAACACCACATAGTATCCATCCTACAACCCGAGCACAAAGAATGAACAAGTTCACTATATAGGTAACAATTCTAAACCTTAGAATAATCCATATAATAACACTTATAATGCAGGTTGGAGGAACCATCCCAATTTCTCATGGGGTGGTCAAGGAATTCAGATACAACAACCCTTTCTAAGCTTTCAACAACAACCTTACAAATAGGAGAATAAACTAAACCTTGAGGAGATGCTAACAAAATTCATCTCGGTGTCAGAAACTCACTTCCAAAACACCAAAATAGCACTGAAAAATCAACATGCATCGATTCAAGGGCTTGAGAATCAAATCGGTCAATTGGCAAAGATGATTTCAGAACAACCACTAGGTAGCTTGCCAAGTAATACTGAAACTAACCCAAGGAGCAGCTTCATGCTATCACTGTTCGAGGTGAAGAAGGGTTAGCTGAATCTAAAACTAAACAAAGGCAAGAAAATGTGGTAAGCATTGGTAAGGTTGAGGTAAGCCAAAATAAGCTAGTTTCGATCTGTAAGGAATATAAACCTCGTGTGCCATGTCCAAATGTGACAAGGAAGGACCACACAAATGAACAATTTGGTAAATTCCTTAAACTATTGAAAAAAGTTGCATATTAACTTACCGTTTATTGAAGCTCTTTCGCAGATGCCCAACTCAGTTAAATTTTTAAAGGAGCTTCTAGCACACAAACGAAAGTTAGATGATGCGTCGCATGTGGAGTTAAACGCAGTCTATTCATCCATTTTACAGAATAAACTACCCAACAAACTAAAAGATCTAGGGAGTTTACTATTCCTTCTTTAATTGGTAGTTTAGATGTTAACAATGCCTTAGCTAATTTAGGGGCGAGTACTAACGTCATGCCCTATAAAATGTTTAAGCAACTAGGTTTTGGGAAACCTAAACAAACTAGGATGAGCATTCAATTAGCAGATAAAACTATTAGATTTCCTAAGGGTATTGTTGAGGATGTGCTTTTAAAAGTTGATAAATTTATATTCCCAGTTGACTTTGTTGTTCTAGATATGGATGAGGACAATGATGCACCTTTAATCTTAGGACAACCCTTTTTAGCAACTCCTAGAACTATATTTGATGTTGGCATAGGTGAATTATTACTTCGTTTAGGTGATGACACAGTTAAACTCCAAGCACATGATTATGTTAGAATATCTAGTGATCAAGATGATATTACAAGTTCTGTTAATGGGAGTAACATTGTGGCTCAAAATTCTTCGCAGGAAATCCCTAAGAAGAAAGTGATATAGCCACATTCTATCCTATGTGACAAATACAGAATGACCCATGAGGAGCGAAGGAGGAACTAGACGAATGGAGGACACTTGGCAAGGAAAACCTAGGAATACATGAAGAAAAACCAAAGCAACTCCATGACGAGATAAAATGTGGAACAAAACACTTCAAGTTTGGGGACAAAGTACTGCTAGATGAAACCGACCCTTGAATAACCACGTCAAGGCTTAATACAAATGGAGCGACCCTTTTCATGGTACTTAATGTCTTCTCATACGGAACAGTCGAGGTAGCTTATTCTAATTTCGGCACTTTTAAGGTAAACACTACTCGACTCAAATTGTATGTGGATAATAGAACTAATAGTAGGAGAGATGAGTGACAACTCTTCGAACAACCATGACCATCCAAATGCCAAGTAAGTCAAGCTTAGACTCTAAATAAGCGCTTCTTAGGAGGCAACCCGAGCATTAACATGCCTAATTTACTAATTATAATTTATGATATTTTTGACATGAAATAAATAAATAAATGATGTGTCCCTGGTCGTGTGGACCCTTGAGCTTAAAATCCCAAAAATTGACAGAGACACGGCCTCAACATAGTCTACACAGGTGTGCGACACGGCCGTGTAGACCACACGGCATGGACAGACGGGCGTGTGGAATTCAACACGAGTGTGGGAGAAGCAAAGGACTTTGCACATGGCTGTGCGACGTGGCCGTGTGGACCACAGGGCCTGGAGACACGGGCGTGTCCAAGGCTGTGTGAAGGACAAACTCAAAAATATCACGACAAACATGGGCTAGGGGCTATACCAAACGGGCGTGTGACACGACCATATGGCCCAACACGGGCCGTTACACGACCGTGTCACCAATAAATCCCCAAATTTCTTTTTTCTTCTTCTTCGTTTCTTCAACAAAACCCCTCTAAACCCTAAGCCGCCGCTCCCCTACCTCCGACCACCGTCATCATCCCCCTCCTTCCTCCTTTCTCCCTTTTTCCCCCAACCCAAAACCCTCCATTCCCTCTTATTTCCCCTTTTCTCTCTTCCTTTTATTTTCCCCTATTTTTTCCCTTTCCTTTCCATTGCGCCGCAATCCCTCCGTCCCCCATTCTTTCTCTAGCCACCCACCCCCTTGCACAGCCCAGGCCCAACGCGCCGTTGCCCAGCCATTGCCAAGTCTTCGACCACCGCTCCACCATCGGTCAACATCCTTTTTCCCACTATTTTTAGTCTTTTTTTATTTTATTTTAGTTTATTATTTAATTATATTTAATTATTTATTTTGTTTATTAGTATTATCTTTATTGTTATTTTATTTAGATTAGGTTTATTGTTAATTTTTTTAATTTTTCCTTAAGATATATTATTTGATTATTATTATCTTTATTATTTACTTCCATCTAGATTAGGTTTATTATCATTGTTATTATTTCTTATTCTCTATATTTAGTTATTTTACTCCTATTGTTAATTCCTAGTATATTGTTAGCTAATTAATCTTTATTTTCTTCATATAATTGATATTTACCATTTCGTAACTTAATATTAATATTGATATTTTCTTTTAGTCATGATGAATTTTTAGTATATTGATTAAATTTCTTTGCTTACTAATTTTTAATTTGTTAGGTTAAATGATGTGCTCTTAGTTTTTGGCATTAGGGTTATTTATTTATTTCTGATTTTTAGAATATAATGATTCGTTCTTATTTTAGTAGTACATTACTAGTTCAGCCTAGTAGGATCATACATCCTTACCTTTGGTGATGCTTGGTTTATTTATTGAAAATATTTTACGTTTTTAGGTACATCATGAGGAATACCTGAGGCAAGACTAAGATCGCCGTCCCCGCTTCAAAAAGCGAAAGGGTCCCGGCGTGACCTCCTCGAGCGCCTCTGCTGAAGTGCGCCACCCTTACCTCAGATTTACCGCAGACCAACCGGAGGACCTATTTCAGCTCCTTCAAGTATGAACCCTAGGTTTGGGCCACTGCATTGATTGGGCTGTGTTGGAGCAGCTCCACCTCGCTGACGAGGTTTGCACCTTCATCATCACAGCACCATGGGATCGCTTCTTCAGTATCATCGAGCCCACTTATATGGAGCTTACTTTGGAGTTCTGCTCGACGTTTCATCTTTAGAGCGTCATATTAGTCCATGTTGAGCCCGGCAGCATCATATTTTGCCTCGGCAGTTTGGTGCGTCACATAAGCATCCTAGAATTCAGTGCTGTTTTGGGACTATACACAGAGGAGTTCACGAGCACCGAGGACTTTCTACAGTTACATGGCCATATTCATTACTCACCTTCGTGTTGTTGGACTGATCTCACAGGCGGCCTAACAAACTATGATGCTAGTCGCTTGAAGGTGACTTCTCTCTCCCCACCTCTCAGGTATCTTCACGCTCTTTTAGCTTATACTTTGATAAGACGGAGAGAGAGCACCAGAGTCGTGAGCACACACGATGCATACTACTTATGGACCATGACACATGGCCATATATTTGATCTGGCGTACTTCATCGCTTTATCCTTCCGCCATCAGACTGACTGCCACAAGAGGGGCCCCATATGCTTAGGCCCTTACAAGACTCACCTAGCTCGACACTTCGGTCTCCTTGATAAACCGGAGTAGTCCACCACGCTTACACTTGTTGGCCAGATGTCCCCTCAGGGCATCTCGAGCATGCTTCAGACGAGGATGGTCGAGAGGTGGCGTAGATTAGATCCTCTTAAGTACCGATTGTCACATCCTGATGATCAGGATGATCCCGAGGACATCACTAAGGATGTTTGTCTCCCTCACGAGGATCCACCCCACCCTCCACCTCTGAGTCACTGACCTCCTTCTTCTGCTGTTACTTTGAATGACATATCTGAGTGACTCACTCGCTTCGAGCAGTAATGCTACCAGCTGTTTGACAGTCTCGAGGCCACCTTACAGCAGATCTGCCACCATTTCTATATTTCACCTTCAGCATTGCCACATCGCGATGCATCTGACGACGAGGACCTTTGAGTCTATTTATTTTAATTTTATATTTTATTTTAATTTTAATTTTAATTTTTAGTCTATTTTCTTTTATGTTTCGTATCATATTTTCAAAAACAAAACTTATATTTTACATTTTGAACTATATTTTAGTATTTTATAATTATTCCTAATCGAGTAATCCCTTAATCTTCTTCCACAGTTGTGTTTATTTTTTAGTTGCTCAGAATCATGCACTTCACTTTTTTATATCTACAATTCTGCATTCACTATTCCATGGATTTCATCCAAAACTGAGGAAGTTTCACTTCTCTCCCTCTCTTATGATTTTCTTATTATATTGTCATTATATTTTTTGGTACATTGATGACAATGTACATCTTAAGTGTGGGGAGGTTGATTATATCATTATTAGGAAATCATTGAATTATGTCTTGTTCTTAAATAACTTTCTCATATTGCTATTCGAATGAAATCTTTATTGATTTATGATTTTTATTGATATGTTTTGGATTAAGTCATAGGTAATTTTGCATTGATTGTTTAAACTTTAAGACATTAGAGAATCAAGCATGATAAGTCTATTTTCAAAATAAAAAAATTGCTAGGTTGTTTCCCTAAATTTAAATATTACCTTGAAGTTTGAGATTTATGAGATTGACATCAAAAACCATATATTTTGTGAGATTTTGAGCCTTTATGAGCATGCATTTTTCTTGCTCACTTTATTATTGGTTATGAGTGTGTCGATATTGATATGTTATTCTATAACTTGCATCGATTATACATATTGAGACCACACCCTTGATTTGATATACTGAGATGATAAAGACACCTAGGTTTTAACCCACTTATCCCAAAAAGCATACCTTCATAATTAACCCATAGTGAACCTTTTTGAGCCTAATTAACCTTTTCTTGATCTAACCTTAATATTAACCCAAAACTCATTCTTTTTGATTCATTAGGAATTCTTCTTATTGTATTAACCCCATTTTTTGTCGAGATTTGATTTGATCAGTTGCCTAACTATGTTCTTTATTTTAGTTGTTAAATTCTTTCTTCTTATTGTACATTCTATTAAAAAAAAAAAGTGGAAATATATATTCATTTTTACTAGTTTTATGTTATTTGAGCTTAAACGATTAAGTTCACATTTTGAGAAGAAGCTCGTGTTATTATTATAGTTATTCATTATTAGTTTAATTTTCTATTTAGGTAAATTGTCAATTTGATCTCGATTTTAACCCTCTAATTCAGCCTTTATGCACACCTTTAAACTAAGCCTCATTACAACCCTTTTAAAGACCTTTTGATTTGTGTATCATCTCATTTTATAATGGTGGAGATTTGATTTTCATGCAAGCTTATGGTAATCAATTTTCATGTTTGACTTTTGAGTGCTTAATTTTTTTGAACATTAAACACTTTGAGTGATTTGAGTCAATATTTAGTGAGGATGTCTTATCTTATCGATTTTGAATTAAAGGTAATTATTTAGATAAGGGGAAACGCCTTTGTTTTTGAGTTATAAAAATGTATGAATTTGATTGTTTGAATCTTTAGGACTCTTTTAGTTAAATTATCAATGTGAATTATCTATGAATTATGATAAGACATTATTGATAAAAATTATGAATTGAGGAAGTTTAATTTTAATGGTGAGTTGAGGATTTTGCTTGAGGAAAAGTAAACGCTTAAGTGTGGGGATATTTGATAAACCATAAAAGTAACACATTTTATAGCTCGATGTCGATGCCATATCCTAGATATGGTCTTATACAAGATCGTACATGAATGTCGATGCCATGTCCTAGACATGGTCTTATACAAGATCTTCTTTTAGTGCTGAGGCCATATCCAAGACATGGTCTTACACGAGACCTTATTTGTTCAATGCTAATACATGGATATTTTCATTATTTCGAATCTTTATCCAGAATTTCACATAGCTTAAGTACCTATTACCCCATTGAGGCTTCATCACTCGAATTTTCATAGCAAAAACATACATTATCATAGTATTAAATATTTTTAAACATCGAAACATTATGAAACTCTAAATTCATACAAACTTACCTCGATTCTTAAAATGTGTATCGAAACTCGATTTAGTCCTCAATTTTGTTCTTGCCTCAATTTCAATCCAAGTTTCATGTTTCTTGATCTATAATAACAATTTCATTTGTTAAATACACACATTGACTAAATTGACTCATAATTCATATTTTGGAAAAATTATAATTTTACCCCTAAACTTTTACATAATTACACTCTTACCATAGGCTTGTAAAATGATTTTCATTTAACTTTCTTGTATTTCAAGCCTAGCCAAATCATATTCTCAAATATAGCAACCTTCAATTTCTAGTATTTCACTCATGTATGACCATTTTCATAACTTTTACAATTTGGTCCTTACATGCATTTTTATGAAAATCACTTAGAAAAAGATGTTTATCATGCATCAAACTTTCATATTCCTCCATAAAACATTAAAATTCGTGCATGTCACACATGGGTAAATTTTTGAACATGAACCCTTGATAAACTATAAAAGTAACACATTTTAATTCCACGCTTAGCGTGTTTTTGGATGTTTATTTAAAAAATTTGGTGAATTCGGTGCTCCTAATTCTTTAAATTTGTATTTCTATACTTAGGAGAGCATAGGGAAGTGAAAGGAACGAAAAATGGCCCAAAATTGGGCAAAATTTGCCATATTAAGGATCCACACGGCCAAGCCAGAACCACACAAACATGCCCGTGTGAACCACACAGGCTGGACACACGCTCGTGTGGCAGCCCGTGTCAATCGCGAGCCACGTAAATTATCACATGGCCTGAACACCCTCACACCATGTTCCTGTTCCACCCTGCTTTGTTTTCAGGCAAAAAAAACTAATTTTTAGGGTTTTTGAATCTTCTAAAGTCTATAAATACACACTAGAAGAGGACAAAAGGGAGCACGCAGAGTAGAACAAAGAAATTACTCGAAGGAAGCCGTCGAAATCATCTCGGAAGCGAATTCACTCCAAGATTAAAGATCTCCATCAAGTTCTTTAGAAGATTTTGGGTTCTTTATGTCTTGTTGTTCTCTTAATTCTCAGATGTTTTCCTTTTACGTAATGAGCTAAAGTCCCTAAATGCCGAGGGAGGATGAAACCTATGATGAATCTTATTATTTAATTATCTGAATTACATGATAAATATTTATTCTTGTTCTTAATTATGTGTTCTTAGCCCTAGCTTTAATATTTTCAGGATATTAAGTCAATATTGATGTGCTTATTCAGTGGAGCAAAAGTCTCTGTTTAAGAGTAGATCTCATGTAATTAAGTGAAGTTGATTGCAACCCTAGAAATAGGATGACATAAATCTGCCAGATTAGAGTCAAATTTAATAATAGAATCCATAGATCGAGTTAATGCGACGATTGGGGTTTTAATTTGTAACATCCCAAAAATGGGGTTATTTGGAATTTAATTATTTTTCTTTGTATGAACTGCTGTGATATTATTTATGGAATAATAGAGCTTAATTAAAGGCCTTGAGCTGACTCGGAATAGTGGAAAATATATATTATTTGCTTTAAAGGTGGATAGCCTTAGTAGTTAGGGGTTATAAGAATAAATAAAGGAACTTGTGACACAAAATAAGTCTTGGAAAAGTGGCAAAAGGGAGGCCCCTTAAGTGTTGCAAGTGACACCATCAAGTACAAGGGAGAACCTTGGTTCGAGTCACAATTCTCCCCTTTTTGGCATTATGATGGACGGCACATGAGGGAGAGTCCTTTCTCTCTTTAAACTCTTTTTATAAGATAATAGATGAAGATATTATTAAGGTTAATTGGATTAATATATGAATAATCAATAGGAGCATTTTGTTTATTATTAATTCCAAGGATAATAGTAGATAAAAGAGATATTAGTTGATTTATTAATTGATTATGGGGATTAATTCAAATTATTTGAATTTAATCAAACAAGTGGTCTAGAGCAATTTAAGGAAGTAGTATGGATTTTGAACTCTTGGTTGAAGAGTTGGACGGCAAGGCTACTAGGGGGTGCCGAATGCTTATAAAAGCACCCATTTGGTCACCTTGTTTTCTTTTTTCTCCAGTTTGCTAGCCGAATTTTCAACACCTTTCTTCTGATATTTTTTTCCTTTTCCATTCTCTCAAAACCTTAGCCGAAACCCTCTCTACTTCTCCTTGCCGAAACCCCATTCTCAATTCCCCTTTTTCTTTTATTTTTCCTCTAGCCGAACCTCCCCACTACTCCCTTGTAGTCTTGGCCGAATACACTCCCTTGGAAGTGCTGATTTTCTTCCCTTCTATTTACTCACTTTGGCCGAATATCAGGAGGTCATAAGGGTTTCTCGGGATTTCTTCTTCAGACCGATTAGCAAGGGGTAAGTATGTCGAAAATCTTTCATCTTATTATCTCCCTATGTCGACTTGGTCAAAAGGGAAAAGCCGAATTATCTTGGTGGCTAACTAATGTGGTAACGATTCTATTTAGGTGCCGGGATTTTAAGGTGTTCGATCTATGTCTCTATCCTCCGTCAACCGAAGTTGGTAAGTGTGGGTAAGACCTATGCTAGTATTCAAAAGCCGAAAGCTTTGGTTATGAGTAATAATGACTAATCGATTATTTTGGAAAAAATAGATTCAAGTATCGGGTGTCGTGGTTAGTAGCCAAAACGAGGAAAGGTAAGATACCGGGTTCATAAGGAACCCCTTTCAATAAATTGGTTTGGCCGATTAGGCCATAATATTAATCCTAAAGAGTTGGCCGAATATAGGTGCAGATAGATCTAGGTGGCCGACTCCTCTTTCGGGATCTAGACTCCTCGTTGGTGTCAGGTGTGTACATACACACGTATAACTTATTAAATATGTTAATTATTGTGAATGCTAATTTGGTTATTGTAGCGTTAGATATCATACCATATCGGATAGTTGGCAATACAGGTAAGTACCTGTTTGAATATGCTATTTGATGCTTTTGGTAAGCATAATGTATTGATGCATGAGATTTAAGCATGTGATGGCATGAAACATGTATGCATATTGACTGATGTGGGATTAGTGAGTGGAGGGGGCAGTATTATTGTGCCGACGGGCACCAGTGTTTTGGTAACACACCGTGACTACGGTCACCAGAGGTTTGGTACCTCTAGAGGTTTGGCACCTCATAGCGACTTGTCCCTGTGGTTAACACCACCGTGGGTTGGCCCCACTTGAGATATGGGATCGTCTGCCAGTGATTTGGTATCACACGATGGGTTGGCCCCATCAAATGATCTCAGGTCTCACGGACACCAAAGTTTTGGTAACACATTGTGACTATATGTCACCAGTGGTTTGGCACCACCAGTGGTTTGGTACCACAACGGGTAGACAGTGGCGTTTGGATGGCTAGGATGGGTATTTAATATTCTGCATATTAATGGTTATGTGTTGTGTATGAAAATGTTTTTAAAACGGAGAAGGGTTGCATACTGAGTCTTGGTGACTCACCTTCTCCATTATTTTTTTCAGGTGATGCATAGATCGCGGATATGGAGCCGGAGGGACTTGAGGTGGCCATGCGGTGGATTTGAAATAAATGAACTTTAATTTAGTTATATTATTTTATTATTGGTTTGTTTTTATTTGGATTGTAATAAGGCCTCCATAAACTTTATTTTTGTTACTATTTATATGTCGGATACTTGCTTTTAAATACACCATTAAAAATTAAATTAAAATCACATGCTTTCCCAAAATCAACACGAAAATGTTTTATCGTGTCAGCGGACACACTCAAAATTGGTTTAATAATTTGACTTCATTTAAATTTCCGAATTTAACCTAAGTATGATTTCAGCCAGATAACCAAAAACGAGAAGTTTTTAACAAAACTTAAATTGGATTTTAAAATGGGTTTCAAAAAGTTTTCTCCGTAACGACCCATATTCGGTCCTAACGTTTGGGCCGGGTTTGGGGTGTTACAAATTGGTATCAGAGCCCAGTTCAATACTCGGCTGTGGGGGCCCAAGGCCCAAAAATGTTTTGGTAGGCCTTCTTAAAGTATTTTTTTTTGGGTTTTTGAACGGCATGGCCCGAGTCTCCGGCACCGATCCGCCCAGGTAAGTACATCTAAACTTCTTTGTGAATTATATTCTGTAGAAGGGTAGGAAGCATGGAACATAGATAGACTTATAGGAATTTGAACCCTAGGATTAGATTACTCAAACACACAAACTGAACATAAGACTTAAAGAACGAAACCAACCTATGACTTAGTCACTGAGCTAGGGTGTGGTAACCCCTGTACGCATGTCTAGGATTGGATCCGGAAGAGCCTGGTATTTAAGCAGTCCGAGTGACTCACCACCTCTTCGCAGAATCCTGCAGTGCGTAGCTTTGGCTCACCCTAACCTGGAGGGCTCGGTGGTGTGGTAACCTCTGACGCATGTCTAGAAAGGTTCGGTGGGAGCTTGGTATTTAAGCAAATGTGACTCACCTCCTCTCCACACGAAACCCGCTCAGTGCGTAGCTTGGTTCACCACGACCAAGAGGGCTCGGTCATAGGCTAAACATAATGACTAAAACCCGAAAGGGAATTAGCCTTGATTTTCGAAAAAGGAATGAAACAACAAAACTTGGTTTTAAAACTTTTAAAATCACTCCTTTAAACGTAAGAACAACTCTTTTTACATGTTTTCCCCGAAAAGTTCGATTTGTAGAAAATTACAAAAATACCCTTAGGGGTAAAATTACGAAAATGCCCTTGGTGCATAAAATATCAACTCAATGATTTTGTCCAAAAAAAAATTCAACTACTTCTCAAATATTCAACCCTACTTTGAAAATCATCAATAAAATAATTTGGATTTGGAAAATTACGAAAATACCCTCAACTTATAAAATTACTAAAACGACCACGAGTACAAAATTTTTGCAACATCACCGCTTTAAGAAAGGAAAATTCTCAAAGGGACCCTCGAGTGTTACAATTATTAAAACACCCTTGATTTACAAAATTACAAAATTACCTCGATGGACAAAATTACCAAAATACCCTGGTTTCCAAATAATGCCATAACTTCAAACCTTATCAATTTTCAATAATACCTCCAGTGTTGGGAATTGCAAAACAACCTACTTTACTAAAGTTTTAAAATTTCTTTTATTACTTAAAATACCCTCAGAGGAAAAGACAAAAATACCCCTGGGTTAGAAATGGGCAGAAATGTCCGAAGAGCGAATAGGTATGGAAAGTATTAAGGAATGGATGCAAGAACTTCTTTGTGTGAACTAAGATAGAAGATTGAAACCTTGTTTGCACGGAAGAATCTCTAATTAAAATTTCTCCATAAAATTTCTTCGCGAGTAATGAAGTGGAACAAACGCTAATACATAAAATTTCTCTTAATCAGATTAAAAGCGTAGTAGATAGAATGAGTTCTAGAGGACGTGATGCCGTGGACGCCAGTAGGGTAGGATGACCGTGTCGAAACACGTCAGTCGGGACAGGTTACGAAAATGAAGTACCACCGCCACCACCACCTCCTACTTTTAGAGCTGAGGAGCAGGATCAAACCGGTGGTGAGGCGGTATCGCAAGCAGTATTGCGAGTTCTGGAGATTGTGGCTGGGGCTGGTGGAAATTTAGGAGCTCAAAATCTGTTCCCGAGTGAATTCGGTCCAACTGAGTCAAGTGTTCCGGGTGTGTCGAGTGGCACCAGTCTGCAGAATACTAGCTAGAGTCAACTAAAAGGATCATGGATGATCTTGACCTGACTGAGGAAGAAAAACTGAAAGGGGCCGTGTCGCTTCTAAAGGATGAAGCGTATCAGTGGTGGCTGACAGTTCGAGATGGCGCTACGACAGATGATCTGACTTGGGATTATTTCAAAACCACCTATCAGAAGAAGTATGTAGGCACCAGTTATACAGATGCTCAGAGGAAAGCCTTTCTAGGGTTAGTGCAAGGAACTAAGTCAGTAGCGGAATATGAGGCGGAGTTTTTAAGACTGAGTAGGTATGCTAGAGGCATCGTGGCTACTGAACACGAGCGCTGTGTCCGCTTTGAGGACGGACTCCGAGATGATTTGAGGTTACCGATTGCCCATGACAGAGGTTCGTGAGTTTTCATCTCTAGTGGAAAAGGCTAAGGTAGCCAAGGGATTAAGGAGGCTGTGAGACAAAATTATAATAGGAATAATCAAAAGAGAGGATTTGGGTCAGCTGGATCCAGTGGTAGTGTCCAGAAAAAGGCTAGGCCAAGTGGTCCAAATCAAGCGGCAAGGCCCATGACTGCTAATCAGAGGCCGACTCAGTGTAACCGCTGTGGGAAGACCCATTGGGGAAGTTGTTCGATCGGCGATAGAGGATGTTTTGAGTGTGGGTCTTTGGAGCATCGGGTCAGAGATTGTCCTCGAAGCAAGCTCGAAATCACCGGAGGGCGTAACTGCACTCGGGATAGAAATGTGGGACCGCAGAGGGGTCGTGGTAATGACAGAGGAAGCAACGGTCCTAACCGAGGTCGTGGAATTCAGGGCAGAGGTTCAGGCAACACAGAGGCTAGGCAGCCTGGCTTAGTCTATGCGGCGAGGCGTCGCGAGGAGGGTGACGCACCGGATGTCATAACCGGTACATTTCTGATTTTTGGTCTTCCTTATTATGCATTAATCGATGTGGGGTCTACACATTCATACGTAGCGAGTAGTGTGGTAGAGACTTTGGACCTAAAATCTAAAACTGCTTCTAGGGTGATGACTGTAGTTAGTCCGTTAGGTCACTCTGTAGTGGTAGACAAACTTTATAGGGACATACCCCTAGAACTCCAAGGGGTAGTATTTGTGGCTGATCTGATGGAACTACCATTTGGGGAGTTCGATTTGATCCTTGGAATGGATTGGCTGGTTAAGTATCAGGCGAATTTGGATTGCGCGGCTAAGCGCATGGTTCTTAAGACGGCTGAGAATGATGAAGTGGTTATGATAGGTGATAGAAGGAATTACCTATCCAACGTGGTGTCTGCCTTGAAGGTTGAGAAGATGGTCAAGAAGGGTTGTAAGGCATTTTTGGTTCAAATCTGTGCTTTGGAAGCTAAGGAGTCAGTAGTTGGAAAGGTCCGAACAGTTGGGGAATTTGCTGATGTGTTCCCAGAAGAACTTCCGGGTCTGCCTCCAGATCGAGAAGTCGAATTCGGTATAGACTTGCTACCCGGAACGGCACCTGTGTCTATAGCACCTTACCGAATGGCGCCAAAGGAATTGGTGGAGCTAAAGGCTCAAATTCAGGAGCTCTTGGATAAAGGGTTTATTCGACCTAGTATATCTCCGTGGGGAGCGCCTGTATTGTTTGTCAAGAAGAAGGACGGTTCTATGCGGATGTGCATCGACTACCGTCAGTTAAACAAGTTAACGATCAAAAACAAGTACCCATTACTTTGGATCGATGACTTGTTTGACCAGTTGAAGGGGGCGTCGGTGTTTTCGAAGATAGACCTTAGGTCGGGTTACCATCAACTTAAGGTGAAGGAGGCCGATGTTCACAAGACGGCATTTCGAACTCGGTATGGGCATTACGAGTTTCTAGTGATGCCATTCGGGTTGACCAATGCACCGGCAGCGTTCATGGATTTAATGAATAGAGTATTTCAACAGTACTTGGACCAATTTGTCGTAGTATTCATAGACGACATATTGGTTTACTCAAAGACGGAGGAGGAGCACGACAAGCATTTACGGATAGTTCTGCAAGTGTTGAGGGAAAAACAATTATATGCCAAATTCAGTAAGTGCAAATTTTGGCTGAGGGAGGTGGCTTTTTTAGGTCACGTGGTGTCAGCAGAAGGGATTAGAGTGGATCCCCGCAAGATTGAAGTGGTGTTGGAGTGGAAACCGCCTAAGTCGGTGGCAGAGATACGAAGTTTTCTGGGTTTAGCAGGGTATTATCGGAGGTTTGTGGAAGGGTTCTCTCTGATCGCAGCGCCGTTGACTAAGTTGCTAAGGAAAGGTGTTCCATTTGTATGGTTAGAGAAGCAGCAAGAAAGTTTTGATAAGCTGAGGAAGATTCTGACGGAAGCTCCGGTTTTAGTACAACCCGAGGCAGGGAAGTTGTTCACAGTCTATTGTGATGCATCTCACACCGGTCTGGGATGTGTGCTGATGCAGGAAGGGAAGGTAGTAGCCTATGCGTCCCGTCAGCTGAGACCGCATGAGGTTAACTACCCAACTCACGACTTGGAGTTAGCAGCGGTCGTCTTCGCCTTGAAAATATGGAGACATTATCTTTATGGGGAGAAGTCGATAGTCTACACGGATCACAAAAGTTTGAGGTATCTTCTGACTCAGAAAGACTTGAACTTAAGGCAACGGCGATGGATTGAACTATTAAAAGACTACGATTGTTCAATCGAATATCATCCAGGTAAGGCTAACGTGGTGGCTGACGCGTTGAGCCGGAAGGTTGTGGCGGACTTAAGAGCAATGTTTGCTCAGTTGAGCCTATATGACGATGGAAGCCTTTTGGCAGAGCTTCAAGTTAAGCCAACATGGATCGAGGAAATTAAGGACAAATAGTTAGTGGATGAAGGGTTAAATGCTAAGAGAATGCAAGTTCAGGATGGTGGTTTAGAAGGGTATAGTGTGACTGGTGATGGTGTGTTATGTTTTCTAGGACGGCCCTGTATGCCAATGGATATGGAGTTGAGGCGGAAAATTCTCCATGATGCACATAACAGCCCATACGCTATGCATCCTGGAGGCAGCAAGATGTATGGAGATCTATGGAAACAGTTCTGGTGGCCCGGGTTGAAGCGTGAGATAACGGAATTCGTAGGGAAGTGTTTGACGGTCGCCAGAGTTAAGGTGAACACCGCTACCATCGGGCTACTTCAACCAAGAAAGATCCCTCGATGGAAGTGGGAGAGGATCACTATGGATTTCGTCGCTGGTCTACTCCTTACGCCCAAAGAAGAAAGATGCGATTTGGGTAATCGTGAGACCGTCGACTAAATCACTCACTTCATACCGGTGAGAATGGACTACTCACCCGAAGCTAGCAAAGTTGTATGTGGCGAGATAGTCGATTGCATGGTGTGCCCGTGTGCTTATCTCGGATAGGGACCCAAGGTTCTCTTCGAGGTTTTGGAAAGCGTTACATCAAGCGTTGGGTACGCGATTAGATTTCAGCACAGCTTTCCATCCTCAGTCAGACGGGCAATCCGAAAGGGTCATACAGATCTTAGAAGATATGCTGAGGGGTTGTATCTTAGAATTCCGAGGTAGTTGGGAGGAATTTTCACCTTTAGCCGAGTTCGCCTACAACAATAGCTACCAAGCGAGTATTCAGATTTCACCATACGAAGCATCAGATGGACGAAATGCCGAACTCTGACGTGTTGGACGGAGTTGGGTGAACGACAAGTGTTGGGCCCAGAATTGGTTGCGGAAACTGAGGATAAAGTGAAGGTGATTTGAGCCCGTCTTAAGGAAGCATCAGATAGACAGAAGTCCTATGCTGATCTTAAGCGCAAGGAAATGGAGTATGCAGTAGGGGATAAGGTTTTCCTGAAGGTGTCGCCTTGGAAGAAGGTACTAAGGTTTGGGCGAAAAGGGAAGCTAAGCCCAAGGTTCATCGGGCCATATACAGTTGTAAAGCGAGTGGGACCGGTAGCTTATCAGCTAGAGTTGCCGGCAGAACTGAGTCAGATTCATGACGTTTTCCACGTGTCGATGCTTAGACGGTATCGGTCAGATCCATCACACGTGGTGCCTGTGACAGAAATCGAGGTTAACGCAGATCTATCTTTTGAGGAAGAACCGGTTCAGATCTTGGATAGAGATATAAAGGTTCTACGTAGGAAGTCAGTGCCCTTAGTAAAAGTGCTGTGGCAGAACCATGGTGTGGAAGAAGCTACGTGGGAACCTGAGGATGTGATACGGCGGCAATACCCTCATCTGTTTTAGTTAAGTAATTTCGGGACGAAATTTATTTTAAGGGGGGTAGAACTGTAACATCCCAAAAATGGGGTTATTTGGAATTTAATTATTTTTCTTATGTATGAACTGCTGTGATATTATTTATGGAATAATAGAGCTTAATTAAAGGCCTTGAGCTGACTCGGAATAGTGGAAAATATATATTATTTGCTTTAAAGGTGGATAGCCTTAGTAGTTAGGGGTTATAAGAATAAATAAAGGAACTTGTGACACAAAATAAGTCTTGGAAAAGTGGCAAAAGGGAGGCCCCTTAAGTGTTGCAAGTGACGCCATCAAGTACAAGGGAGAACCTTGGTTCGAGTCACAATTCTCCCCTTTTTGGCATTATGATGGACGGCACATGAGGGAGAGTCCTTTCTCTCTTTAAACTCTTTTTATAATATAATAGATGAAGATATTATTAAGGTTAATTGGATTAATATATGAATAATCAATAGGAGCATTTTGTTTATTATTAATTCCAAGGATAATAGTAGATAAAAGAGATATTAGTTGATTTATTAATTGATTATGGGGATTAATTCAAATTATTTGAATTTAATCAAACAAGTGGTCTAGAGCAATTTAAGAAAGTAGGATGGATTTTGAACTCTTGGTTGAAGAGTTGAACTACAAGGCTACTAGGGGTGCCAATGCTTATAAAAGCACCCATTTGGTCACCTTGTTTTCTTTTTCTCCGGTTTGCTAGCGAATTTTCAACACCTTTCTTCCGATATTTTTTTCCTTTTCCATTCTCTCAAAACCTTAGCCAAACCCTCTCTACTTCTCCTTGTCAAACCCCATTCTCAATTCCCCTTTTCTTTTATTTTCCTCCAGCGAACCTCCCCACTACTCCCTTATAGTCTTGGCGAATACACTCCTTGGAAGTGCCGATTTTCTTCCTTCTATTTACTCACTTTGGCGAATATCGAGGTCATAAGGGTTTCTCGGATTTCTTCTTCGCACCGATTAGCAAGGGGTAAGAATGCCAAAATCTTTCATCTTATTATCTCCTATATCGACTTGGTCAAAAGGAAAAGCCAATTATCTTGGTGGCTAACTAATGTGGTAATGATTCTTTAGGTGCCGGATTTTAAGGTGTTCGATCTAAGTCTCTATCCTCCGTCAATCGAAGTTGGTAAGTGTGGTAAGACCTATGCTAGTATTCAAAAGCCAAAGCTTTGGTTATGAGTAATAATGACTAATCGATTATTTTGGAAAAAATAGATTCAAGTATCGGGTGCCGTGGTTAGTAGCCAAAACGAGGAAAGGTAAGATACCGGGTTCATAAGGAACCCTTTCAATAAATTGGTTTGGCCGATTAGGCCATAATATTAATCCTAAAGAGTTGGCGAATATAGGTGCAGATAGATCTAGGTGGTCAATCCTCTTCGAGATCTAGACTCCTCGTTGGTGTCGTGTGTACATACACACGTATAACTTATTAAATATGTTAATTATTGTGAATGCTAATTTGGTTATTGTAGCGTTGGATATCATACCATATCGGATAGTTGGCAATACAAGTAAGTACCTGTTTGAATATGCTATTTGATGCTTTTGGTAAGCATAATGTATTGATGCATGAGATTTAAGCATGTGATGGCATGAAACATGTATGCATATTGACCGATGTGGGATTAGTGAGTGGAGGGCAGATTATTGTGTCGACGGGCATCAAGTGTTTTGGTAACACACCGTGACTACGGTGACCGAGGTTTGGTACCTCCGAGGTTTGGCACCTCATAGCGACTTGTCCCTGTGGTTAACACCATCGTGGGTTAGCCCCACTTGAGATATGGGATCGTCGCGGTGATTTGGTATCACACGATGGGTTGGCCCCATCAAATGATCTCGTGTCTCACGGACACCGTGTTTTGGTAACACATTGTGACTATATGTCACCAGTGGTTTGGCACCACCAAGTGGTTTGGTACCACAACGGGGTAGACAATGGCGTTTGGATGGCTAGGATGGGTATTTAATATTCGCATATTAATGGTTATGTGTTGTGTATGAAAATGTTTTTAAAGCGGGAAGGGTTACATCTTGAGTCTTGGTGACTCACCTTCTCCATTATTTTTTCGGTGATGCATAGATCGCGGATATGGAGCCGAGGGACTTGAGGTGGCCATGCGGTGGATTTGAAATAAATGAACTTTAATTTAGTTATATTATTTTATTATTGGTTTTTTTATTTGGATTGTAATAAGGCCTCCATAAACTTTATTTTTGTTACTATTCATATGTTTGATACTTGCTTTTAAATACACCATTAAAAATTAAATTAAAATCACATGCTTTCCCAAAATCAACACGAAAATGTTTTATCGTGTCACGACACACACTCAAAATTGGTTTAATAATTTGACTTCATTTAAATTTTCGAATTTAACCTAAGTATGATTTCAGCCAGATAACCAAAAACGAGAAGTTTTTAACAAAACTTAAATTGGATTTTAAAATGGGTTTCAAAAAGTTTTCTCCGTAACGACCCATATTCGGTCCTAACGTTTGGGCCGGGTTTGGGGTGTTACATAATTAGAAAGAGATTTCAATTAATCAACCTACAGTCAGTTGTTTTTAGTCTCGAAAATGATATTAGCATAATTTAGGGATTTCTACGGATCAAGACAAGTGAATAAATCGATCAATTTAGAGTCAGAATAATAAGTGAAGTCTAGGTGGATTCTTCCTTGGGTATTGTCTTTATTCATTGGTTTATTCGATTACTTTCTTCACTCTCTCTCTATCGCATTCATAATTAATTAGTTAGCTAAATTTTAGATTAAAATAAATCCCCTAAATTATTAGGCTAAATAAAAAAAATATAGTTATTACTAGTAATTTTAGTCCTTGAGGATGCGATATTCTGGACTCATCAAAACTATACTATTGTTCGACAGGTGAGCCTGCCTTTGTCAAAATATTAGTTAGTTTCGAGCCCATCAACCCTAGCTATGGCTCATTGTAAATTTAGGCTAAGGTAGGAGAAGATGGACATGATTTTTGCTTCCTTTTCCCTTTTAATTCATTTATTAACCAAATGACAAAAATGCCCTTAATGGTCCTTTCTTGAGATTTTTCCTTCCCATGTTCATTTTTGTCCATCATCAAATATAATGGTCTAATTGCTAAATAAGGACCTCTAGTAATTTTCATAATTCTATTTCATACTTAAATCTTCTAGAATCTCATATTTTTCATTTTTTTCAATTTAGTCCTAATGGACAATTTAATTTCTAATTAATAAAATTTCTTCATGAGATTTTCACAAAATCATGAAATCATCTCATATACTTTATAGAAATCATAAAACTCATATTTCTACTTCGGATTTGTGGTCTTGCACCAATATTCTAACTAGGCCCTAAGTCGAGCTATTATAGAGCATTACCGGACTTACAACACTTTTAAACATCATTTCATATACAATCTATCAAATCAAATATAAACCAATCATAATCAATCATAGTGTCCCTTAAACGAGCCTACGAGGCCTTAAACATGCATTGGAAGTGGTTTGGGACTAAACCAGAAACTCGGGGAATTTTTTAATACTTAGCAATTTTTCTCCAAAATAGGGACACACGCCTGTGTGACCAGGCCGTGTGTCTCACACGGCCACCAGACATGCCCTTGTCACAGACTGTGTGGACATTCGAATTGGGAGCACACGGTCGTGTCCCAGCCCACGTCTTACCCAGTGTCCAAACAAGTGAGGTTACTGACTTGGGTCACACGGCCAACCACACACCCGTGTGTTTAGCCCGTGTTCCCTTCGAAGTGGCCACATACGCCCGTGGCCAGGTCGTGTGCTAGGCCGTGCCAAACCTGTATGGTATACTGACTAATGCAACACGGCCAAGTCACACGCCCGTGTGCTAGGCCGTGTGCCAATTAGGGGGTATACTAACTTGTGCCACACGGCCACTCACACGTCCGTGTGTAAGACCATGTGGAGCATACTGCCTTCTCTTCAATTTCAACACCAGGGGACACACGACCGTGCATCATGCCCATGTGTCACACACGGCTGAGACACACGCATGTGTCTTTGCCCATGTAGACAAAAATAGGCTACTTACCAAAAAATTTCGCCACCCCATTTGATACACACCTTTACCTATATATATGGAACCAAAACAAAGCATAATAGGCAACCCAGAACAACCAAATCAAACATAATTCCTACCATTTCATCTAAGCATTTCTTAGCTTTAACCTCAATCACAACATCATCAATTCATCCACCATTTCCAAGTAACATTAAACACCTCACCAAGTAGCATTAGCACATCTGTTAACATTTTCCAAACATAATTCATTTAGTGCCAATTCACAAGCATGATACTAATTCCACAAACTTCATAACATAAGTCATATACTATATGTACATACACTATGCTCAAACATACCAAAAAAAGCCAACTTTCATGGCTATTTACACAAACCAAAAGAAATACATTTACAAGCCATCTCAAATGGTAAAACTCACTACCAAACATAACCAACATGACCATAGTTCCTATACATGCAATATGACAAAACCATAAGCTCAAAAGTACCAATGTGATAGTTGAATAGTGTGATATAGCCTCCGATGATCCCTGAATCTTTGTTAGCTTTGAAATCACTATAAGACATGGAAAATAAACAAAGTAAGCTTTATAACTTAGTAAGCTCGTATGATATAAACTTAACTAATCACAAATACACCATTCATCAATTTAAACATATTATCATATAATTCAGAACTGCTAGCAAACCTTTCACATGCTTATTTAAATGCTATTATACAAACTTCATAAATTCTTCGATTTAAGGCTCATACTATGCATGTACATACATGTACCAATCCGTAACAAGCTCATACATATTCGGAATACCATTGAATACTTGATATCTCACACACTAAGTGTCGTGCATAGTTGAAACTATCTCAAATCGCACACCAAGTGCCATACATAGCTGAAGCTATCTCAAATCGCTCACCAAGTGCCATACATATCCAAGGCTATCTCGATCTTGCACACTAAGTGCCAATACATAGCCGAAGCTTTTTTGAATGTTTTCTGTACAATTTTATTCATAAAAAATTCAATATAAAGCATTAAATCTCAATTATAATAATGCTTATTAACATACGAACTTACCTTGGATGTGAAAACGTCGAATCTATTTGATTAATCGATAACTTTATCTTTTCCCTGATCTAAGTTCGTATTTCACTTTTCTTGGTCTACATATGTTCAAAATTAACTTATTTAATCATCTATTCATTCAATTTAGCCCAAAACACTCTTTAAGGTATATTTACACTTTTACCCCTAAACTTTCACATTTCACAATTTAGTCATTATTTCATAAAATAAAAAATTCATGCAATTTAGTCACCACCCATGCTGGCCTAATTTCTCTAGTACTCATTTTAGCCCATATTTCTCATTTATTTCACAATTCAGCCACAAAGTTTCAACATTTCTCAATTTAATCCCTATTTTGCATTTTCACTAAAAATCACTTTACAAAACTTGTTTAACTATCAACAAACATTCAAAATCTATCATCAATCATCAAAAATCATACATATTCATCAATGGCAACATTCAAAATCTTTAACAATTTTGCAAATTAGTCCCTGGGCTAGCTAGTACTAGCTACAACGATCTCAAGAACATAAAAATCATTAAAAATGGGACAAAAATCATACCCATTTGAAAGAAGAGAAGATGGCCGAACCCTAGCTTTCTTTCTCCATGTAAAAATCGACCTAAATTTTCATTTCAAGAAGATGAACACATAAAATATGTTTTATTTTATTTATTTTAAGTTTAATTACTAATTTACATAATTAACCTTTAAAAATATTAATAATTACACAAAATACCAAGCCATTATCATCCACTATCATATTAATGGGCTATTTACCACATAAGGACATCCTCTTTAAGGTTCTATAGCTATTAGACACCTTTAGCTATTAGAACACCACTTTTACACTTTACGCGATTTAGTCCTTTTTATCGAATTAACCAATCAAACAATAAAATTTCTAAACGAAACTTTCACAGAATCACATATTCATGCTGCAAACATTAAAATAATAAAATAAATATTTTGACCTCATATTTGTTGTCCTGAAACCATTTTTTGATTTGACTAAAAATGAGCTATTATAACTCTCCCCCTTAGGGATTTCGTCCCCGAAAATCTTACCAGTGAAAAAGTTAGGGTATTATTTTCTCATAGCTTCCTTGGGTTCCCACGTAGCTTCCTTGATCCCATGTTTATGCCAAAGAATCTTCACTAGGGCTATGCATTTATTTTTCAAATCTTTATTTTCACGAGCTAAAATCCTAATCGGTTCTTCGCTATACATCAAATCGATCGTATTTCAACATCTATCGTAGAAATCACATGTGATGGATCAGATTTGTATTACGCAGCATAGAAACATGAAAGACATTATGAATCTTTTCAAGTTTTGACGGTAAAGCTAGTCGATACGCTACAGGCCCTATTCTTTCGACGATCTCATATGATCTGATAAATCGCGGACTCGGCTTTTCTTTATGGCCGATCCCTGACTTGAAACTCAATTTCTTTACGTTTCAAATCTGATATGATTTTTTCGATCTGAAGCTGCTTTTAAACTGTCATGAATCTTTTTCACTTTTTCTTCAGTTTTTCTGATCAATTCAACCCCATGAATCTTTTTCTCACTTAGTTCAGTCCAGTATAACGGAGTTTGACATTTGCGACCATATAAAGCTTCGTACGGTGCCATTTTTATACTCATCTGAAAATTATTGTTAAACGCGAACTCAATTAACGGTAAGTATTTTTCCCAACTGTCCTCAAACTCTAAAATACAGCATCTCAACATGTGTTCGAGAATCTAAATAACTCTCTTGGTCTAACCGTCAATCTGAGGATCAAAAGAAGTATTGAAATTCAACTTTGTTTCCAGAGCTTCTTGTAGTTTCTTCCTGAGTCACGATGTAAATCTCAAATCTCTATCAGAAATAATAAATAGTGGTACCCCGTGCAATCGAACAATCTCAGAAATGTACAATTTAGCTAGTCATTCAAGTGAATAATCTGTACGTACCTCTATGAAATAAGCAAATTTCGTTAGTCGATCAACGAGAACCCAGATAGCATTTTTCTATTTCAGAGTTAGGGGCAATCTCGACACAAAATCCATTGTAATTCTATCCCATCTCCACTTGGGAATCATCACAGGCTGCATTAAACCAATGGTACTTGATGTTCATCTTTGACTTGCAGACAAATCAAACATTTAGAAACAAACACTGAGATAGCTCGTTTCATGCCTTGCCACCAATAAAATTATTTCAAATTATTGTACATTTTGGTACTTCCCAGATGAACAGATAAGCAACTATTGTGTGCTTCATGCAAAATCTTCTAAATGAGTTCTGAATTTCCTGGTATGAAAATTCTATTCCAGAACCTTAAATAATCATCAGCTCTAATCTGAAACTTTGAATTAGGGATAGTATCACATTGAATCCGTTTAACTTGCAATTCATGATCATCTTTTTGAGCTTCACAGATTTGTTGAAGAAATATAGATTTAGCTTTTAATTCAACTAAAATAGACCCATCATCACAAATCATCAACTGGGTATTCATTGCTCGTAAGGCAAACAATGATTTTTTGGCCTAGGGCATCAGCAACAACATTAGCTTTTCTCAGGTGATAATCAATCACAAATTCATAATCTTTCAATAACTCAAGTAATCTTCATTGTCACAGATTCAAATATTTTTGAGACATTAGATATTTTAAGTTTTTGTGATCCGTATAAATGTAGCATTTTTCATCGTATAAATAGTGTCACCAAATATTCAATGTGAACAAAATTACAGCCAACTCTAAGTCGTGCGTCAGATAATTTTTTTCATGTAGTTTCAATTGTTGGGAAGCATAAGCTATAACTTTTCCTTCTTGCATCAGAACACATCCTAGACTGTTTAATGGCTCGTCACTATAAATCAAAAACTCTTTCCTTGATTCTGGTTGAACCAGAACTGGTGCTTCAATTAACAGTACTTTCAATTGTTTGAAACTCTGCTGACATTTTTTTGACCATTCAAATTTCACATCTTTATGAAGCAGTCGTGTCATCAGTGTCGCAATCATCAAGAATCCTTTTACGAATCTTCAGTAATAGCCCGTTAAGATTAGAAAACTATGAACTTCAGACACATTTCTTAGAGGTTTCCAGTCAACGTAGAAATCTTACTCTGGTCAACTCTAATACCTTCAGCTGAAAAAATATGCCCAAGAAATCCAACCTTTTGGAGCCAAAACTCACATTTGCTGAACCTTACAAATAATTGATTATCACGTAGAGTTTGAAACAATATTCTTAAGTGCTCGGTATGTTCAGATTCATCTCACAAATAGATCAGAATGTCATCAATGAATACTACTATAACAACCCGGTTTTGGGCCTAGTAGGAACAGTGATTTTGGGGCCACAAATTTGATGAGGAAAATCTTATTTTTATTATATTTTATGGTCTACGATTTCACAGAAAGATTTTGTGAAAATTTCATTCAAAATTTTTGACGTTTGGGCACTCAATTTAGTCAAAAGGACTAAATTATAAATAGTGCAAAAGTTGAGTTTGACATGTTAGAAGTGTCCAATTTCTATGAAATTTTAAATTGGATGTCCTTAAATGGTAATTAGACCATTGGTTAAATTTTTGGACAAAAATGGACATGAGATTAGTGAAATAGGATATTTTTAAGTTAGGGGCATTTAGGTAATTTTATAATTAAATAGACAAAAAGACAAAATAAAAACCAAAAACCCTTGTCCATCTTCTTGCTTGGCCAAATTTAGCATGGGGGAAGCCATGGCTAGGGTTTTCAAGCTTTCAAGCTCAATAGTAAGTGCATCCAAGCCCTATTTTTAATGTTCTTTACATTTTTGAGATCCCTGTAACTCGGTTTAGATATTTCTACCATTATTTTGAGCTAGGGTTTGTGTTTATAAATATACCCATGGATGTCATGCATGTTCTTTGATGTCTAATGGTAGAAAATGAATTCTCGGCGTGTAGTAAACGACTTTTACTAAGTGATTTTTGATGAAATCGCATAAAAGGGCTAGTTTGTAAAAAGTTGAAAAATGTGTGAAAATGTGTGAATGAATGCAAATTGTGGACTGCTATAGTTATGAAAATGGTTTGGGTAGGCCTAAAATACAAGGAAATTGAATAAAAATCATTTTACGAGCTTAAGGGAAAAAGTGTAAATATGACAAAGCTTAGGGGCAAAAACATAAATTTTCCATATTATGATTTTTGGGTCATAATGAATATTGTGACTAATAAGTAAGATAAATGTGATGTTATAGATCAAAGAAAACAAGGTTCGGACTTAGAACGGGTGAAAAATGAGTAACTAACGGTTATGTCCCTTTTTGCCATTTTGGTATCGAGGTAAGTTCGTGTGTAAATAATACAACATTATATTATGTATTTAATATTTTGATATTGATATATGTTTCTATGGATTCGATTGATGATGATTTGGTGAAGAATAGAAGAATGAGAACCCCGATTGAACCTTAGGAATAGAAAGGATACTTTGTCACGACATTAGATTAATATGGTCCCGTATAAGACCATATTTGGGATATGGCATCGGGATCGACATACAATCTCGTGTAAGACCATATCTGGGATATGGCATCAACATAGATATGAGATTCTATATAAGACCATATTTGGGATATGGCATCGGCATCGACATCGACATACGATCTCGTGTAAGACCATATCTGGGAGATGGCGTCGACATCGATATGAGATCCCGTATAAGACCATATCTAGGATATGGCATCAGCATCAACATGTGATCCCATGTGAGACCATATCTGGGATATAGAATTGGCATCTTACTATGCGTATGACAATTTTTGAGTATCCTTCGATATTCCAAGGGGTTCAACGAGATAAAGAATTAATGTTTATATTAAAGATGGGAAAATGACTAAAGTGTAAATGAATGCGAATATTTGACGATTAAGTGCAAGTGTATGTATGTATACACTCATGAGCAATGTGCTCGGGATGTGATCAAATTTTGGTAAGAAGGTAAACAAGTAAGTTATACCTATGAGAATGACCTTGTGATTATAAGTCCATGCTTATGATGTATGAATATGTGGGACATGTGATTGATGATCATGTGTGAGGCTTTTAAGCCAATTTAAATTGAGAAATGAAATGTTCAAGTCTTTGTTGTTGATGTATAGGTTAAATTAGCAAATGAATGGGTTGTAAATATTTGATGATGACTAGCTATTGGCATGGCTAACTATGGATATACTTTAGTGTTATATGTGTGTAAATGAGAATTAATATAAAGAAAACATGATAGAGTAAAATTAGCAATAAAATAGTTTGGACAGCAGCAGTTGTATCATTTTGAAAATTCACCAAAAATGTTGGAAAGTTGAATTTGAAGTTGAATAAGATACAAAATTAAAGCTTATTGAGTCTATTTTTGCATAAATGAAACGGTGTAAGCAAAATAATTTTATATTATGAGATATTTGAATTTTTACAAGACAGGGTTAGAGTGATTTTGTAATCCCCTGTTCTGACTTGGGAAATTCATTAAATATTGTAAAAATTTAATCAAGGGATAATATTTATATTATTGAATTTTATAATGAGTCTAATTTCAAGAGAAACAAACGAGAATATCATCCGAGTTTTGTACCATGAGAAAATAAATTTTTAGTGAAGAGGGGTCAAAACTTTTAGACAGCGAAACAAAGGAGACTTTAAATAATAAACTGTACTGATTGGCTGAACCAAAAATTCTTGAAATTTTATGGTAAAAAGTATGTGAGTCTAGTTTCAAGTAAAATTAGCATATCTTAATTTTGAGTTTCTTAGCTACAGATAAAATAATTTAGTGACTGTAACTCGAATAGACAGGTCAAGATGAACATAAATGAATTGTAAAATTTTATGCAATTATGATTGTATTACCTTGAGGACATATTGTGAGAATTGGTGAAAAACATGTTAATAAGTTGCTTATTATTTTTCATACAAACTTACTAAGAGTTGTAGCTTACTCCCTTTCCTTCCTCATATCTTATAGGGCTTTATGCTAGCTCGAGTTGGAGATGCTATCACACTATCAAGCTATCATTGTAGGGTAAAAGTGAATACAGACATCTTATGTTTATGGCATGTATAGGGACCAGTCAATTGTGTATGTGTCATTTGATTTGACCAAATGTGTTGGTTCATAATGGTAATATGATTCATTTTGTATATGGCCATGAGATGTGGCTCATATTGGTTAATGAGTTGTAATGCATATATATATGTGTGTGCTTATACTAAAGGTTTCATGTGATGTGGTTATGCATTTTTGTTATGAATGGATTGATGATGTGTTGATGATAATCATGGCATGGAAATTTGATAAGTTTAAGCTAGGCAAAGTGTGGTCCCTTATGCATGAATAAGATTATATGAATTTTCTATGATCATGACTTGTTTGATGATGTTTAAGTGCTCAATTTTGCCATGAAAGATGCCATTGAAGTTGTGTTTAAGTATGTGCAAATGAGGGTGCCAAATGGTTTGGTAAATAGCCATTTTCTTGGCCACATGGGCAGAGACACGGTCGTGTGTCTCAGCTGTGTGGAGGACACAGCCCTGGGACATGGGCGTGTGCCCAGGGCGTGTGAAGTCTGCACCTATTTTTTTAGAGTTTAGTTCCCCACACGGCCTAAGCACACGGGCATGTGACTTGGCCGTGTCACCCTATTTTGTTGATGACATCATAAACTAAGAGTTACATGGGCTGAGGACATGGGCGTGTGTGATCACACGGCCTACCCACACGGGCGTGTCCTAAGCTACACGAGCGTGTGACTCCTATTTTGATGAAAAATATTCTAAGTCTTTTGAAAGTCTCCTAAGTTCTCGGTTTAGTCCTGAACAGTTCCTAATGATTGTTTTGGGCCTCGTGAGCCCATATACGGGACAATTTGAATGTAAATGAGTGATTTTAAATTGAATGAAATTTTATAGCTCGATTTTGTATAAATGTTTATGTTTAAGAGGTGTTACAACGACAATGGATCTGTCTAAATACGGTCTAAATATCCGGTTCATCAAGTCCATAAAAACTACAGGAGCATTTGTTAATCCAAAATGAATGACAAGGAATTCATAACATTTGTGCCTCGTTCTAAACGCGGTTTTTGGCACATCTGACTCTTTAATTCGAACCTGATAATAGCCCTATCTCAAATCAATCTTTGAAAATACTTTAGCCCTTTTCAACTGGTCAAATAAATCATCAATCCACAGTAGAGGGTATTTTTTCATTATAGTTACTTTATTCAGCTATTTGTAATTGATACACATTCTTATCATGCTATCTTTATTCTTTACAAACAATACCGGTGCACCCCAGGGCGAATAAATCGGTCGTGTAAAACCTCTGTCTATCAATTCTTGCAACTGATCTTTCAACTCTTTTAATTCTGTTCGAGCCATTTTGTAAGGAGCTATCGATATCAGTTTTGTTCCCAGTACTATTTCAATAACAAATTCAACCTCTCTGATTGGTGGCAGACCCTGTAATTCTTCTAGAAATAAATCCGAAAACTCACAAACAGTAGGTACAGATTCAATCTTTGATTTAGGCACCTTCGTATCTAGTACATATGCAAGATATACATCAGAACCCTTTTCATACATTTCTGAGCTAATATAGATGATATCATAGTAGGTAATTCACTCGAATCATCAGACTCAATCCGAAGAATTTCACCATTCTGACATTTCAATTTGATAGTCTTTCATCTACAATTCACAACTGCATCATGCATAGTTAACTAGTCCATACCCAAAATTACATCAAACTCATCGAATGGTAGAAGCATGTAGTCAGCCGAAAAATAATAACTCCGAGTCATCAAAGGACAATTCTTACAAATCTTATCAACTAAAATAGACTTGCCTAAGGGGTTCGATACTTTAATTACAAACTCTGTAGACTTGATAAGTAAAACCTTTTTAAACACTAAATTCATACAGATATATGAATAGGTTAATCCAGGATCTATTAACGCAATTATATCAGTATCGAAAAGAGAAAAAGTATAGGTAATAACATCTGGAGATGATGCCTCTTCTCATGCCTGAATAGCATAAGCTCAGACAGGTGCTCGTGCTTCAAATCTCACAACAGAATCTCTCGTAGCACATCGATTACCACTTGTATTTCCAATGATTCGGGGTGGTCTCCCTCTAGTAGTTGTATTACTTGATCTCACATTCTGAAGTTTATCTTTCTCAACCATCTCAGGACAGTCTTTAATAAAATGATCTCGTGAACCACAACTGTAACAAGCTCTATTATTATATTTCACCCAACAATCTCCAAAATGTTGTCTTCCACACTGTTGGCACTCGGGCTTGATATCTTTTTGTTGCCAACACTCGATACTAACATAACTAGAGCTTTAGAATTCATAGGTTGATTTCCACGATCACTATTCTGATATCCCACGAATGCATTAGATCTACTGTATGAATCTAAGAATTTCTTTGATGAAGGATGATAAGGTTTATTCATCGGTCGTTTCCTCAAATCTCTAGCCTCTGAATCAGCTTTCTTATTTTTCAGCTAAAGTCTTCGGCTTTGCAAGTCCAATTGACTAACACAACAAATTTGTTTAAATCTAAAATCCCAACCAGAAGTTTAATGCATTCGTTCATCCCATCAATAAACCGCTTTCACGTTATCTCTTTGGTAGAAACATACTCTCGAACATATTTACTTACCGTACAAATTCTCTCTCATACTCGGTTATGGTCATACGTCCTTGTTTCAGTTCTAGAAACTCATTGTGTTTTTAATCCAGAAACTGATGGCTTCTATATTTCTTTCGGAACTCGGTCTGAAAGAATTCCCAAGTGACCCTCTCCCTCGGCACCACCGATACTAATGTATTCCACCATTCATACGTGGTATCTCTCAGAAGGGATATAACACACTTTAAACATTCAGCTGGCATGCAAGAAAGCTCATCAAACACTCGAATTGTATTTTCAAGCCAAAACTAGGCTCTCTCAGGGTCATCATCAACATTAGCTCTGAACATTTTAGCCCAGTGTTTACGAATCTTATCAATTGGAGGCTTGTTCAATCTTAAAAGCTTGACTTCTTGAGGAGTTACAGTACAAGTTGGGTGGAGGTTGTTGACCAGCCGGGTTCATTCGAATGTATTAAGTGAACCACTCATTCATCATTTGAAAGAAGGCTTCTTTAGCTTCCCTCCCTGACTGCCCGTTACTAGTCTATAATCAGACAGCACTGTCCCTTGAGCGGGAGCAGGCGTATTACTTTCAACCTCATCAGCTATCGCTCGATTGGGATCCATTTGCTATATAAAAAAAATTTTCAAATGTTAGGAGTGATCACACTATCACAGTTTATATATGGCATGTATAGCTAGACTCTCACACACGCTACGTTAGTCCTAGAATCAACTAAACTGTAACTCTGATACCAATAAATGTAACACCCCTCACCCGTATTCATCATCAGAATAGGGTTACGAAGCATTAATGGACTTACAACACTTTTAAAAATACATTTCATATACAATTTATCAAATCAAATACAAATCAATCATAGTCAATTATAATGTCCCTTAAACGAGCCTACGAGGCCTTAAACATGCATCAGGGGTGGTTCGGGACTAAAGTAGAAACTCGGGAAATTTTTCAATACTTAGCAAATTTTTCTGCAAAACAGGGGACATACACCCGTGTGACCAGGTTGTGTGTCTCACACGGCCACCAGACATGCCCGTGTCACAGGCCTTGTAGACATTTGAATTGAGAGCACATGACCGTGTCCTAACCCGTGTCTTACTTCGTGTCCAAACAAGTGAGGTTACTGACTTGGGTCACACCCAACCACACGTCCGTATGCCCTTCGAAGTGGCCACACACTCTCGTGGGCCAGGCCGTGTGCTAGACCATGCCAAACCTATAGCGTATACTGACTAATGCAACATGGCCAAGTCACACGCCTGTGTGCTAGGCCGTGCGCCAATTAGAGGGGTATACTGACTTGTGCCACACGGCCAATCACACATCTGTATGTGAGACCATGCAGAGCATACTGACTTCTCTTTAATTACAACACCAGGGGACACACAGCCATGTACCGTGCCTATGTGTCACACACAGCTGAGACATACGCTCGTGTCTCTGTCTGTGTGGACAAAAATAGGCTATTTACCAAGCCATTTTGCCAGCCCATTTGATACACACCTTCACCTACACATATGGCACCAAAACAAAGCATAATAGGCAACCCAAAACAACCAAAACAAACATAATTCCTACCATTTAATCTAAGCATTTCTTATCTTTAACCTCAATCACAACATCATCAATTCATCCACCATTTCCAAGTAACATTAAACACCTCACCATGTAGCATTAGCACATTTGTTAACATTTTCCAAACATAATTCATTTAGTGCCAATTCACAAGCATGATACTAATTCCACAAACTTCATAACATAAGTCATATACTATATGTACATACACTATGCTCAAACATACAAAAAAAGCCAACTTTCATGGCTATTTACACAAACCAAAACAAATACATTTATAAGCCATTTCAAATGGTAAAACTCACTACCAAACATAACCAACATGACCATAGTTCCTATACATGCAATATGACCAAACCATAAGTCAAAAGTACCAATGTGATAGTTGGATAGTGTGGCGTAGCCTCCGACAATCCTCAAATCTGAGTTAGCTTTTAAATCACTATAAGACATGGAAAATAAAAAAAGAAAGCTTTTTAGCTTAGTGAGCTCATATGATATAAGCTTAACTAATCACAAATACACCATTCATCAATTTAAACATATTAACATAAAATTCGGAACTACTAGCAAACCTTTCACATGCTTATTCAAATGCTATTATACAAACTTCATAACTTCTTTGATTTAAGGCTCATACTATGCATGTACATACCTATACTAGTCCGTAACAAGCTCATACATATTTGGAATACCATTATATACTCTATATCTCACACACTAAGTGTCATACATAGCCGAAACTATCTAAAATCACACACTAAGTGCCATACATAGCCGAAGCAATCTCAAATCTCACACCAAGTGCCATACATATCCGAAGCTATCTCGATCTCGCACACTAAATGCCAATACATAGTCGAAGCTTCGTTGAATGTTTTTGTACAATTGTATTCATCAAAAATTCAATATAAAACATTAAATCTCAATTATAATAATGCTTATTAACATACGAACTTACCTCGGATGTGAAAACGGTGAATCTAGTCGATTAATAGATAACTTTATATTTTCCTCGATCCAAGTTTGTATTTCACTTTTCTTGATCTAATATATTCAAAAGTAACTTATTTAATCATCTATTCATTCAATTTAGTCCAAGACACTCTTTAAGGTATATTTACACTTTTACCCCTAAACTTTCACCTTTTCACAATTTAGTCCTTATTTCATAAAATAAAAAATTCATGCAATTTAGTCACCACCCATGCTGGCGAATTTCTATAGTACTCATGTTATCCCATATTTCTCATTTATTTCACATTTCAACCACAAAGTTTCAACATTTCTCAATTTAATCCTTATTTTGCATTTTCACTAAAAATCACTTTACAAAACTTGTTTAACTATCAACAAACATTCAAAATATATCATCAATCATCAAAAATCATACATATTCATCAATGGCAACATTCAAAATCTTTAACAGTTTTGCAAATTAATCCCTGGGCTAGCTAGTACTGGTTGCAACAATCTTAAAAACATAGAAATCATTAAAAACAAGACAAAAAATCATACCTATTTGGAAGGAGAGAAGATGGTTGAACCCTAGCTTTCTTTCTCTGTAAAAATTGGCCTGAATGTTCATTTGAAGAAGATGAACACAAAAAAATATGTTTTGTTTTATTTATTTTAAATTTAATTACTAATTTACTTAATCAACCTTTAAAAACTTTAATAATTACACAAAATACCAAGCCATTATCATCCACTATCATATTATTGGGCTATTTACCACATAAGGACCTGCTCTTTAAGGTTCTATAGCTATTAGACACCTTTAGCTATGAGAACACCACTATTACTCTTTAAGGTCTGTTGGGACATTGTGGTTGCTCCCTTGGAGGGACCACTTTTTTGTGGGTTAGCCTTCTTCCTCTCCAACAAATATTAACCAATGATGGGAGAGGGACCTACCTTAGCATTGCAGGAATGTGTTCTTCCCTATTATTCAGAAGCTCACAAGCCCACTCTTTGGGATTTGATGAGTTTCGACTATATTTGGATTGAGGAAGGCGGTTTGCTTGGTTGGGCTCTTTACGAGCAATGCATAGATGTCTAAGTTGGACATGCCAAACTTGAGACGATCCTTTCTTCTAATGATCAAGAATTGGCTAAGCTCTACCAGATACCAGAGGCCATAGCCCTCTAAGTGTAGAAGTCCATGAAATCTGCCTCCAACTTGGAGTCTACGTACAACTCTCTAAAGATAGAATCTGAGGGTGGGGTTCATCAGTTGGAGGACCAATCAAAGCATAGGAGGAACAACACTTGGTAGACCTAGAAAAGATTCAAAAAGAAAACTTTGAAGCCCTAGCACTATACAAAGAAGAGATTAAAGTGAGAATCATGGATTATCTTCCCAAGCTGAAGTCCAATAACATCTTCCATGCCCAAGTTTTTGTGGGTCTTTTCGATGTGAGTCATGTGAACATTAGATGTATTTTCTAGTTCATCAACCAGAGTCTAAACTTTGATGCCATGAATCTTTCCAGAGTCGAGTGGGAATAATTCTAGAAGAAGTGAAAATATTCTAGTAGTTTTTTTTCCTCTTACCCTTTTTGCTCCCATAGGGGAAGTTGATGAAGATGAGGAGGAGGTGCAGAAGAAACAACCAATCCACCTACTGGGAATGATGTCTAACTTATTCTTGTCTCTGTAGGCATTTTCCTATATTAAAGAAAAATTCTCACCTTCCTACGTATTTATATACTTCATTGATCAACAATATGGCCATGATTTACAAATCATGTACTCATTCTCGTTATACCAACCATTTACAATAAATCTCAAGGGAATAAGGCATTTCCACTGTATCATGTACATAGGGTTTGTCTTCCAACTTCACATGTTTAGAGGATCGGCTAAACTGAAGCTCTGATACCACTAAATTGTAACATCTCATACCCGAATCGATCACAATGCTTGGGCACTGGATACTACAAGAACCTATTTAATTTTAATAGACATCCATAATTAAGATAGTTACATATGGGAACAACTTAATCGCCTGGGCCTAATTACAGCTAAAAACACACACTAAAGAAAATTCATAATGATTTCCTATTACCTTAGCTTGGTGTACTAAGATAACTTTCAAATATGATTTTATTGTTATTCTATCACCTTAACCCTCGAGGCGAGGCCTCTGCGGGTGTCTTCAACATACATGTACAACTGCTACTACACCATATTGAATGAGCGATAACTGGCTTGGTCCATCCATCCAAAACTCTTGTCACTCTTGGTCCTACAATTAAGTAGTAAAATTTGCAGGTTCTAATGAACTTAGTGAGAATATGCTAATGACATTATATGGCAACTTGTGAGAGAACGAAAAAAAAAAGTTTTAGACAGAGATTTCAACTCGTTGTCTCCTTTTGGGTATATCATATATTTCACCGGAAATGTTGTTGTCTCTCCATTTCTCTTACAACTTCTTGCTGCCCTAACTTAACCTCAATATGAGACACAAGTGTGTTCTTTCAAGATATTGGTCACCAGATAGGATAAACCTAACTTAGTCTTACCTCGATCTCACCTTCACTCATTCACAACTAATCCTACAGAACTATTCACTCCAGTTTAACTCTTAGTGAATCCCTCTCCTAGTGAGCCCAAATAATACATTCTCTGCATGGTTGTTAGCAAAATTTTTCTATCCCTGAGTAACCTTCACCTACGGACTGTTATCGACTGGGTTTCACTCAATCACCTATTGGTACCTCACATTCCCATATTTTGCTAACAAACTACTCTGATTGATTTGTCATTTACCACCTCCTTTCCTTACGGATTGCCAATAGACCTTTCATTAGCCTAAGACTCATGATGTTAGGCCAATAGAGTTTGGCCCATGTCTGCTTAATCTCATAAGATCCACCGATTCTCTGATGGACTCAATTATCATGTTGTTGGCCTCTATTTATATCACATTTGGCAAATCTCCTTTATAATTCCAGAGATCTATGCCTCTGAGGTGCACCTCACTTATGCATGCCTGTAATTTATCGTGCCATTCATACTACCCTTTCTATCTTAGCCCATGGTGTACCTTTTGAGTGGGGAAAGCCCCCGTTGGAGTCATGTGTCTTACATCTTCGCAGACCTTTTTGCATTTACCCTCCCAACCGACTTCACGTAATGCCATATCGCCATGACACCGTGGTCTAACTCAGCATATTCCCTATGTTTAACATATTGGCAGACTATTTGCACTTACATACTAGAGGACTCTATAAGTTACCTTAGCTGGGCTAAAGCTTTACGTTCTGCACACCACGTATTCCCTTTATCTTGGCAGACCACCCTATGCTTAGTGTCTCGATGGACTATCTATTCTGTGTTTACTGTGTAACATCCTAAAAAGGGCCTATGCATTTCTAGCTTAATTGTATGAAATGACAAGTTTCAAGCACTATGAATAAAATTTTGATACTTTTGGAAACCTAGAAATGCATGAAAATGGAAATGAAAATGGAAATGGAAATGGAAATGGAAATGAACATTTTCGGAAACTTAGACATTTTGGAAACCAAACCAAAATAGGAAACTAAACATTTTGGAAACCAAACCAAAATAGGAAACTAAACATTTTGGAAACCAAGCCAAAATAGGAAACTAAACATTTTGGAAACTAGGAAAATACAGAGCCATGCTTAAATTTTAGGAAACTTAAAATGACCCCTTAATGCTTAGAATTGAAGAGCCCAAAGGGGAGCTTAGGGCCAAGTGACCCTAAAATATAAAGAACATAAACTTTGACCCAATAACGAACTTGGAAATGTGGCTCAAGATGCCACCTAAGGCCTAGGAAATGGCCCAAATGCAAGAGGTTTTGGGCCTGAGTTTGAGTCATCTAAGAAACAAATAAAAGAAATAAAATTTTGTCTCCATGAGTGGAGGTTGACGGCACAAGGGGAGGAGTTTCCATTCAATAAAAACTCTTGACTAATTAGGAGAGTTGATGGAGTTTCATATTGATAAAACTAAACCTTATCACAAGTGAAGAATTGGTGAAATAGGGACTCTAAGACTAATAGATTCGCTAAAGAGAGAAAAGTAAAAGCCATTCTCTTCTCTTCATCATTCTTGCCAAACCTCCTAATCAAAGCAACAACAATTTATTTTTTTATTTTCTTAGTCAATCCTCCTTGTCAAGGTCTCTCCATCTCTTTTCCTTTTTTTTTTTTCTTTTCTTCTCTCTGTTCCTCCACAAAAGCCAAAGCTTTGAGATCCCAAATAGAGCCATAGCCGAATATTAAAAGAGATCATCCGGATTCAAAACGAGGTAAGAACATCACCATACATTCGCTAAAAGGTTCTTTCCATAGTTAAATAATAGTTCAAATCTAACAAGTGATTTCGACAGAATCAAATCGACTTGGATTTAAAGGTAAGTAAGACATTCGCCAAGGCCAAACCATTAGTCAATTAGATCGATTGATCAAAAAGCTAACCTATTCAAAAATCTAGGTTGGCCGATTACAAGGAAAAAGGAGGTGAAGTTTGGATTTTAAGAATCCATAAGGTAAGTCCCCAAAAGGTATTCGCCAAAGTTTTGTGATTACTAAGAATAGATCTCGAAATTATTAAAAGCGAAAACTAATTTATGATGAGGTTTCAAGGTTGGCGAATATCAAAGGAAGGAAAACAAAGATTCCGGATTTGAATAAACATCAAATCGGCATCAAAGGTAAGCCTTTTACAAATCCTACTAGGATTTGGATATCATAGCCAAATAGAATTTATGCTAAGTAATAAATGATGAATCAAATGTAGGGACTAAGGATCTAAACTTTAGATCTAGCTTTCTCAAGGAATCGTTAAACAAATCGGTGTGTACCTACACTAAATCTTGATAGATTTACTGCTTTAATTCATTATGTGTGTTAATATGAAAGTGTAATAATATGGCTAAGGTAATTTCCCTACTTCTACTAGGATTACGAAATAAATGTTATATAAGTGAAAAGTGATGTGAAAGTGAAATAAAAATATGTTATGCATGATATTTATAATTTGGGGCATTCGGGATTTATGTGAAAGGGAAGAAGGTGTTGACTACGGTCTCACCAACGTTATAAGTGAAAGTGATGACTTCGGTCTCACTAAGTGAATGTGATGACTTGGTCTCACTAAGTGAATGTGATGACTTTGGTCTCACTAAGTGGTAACCGGTTACATTACGGTGGTGGCTATGCCACAATATTATCGATGGGCGATGAGCACGTCATTGCAGCCGACGCCTTCGATGGAGTGTAGCGGAAGGAGGGTTGACTTAGTAGTCCCCACTGCAGGTTGTTGGCGGGTGGAGTGTAGCGGATGGCATATAGGTTTGGGTTCGGGTTTGCATCATGATCTTGAAATTGTTATATGCATATGATTTTTATGGTGTGCCTATTTCTATTATGTTTAGTGTTGGTTACACACCGAGTCTATCGACTCACCCGTTGTGGGAATATGTTTCGTGATGAGCGAGAATGGACCGGACTAGAACTTGTGGTGGCCATGATCGACTTGAAGTTCATTTAATTTGAATATTTATTTTATTTTAAAGTACTGTACAATTTATTATTTTGGGTTTCATTTTATGTAATAAGGCCACCGTGACGAATTTTTATTTCTACTATAATTACTATGTTATGAGTTTAGGGCTTTGTAAAAAGTAAGCCCACTTAGTATGAAACAAGTTTAAATATTTTTGTCACTTAAAGCAAATGGGTTTTTGTTATAAAAATAAATTTGTTTTGAACTCAAGCCCAACCCACAACGAGCTATCTTCCAAAACTCACGCTTTCAAAGTATTCGAATGGATTTGAACCGGTTACTTGAGGAACATACCGATCCATCCATTCTCGTGGGCCGGGTTTGGGGTGTTTCAATTTTGGAAACTAGGAAAATCTGACAGAATGTGAAAATTTTAGGAAACTTAAAATGACCCCGAATGCAATTGAAGAGCCTAAGGGGAGCTTAGGGCCAAGTGACCTAAAAATATAAAGAACATAAACTTTGACCCAATAACGAACTTGGAAATGTGGCTCAAGATGCCACCTAAGGCCCTAGGAAATGGCCCAAATGCAAGAGGTTTTGGGCACGAGTTTGAGTCATCTAAGAAACAAATAAAAGAAATAAAATTTTGTCTCCATGGTGGAGGGTTGGAGGCACAAGGGGAGGAGTTTCCATTCAATAAAACTCTTGACTAATTAGGAGAGTTGATGGAGTTTCATATTGATAAAACTAAACCTTATCACAAGTGAAGAATTGGTGAAATAGGGACTCTAAGACTAATAGATTAGGCTAAAGAGAGAAAAGTAAAAGCCATTCTCTTCTCTTCATCATTCTTGCCGAAACCTCCTAATCAAAGCAACAACAATTTATTTTTTTTTTTCTTAGCAGAATCCTCCTTGTCAAGGTCTCTCCATCTCTTTTCCTTTTTTTTTTCTTTTCTTCATGTTCCTCCACAAAAGCCAAAGCTTTGAGATCCCAAATAGAGCCATAGCCGAATATTAAAAGAGATCATCCGGGATTCGAAACGAGGTAAGAACATCACCATACATTCTTGCAAAGGTTCTTTCCATAGTTAAATAATAGTTCAAATCTAACAAGTGATTTGACAGGAATCAAATCGACTTGGATTTAAAGGTAAGTAAGACATTGGCCAAGGCCAAACCATTAGTCAATTAGATCAGATTGATCAAAAAGCTAACCTATTCAAAATCTAGGTTGGCCAATTACAAGGAAAAAGGAGGTGAAGTTTGAGGATTTTAAGAATCCATAAGGTAAGTCCCCAAAAGGTATTCGCCAAAGTTTTGTGATTACTAAGAATAGATCGAAATTATTAAAAGCTAAAACTAATTTATGATGAGGTTTCAAGGTTGGTAGAATATCAAAGGAAGGAAAACAAAGATTCCGGATTTGAATAAACATCAAATCGGCATCAAAGGTAAGCCTTTTACAAATCCTACTAGGATTTGGATATCATAGCCAAATAGAATTTATGCTAAGTAATAAATGATGAATCAAATGTAGGGACTAAGGATCTAAACTTTAGATCTAGCTTTCTCAAGGAATCGTTAAACAAATCGGTGTGTACCTACACTAAATCTTGATAGATTTACTTTAATTCATTATGTGTGTTAATATGAAAGTGTAATAATATGGCTAAGGTCGTTTTCCTACTTCTACTAGGATTCTGAAATAAATGTTATATAAGTGAAAAGTGATGTGAAAGTGAAATAAAAATATGTTATGCATGATATTTATAATTTGGGGCATTCGGGATTTATGTGAAAGGGAAGAAGGTGTTGACTACGGTCTCACCAACGTTATAAGTGAAAGTGATGACTTGGTCTCACTAAGTGAATGTGATGACTTGGTCTCACTAAGTGAATGTGATGACTTCTTGGTCTCACTAAGTGGTAACCGGTTACATTACTGGTGGCTATGCCACAATATTATCGATGGGCGATGAGCACACCGTAGCCGATCGCCTTCGATGGAGTGTAAGCGGAAGGAGGTTGACTTAGTAGTCCCTTATTGCGGGTTGAAGTGCGTACGGTGGAGTGTAGCGGATGGCATATAGGTTTGGGTTGGGTTTGCATCATGATCTTGAAATTGTTATATGCATATGATTTTTATGGTGTGCCTATTTCTATTATGTTTAGTGTTGGTTACACCCAGTCTATCGACTCACCCGTTGTGGGAATATGTTTCTGTGATGAGCGAATGGACCTGACTCAGAACTTGTGGTGGCCATGATCGACTTGAAGTTCATTTAATTTGAATATTTATTTTATTTTAAAGTCTTGTACAATTTATTATTTTGGGTTTCATTTTATGTAATAAGGCCACCGTGATTTAATTTTTATTTCCGATGGAAAATATCTATGGATGCCATAAAGTCTTTCTCCTATGGTCTTATTCCGATTTGCCATCTTTACATACTATCTTATGATGCCATTGAGTTTTTCATCCCTGATCTTACTTATTATACCTTGAAGCCATAACATCTTTCATCTGTGTTCGTACACCATGTACCTTATACCTTGTACCATATCGCCATGTCGTCTTTCATCCATGGTCTTATGCTACATACCTCATATTAGACTGCCATAGCATATTTCATCTATGGTCTTACGTCATATACCGTCATCACAATGTCACTTCAAAGGACTAGTCGATACTATCGTTATGGTAAATACCTTTCCATGATTTTCATTTCTCGAATCCTCCTCCCATTACCTCCTGTACACCACCTAACCTTGATGCTCGAACACCGGAGTACTCCCTCCGTAAGGCCCGCAGCTTCACCAGTGGTAGAATCTAATAGGTTCACTCCCTTTTTCCCTTCCTAACTTCATCTATACGATAAATATTTTCTCCAGTTATCATGCAATACATGCATTTAATAATCATCTATCTTAAGTAAAAAAAAAATAATATTGTCATGACTCAACAACATTATTCATGCACTCCCTAGTTCATGTAAGCATCATATCATCATCTATAACCCAAAAGAAGGGTGCAAAAACTCACATTATTTCCTTATTCTTGTTACTCTGGCTTGCTCAAATGCTAGTGTCTCCTTAGACCTAAAAGTAGTCCCTTGGTTTTATCCTTCCTGAACATTTATGCCTATGATTACTACAATATGCAAAGCTCCCATAGTTACAAGTCCTTCTTCTTCAAGGCACTTGAAGAAGATGATTATGATATTTGGAGAGAAGTATGTATAAACATGATTAAGTAATCTCTCCTCCTTCTCTCGTCCTCCTACCTATATATTTATACCTTTATGGCGCAATTTTAATAGACTATCACCACCACACAGTCCTATTTATTATGTTTCCCACTATGTAACTAGTCGGTCCCAATCTAACCTGGAAACACGAAAAATACACACTTTTTCAAGCCCTTTTTAACTCAATGCGATTTAGTAGTAATTTTTGTCAAAAAATATAATCATTATAAAATAATTAAATTGTACTTAAATTATTAACATGTTGAATTTTAATTAATTTTATAATAAATTTTGATTTATTTTTGACAAATTCGCATAAAGAGCAAAAATTGGCTCGGCAGACACTACTGGAAGCACAAAACCAAGAAGCATTTTTGAAGCATCAAAGTGTAACAGCCCGTTTTCGGTCAAATCAGAACTGTGGTTTTGAGACCATAAATTTAAGGTAAAAATATTTATTTTTTTCATTATTTTAATGTTTACAGTATGATATTATGTTGGTGTGAAAATTTCGTTAAGAAATTTTATCGTTTGATAGGTCAATTTGATAAAAAGGACTAAATCGCATAAAGTGTAAAACTCAAGTTCTAATAGCTAAAGGTGTCTAATAGATATAGGAACTTAAATTTAAGGTCCTTATGTGGTAAATAACCCATTAAAATGTTAGTGGATGATAGTGGCTTGGTATTTTGTGTAATTATTAAAGCTTTTAAAGGTTATAATAGTAATTTGGTAATTAATGATAATTAAAACTAGTAAAATAACATCCATCTTCTTCATTTTATCAACCATAACTGATTTTAACCTAAGGAAAACATGGATAAGTTTGGCCAAGCTTTCTAGTTCAATTGGTGAGTGATTCTTCTCTCGTTTTTAATGATTTTTACATTTTTGATATCGTTGCAGCTTATTCTAGCTAGCCCAGGGACTAATTTGCAAAAACGATAAAGATTTTGAATGATGCCATTGATGAATACATGAGTATTTTGATGTTTGATGATAGATTTTGAATAGTTGTTGACAGTTAAATAAGTTTTGTTAAGTGATTTTGAGTAAAAATGCAAAATAGGGATTTATTTGTGAAAATGTGAAAATATGTGGTTAAATATGTGAGTAAATGAAAAATTATGGTTGATGTGTGTATTAGGGAAGTTCAGCTAGCATGCGAGTGGATGAAATCACATCAATTTGTGATATTGTGTAATAAGGATTAAATTGTGAAAATGTGAAAGTTTAGGGGCAAATGTGTAAATATCCCTAATATGTGTTTTGGATTGAATTGAATAAATAGAATAATAAATAAGTTGATTTTGATTACTTATATAGAGGAATTCAGATTTAGATCAGGGAAAAAGCAAAGTAATTGAATAGTCAGTCCATGTCGTCATTTCCATACACGAGGTAAGTTCGTATAATTGAACTTAAATGTGTATATATTTATTTGATGCATGAAATTGAGATAGTATTTATTCTATTAGTTAAATGTGGAGATATTAAATTAAATGTACGGTTTAAGTAAGGCGAGATGCCAAATAAGACCATAGCTAGGCTATGGTAATCAGATAATAAGACCATAACTGGGTTATGGCATGTGAATGTAAGACCACGACAGGGCCTTGGCAATGTATGTGTAAGACCATAGTTGGACTATGGCATCGAAAAATTGATGTATTTGTTTCATGAGCATTTATAAGCCGGAGTGGTTTGATAAGAGAATTGTTGAGAAATAGATAAGTATCGGTATAGGTACGTACGGATAACTATTCGAGTAACGAGTTAAAGGAGGTTGAGGACTTATGAGTTACTATGTGTCTAAATTTTATGTTAACTTAGTGTTGTCAGTGATTGCAATAACACTTTCATGCTAAAAAATTCAAACCCAAAGATAAAACAGTAGAAACAAGATTGAACAAAATAACATTTAACCCAGAAATCATGTGTACTTCTGTACTAACATGAAATAGAATGTAATCACCAGTGCTTAGAAAAGAAAAGTAAAAGAAACAAGTGGAGAATACTATTCCTAGACAAATTGACTTGAATCTCTCTATTTCCTCTTGTGTCACACTCAGGGCTCCAGGTTAGAAGCTGGTCTGCATCCTTTTTATGTTGGTTCACCCGTCAGAGCTTAAGCCGCCATAGTCGAAAGCTTCAAAGAATAAGTTGAAGAAAGTGATAATCCAAAAGCTCCCTCTTTTTCTTTTTATGTTAATATTTATATTTTTTCCCAGATAACCAGGTGTCATTTCATCATAATCATGCTACCTTTGTACGTACAAGTCAGTTATACCAGATTGGATAGCTCATGCATTTTTGTTCCTATCCGGACAGTTGTCAGGTGCGGCGACAACTGTGGGCGCAATCTGAAATTACTCATGTAGCGACATCAGTACCAAAATATGAGAAAATTAAGGGTAGATAAGATAAGATCCACTGAGTCATAGAATGTAAATTACTGAACTAAAAATACTAAAATATGTGCTAAAGATAACTAAATGGGAACAAATTAACCAATAAGTAAGGAGAAAACATATGTTCTTTCTAGTACTATCACACCCCCAAACTCAAGTTTTTACTTGTCCTAAAGTAA